>CAWUFW010008922.1:0-600000 GCA_963921515.1 Calotriton arnoldi
GGCCGTAACCGACGACAGCAGGTCGGTCGGTTACGGCTCCGGACCGATGTCGGATGGACCTGAGTCCGTCCGACATCGGAATCGGCCCCTAAGCTGTTTCTCTTTTCCATGGTCTGGGTTAATTTGGTCCCCCATGCTCTCTATCTTTTTAAGCACTGCTGCTTCCTCACAGCAGGTTTGAGAAATCCCATCTTCAAATATATTCATTTTTCCCTGGGCTATTGGTGTTGTAAAGACCATTTCTCCCCCACCTTTCAGTGCTTGGACTGTCTGGGGTAATTTCTGTTCAATAATCTGTGAATTCTGAGTTTCTGAAATAAACCCTGACATAATTACTCCTTCTGCAGCTGTTTGAACCTTTTGAGTAGGGGCCATATTAATTGGGACACTCACAATTTTTCTAGGCATTGCCTGTGCATCTGTAGTTTGTGATATCTGGACTGAATCAGTCACATTTAAAGCAGTAACACCTGGAGGTATCACTGTCAGTGCTGAATCAACAAGTAGTGGGTCAATCTGAAATGTCTGCACAGTTCTTTCAATCTGTGTTTCTCTCTGTTTAACAGAAGCAGCAGCCACTGTAGTACTTACTGGTACACTATTTTCAATATTTTTAATGGGAACCACATAAAGTGGCAGACACTCAGTTAACAATGCATCCATTATTTCATCCCCTGAATCATTATTTATTTGAAGCTTTTTATCATCATTAATTCCCTTCTCCTGCATCTGGTGCTTTACCTTTTTATCCTCACTTGCTTTGTCTCTTGCTGTCTTTTCCCACATGCTTAAGGCCTCAAATTGTGCAGCTCTAGATGGTGTCTTTATTTCACATAACACTTCCCTTAATTTGTCAATAATTTGCAATGCAAAAGTACCATCTTTTGGAAACCTCAAAGGACCTTCTTTTTCAGTAATCTTGCACCATTGGTGAACCCACATACATGAATTTTGTCCCAAATTGGTAGACATAAAATGCACGGGTGTTCCTTCAGGAGCATCACCAATTAAAAACGAATTTTTCACTTTACCTCCCAACAGCTTCTTTAAACCTTTAAACAATTCCATTTCTGCAATATTTAATGCAATTTATTTTCTCCAATCCTGCCACAATTAACAGTTTGTCAGTTTAACTCCTACTACTGACTCCTCCTTTACAAAATCTTACGGCAATATTTTTCTGAGTTTTCTTAATCAAAATTCTGTTAATAACAACATAAAAACATTCGCTACTCTGTCTGCTCCACTAAACAAAGTATAGATTTCTTTTCACTGCAAGTAACACATTCCGCTTACTCTTCACAAAGTAAGAACTTCTGTTTACTCTTCAAACACTGCGAGTAAATCCCTTCCGCTTACTCTTCACTCAAGCTCCAGATAAGACCTGTTACTTGGATACCCCTTTTGGGAAGTAGAGCCAGTGACTTCGCAGGTAAAATCCTTATGCTACCATTCACACTCACTTTTATACGATATATGGTCCCTGTTGTAACACTGCCAGCCCTACGTAGCTTCTCAGTATTACTTCCAACAGACGAGTAACCTCCTGCAGTGTGGCTTCCATTTACCACCCGCTATTCCTTTCCCGGGAATTTCCACAGGTGTACATACCTGTTTTTCCAGACAACATAGAACAAGACACTAACTTACTTAACATGAAGAGTTAAAACATGTAATCAATAACCAATAAATCCTGTCCTATGAAATTACCAATATAATCAATAAAACCATCAATTCAAAATGAGCAAAATTTCACCAACAGTCAAAACCCTTACTATTTTCAACACTTCAAAATACATCCTAGCACATTAACAACATTTCACAACCCTATTGATACTCACACCACTCCAGCAATCACCTTCTTGCATCACCTTCCAGTACTGCTTTGCCAGTCTTCAGGTTCTGAGCATTGGAACAGGAATCAGGACTTAGACATTTATCTAACTTGGGCAATTATTTTCTAGAACTAATTTTCACAGATCAACTCTCCTCCTAAGGTCAATGGACCATTAGTCAAATAGTTGATGGTGATATCCTTAATCACCAAACTAATTGATAATAACCATCCTCTGCCACCAGAAACTGATGCAGCGGTAATTTCACGGTAATTTCTCAATGCAAAACCTCATTTATCTTCTAATTTACCGCTGCAAAGGTACTGGACCCTTGCCACTGTATATTACCATCAGGAGACTTTACATAAACATGAAAAATCAAAATGCAATTAATATTTAAGCCAATAAAGAGAGTTGTTGAGTATTTTAAAGGGTTTTATTTTCTAGTTAAAAGTTAAGGTTCTCTGACCCTTTATTCATTAGTCAAATATCAATCAGGTTACAGAATTTGGAAAACAGGAAAAATAGAATTAATACAGAACATATTATAGGTTGCATACAAAACATTCCATAAAGGAAGGGAATGAGGCAATCAAATGTCAATCAGAATTCTCCAAAGAAAGTTCAGGAAAATATAATTCAAGAGTGAATTATGCAAGGCTAATCAATAATTAATAATTGGCAAAAATCTCCCACAAAGAGAAATAAATGCATAAGACAAATAAATCTTTTCAAAACTAATTAATTAGTCAAAGCATGAACTTAAAAGTTTTAGCATCAAAATCTAATCCTGTTCTATCCAGCTCCACTCTCTGCCCTGGTCTGCTCAATCTGAGAGAGGCTGCTTCACAAGGAGCGAGACAGCCCGCCCTTCACAAGACCACAGAGGAATGTGATCTGCCTTGCCAAAAATATGACGTGCAAGGCTAGCCTATGCCCCACCACCTCCCTCTATCTCTCCTCGGACGCAATCTGCTCTCAGACTGCACTCGCGACGTTCGCGTACCTAACCCATATGATGTCTGATCTCATTTGCTTCTTCTCCTCTCCTCCCTCTCAGGCTAAGGCCCTAAAGCTTAAGGCTTAAAAAGCGAGCCCCCACGCCCCCTAAGAGGTCATTATTTATACTCTAATTCTTGGCTGACTATTCTAATAATGTTGCAAATTTTCAGTAAAGCTTGTACCCTGATTGGATAGCTTAGATGACGAGGGTCTCACCATCCTGTTCTCATTGGCAAATCCAACCCATACCAGTTTTAACAAAAGAAGCGTTAATGATTAATTCAATTATATGTTTAGCAACATTTACTAGGAAAAATGTTTCAGTCTATTTCCTCCTTCCTGTCACATCGCACGCAGGAAGGACACATTCCACAAACACTGATACATTGGCAGGGTAACAAGAATGTACAGTTCATGGTGGCCTTGACTTCTTCCTCCACTTGAGGCAAGCTGGTATAATCTGCGCATGCGTTTTTCAGCACGATTCTCAGCCATGCTGGATTCTTAGGCAGCCATTTAATGGTGGGCCCATAAACAAAACAAACACAAAAATAGTATTAATTTATGAAATAAAACCCATTATGTTTTACCTCCCCCATACTAATACCCTGTATAAATGATTACCTAGCAAAAGCTATTAGTTTAAAGCAGATTTTCTTATTATTTGTGCACAACATGCAAAAATGTGCAATGTACAACATAGCATAAAACATGCACTAGTGTAAATTTTGAAAGCGCACACAGTTAATACATACTCATAGCAACATGCTCTAATGTTTTAGATAGCTTTTCATGCAAATGCTTTGCCCCCGTGTAGTGATGGTGCATGGTTAATTAATACACATTATAAAAAGATGTGTTATGAACTGAATATGTATTGTCTAAATATGCAACAAAGCCAAAGTCTCTTGAGACAGGAACAGGGAGTGTAGATTATAAGGGAAAGGAAACTGGGAAGAGAGAACACATTCCATGATTCAAAGCTAAAGAGGCCACTGAAATCACGAGTTTTCTCTACACTGCAAAAACACATGTTAATTCAGCACAAGCATTTCAGACTGAAAGCATTTATGACCAAGCCTCATTTTATGTTTTTCACTTTGCATGCACCAAAAGTGCCACTTTTAAAAAACGTTTGACTAGGCATGTGCCATGTGTTTTCACTTGCACCAAAATGTGTGTGCCATTTTAAATGCAGTCTGTCTGAAACATAAAAATAAAGCAATGCTTAATTTGAGAAATCTAGCTCTATCAACTCACCCTTTGATGATAACAAATCATGATACCTCAAATGATTTGTAGATCATCACACTTATTTATTTTCACAAGTGACATTTTTATTGCAAAAGCTGAGCATATAACAATTTTACTTCTATTTCTAAGGCAAACACAAATCTTGTCTGTAATCAGATCATATATAGCCAAGCTCAAATGTTTAGTGCAGAGTTCTGTAATTAGCTTCTTGGAACTGTTAGTCTTCTCTAAAATAAGTAACTAAAATAATAAAAGGAAAATTCAACAGGACAGTTCTCTTTTCTATTTTCTTCTTTTCTTCTTTTTCTTTCATCATTCAAAGATTCTTTTCTCTTCAGCTTTTGACAATTCTCAGTTATTGTTTTCATTCTTTCTTTTTCTCTTTGTCACCAGCTTGCCATCAGGGTGGCTCATACAGTTCATTCAAAGTGGCATTCTGTACTTTTTCCATGCATTTTGTCCACTCAGGTGCTGAGAAACTCTGACAGAGCACCATCAATTCTTTGCACTTTTTCAATCCAAGCCTTTCACTTTTATTTTCACTTTGATCAAATTCAGATGTTTCAGCTATGGGTGCAAATGATTTTTAAAAGGGCCACTCCAGATGTTTTGGATACCCTTTCAGCCAGCTTTTTCCTACCTCCACTCGTAGGCCCACAGCACTAATTTCTTCTTCAGAGGCTGCATCTGTCTCTTTCACCCTTTGGACACTGCTTTCATCTGAGTCAGTTTCCACTTTTTGCTTTTCCAGTGCCACTTCAGTTTTTTCTAGTGCTGCTTCAGACTCTGTGTGTTCCCTTACAGCTTGACTGACCCTCTTCTGTGGACTTTTGACCACTGCCGGCATTTTTTCTTGAAGAGGAGCTGTTTTATCAAAGGGACACAGGACCATATGTGTGTGAGAGGCATACACCCAATTTGGAAGGCCACCACATTTCACAACAGTCTTTGCCAGGATCATTTGGAACAGGCCTTTCCATTTCACAGCATCTCTCAGATCAAAGTTGTTGCACCATCCATTATGCAGATCTTGTGTAGCAGCTGCAATCTGGTGAGAAACTGCACGCTCCACATCAGCCAGACCTTCACAGCAATGGCTAGTCTTTTCATCTGTGTTTTTCACAAGTGCATTTGCATGTTCACTTTCAAGCCACTTCGGTGATGCTGAAACACAGTCTTTTGCAAAGTGTAACTCTGTGCTGTCTTTGTGTTGCTTTATTATGCTTGAAACTTCAGGCTGATGGCTACAATCGAATCTTTGTCCAATCTGTTGTTCTGCACTCATCATCTTTGAAACCTCATTATGATCTGATTTCAGAGAAACTGGCAATCTATACCTGGGCATCAGTTTTTGCAATAACACATTTGCTACTATGCAGTTGTCACTTTTTTCAAAAACAGTTCTGATACAACCCTGTTGTTCTGCTTCTGAAATAATATCTTGAGCCTCTATTAATTCACCTGTGAAGATTCCATTGAATGTATATGCTAACAGAATACAATTTTTTGCAACTGAATTAGCAATTCTCTCTCCCATGACAACAGTGACTCCCATTTGAGCAGATATACTGCGTGTTATGGTAAGGGCAATCAATTTCGAATTTTGGGCTGCGGTAACTACTGAAAGCCATGAAGCTTTGACAACATAATGTATAGGAAGCACAGCATGTGCTGCTCTTAATGTGTCATTTTTACCTTTCACATATGGGCCATCTACAAAATGGACATTGTTGGGCTGAATCAGACGTTCATCCTTAAAGTCTGATCTTGGCTTTATGCATATTTTCATGACATCTAGACACTTATATTCAGTTTCATTGATGTTGGGATCAAAAGTCATTGGGAAATACATCACAGACCCTTGAACACATTCATGTTTTTGAACAGGCACTGAGAGAGCGCAGCCCTCCCTCTCACTGCAAATTGGTGTATTTTCTTTTAAATAAACTTTCATTCCTAGTGCTGGGGCGCGACACTTTTTCTCTTTCAACTCTAGGAATGCTTTTGTGCAATTGTTGTCCAATGGAAGCGGATCAGACACATCCTTGTGTGTCAGCCTCAGTAAAGGCTTAGCCACTAGGGAAAGGTTTGGTAACCACTCTCTACAGCAGCTAACCATTCCCAAAAACATCTTGACTTCTTTCTGAATTTGAGGTGGATTCATCTGGTGAATTATTTCCACTCTCTCTGGTGACACCTTTCTAGCTCCCTTTCCAATTATGTGTCCCAGACATTCATTTTCTTTTTGACAGTACTCCTGACTATTCCCATGCAATGGCACTGTGACATGAAGTTGACAAAAATCAATAACAGTAAGCCATTCTTCAGCACATGGAATGTGAAAAAATATATTGGCTGGATTCGGTACCACAGGACAACATGGAAAAGTTATGCTATTAATCTCCTGCACTAATCTGTTCTTTTCATTTAGTTTCTGTGAACCTGTGATCAGAAAGTTACATAAACTTCCAATCAATTCCATGAAAAATCTTTTACTCAGTTTATCTTCAATTATGGGTAAAATTTCTGCAACTGATGGTGTTCTTGAATACATGTCATCTGGTTCTAATTTGAATAAGACATGGTCTGCACCTTTTATTAATCTGACATCTTTCTCTGTGAACTCCCTTACTTCTGTGTTTATTATTTCTTTCAAATCAGAAGGTAATTTTTCAACTGTCTTTTCTGAAAACAATGCTACAGCTGTCTCTTGTTGGGCCATTTTAAAATGTACATCCTCATCAGGAATCTGAAAATTAACATTTTCTGGTGTACAGTAATCTGTGCTGTTTAATTTGTAAAATAATTGTTTTCCTGCTTGGCCTGAGTCACAAACAACAACTTGGCAATTTTCCTGAAATGGGCCTATTTTGGGTGCAAATTCTTCTAAAACTGGGTTTGTAATTTCTCCTTTTAAAATTCCTACAACTTAGGGGCCGATTCCGATTCGGGCCGGAAATCTCTCCGACCGAGCCGGACCCGGAGAGAATTCCGACCGAATGGGACTCTGGCAGTCCGACCGAACGAGTACGATGCGCACGCATGCCATCGGACTCGATTCGGTCGGACTCCCATTGAAGCCAATGGGAGCCGGTCGTACAACGCGTACGCGGGCTCCCATTGACTCAATGGGTGCGAGGCGAACAAGGGCGCCCCCTACAGCGTGTACGCGGCGAAGCGCATCGTGCCGTACATGCACAGGTAGGGGGGACCCATGGGTCCCCCCTGTGTGCGACTCGCGCGGCCACGCGTACAGGGGGGTCCGACGCGGACCCCCAAAGTCCGGCTCCGACAGCTCTTTCGAGCCGGACGGCGCGAGTCTGTCGGACTGCTCGCGGTGCGCATCGTACTTACCCGGCCGGGGAACGTCTCCATTGTGCGGTGCGAGTCGAGTCCGCGTGAGTCGGTCGGAGCGTGTTGAAGCCGCGTACGAGTCGGTCGGCGATTTCGCGGGCGCTTGCATCGTACTCGCTCGGCCGGACCCGCGTACGAATCGGTCGGGAAACAGGGCTCCGAATCGGATCCGGTAAAGCCGAATCCGATTCGGAGCCCTACCGGCCGAGATCGGAATCGGCCCCTAAGTCTGGATCTTCCACTGCTTTCACAATGGACTTGGTAAATTCAGAATTGTTAGGGTTAAAACTCTCATTTTCAAATACAGCAACCTGTTGAACTGGGTTCTGATTTTGTTTCCGGAAAGAATTCACATTTGCTCTGGACAACTTATTTAAATTAATTTTAGCATTTTCCATATTTTGTGGGACCATTTGGGCTTGAAAAACTCCTGCCATTGGTACCTGTTTCTGAACTGACATTTGCATTTGCTTGACTGACACATCTTGCACCTGCATTTCTCTCTGTTTTTGCACATTTCCAACTGCTGCATCATGTTTAAATTTCTTCTTCCAATGCTCAAATCTGTTATAAAGATGGCAAAAGGACACCTTTTCCAGCAGTACAACATCCATACCTGAATTTGCACAGAACAAAACACCTTTACTTCCATCCTGTGTTCTTTTAATCTGTACCCAATCAACATCCTTTGCTGGCACTCTGCCCTTCAGGAAAGTAATCACTGCTACGTTTTTCTCTATATCAACAGAAAATGATGGTGCATTCATGCAAACCCTTATCATTGTCTCCTCACCTGGCCTTTGCACAACAACTTTAGATTCTAACCACAATTCAGTCTGCATGGCAATGTCAAAGAACATTTCCAAATTAATGCACAACTCTTTTAAAATTTCAACAAATCCATCAACTTGTGGGTACCACAGCATAAGTTTGTCTCTCAATTGTGGGAATGTGTTCAGAAATGCTGCAAGTTCACTTTTGTTCCGTGGCACATGAACATGCACTTCTCTCACCTTTTCTCTCAATGAGTAAGCAAAAGCTTCTCCCTCATCCTGTTTATTATTTTCCCTAACAAGGTCTGGTGGTTTCTTTTTCTTCTCATGTTTTCTTGCCCACTTGTCTCCTAATTTCACAAACCCATTGCATTGGAAATTATATTTTATTATTTCTGCAAGGTGCAACTGCATTCCTGAAGAACACATTTTCTCATTTGCTTCATTATTCATATGTACCCTGAAGCTTTTCTGAAATGGAAAACTTCCTGAAACATCAATTTCATATTTTTGAGCCAAATCAGTCAGTCTCTCATGTGTAGTTACTGCACATGTATTTGTTTCCTTACTCAGGGAAATTAATTCTTTTTCCTGACACTGGTTCACATTTTCATGATTTGAACAGCAGGGACTGTTAATTTCTTCATGTTCAAATGTTGAATTGAAAACACATTGGGGCCGATTCCGATTTCGGCCGGAAGGGCACCGAACGATGGTCGGAGCCCTTCCGACCGAATCGGAACGTGCCGCTCGGATTCCTTTCCGACCGAGCCATTCCGATGGGCTCGGTCGGAAAAGAATCCGACTCGGATTTCCGGATGGCTCACGACGGGTTCGGAGAGCCCGTCAGCCATCCGGAAATCCCTCTGTACTCCCCCGGCTGCCTCTTTGCGACCGAGGGAGTACGATGGCAGTTTTTCACTGCCTTTTCGTGCCGGTCTTTCCGGCACGAAAAGGCAGTCGGTCACTGTCTTTGGGGGCCCCCAGTGGGACCCCCATGGGTGCAAGGTCGCCGAATGGCGGCCTGGAGGCACCTATGGTGCCCCTCTGTTGAACCCTGCACCCGGTGGCAGGCACCTTGGGGTGCCGGCCACAGGGTGCAGGGTTGAACTGCACCCCTGCTTTCTCCAATGCCAGCATGCATTCCGTCCGGAATGCATGCTCCCATTGTGGGAGATACGAGTGCGACCGAACAGGGTTCGGTCGCATCGTACTGCCTGGGCCGTAACCGACGACAGCAGGTCGGTCGGTTACGGCTCCGGACCGATGTCGGATGGACCTGAGTCCGTCCGACATCGGAATCGGCCCCTAAGCTGTTTCTCTTTTCCATGGTCTGGGTTAATTTGGTCCCCCATGCTCTCTATCTTTTTAAGCACTGCTGCTTCCTCACAGCAGGTTTGAGAAATCCCATCTTCAAATATATTCATTTTTCCCTGGGCTATTGGTGTTGTAAAGACCATTTCTCCCCCACCTTTCAGTGCTTGGACTGTCTGGGGTAATTTCTGTTCAATAATCTGTGAATTCTGAGTTTCTGAAATAAACCCTGACATAATTACTCCTTCTGCAGCTGTTTGAACCTTTTGAGTAGGGGCCATATTAATTGGGACACTCACAATTTTTCTAGGCATTGCCTGTGCATCTGTAGTTTGTGATATCTGGACTGAATCAGTCACATTTAAAGCAGTAACACCTGGAGGTATCACTGTCAGTGCTGAATCAACAAGTAGTGGGTCAATCTGAAATGTCTGCACAGTTCTTTCAATCTGTGTTTCTCTCTGTTTAACAGAAGCAGCAGCCACTGTAGTACTTACTGGTACACTATTTTCAATATTTTTAATGGGAACCACATAAAGTGGCAGACACTCAGTTAACAATGCATCCATTATTTCATCCCCTGAATCATTATTTATTTGAAGCTTTTTATCATCATTAATTCCCTTCTCCTGCATCTGGTGCTTTACCTTTTTATCCTCACTTGCTTTGTCTCTTGCTGTCTTTTCCCACATGCTTAAGGCCTCAAATTGTGCAGCTCTAGATGGTGTCTTTATTTCACATAACACTTCCCTTAATTTGTCAATAATTTGCAATGCAAAAGTACCATCTTTTGGAAACCTCAAAGGACCTTCTTTTTCAGTAGTCTTGCACCATTGGTGAACCCACAAACATGAATTTTGTCCCAAATTGGTAGACATAAAATGCACGGGTGTTCCTTCAGGAGCATCACCAATTAAAAACGAATTTTTCACTTTACCTCCCAACAGCTTCTTTAAACCTTTAAACAATTCCATTTCTGCAATATTTAATGCAATTTATTTTCTCCAATCCTGCCACAATTAACAGTTTGTCAGTTTAACTCCTACTACTGACTCCTCCTTTACAAAATCTTACGGCAATATTTTTCTGAGTTTTCTTAATCAAAATTCTGTTAATAACAACATAAAAACATTCGCTACTCTGTCTGCTCCACTAAACAAAGTATAGATTTCTTTTCACTGCAAGTAACACATTCCGCTTACTCTTCACAAAGTAAGAACTTCTGTTTACTCTTCAAACACTGCGAGTAAATCCCTTCCGCTTACTCTTCACTCAAGCTCCAGATAAGACCTGTTACTTGGATACCCCTTTTGGGAAGTAGAGCCAGTGACTTCGCAGGTAAAATCCTTATGCTACCATTCACACTCACTTTTATACGATATATGGTCCCTGTTGTAACACTGCCAGCCCTACGTAGCTTCTCAGTATTACTTCCAACAGACGAGTAACCTCCTGCAGTGTGGCTTCCATTTACCACCCGCTATTCCTTTCCCGGGAATTTCCACAGGTGTACATACCTGTTTTTCCAGACAACATAGAACAAGACACTAACTTACTTAACATGAAGAGTTAAAACATGTAATCAATAACCAATAAATCCTGTCCTATGAAATTACCAATATAATCAATAAAACCATCAATTCAAAATGAGCAAAATTTCACCAACAGTCAAAACCCTTACTATTTTCAACACTTCAAAATACATCCTAGCACATTAACAACATTTCACAACCCTATTGATACTCACACCACTCCAGCAATCACCTTCTTGCATCACCTTCCAGTACTGCTTTGCCAGTCTTCAGGTTCTGAGCATTGGAACAGGAATCAGGACTTAGACATTTATCTAACTTGGGCAATTATTTTCTAGAACTAATTTTCACAGATCAACTCTCCTCCTAAGGTCAATGGACCATTAGTCAAATAGTTGATGGTGATATCCTTAATCACCAAACTAATTGATAATAACCATCCTCTGCCACCAGAAACTGATGCAGCGGTAATTTCACGGTAATTTCTCAATGCAAAACCTCATTTATCTTCTAATTTACCGCTGCAAAGGTACTGGACCCTTGCCACTGTATATTACCATCAGGAGACTTTACATAAACATGAAAAATCAAAATGCAATTAATATTTAAGCCAATAAAGAGAGTTGTTGAGTATTTTAAAGGGTTTTATTTTCTAGTTAAAAGTTAAGGTTCTCTGACCCTTTATTCATTAGTCAAATATCAATCAGGTTACAGAATTTGGAAAACAGGAAAAATAGAATTAATACAGAACATATTATAGGTTGCATACAAAACATTCCATAAAGGAAGGGAATGAGGCAATCAAATGTCAATCAGAATTCTCCAAAGAAAGTTCAGGAAAATATAATTCAAGAGTGAATTATGCAAGGCTAATCAATAATTAATAATTGGCAAAAATCTCCCACAAAGAGAAATAAATGCATAAGACAAATAAATCTTTTCAAAACTAATTAATTAGTCAAAGCATGAACTTAAAAGTTTTAGCATCAAAATCTAATCCTGTTCTATCCAGCTCCACTCTCTGCCCTGGTCTGCTCAATCTGAGAGAGGCTGCTTCACAAGGAGCGAGACAGCCCGCCCTTCACAAGACCACAGAGGAATGTGATCTGCCTTGCCAAAAATATGACGTGCAAGGCTAGCCTATGCCCCACCACCTCCCTCTATCTCTCCTCGGACGCAATCTGCTCTCAGACTGCACTCGCGACGTTCGCGTACCTAACCCATATGATGTCTGATCTCATTTGCTTCTTCTCCTCTCCTCCCTCTCAGGCTAAGGCCCTAAAGCTTAAGGCTTAAAAAGCGAGCCCCCACGCCCCCTAAGAGGTCATTATTTATACTCTAATTCTTGGCTGACTATTCTAATAATGTTGCAAATTTTCAGTAAAGCTTGTACCCTGATTGGATAGCTTAGATGACGAGGGTCTCACCATCCTGTTCTCATTGGCAAATCCAACCCATACCAGTTTTAACAAAAGAAGCGTTAATGATTAATTCAATTATATGTTTAGCAACATTTACTAGGAAAAATGTTTCAGTCTATTTCCTCCTTCCTGTCACATCGCACGCAGGAAGGACACATTCCACAAACACTGATACATTGGCAGGGTAACAAGAATGTACAGTTCATGGTGGCCTTGACTTCTTCCTCCACTTGAGGCAAGCTGGTATAATCTGCGCATGCGTTTTTCAGCACGATTCTCAGCCATGCTGGATTCTTAGGCAGCCATTTAATGGTGGGCCCATAAACAAAACAAACACAAAAATAGTATTAATTTATGAAATAAAACCCATTATGTTTTACCTCCCCCATACTAATACCCTGTATAAATGATTACCTAGCAAAAGCTATTAGTTTAAAGCAGATTTTCTTATTATTTGTGCACAACATGCAAAAATGTGCAATGTACAACATAGCATAAAACATGCACTAGTGTAAATTTTGAAAGCGCACACAGTTAATACATACTCATAGCAACATGCTCTAATGTTTTAGATAGCTTTTCATGCAAATGCTTTGCCCCCGTGTAGTGATGGTGCATGGTTAATTAATACACATTATAAAAAGATGTGTTATGAACTGAATATGTATTGTCTAAATATGCAACAAAGCCAAAGTCTCTTGAGACAGGAACAGGGAGTGTAGATTATAAGGGAAAGGAAACTGGGAAGAGAGAACACATTCCATGATTCAAAGCTAAAGAGGCCACTGAAATCACGAGTTTTCTCTACACTGCAAAAACACATGTTAATTCAGCACAAGCATTTCAGACTGAAAGCATTTATGACCAAGCCTCATTTTATGTTTTTCACTTTGCATGCACCAAAAGTGCCACTTTTAAAAAACGTTTGACTAGGCATGTGCCATGTGTTTTCACTTGCACTAAAATTTGTGTGCCATTTTAAATGCAGTCTGTCTGAAACATAAAAATAAAGCAATGCTTAATTTGAGAAATCTAGCTCTATCATAGTCAATGTTTAACATAGCACTGATTTCTAGTTTTATCGAGGGACACTCACTGCAACAACAGGGAATGATGCAAACTTGGGAATCTATGAAAGACACCAATACTGGAGAACTATAGTTACAGGTAAGTAACTTGTTTTCTTCCTCCTTAAGAACTGAGGCCTTCCTTTAAAGTTGATCTCTTTTTTCTGTCTGGTCCCCTGGGATGAACCCAATACAGACTTCATCACTCACACCTGATTTCCCTGGGCGAGTAGTAAATGATTCACTGCTGCCATGCCTTATGCATTTTCTCCAGGTCCTTTTTTTCTGCACACCACCAAAAGCCGTCGTAGGGTGGTTAAATAACCACAGCGGAAGCATGACATCACTGCCTCATCGCACACATAACATGATGGCGCTGGGAGGAGGAGTGCTCCCTAGTCTGTGCATGCCTTTGCCCCGCTAACACAAAATCCACTGGTCTTCATGTCTGCCTCAGGGGTGCATTTATTATGTGTTCGACCTTGTGTAGTATTTACTCTCAAACTGCCAATATTTCATCTAGTGTAGTAGTTGACATTGAAAATCAAAGTATCATTTTCTTGCAAGTTAACTTTAAATATTTTCCTCACAGCCTTGAAATTGAATGAATGGTGGTGACCTTTTTACTCTTCCAACAACTTAACTTAAAAGGAGCTTGAAATTCCTGATTTCATTGTGAAAACGCTTGTGCTGATGGGCCATTATAGAATTTGCTACAATGACAGAAAATACACTTCTTACTCGGAGTCTCGAATGTGAGCAGTTATATTTTATCTTTATTAAAGTTTTCTTAAAGCACTCCATGATTCTAATACCTGCTTTAAAGTGCATTAGTTGACCCGCGAGTCATACCCACTGTGAGGAAGGTGAGGTGGTCACTGATTCCTGCGGTTGAACGATAGAGTCTACTCATCCAGTATCTTTACGGCCTTAGTTTGATACATATGATTAAGATGATAAAGCATTGATTGTGGAGGAGGAGGTAACACCCTCATCTTTTAAGTATCTGATTCAGTCTCAAGCAACTGACTTTTCCCAAGCACTTTGAATAATAAATGTGCCAATAGTACCTGTTAAATATAAAGAGATTATATGAAACGGTGCTGTTACACTACCTTCAAATAAGACACTGGGTGATACACCCCTCAATTTGCTCTAATGCCCAATGATTCCTTACGTCCCTCAAGAAATGGCTGCTCTCCAAAACATCAAACACATGCCTCATAACCAAACTGTACGGCCTCCTCAGCTCCACCACTACGCTGCCTAAGCCCACTGCTCAGAAGCGGTGAGAAGCAGAGCTAGGCCGCCACTTGACACTAAAGGAATGGGGGGACATATACTACCGTGCCAGACACATGGCCCGTAATACAGCAAGTATTGAAACAGGTACCAAGATGACCACATATTGATATCTTACACCATCCCATCTACACAGAGGCAATCCTGCTCGAAAACCAGATTGCTGGTGCAACTGCGGCTCCCCAGGCAAATTGTTACACTTACTATGGGAATGCCCAAAACTCACCTCCTCCTGGACACAATTGCTTGACGATATTTATACTCATCTTAATACACAACTCCCCCGCTTTCCAGCTTTTATCATATTGGGATTACCCAATACATTTACGTTCCACCTCAAATCTCGCCGAGACAGACAAATTGGGTTGGCTCAGGGGGCGGCCCTGCAGAATATCTTGTCACACTGGGGCATGGGACAGCTCCCTACATATCAAGGGTGGTTACATCGACTCTGGTATATTCTGGAGATGGCGCGCTTGACCCTCTCTCTCTCGACTCAGAGCGCCTCCTTCCCTGAATTATGACACCCCTTTCTAACTTTACTATCTACAGAGTTTCGGGAACTCACATGCCATGGGCGGCTCCTCCACTATGGAGGCGGAGTGTCGCCCCACTGCTTTTGAGCAGTTGAAAGGAAAGGAAAATATAAAATGATAATAACTTTAAGTTATTATCATTTTATGTTTCCGTTGCGGGCGGGCGGTTGGGCGGGGCTGCTCTGCTCACGGCGCAGGGCAGGGGAGGAGTGGTTTGCCCACTCCTAAGTGCACAATGACTGTTTGGTCGGCCCTCTCGGGCCGCCCAAACCAGTCATGCGCACTTTCCCTGTTCTCCATGCAGGCTGCATTTCAGCCTGCATGGAGAACATGCCAAGGCCCCCATTCCCTGGTTGAGCGTCGAACCAGGACGCTCAAAACTCACAACACTGCATTGCAGCGTTGTGATTGGTCAGGGGAGCCTGGCAGTGCTTCCTGTGCCTGAATCTTGCGAGTAGAGCAGGAGCATTGACGTGGGACCCAGCGTGACAAGGTAAGTGTCTATTTTTTTTTACCTTGCACACTGTTTCCCCCTTTGTCGCGTACTCCCCCCTGGAAACCCCCCCCTCGCGTGCCCGAACCCGCTCACCACCCACGAACCATGCCGGCCGCCACTGTCACACGCCCTCAATATTTACACCTTCTCCAATTAACAGAAGCTCCCCACATCTGTACACAAGGAAGCTCTGCTTGAATTGACACACCTACATCCAAGAGACCGCACTCATTCATTTTCACAAGCTGCTTGGTTCCTTAGGGGGGAGGGGGTTGTTTTGGGTTTGTTACGTACATTTATATGTGTATCATCACTTGAGGGCTGATGGCCCATGTAATGCAATTTTTTGTGTGTTGAAAACACTAAAGATTTTAACCATAAAAATAAAGAGATTAAGGTGATCTCTTTATTTAAAGTAAAGATTCCACACTATTTCAAAGGAATATCACACATAGTTGTGTCACCAGACTTCAAGACACGGGGATCACATAACAGATGTTTTATCTCTCATGATTGTTATTAAATATGTTGCACAGAAATGCAAAATATGATAAGTCTTGAAAACTTTCTTTTGAAATGTTTAAAGTTTTCTTTGATCAAGGGCTACATCATGGACAACAATTCACTAAAATGCCAGGGCTAGCGGATATTACTTCATGCACAGTTTGCCCCTCCCCCTTCATGACACTGCAACTTTGTGACTCCTAGTTCCACCTTTAATTCCACAACAACATTCTATTTGCTGCTAAGGGACTGAGGTGGAGACAAGGCATTAAAGCTACAGCAGATAGAAAGGGGTATTGACCCCTATTCATTTTCTGATCTTGTTGCTGCCTATGAGCCACCTGGACACTGGTATCAGTGCCATTAGTACCAATATGCAATATGCAACCCAGATGTAGAAGACACCTGTGGCTTCTCTAATTCTATATCAGGATCAGAGGCGAGGATTATGTATTTCTTTCTTCACTTTATTTCCACAGCAGTATTAAAAGAATTTAAACAAAACAGTAAAGCATCAAAGACTACACATCCCATCAACCATAGGGGAGTAATGCATCACGTGACGTCCTTTCCGCTTCCTCTTTCTTCACTGCTCGTCAGTTTTTTTTTAGTTTTTTTTTTATTACAGTTAAGTGCATTCCTATCATTCCTGTCTTAACTGACCTAAAAAACATATATATTGTGCTTACACTGTTTCAGGGTATTGTGAAGGTATTGTTATTCCTTGTTCAGCGCAGTAGGCTTTCGCCTGAGCGCTTTTACTTCCTACTTCGGTGACCTATTTGTAGTGCGTCTGTGTGCTGTTTGGTCTGTCAGGCACGCAGAGACCCAACGAGGCAGTTCTGTCGAGCACTCTTGTCAGCGCTTTGCGCGCGCTTGGGGATTAGAACTCACAGAGCCTATGGACTTGGTCCTTTCCACAACCAACCCGTGCCGCACTGACACTGCAATGCAGTGAGATTCCCTATTCGGTCGAGTGGCCGCAGCTCCACCTGGTGGAAGTTTGGAGCATTTTTTGCCTCATAGTAGTACAGCTTTGAGCTGCCCTCTCTAATTTCTTACAGGCGTTTTTTTTGTTGTGCTCACACCCTCAAATGAATATGTCCTCATCTGGGGACCATGTTTATTCCTCATTCCAGGAGGTAGAGGAGGAATTGCCCCCCCAAAGGCCTCCCGCCTGCTGTTGACCAGGCTCTGTCACATGCTATTTCTTGGGCGCTGGCTCCCCCTAAGGGACCATGTAGATAGACTGGCCAAAAGCATCCCATTGGTGCTCAGCGACCCCACTCAGGTGAAGGCAGGAACTAGTGTCTGCCAGGTGGGGAGCAAAAGGGCCACAAAGCGTTAATGTTAATGTTAATGTTACTGGGATTTATAGAGCGCACGATTACACGGAGGTGTCGTGGCGCTGAGGACACAGTAAGCCTGCTAAGACGTCTAGTTCTGGAATAACCAAGCTTTGAGTCCTTTCCTGAAGATGGAGAGGGAGCTCGCCCTTCTGAGCTCACCCGGAAGAGTGTTCCAGAGTTTAGAGGTGCCAAGGCGAAAGCTGTGGCCACCCCAGTGCGATGTTCGAATTCTGGGCACTGTCAGAAGTTTGGCCCCTGTAGAGCGAAGATGTCTGGTTGGTTCATACCAGGCAAAACGATTTTGCAAAAAGACAGGACCTGTGTGGTTCAGTGCTTTGTAAGCCAGACACAGCGCCTTGAATTTAATGTGTTGTGCTACAGGAAGCCAATGCAGGCTGCGGATCTCTTTAGATACAGATTTGCACCTAGAGGTGTTGGACAGTAACCGTGCTGCTGTATTTTGAACAGTCTGAAGCATTTTTAAGCACTGCTTCTGTATGTTCAGGTAAAGCCCGTTACAGTAATCTAGTTTAGACTGAATCAGCGATGTAACTACAGTTTTTCTGGTGTCCACGGGAATATAAGGAAGAATCTTCCTTACTTTCTTGATAAGGAAGTGGGTGGAGGAGACAGTTGCATTTGTGTGCTGGGGAAGCGAGAGTTTATTATCAAACCATACTCCCAGGTTCTTATCCTTAACCGCGGGTTTTGGTGGGTCTCCCATCTCTGCCGGCCACCACAGACTGCCCCAGTTTGGCTGCATATTACCAAAGATCAGGACCTCTGTTTTTTCAGAATTAAGTTTAAGACAGTGTGTACTCATCCATCGGTTTATGGTACACATACAGTTCTGAAATTGCTGAGTAGGAGGAGCCTGGTTTTTATATGGAGCCACCACAATCTGGGTGTCGTCGGCATAGGACGTAAGACTGAACCCAAAGTCCCGTATCAAAGGAGCCAGTTCGGAGACATATACGTTAAAAAGAGAAGGGCTCAAGGAGGAGCCCTGTGGCACTCCACACGGGAGGGTATAAGACTCAGAATGATACCCATCAACCGAAACTGGTAATCTCCTGTCCTTGAGAAAGGAAGACAGTAGGGCCAGTGCTGTGCCCCTGACCCCCAGACTCTCCAGCCGCTGTTGCAAGAGGGAATGATTAACAGTATCGAAAGCGGCTGACAGATCGAGGAGCACTAGGGCAGCCGTGCCTCCTCCATCCATCACCGCTCTGATCTCCTCTGTGGCTTTGATGAGAGCTGTTTCCGTACTGTGTTGTTGGCGGAACCCAAACTGGGAGTGATCAAGCAGGTTATTTTCGCGAATAAATTGGGTTAGTTGAATGTTCATAAGTTTGTCAATTATTTTGGCTGGCAACGGCAACCGGGCTATAGGACGGTAGTTGTTAGGGTTGGTTGCGTCAAGGGTGGGTTTTTTTAGCAGCGGAAGGATGGAGGTGTTCTTCCACATGGAGGGAAAGTTGCCAGAGTCAAACATTGAGTTGAAAATTTCTGTTAACCCAGGACTCACCAGGTCCACAATTTCTTTCAGAAATGCTGGCGGGCATGGGTCGGAGGGGGAACCCGACTTTGCTTTGTGAATGTATTTGGCCACTATTTCAGAAGAGGTGGGGGAAAAGCTTAGCAGGGTGTTCTTGTCTGAGTCAGGGCTTGTCGGTGGAAAGGTGGGGAGGTGAGCTGATGTATCCTTGAAATTTTTAAAAATGTCCAGGACTTTGGTTTTAAAAGCAGCTGCAATGTCGTCACAAGACTTTTGATTACCCTTGGAACCTGAAGTGTTGGGTGTGGTGAGTTTGTTTACTACTGTAAATAGTGCTTTAGAGGAATTTTTTGCTTCCTCAATCTGTTTGGCAAAATAATCCCTCTTTTCTGATATCAGTAAATCTTTATACTGTGTTAGGGCCGTTCTGTACACTTTCCTTTCAGGTGAGTGATAATTTGCTCGCCAGCCCCTTTCTAGTCGACGACATTTTTGCTTTTCTTTCCGTAGCGCATCGGAAAACCAGGGGGCTGAAGGGGACTTCCTATTCCCTGTGTTTTTCTTTTTTTTAGTAGGTACTGAGGCCTTAATTGCTTCACTTAGCCAATCCGTATATTTGGGAACAGTTAAGTCAGGGTGCCCATTTAATTGTGGTCGAGAGCTCTCCAAATATGTGCGGAGGAGCGTTTTATCCGTTTTACTCCAATCTGTCTGGGTGGAGGCAGGGGGCTTGGAGGTCCCTCCGAGCCCGAAAGAAGTAATAGGGAGGTTGAACTTAATTAACGAGTGGTCTGACCATGTCAGAGGGAGTGTTTCTTTGCAAGTGAGACCGTGGGCTGAGGTAAAGATACCATCTAGCGTATGTCCGCCTCATGTGTGGGGGTCTGTACTAGTTGGGTAAGTCCGACAGCTCCCAAAGTATCTATCAGTTCCCCTGTCTCCCTGTTATCCTTGTCTTCAAGGTAGAAATTAAAATCTCCAAGGATAGTGAAGTCATTATTTAGAAGAGTGAGTTCTAGAAGACTATCTAGATTTGAAGTAAAGGTACTTCTGGTGCCTGGAGGCCGGTACAGCAAAATCCCTCTGAAAGTCTGCCTTGGGCTAACTCCGAGCGCAAAGTGAAGTGCCTCATATAAAGGCGTGGAGGTGGAGTGAAATATTACAGGGAAGTGCTCCCTCAAGATAACTGCAACTCCACCTCCTCGTTTTAGTGGTCTATTGACCCTGATAGTCCGAAATCCGGCCGGGGTTGCGGTGACAAAGTCAGGGTCAGAGGCAGCATCTGCCTAGGTTTCTGTCATGAAAAGTTTGTCTAGCTCGCAATCTAAAATCATATGTGTGATTTCATATTTGTGCTTTGCCAGTGATCTGACATTTACAAGGCCCCCATGAAGTTTAGCACTCTCTGTAAGTTTAGCAGAGTCAGGACTCTGGGATCTTTTGAGGGGCTGGAAGGCCCTAGTCCTTTGTGATTGCGGGAGTGTATAACCGCAGGGACAGTTTGCGTTGCCCTCGCCCGGAATAAACAGGCAACAGTTCTTCCTGGGATTGTTAAGGAGGAGTAGCTCATTTGCGGTATAAATGAGCACCTGGGAATTAGAAAGGCCAGTGGTCTTGGCCCTGGGCCCGGTCCAGGCGTGGACGGGCGCAGACGGGCTTGCCTTAGGGCGCCAGCGGCGCGTCCGCACCATCTGGCAGTTTTATGTGATTCCGGTGGACGACTAGACCGCGTCCAACCGGAAGTGTAGACTGGGCAGAAGTGAGGAAAAATGGTAGTGGAAGTGTCCGCCCTCCGCGTAATCGGCACAACAGCCGTGGCAGACCGGGGTCGGCACCCACTCCGTGCAAGAGAGGCTAAAGTGCGGGAATCCGGAAAACCGGTGAGAAGCAAAAGTTAATATTTTAAAACTAATGCATAAAAGCGGCAGTGAGCAACTGAAAAGTCACAATATTTAAAAGCAGTATAAAACACGCAATCCAACACACATAAAATCAATATAGAGCATAAAATGCAGCAAGGCTAAAAGGAGCGAGGCGCCAGCAGGGCTAGCTTGAGTCCGCTGCCTGTCCGCACCATCTGGCAGTTTTATGTGATTCCGGTGGATGACTAGACCGCATCCAACCGGAAGTGTAGACTGGGCGAAAGTGAGGAAAAATGGTAGTGGAAGTGTCCGCCCTCCGCGCAATCGGCACAACAGCCGTGGCGGACCGGGGTCGGCACCCACTCCGTGCAAGAGAGGCTAAAGTGCGGGGAATCCGGAAAACCGATGAGCAGCAAAAGTTAATATTTTAAAACTAACGTACAAAGCGGCAGTGAGCAACTGAAAAGTCACAATATTTAAAAGCAGTATAAAAACACGCAATCCAACACACATAAAATCAATATAGAGCATAAAATGCAGCAAGGCTAAAAGGAGCGAGGCGCCAGCAGGTCTAGCTTGAGTCCGCTGCGCGTCCGCACCATCTGACAGTTTTATGTGATTCCGGTGGACGACTAGACCGTGTCCAACCGGAAGTGTAGACTGGGCGGAAGTGAGGAAAAATGGTAGTGGAAGTGTCCGCCCTCCGCGCAATCGGCACAACAGCTGTGGCGGACCGGGGTCGGCACCCACTCCGTGCAAGAGAGGCTAAAGTGCGGGAATCCGGAAAACCGGTGAGCAGCAAAAGTTAATATTTTAAAACTAATGAATAAAAGCAGCAGTGAGCAACTGAAAAGTCACAATATTTGAAAGCAGTATAAAACACGCAATCCAACACACATAAAATCAATATAGAGCATAAAATGCAGCAAGGCTAAAAGGAGCGAGGCGCCAGCAGGGCTAGCTTGAGTGACGCTTGGCACATGGAAGGATTTGATAGGCTCAGGGAAGCCTTCCAAAAAAATGTGCAAACTTTGAAGCATGTGCCCTACCAGGAGGAAGGCAAACCCAGAGAAAGCTACGACACTGTCGTCCTAAATGTAGACCCTGATGGTGGTTTTCCCTTTGGAGGGGAGGATGTGTCGGAGGAAGATTTCTCCTTTGACGAGGACAGAGACTCGGGTCACTCCTGGCGCCCGGGGATCCCAAGCTTCAGAGTCCCCAAAAGGAGATAGGGGCCACTCAGATATGTTCGACCCTGCTGAGATATACCACCCCAGGTCAGCAGTGTGGACCCCAGATGTCAAAGTGGCGGAGTATGTGGTGGGAAAAATCCGGCAACCCTTGGAGAAGGAGGTTAAGACCAGACTTCGGGTGGAATGTGACAGACCTTTGTTAAAGGGGGAAGTGGCAAACACGCCAGAGATCGATGAGCAGCTGTGCACCTTTTTATCAAAATATTTGAGAGATCCCAAAAAGAGAACTGAACGGTCCTGGAGAAATTGCCAGGACAAACTCTACGATGTAGTAGGCCCCTTGACCCAGAATATTCACTAGTGGAACGATTAAAGGATTCAGGAACCCCTATGTCTACAGACATAGTCGCCGGCTGGGCGCATCGAGCGATATGCCTCCTCGGGTATGCAAACTGTGCCCTGGCGGCAGAGAGGAGAAGGTCCCTCCTCATAAAGATTGTCCCCAAACTATGGGACCTAGCTACCTCGAAGGTGGGACCCGTAGAGCAGGGTAAGCTCTTTGGCAAACCATTTGTCAAGGAACTTAAGTTCATCACCACCTTTTCTGCCTTGGATAAGGCCCAGGCCTCTATCAAGAAGATATTCCCCTGGCGGGCTTTTGCTGGGGCCGAAAGAGGCAGGGGCCGCTCCCCCGGCCTCGCTTTCCAGCAACGTCCCTCCTGAGGCCAACAACGACAGAACAACAGCTGGAATGATGGCCGGCAAGGGACCTTCTACCCCAGCAGAGGGTCCGGCAGAGGGAAAGGCTAACGAACAAGCAGAGGAGGCGCCAAAGCTCATGGGGAACCCTCTGGTAAGGCTTACCCTTTTTTACCCGAAAGATCTAGGGGGGAGGCTACTGCACTTTGCACACAACTGGGGGAGGATCACAACGGACCCTTGGGTTCTTCAAACTGTAAGGGGCTTCCACATAGAATTCTATGGCTCCCCTGTCCACGAGTTGCGCCCCAGGCCCTTGGTCTTTTCGACAGAAGAGGAATGTCTCATAGATTCCGAGGTCTTCGAACTCCTGAAAAAAGGAGCCATTTGCAGGTCAGTACTCCACTTGGGTGGGTTTCTAAGAAACCTTTTTCTGGTAGAGGAGAAGGGCAAGGGCTTCCGACCCGTCATCAATTTAAAGGAGTTCAATGAGTGGCTGGTCTATTGCCACTTCAAGATGGAGGGGATCCATCTACTCCGAGACATCCTCCTATCAGGAGATTGGATGTCAGGTTGGACTTGATGGATGCTGTTAGAAATGGGATCTCTGGTTGGCTAAGGCTTGCGCCAAAGCCAGGCAGAGACCACCACTCTAGTCAGGGCGAGGGAGTTACACGCCAAAGATAACCCCTGCTCACCCCCTTGGTAGCTTGGCACGAACAGTCAGGCTTATCCCGGAGGCCATGTGTAAAGCGTTTGCGCACGCACACAGCAACAACATACCAGGCACACCACAAAAGGAACTCCACACAAGGTTATATCAAAAATAGCCTTTGTATTCTCATAACACATTAGAATAGTACTCACATAATATACATTGTGCCACCTGGCACTAGGTAATATCTACAAGGGATTATGTACACCTGACAGGGCCAACTGGACCACTGTCAGAACCATCACAAAGTGAACTTAGTAAAAGTAGGACACATCATAAACGTAGAACACAGCCAGTAATCACTGGCAAACTCAGCATCATCCTGTATCATAAACCACATTATGCACAGTATCACATTCCTAAACGCATTTAGAGGCATGAATCATAGTAGATTATCACATTTCCTAATATTACATAAATCACTGACCCCCTGGCCAACTGGCCTTCTCAAAGGGGCTCAAACGCCCTGTGTCCAGAATGTCAGGGCTGCTGCCTATGCAGCAGAATCCAAAAGTGCGCCATTGCGCTAGGGCAAAGGAGTGCATCTCACTCCTCTCTCCAAACATGCCCCCAAAGAACTGTGGCTTACACGTTGCAGCTGGCACCTAAGTGCTGCGCAGCTGTGGATCAAAGTGTGGGGCACTGGCACCGACTGTGCCCTGAAAACAAATGTGCCCAAACTGGAAGGAGCACGAGCACCGACAATGTGCTCCGATCTGGGAGCCCCCACTGGGCTCTCTGGACTGGAATTACCCCCACGACATTGCAGCTGCCCTCTAGCGAAACAGAGCAGCTGTGGAGGAATGGCCACACGAAGGGGAAAGCATGGGCCCTTTTGGGCCCTTTTAGAACAAACATGCCCATCGTTGGAGCCACGCAGCCTCTAAGACAACTATGCCCAACGTTGGAGCAGCCCCCTATCAGGCGGGGGCCGCTCAGGAGTAAGGACTGGCACTGTGCCTCACTCGGCTCCCCCCCAGCCATCTCAACTCACCGGTCTTCTGCGGGGACTGGGGCGGACACCGGCACTTCTGCCTACTTCACCCGGGCCCCCTCCTGGGACCCGGGACTTCTCTTCCACGCCGGAGAGCTCCGCTAACAAGTGCAGCACTTCTCCGCTTCCCCTCAGCACACGCGGGGCTTCCCTTCGCTCACAGGAGCCCCGCGCTGCCATCGGCGGCCTCGGCCGCTTCTCTTTCACCCGGGCCCCTCCTGGGACCCGGGACTTCCTTTGGAGCCCGCGAGGCTCCGACGCCTCCCGCTTCCTCTCCTGTCGCCGGGGCTCCCAACCGCTCACGGGAGCCCCGCTCTGCATCACCACTCCGGTGACCCTTCTGGCCCGGCCGCAGGCCCCTCCCACGTCCTAGGCAAGGTTGCCTGACTTCCTTTTTGCGGCTCGGGCCGCGGCGGTGATTTCCACAGACAGCAAATTATGCGGGGTGGGCACCCGCCATAAAAACACATGCATAAGCGTGGTGGGCACCCACAATGAAGATCTAATAAGTGGGGTGGGCACCCGCCGTTTCCCGCATCACGGGGGAATCCCTCACATCGGGATTCCCTCTCGAAGGGCAGCAGCTCAGCGCTGCCCAGCCCACACGTCCTCCTTTTCCTTGGGGCAAAGAAGAATTCAGCATAGCGCTCACGAGGCGCTGGATACAGCAAAAGTCCCAGAAGTCTGTAGGAATCAAGGGGGGCCAGGCTGGGCCCAGGGAGGCAGCCCTCCTGGCAGGTCCTCCTGGGCCCCAGCAGCAGCACGCCCCCGCAGGTTTTGGATCAGGTACTGAACATTTTCATGGGGTCACAGCCCCTACTTTTATACACCAATTTCCTTTGTCTTAGGTGTAGGGTTTGGGGGAACCGGATACAACTGGTTCAGGAGCACTTTGTTTTCCAAGCTCCTCTTCCTCTTTGTCAGGTGGGGGCTAGGTACTCAGACACACCACAGGGGGCGGAGCCAACATTGTACAGGGCAGGCACACTCCTATTTAGGGTCAGGGGATTACTCCTCCCCTTAGCCCAGGTGTCCTATTCAGCCCAGCGCTGACTCACCCTGCTCCTCCTGGAGCCACACACACCTCCCAGCCCCTGTCACTCACAAAGCCAGACATGCAATTCACATCAGGCAGGCAGACACATAGCACACAGAAATGCCTACTTCTAAAAGAGGCATTTCTAAAATAACCACAATAAATCTGCACACACCATTGCGCAGCATTAATTCACACAATTTCATACATACCAGACTTGACCACACTGCTCCTCTCATCACAGGAATTACCACTGACACACACTGATCAGGGAATCCCCCATGCATTCCTATGGGAGGGCAGGCCAAGCTCACCAATGTAACACAGAGAGCGCACGCACTTTCCACTGGACCACAGTGCGAAAGTGCCCAGAGGCCTAAAATCACCAACACCAGGTTACAGACAAGGCAAAAGTTTAGGGGTGAACCTGCCAAAAAGGGCCAAGTCCAACACAACCCCCTTCCAGCCAAAACGCAGGGCAGACCAATCACTATCTTGATGGGCTTCCCTGCTTCGGGCGATAGAACACGGATGCGGGCCCTCACTGCAGGGACACCCTCCGGTTCTACGCCACTCTGACCCCATGTGGTTCCCTCTGAAAAGAACTCTCACGCCCAACTAGGCTACCACACTGGTACTCCCTAGTTGTCCACGGCCAGGACCAGGCCCCAGGCCACCCAGATGTCACTGGTCCTTGCCAATCCACAGAGTGGGGGCAGTAACCCCTGGCATCCAATAGCCATTCTCCACTCTCCCTCTCAGTGTAGTTCCAAACTACCACTGATCCTTCAACCTAGGGTCCGCACCCTCAGGCTGACCGGAGGTCACGGGCAAGCGTCTCCTCACCCTACCTCTACTTCTGGGGTTCCGCACCCTCCCAGGGGAAGCACCCACCAGAACACAACTCTCCCACCAGTTCAGGACCTCTCTCCATCAACTGGTCTACCACCTGGGATCCACATTCACCGGATGCACCGGGGTCAGAGGCGAGGACTCCCTCCCTCTGCACCCCTTCCAGTGTTCTGCACCCTCCCACTGTAGAGCAGGGTCCCTTCACTTAAGATGGGCCCCACCTGCTCTCAGGGTAGTACTACCACACTCAGCCAGGGAGCCTAAAGATCTCGGCTAGGCCTGCACCACCCCTTCTGGGAAACACAGGGTCCCTTCACTTAAGATGGGCCCCACCTGTGTTCAAGGGGTACTCCTAGAAGGCAAACCGGTCAGGACACTGATTACAGTCGCCCTGCCGTCCAGGTCAGGAAACACCTGCTCCTGGCTGCCCAACCCAGGGACGGTAACCTTTGGTCAGATGCCCGGCGAACCAGGACTTCATGGGGAGCACGTATGCCCCCCCTTGAGGGTGACACATGACTAATGTGTGCGTGTGACAGTCTGCGTGACGCAGATCTCACAACCTCCTGTCCATCTGACAGTGCGTGCAGATCCCCCAGGACAGAAGTGGCGTCACCATGGCCAATCATTGGCGACTCAGCCCTTCTGGCTGGCCCCTGACCCACTGGTTCTTCCACTGGGGACTCTTTCCCCCTCTCACCCCTCACTCTGGACTTCTGCACCCTCCCAACTGGAGCAGTACTGCCAGACACCAGGACCGCTGGAGCTCTGGTTACAGACATGCCACATCCTCTAGACACTGGGAGATCTTCCTCAAATGGCCTACAAGTACAGCCTAGGTCCCCGACCTGGTGTTCCCTGGAAGAAACCATCCAGGCCCCGGGACTGGGTTTCGGGCACCTTGGGACACAGCCCACACTCACTCCTTCTCCTCTGAGACAGGACGTGAGCCCCTACACCCCTCCCACTACTCTGGGACCTAGCTGGACTACACTGAACCTCTTCCACCACACAGGACCGGAAGATACCCGAGCCACTCTTGTTGGAATCACTCCCCAATGCCTCTTCAGATCCTCTAACACGGGGAGGTCCCCCACACAGAACAGTCCAACAGGACAGACTAGGTTCCTTTCCTGGTGTTCCCTCTAAGAACCATCCAGTACTGGAGACTGAGGTTGAGGCACGGATCACGGCCCAGTCTCACACCTTCCTCGCAGGACATGATGTGAGGCCTTGCAACCTCCTCACTATAACGGTACCTAGTTGGGTTCCTCTGAACCATCTCCGCCACGCGGGTTGGGAGACACCTGCACCATTCCTCTAGGGTCACTCCCCCATGCAAGCTCCTTATTTCAGAGAACTCACACCCAATCGTCCAGTGCAACACACCACTCATCCACATACGCCCCCAAACTGGTGAGACAGTATCTTACTGCCCCTGAATCTCAACCTATCCCCCTCTTACTGGGAACCAGGTACCATACTCTGGGAACTGGGAATGGGACTTCCTGCACTGGACTTCATCTTGCTGCCACCACTGGATCCCACCCTTACTGGGGATTCCAGAAAACTCACACTGCACTTAGGGGATAATCTACCCTCCCGAGCCAGTTACTCCATGCCAATTAAATTACAACTGTAGGCCAACCCTAGAACCAGCAGACAGCACAGGGGCAGTCACTCCTTCAGCTTCAGGCCAACCCAAGAAATAGCACGATGGCACAAGGGCAGTCACTCCTTCAGCTTCAGGCCAACCCAAGAAATAGCAGTCTGCACAAGGGCAGTCACTCCTCCAGATTCTCTGGTTTCTATCCTTGGCAGGACCCCCAACTCATAGTGCAATAAAACACATTTCAAAGAAATGACTCTTAAAACAAACTCAGACACAATAATCCCTTTCCATGTGACTATCTAAAATGCAGAGCTTGTAGTGCAACCAGTTGTCGCTGTGGTACTGCGCAAACGCAAGTCCTATCCTCACCGCTGACAACCAATGTTAGAAATGGGATCTCTGGTTGGCTAAGGCTTGCGCCAAAGCCAGGCAGAGACCACCACTCTAGTCAGGGCGAGGGAGTTACACGCCAAAGATAACCCCTGCTCACCCCCTTGATAGCTTGGCACGAGCAGTCCGGCTTATCCCGGAGGCCATGTGTAAAGCGTTTGCGCACGCACACAGCAACAACATACCAGGCACACCACAAAAGGAACTCCACACAAGGTTATATCAAAAATAGCCTTTGTATTCTCATAACACATTAGAATAGTACTCACATAATATACATTGTGCCACCTGGCACTAGGTAATATCTACAAGGGATTATGTACACCTGACAGGGCCAACTGGACCACTGTCAGAACCATCACAAAGTGAACTTAGTAAAAGTAGGACACATCATAAACGTAGAACACAGCCAGTAATCACTGGCAAACTCAGCATCATCCTGTATCATAAACCACATTATGCACAGTATCACATTCCTAAACGCATTTAGAGGCATGAATCATAGTAGATTATCACATTTCCTAATATTACATAAATCACTGACCCCCTGGCCAACTGGCCTTCTCAAAGGGGCTCAAACGCCCTGTGTCCAGAATGTCAGGGCTGCTGCCTATGCAGCAGAATCCAAAAGTGCGCCATTGCGCTAGGGCAAAGGAGTGCATCTCACTCCTCTCTCCAAACATGCCCCCCAAAGAACTGTGGCTTACACGTTGCAGCTGGCACTAAGTGCTGCGCAGCTGTGGATCAAAGTGTGGGGCACTGGCACCGACTGTGCCCTGAAAACAAATGTGCCCAAACTGGAAGGAGCACGAGCACCGACAATGTGCTCCGATCTGGGAGCCCCCACTGGGCTCTCTGGACTGGAATTACCCCCACGACATTGCAGCTGCCCTCTAGCGAAACAGAGCAGCTGTGGAGGAATGGCCACACGAAGGGGAAAAGCATGGGCCCTTTTGGGCCCTTTTAGAACAAACATGCCCATCGTTGGAGCCACGCAGCCTCTAAGACAACTATGCCCAACGTTGGAGCAGCCCCCTATCAGGCGGGGGCCGCTCAGGAGTAAGGACTGGCACTGTGCCTCACTCGGCTCCCCCCCAGCCATCTCAACTCACCGGTCTTCTGCGGGGACTGGGGCGGACACCGGCACTTCTGCCTACTTCACCCGGGCCCCCTCCTGGGACCCGGGACTTCTCTTCCACGCCGGAGAGCTCCGCTAACAAGTGCAGCACTTCTCCGCTTCCCCTCAGCACACGCGGGGCTTCCCTTCGCTCACAGGAGCCCCGCGCTGCCATCGGCGGCCTCGGCCGCTTCTCTTTTTCACCCGGGCCCCCTCCTGGGACCCGGGACTTCCCTTTGGAGCCCGCGAGGCTCCGACGCCTCCCGCTTCCTCTCCTGTCGCCGGGGCTCCCAACCGCTCACGGGAGCCCCGCTCTGCATCACCACTCCGGTGACCCTTCTGGCCCGGCCGCAGGCCCCTCCCACGTCCTAGGCAAGGTTGCCTGACTTCCTTTTTGCGGCTCGGGCCGCGGCGGTGATTTCCACAGACAGCAAATTATGCGGGGTGGGCACCCGCCATAAAAACACATGCATAAGCGTGGTGGGCACCCACAATGAAGATCTAATAAGTGGGGTGGGCACCCGCCGTTTCCCGCATCACGGGGGAATCCCTCACATCGGGATTCCCTCTCGAAGGGCAGCAGCTCAGCGCTGCGCAGCCCACACGTCCTCCTTTTCCTTGGGGCAAAGAAGAATTCAGCATAGCGCTCACGAGGCGCTGGATACAGCAAAAGTCCCAGAAGTCTGTAGGAATCAAGGGGGGCCAGGCTGGGCCCAGGGAGGCAGCCCTCCTGGCAGGTCCTCCTGGGCCCCAGCAGCAGCACGCCCCCGCAGGTTTTGGATCAGGTACTGAACATTTTCATGGGGTCACAGCCCCTACTTTTATACACCAATTTCCTTTGTCTTAGGTGTAGGGTTTGGGGGAACCGGATACAACTGGTTCAGGAGCACTTTGTTTTCCAAGCTCCTCTTCCTCTTTGTCAGGTGGGGGCTAGGTACTCAGACACACCACAGGGGGCGGAGCCAACATTGTACAGGGCAGGCACACTCCTATTTAGGGTCAGGGGATTACTCCTCCCCTTAGCCCAGGTGTCCTATTCAGCCCAGCGCTGACTCACCCTGCTCCTCCTGGAGCCACACACACCTCCCAGCCCCTGTCACTCACAAAGCCAGACATGCAATTCACATCAGGCAGGCAGACACATAGCACACAGAAATGCCTACTTCTAAAAGAGGCATTTCTAAAATAACCACAATAAATCTGCACACACCATTGCGCAGCATTAATTCACACAATTTCATACATACCAGACTTGACCACACTGCTCCTCTCATCACAGGAATTACCACTGACACACACTGATCAGGGAATCCCCCATGCATTCCTATGGGAGGGCAGGCCAAGCTCACCAATGTAACACAGAGAGCGCACGCACTTTCCACTGGACCACAGTGCGAAAGTGCCCAGAGGCCTAAAATCACCAACACCAGGTTACAGACAAGGCAAAAAGTTTAGGGGTGAACCTGCCAAAAAGGGCCAAGTCCAACACAACCCCCTTCCAGCCAAAACGCAGGGCAGACCAATCACTATCTTGATGGGCTTCCCTGCTTCGGGCGATAGAACACGGATGCGGGCCCTCACTGCAGGGACACCCTCCGGTTCTACGCCACTCTGACCCCATGTGGTTCCCTCTGAAAAAGAACTCTCACGCCCAACTAGGCTACCACACTGGTACTCCCTAGTTGTCCACGGCCAGGACCAGGCCCCAGGCCACCCAGATGTCACTGGTCCTTGCCAATCCACAGAGTGGGGGGCAGTAACCCCTGGCATCCAATAGCCATTCTCCACTCTCCCTCTCAGTGTAGTTCCAAACTACCACTGATCCTTCAACCTAGGGTCCGCACCCTCAGGCTGACCGGAGGTCACGGGCAAGCGTCTCCTCACCCTACCTCTACTTCTGGGGTTCCGCACCCTCCCAGGGGAAGCACCCACCAGAACACAACTCTCCCACCAGTTCAGGACCTCTCTCCATCAACTGGTCTACCACCTGGGATCCACATTCACCGGATGCACCGGGGTCAGAGGCGAGGACTCCCTCCCTCTGCACCCCCTTCCAGTGTTCTGCACCCTCCCACTGTAGAGCAGGGTCCCTTCACTTAAGATGGGCCCCACCTGCTCTCAGGGTAGTACTACCACACTCAGCCAGGGAGCCTAAAGATCTCGGCTAGGCCTGCACCACTCCTTCTGGGAAACACAGGGTCCCTTCACTTAAGATGGGCCCCACCTGTGTTCAAGGGGTACTCCTAGAAGGCAAACCGGTCAGGACACTGATTACAGTCGCCCTGCCGTCCAGGTCAGGAAACACCTGCTCCTGGCTGCCCAACCCAGGGACGGTAACCTTTGGTCAGATGCCCGGCGAACCAGGACTTCATGGGGAGCACGTATGCCCCCCCTTGAGGGTGACACATGACTAATGTGTCGTGTGACAGTCTGCGTGACGCAGATCTCACAACCTCCTGTCCATCTGACAGTGCGTGCAGATCCCCCAGGACAGAAGTGGCGTCACCATGGCCAATCATTGGCGACTCAGCCCTTCTGGCTGGCCCCTGACCCACTGGTTCTTCCACTGGGGACTCTTTCCCCCTCTCACCCCTCACTCTGGACTTCTGCACCCTCCCAACTGGAGCAGTACTGCCAGACACCAGGACCGCTGGAGCTCTGGTTACAGACATGCCACATCCTCTAGACACTGGGAGATCTTCCTCAAATGGCCTACAAGTACAGCCTAGGTCCCCGACCTGGTGTTCCCTGAAGAAACCATCCAGGCCCCGGGACTGGGTTTCGGGCACCTTGGGACACAGCCCACACTCACTCCTTCTCCTCTGAGACAGGACGTGAGCCCCTACACCCCTCCCACTACTCTGGGACCTAGCTGGACTACACTGAACCTCTTCCACCACACAGGACCGGAAGATACCCGAGCCACTCTTGTTGGAATCACTCCCCAATGCCTCTTCAGATCCTCTAACACGGGGAGGTCCCCCACACAGAACAGTCCAACAGGACAGACTAGGTTCCTTTCCTGGTGTTCCCTCTAAGAACCATCCAGTACTGGAGACTGAGGTTGAGGCACGGATCACGGCCCAGTCTCACACCTTCCTCGCAGGACATGATGTGAGGCCTTGCAACCTCCTCACTATAACGGTACCTAGTTGGGTTCCTCTGAACCATCTCCGCCACGCGGGTTGGGAGACACCTGCACCATTCCTCTAGGGTCACTCCCCCATGCAAGCTCCTTATTTCAGAGAACTCACACCCAATCGTCCAGTGCAACACACCACTCATCCACATACGCCCCCAAACTGGTGAGACAGTATCTTACTGCCCCTGAATCTCAACCTATCCCCCTCTTACTGGGAACCAGGTACCATACTCTGGGAACTGGGAATGGGACTTCCTGCACTGGACTTCATCTTGCTGCCACCACTGGATCCCACCCTTACTGGGGATTCCAGAAAACTCACACTGCACTTAGGGGATAATCTACCCTCCCGAGCCAGTTACTCCATGCCAATTAAATTACAACTGTAGGCCAACCCTAGAACCAGCAGACAGCACAGGGGCAGTCACTCCTTCAGCTTCAGGCCAACCCAAGAAATAGCACGATGGCACAAGGGCAGTCACTCCTTCAGCTTCAGGCCAACCCAAGAAATAGCAGTCTGCACAAGGGCAGTCACTCCTCCAGATTCTCTGGTTTCTATCCTTGGCAGGACCCCCAACTCATAGTGCAATAAAACACATTTCAAAGAAATGACTCTTAAAACAAACTCAGACACAATAATCCCTTTCCATGTGACTATCTAAAATGCAGAGCTTGTAGTGCAACCAGTTGTCGCTGTGGTACTGCGCAAACGCAAGTCCTATCCTCACCGCTGACAACCAATGTTAGAAATGGGATCTCTGGTTGGCTAAGGCTTGCGCCAAAGCCAAGCAGAGACCACCACTCTAGTCAGGGCGAGGGAGTTACACGCCAAAGATAACCCCTGCTCAGCCCCTTGATAGCTTGGCACGAGCAGTCCGGCTTATCCCGGAGGCCATGTGTAAAGCGTTTGCGCACGCACACAGCAACAACATACCAGGCACACCACAAAAGGAACTCCACACAAGGTTATATCAAAAATAGCCTTTGTATTCTCATAACACATTAGAATAGTACTCACATAATATACATTGTGCCACCTGGCACTAGGTAATATCTACAAGGGATTATGTACACCTGACAGGGCCAACTGGACCACTGTCAGAACCATCACAAAGTGAACTTAGTAAAAGTAAGACACATCATAAACGTAGAACACAGCCAGTAATCACTGGCAAACTCAGCATCATCCTGTATCATAAACCACATTATGCACAGTATCACATTCCTAAACGCATTTAGAGGCATGACTCATAGTAGATTATCACATTTCCTAATATTACATAAATCACTGACCCCCTGGCCAACTGGCCTTCTCAAAGGGGCTCAAACGCCCTGTGTCCAGAATGTCAGGGCTGCTGCCTATGCAGCGGAATCCAAAAGTGCGCCATTGCACTAGGGCAAAGGAGTGCATCTCACTCCTCTCTCCAAACATGCCCCCCAAAGAACTGTGGCCTACACGTTGCAGCTGGCACTAAGTGCTGCACAGCTGTGGATCAAAGTGTGGGGCACTGGCACCGACTGTGCCCTGAAAACAAATGTGCCCAAACTGGAAGGAGCACGAGCACCGACAATGTGCTCCGATGTGGGAGCCCCCACTGGGCTCTCTGGACTGGAATTACCCCCACGACGTTGCAGCTGCCCTCTAGCGAAACGGGGCAGCTGTGGAGGAATGCCACACAAAGGGGAAAAGCATGGGCCCCTCTGGGCCCTTTTAGAACAAACATGCCCATTGTTGGAGCCACACAGGCTCTAAGACAACTATGCCCAACGTTGGAGCAGCCCCCTATCAGGCGGGGTCCGCTCAGGACTAAGGACTGGCACTGTGCCTCACTCGGCTCCCCCCCAGCCATCTCAACTCACCGGTCTTCTGCGGGGACTGGGGCGGACACCAGCACTTCTGCCTACTTCACCAGGGCCCCGGGACTTCTCTTCCATGCTGGGGAGCTCCGCTGACAACTGCAGCACTTCTCCGCTTCCCCTCAGCACACGCGGGGCTTCCCTTCGCTCACGGGAGCCCCGCGCTGCCATCGGCGGCCTCGGCCGCTTCTCTTTTTCACCCGGGCCCACTCCTGGGACCCGGGACTTCCCTTTGGAGCCCGCGAGGCTCCGGACGTCTCCCGCTTCCTCTCCTGTCGCCGGGGCTCCCAGCCGCTCACGGGAGCCCCGCTCTGCATCACCACTCCGGCGCCTCTTCCGGCCCAGCCGCAGGCCCCTCCCACGTCCTAGGCAAGGTTGCCTGACTTCCTTTTTGACGCTTGGGCCGCAGCGGTGATTTCCACAGACGGCAAATTATGCGGGGTGGGCACCCGCCATAAAAACACACGCATAAGCGGGGTGGGCACCCGCAATGAAGATCTAATAAGCGGGGTGGGCACCCGCCGTTTCCCGCATCACGGGGGAATCCCTCACATCGGGATTCCCTCTCGAAGGGCAGCAGCTCAGCGCTGCCCAGCCCACACGTCCTCCTTTTCCTTGGGGCAAAGAAGAATCCAGCACAGCGCTCACGAGGCGCTGGATGCAGCAAAAGTCCCAGAAGTCTGTAGGAATCAAGGGGGGCCAGGCTGGGCCCAGGGAGGCAGCCCTCCTGGCAGGTCCTCCAGGGCACCAGCAGCAGCACGCCCCCGCAGGTTTTGGATCAGGTACTGAACATTTTCAGGGGGTCACAGCCCCTACTTTTATACACCAATTTCCTTTGTCTTAGGTGCAGGGTTTGGGGGAACCGGATACAACTGGTTCAGGAGCACTTTGTTTTCCAAGCTCCTCTTCCCCTTTGTCAGGTGGGGGCTAGGTACTCAGACACACCACAGGGGGCGGAGCCAGCATTGTACAGGGCAGGCACACTCCTATTCAGGGTCAGGGGATTACTCCTCCCACTACCCTTAGCCCAGGTGTCCTATTCAGCCCAGCGCTGACTCACCCTGCCCCTCCTGGAGCCACACACACCTCCCAGTCCCTGTCACTCACAAAGCCAGACATGCAATTCACATCAGGCAGGCAGACACATAGCACACAGAAATGCCAACTTCTAAAAGTGGCATTTCTAAAATAACCACAATAAATCTGCGCACACCATTGCGCAGCATTTATTCACACAATTTCATACATACCAGACTTGACCACACTGCTCCTCTCATCACAGGAATTACCACTGACACACACTGATCAGGGAATCCCCCATGCATTCCTATGGGAGGGCAGGCCAAGCTCACCAATGTAACACAGAGAGCGCACGCACTTTCCACTGGACCACAGTGCAAAAGTGCCCAGAGGCCTAAAATCACCCACACCAGGTTACAGACAAGGCAAAAAGTTTAGGGGTGAACCTGCCAAAAAAGGGCCAAGTCCAACAGATGCTTACCTAGCAGTCCCCATCTTCCCCCTCATCGGAGATGTCTCCAGTTTGCGTGGAAAGGCCAGATCTTTGAGTTTTGAGCACTTCCCTTTGGCCTCTCTTCATCCCCATGCTGCTTCACGAAGCTTCTTCACCCAGTGGTGGAAATGTTCCGCGAGAGGGGAGTGAGAATGATTATCTACCTGTACGATATCCTGATTATGGATCAGTCCTTGGTACAGCTTACCCGCAACTTGAACATGACTATTGCATTGCTCCTGGACTTGGTCTTCACATCAACGAGCAAAAGTCGGAACTGAGGCCGGCGCAACAGATGACATTTCTAGGATTCCTCATCAATTCGGTCTCGGCCTCCCTGAGCTTACCACCTTGGAAGGTGACCAAGATACGGAAGGAACTCCAGCAAGTTCTACGGTGAGAAAGGATCTCGCTGCGGCAGCTGGCCAGGATAGTGGGTCTTCTCTCGTCATCAATTCAGGCCATTTTCCTGGGCCCATTACACTACAGGGTCCTCCAGAGACTGAAAGCTCATCATCTAAGGAGAGGCTTAACCTATTCGGAGATCATTTCCCTGACGGAGGAAGCCAGGACGAAACTCCCGTGGTGGATCGACCACATGGCAGTCTGGAATGGGAGAGCGATCTTCGGATGTAATCCAGATATGGTAATAGAGTCGTACGCCAGCAGACTAGGCTGGGAAGCCAGAGGCGGAGAGGTGTTGATAGGAGGAAGATGGTCAGAGGAGGAACTACAGTTGCACATCAAGTGTCTGGAACTTTTGGCCGAATCCTTTGCGGTAAAGTCCCTCGCCAGAGTATCATGCTGCATTCTGCCGAGGATGGACAATATCTCGGCAGACAAGTACATCAACCACCTGGGCGGCCCCATCTCGAAGGCCTTATCGAACCTGGCCAAAGACTTCTGTCACTATTGCCTCCAGAGGCAGATCCCAGTGACAGCGGAATACCTTCCCGGTCTGCAGAATACAGTAGCAGATTGGAACTATAGGAATTTCTCTGACTACAGCGACTGGTAACTGGATCGTGCAGTCTTCCTGGCTTTGATGGACAGATGGGGCCCATACAATCTGGACCTCTTTGCTCCCGATTGAACCACCAACTTCCAAGAATCATGAGCTGGAGACCGGAACCGGAAGTCACGGCAGTGGATGCCTTTCTCAAGGATTGGCCGAAGGATTGCGCATATGCCTTTCCCCCTTTTATGATGATCCCCAGATTAGCGGCTCAAGCCCAGCGGCAAGTACCTTCACTAGTAATGATCACGCCGATCTGGACAGCCCAAGGCCTGGTTCCCAACGCTGATGGAACTATCATGAGATTGCCTGATAAAACTGCCCTCATTCCCTTCGATTCTCAAAGACCCTCTGGACTGCTCTCACCCTCTGGTCCTCCAGGGTCATTTATTCCTCATGGCATGGAGGATTTCAGGGGATGCTGGGAAGGCGAACAACTTTTGGCAGACCCTGCAAACCTCATCCAACAGGCATGGGCATCAATTAGGTACTGTCAATAGGTATCACTCGGCTTGGAGATGATGGCACCGTTGGTGTCTTGAGGGACACTTGGATCCCATGGGGCAAAGGTTACTCACATTCTAAACTTCCTAGCAGAACTAGCTCAGGCTGGACTGGCTTATCGAACAGTTAATTCTTTTTGATTGGCCATTTCAGCGGGACACAGCAAGATTGATGGCAAACCAGCAGGGGAGCACCCCTGTGTTTGTAGGTTAATGAAGGGCATCCACCTATCTAAACCTCCAAAACCTAGATATTCTGGCCTGTGGGACGTTAATGAAGTGTTGAGACTTCTTCTTGCCTGGCAGGATAACCAGTATTTATCTCGCAAGGAGCTGTCCGCAAAATTACCTATTCTGCTGTGTCTCATTTCCTGCAAGCGGGTTTCAGATGTGAGGGCCTTGGACATCTCCGCGAGAGTCTTTACCCCGTAGGGGGTCACTTTTACCATATACAGGAGGACAGAAACCAATACCAAGTCGGTATCTTATCCTTCCTTTCTGGAACATCCTATGTTGTGTGTGGTCAGGTGTATTAAGGCATATGAGGATAAGACTTCAGAGCTCAGACCCCCTGGGGAAAGCCAACTCCTTATCGCCATGCAGAAACCTTTCAAAGCGGTTTCTTCTCCTTCCATTACCAGGTGGGTACGGTGGATCATGGCTGGTGTGGATGTGCATAGATTTGCTACACACTCCATGAGAGGAGTTATGGCATCAAAGGCCATTCAGGTAGGTGGCAGGCTAGAAGATATTATGAATGCAGCTGATTGGTCTTCTGAGTCTACCTTTAAGAAGTCCTATCTCAAACCCATTTTGGAGGCTGCATCTCTGGCCATAAGTAAGCTTTGAACATGAATAATCCTTGCCTCCAGACCTGACATAGATTGAAAAATGTCCTAGCTAACGAGAAGGAAAGTTTCAATTCTATTAAGGACAAGGAGGTGAGGATTATCCCGCCCTGAGAATCCTTTCAGTCTCAGTCTCTCCCAGGAGGATTTGTTACCAGTAAGTGCTATGCTTGCACGTTAATGGCTATTTGTTTTAGTTATTATTGGCTATGGCATATATGCTATGTGGATATCGTATTCTGGGTGGAGTTATTGACTACTGTTGACATATCGATATTCTGAAGAATACAGGAATGTGACTCTCACTACATATTGTAGGTAATAATCAAAAGTTCAAATAGGACGGCGATCCCAGCTTAACATCCTCCAGTGAAGACGAGAAAGCGGAAGGGACGTCATGTGATTATATACAATTGCCTGATCTGTGATTGGACTATGGTTACCATAATGACTAGTCTCCTATGGTTGATGGGATATGCAGTCTGTAATGTTTTACTGTTTTGTTTAAATTCTTTTAATACTGCTGTGGAAATAAAGTGAAGAAAGAAATGCATAATCCTCACCTCCTTGGCCTTAATAGAATTGAAACTTTCCTTCTCCTTAGCTAGGACATTTTTCATTCACATCCAGGACCTTTCCACTGAAATGTGTCTCATTGCAGCTTTCTTGAGGTTTTGTTGCTACCTAATTGTTTCACAGCCCCTTCCAGTTTGTCTGCACGTGTACACTTGTATTGTTCCAAACAATGGTTTGTCGAACGTTTCACTTCTGCCTGTTAATTCCGTATGTAGGTTCATTCTGAAAATAACATTTTGTTTTTTAGGGTGGTGGTTCTTGTTGATATATCAGCGACCAACGCTATGTATATCATTCATATTCAGCATTCCCTGCGGCTTTTACTTGAGGAACAGATGTCAGACAAGGACTACTTTAACATCATAGCGTAAGTAGATGAGACAATGGTCAGTGATGCAATCCCATTGGACATCGTTAGTTAGTGGGAGGTTCCTGACATCCCATGAAACTGATTTGCAATATATGATAGGGCCTGAGAAGCAGCCAGGAGGCAAGGATGGGGCTGTAAGGAATCTGCAGCTAGATAGAGTCTCTACCAGATAATGCGTTACCGAAGGTAAGTAACTTGTTCATTTCTCCTCGTTACATCAGCCTCGGATAGGTGTACCATTTTGATGCAAACCCATGTTAACTGTCTTTAGTAATTATGGGTCTGCATTAAAATATATGGGTGGATGCACGGGAATGCCCATGCTCCACCCAGGTAACGCCTCCTCGACGCAAGGTAACACAAGGCAGAGCTATATGCCGCAGTGTGTTACTTTTTTTGTTTTTACAAAGCCACACAAATCAGGCTTTGTTAGGGTTTGTAAACCCCAAAATATATTTTGAGTTACGGCTGCACCAAAAAAATGGCACAATCCCAACACAAAAACTTAGTAAATCTTGGCCCAAATCTCGAAGGAAGAAAACATATTTTAAGTTCTTCCAAAAAGTATAATTGTGGGAGAAAGCTCTCAGAGTACCTGGCAGGAGTTTCCATTGAAAGTGGTTTGCACTCAATATGTGGCCTGAAATTAATATTCACACCGAAGGCACTAGGCAGGGTTTTGGTACTCAGCCTCACACAAACACTTTTACATAAGATGAAGGATCTTAAATTGAAAATTTGTTGGCATGTGGTCAAATATAGAGTTTAACAATGTCCAGTGGCATTGTTTCCTCTACTGCATCCATAGAGAAGATATATCAAACCAGCTGAGAGGATTGGATTATTTTGTTTATGGTCATGAATTAATATAAGTTAAGTAATGTAGCCAAGAGTCGATGCTAGGGGTAATTCTGCAGGAACAGAAGGATAAATATAATATATGTTTGAGCCTTCTCAGGTAATTGTATTCCTGATTTGATGACACAGTTAATATGTCAAACGCGATTTTGTGACTTCTCTAAAACAGTTTTCAAACATTGTTTTTCTTTGTAGATTTGGAAGCGAAATTAATTCTTGGAAGCCAGAAGTTGTTCCTCCCACTACAGAAAATTTACAAAGTGCTTGGAAGTATGTTTCTCTTGAGCTACTTTACTACATTCTTTAAAGTTATATTGAACATAGTCAGCCATAATATGTGTGCTAACTGAAAGTAGGCTTTCTAGATTTTGTTAAACTAAGTGTCATTCTTTTGTTAATTGTATTTCTTTTGTAATTATTGACAAGAAATGACTGGTAAGGCTGCTTCTCATAAATTGTGTTTAAGGTCTGCTGTAGTCATTCAGAGCAGCACTAAGTAAAATATTACAGAATATATTTGCTAGCACATATTTGTCTCCTTGCAATATTTTAATTGTGATTGAGTCTTGAAAAGTGGGTGCCATATTGAGCATGTTGTTCAACAGGGTATCCATATTAATAGGACCTACAGAACAAGATGCTTCTTCTGTCTGGTATTTGATGTTTTTCATATAGAAGGAGAGATTTCAAGATGGCTCCCTATCCCATTTTATAATGTTAGAGGAATGAGGGCATATGTTTCAGAGCCATTTTACAGCCTTTTCTTGTTCTGTAAGTGGTCACTCTCTATCCCCGTTTTTTGCTCTTCAGTTTGCATCATGAAGGACAGTCCATCAACAGTTAACAATTTCTTAAACCAACACATTGAAACATCCCATGTTTTATAAATTGGACTTCCTGATAATTAAAATATAACCCATAGTAATCATGGTGTGGCTGGGAACTCCTTTGTGGAATAGTCTTTTCTGGGTGTCTTGGTTTAACACCTTAGAGATAATATTGATTTCCTACCCTTTGTTTACATTGGCGAGGGATTTGTGTAATCATTATCCACATTAGCCCATCATTTTAAAATTGAGGTGTTTATTTCCATGTTTTTCACTAAAGACTAGTGTGGACAGCTCAAATATTGTTGAGTTTTAGAGTTATATGAGAGGACTGGAAGATCTCACATGTCTTTTCAATGACAATTTGTGTTTTGAGACACACTACCCGTTTCCTTCATCCCCTGCCTTATGCTCATCAGCAGTCCTGATGAATGATTTACAACTGCTATAATATGATGAAAATGCTTGGTGTTGGTGTGTCTACAAGTATAACTAATTTTCATTGTAACAGGTGGCACAGGTATCATCTCATTGATGATGCCAAACAAGGCAGAAGCATGTCTTGAATTGCTTGTACCCTCTGTAGAAAGTATGTAGCCTGATATTTAGTGCCCAGATGCTTATTATCCTGCATGATCAAAATGATTTGCAAATAGTTGGTTCCCTTCTCTATATGTAGTTGGGCTCAGACAAGCTAAAGATGATGGAATTTTGCTTTCCCCACCTGAAGAAGTCCCTGAGACAGAAACGTGTTTGGCTGATTAATATGCTTTAGCAGGGAAGCAGTGACTAAGCAGTACTAAAAAGACCAAAATGGATATGTGTGATCATTTTGGTATGGCAGAGTCAAGCTAAAATTTGAAATTTTTGGCCTAATCTGCAAAGTGCTTTTCCTGTTGCAAAACCACAGATTCATAAAATCACAGGCTCAGCCAACCAAAGAAGCACCATTCTTAAGGTACTAAAGTTAATTTGCAATCAAGAAAGGTTTTATTCAGAATGCTTTTTGACCCAACAAGTCAACTCTCTGTGGATAAAAGGGCAAGGACCCTGGGCCACGTTCAAGAAAAAAACTGTAAAAAGTGGGAGCAGAGATATACTCTCTGCTTCAGATTACACTAAAAAAAAAAATTTAAAATATAAAGTTTATTTAGACCGTAGATCTATAAACCATATAAAACATACACATTTTTTTTTTAAATGATAAATATACTAAAATCCTATTTTAAAACATTAAAAGTTAAGCTTAAAACTCAGTTCTTCTGTGCTCAGTCTATCCCTCAGATCCCTCTTCCAAAAACATCCTTTTAACAGCCTGAACAAACTTTGCCACAGCTATTGTAATATCAAAATAATGCATATCTGTAAGGAGCTCAATTGCTTGCGCACGGGACCTGGTATCATATTTTAAAAAAATCGGTCGTAAAAACAATTTTCGTTGGTCTAACAATTTTTGACAATCCATTAAAATATGTAAGCAATTACATTTCATACCAATCCTGCATGTGCATCTACCATCTGGATACATCAGTTCCCTTTTCAATTTGTCATTTGACCACACAGGGTTGATGCCAATTCTTACCCTTAATAATTCCATTCTAAGCCATGAGTTTGGTAAAAAATCTAAGTAAGGGTACCACTTCTCTCTCCTCCAGCTATTTATCATAAATCGCACCGACTCTTTGTTTATCAAATACTCCATGTCCTTCAATTTAGATAATTCCTTTCCTAAGGCTTTCAGTTCACTTTTTGATTCATCAATATGCAGGGACTGTGGATCAACAGTCGCCTTTAACTTATCACAAATGGTATATAGTGTTTTTCTTGCTACTTTCGCCCACTTTAATTCGCTCATCTGGATCTCCTTCATACACCATTGTGACACTTTTGATTCTTCACCTGTCCCCAGCCTTTTCCAGAATCTAATTAAGCTCACTTGCACTTGGACATTCCATGAGGTCATGTCTAGCTCTCGTCTGATTGCCTGTATCATTGATGAGCTAGGCAATGACATCAATGCCTTTAGACATTTCCCTTCCTCGCTGTCCCAGGTACTTTTCCCCCTAGGCATATGATCTCCGATCCATACTGCAGTTGTGGGGGATCATTGCGTTGTAAGCCTTCAGCAATGGTCTATGGGACATGGAGCCATAGCTGCGATTAAAATTTTTCAACCCGCAAATTGAAGCCAGGGCTTTTACTTTCTGGGCTTCCAGATGCGTGCCCCATTTTAGAGACTTGTCGAACCATATTCCGAGATATTTATACTCGTTGACTATCTCTAATTTTGTTTGCCCCAGGTACCAATTGAACTTTTGGTTTCTCTTCCCAAAGCACAGGATTTTTGTTTTGTCCATGTTCACTGTAAGACGTTTGGTTGCGCAGTAGATACTAAACGCATTCAACTTCCTTTGCAGACCCAATTCTGTCTGATCCAAGATCACCAGATCATCTGCGTACAGAAGGCAAGTCAATTGCTTCCCATTTACTTTTGGACTTGCACTTCTATCAGTCATCAGAAAGGAAGGTAGGTCTGCAAGAAAGATTGAAAAGAGCAACGGGGCCAATACACAACCCTGTCTCAGGCCATTATTGTTCGCTATCTCCGGAGTCAACCCCCCCTTCGTATCTTTAATGACCTGAGCCCAGTTCTCACTATGCAACTCCTGAATTACCGCTAGGATTTCCTCCGGGATATTGTAGCTTCTTAGCGTCTCCCAGAGACACTTCCTATCGACTAAATCGAAAGCTGCACGAAAATCCACAAAACAGCAATATAATCTTCCTTGCTTCTCCATGGATTTTCGTGCTACCGCCCATAACGCGAAGCAATGGTCTATTGTTGAGTGCCCCTCCTTAAAGCCACCTTGTTCTGCTGGCACTATTGAGTGTAACTCCACCCAGTCCTTCAGTCTGCCAAGAATTATCTTAGAAAACACTTTAACTCCAATATCGAGCAGATTGATTAATCTGTAATTCTTAGGGTCCCCCATGTCGCCTTTCTTATGAATGGGCCTGATCACTGCCCCTCTCCAGGATTTCGGGATAATTCCTGAGTCCAAGACCGCTAAAAACATCCGGGAAAAAAATCGTGCCCACCAGTCTAGCTGTGTTTTTATTATAACAGCTGGTAGGTTGTCAGGCCCTGCGGCTCGGGTTAAATTTAGCTTCCTGATAGTTTCCTTCACTATTTCTGGGGAGAAGGCTGGCTTTAACTCTTTTGCGACCCTTCCTCTGAGGGCTCTTTCCTTACTTATTACAGGCACATAATTTGCCTTATATAATTGGCCTAAGTAATCCTCCCAGGTTGCCTCTTCGACTACACAGCTCATGGTTCCTGGGGTTCGCCCGAGGCATCCTGAATCAACTTCCAGAAACCTTTAACATTTTTTGTTTCTATTGTTTCCAGCAAATTCTCCCAGCATTTTTCTTTAAAAATTCTCTTCTTAGACCTTACTAATATTTTATATTCTTTCCTTAGTTTAAGTAATTTCTTAAGGCCCCCTGCTCGTACCTTAGGCGCAAGGATCTTTCAACTCTCCTTATTATCCTTTTTTTTCTCTGCACACAGAATCGAACCAACTTACTTGCTTCCTTCGACTGAGCTGAATATTTTTATTACTCTTTTCCTTCTTTTTTAAATCAGCTCTGAGGCATTGCACCACCTGATTAATTTTAACCTCAAACCAAGAAACCTTATGAACCCTTGCTTCCTCCATAGTTACATTCTGTTGGAAACTAGCTAGTTTCTCTAAGCATTCATCCGTTAATTTTGTAGACAAACGCTTTGGGTATGACATAGTTTGAGGTAGGGCTCTTTCACAATGTCTTATGGGTCCCCATGTTAGTTTACAATACAGAGCATTGTGGTCACTTTCTATACATCTGTATTACCTTAAACATATTTACCCTAGCAAAATTCCAGGCGTGCACAAACACATAATCAATCGGGCAATGTTGGTTACCTTTTCTAAATGTCTGATTTGCTGGGCGGTCAAGTTCCATCCTACCATTTAGACTAAGTAATCCCTTTGATCCCAGGAATTTTCCTAGGACATCATCTTGTTTATTCATTTTACAATTGGGGAACGAAGCTGTCCTTACGTTGTATGAATTTTCTATCTCATTGAGCCAGGGGTCTATTCTTTTAGGATTTAATTTATGGTTAAAATCCCCCATAATAAGCCACACATCGTTTCCATACTTATCACTCAATGAGTTCATTACATCCTTAAATAACCCCATTTCCCTTTCATACTCCTCTTGAGAACCCCATTGTATATAGATATTTACTAGAATCAATCGTTCATTTGACCTTTCTGAAACCAATAGGGTTAATTCGCTAACCAACACCCATTTACAGGATGTTGTTATTGACTTCACTCTTTTTGCAATCCTAATGGAGACCAAAGTCATAATCCCCCGGCTGGTCGACCCCATCTCTTTTTATTAGCCGGTTTGTGAAATTGTACAAAGCCATCTATTACTGGGGTGTTGTCGCATAGCCAAGTTTCCTGCAGACAAATAATGTCTGCCTGCAGTGAGACAAGTTTTATACTTTCAGTCTTTATTTGCCCTATAAACCCATTTATATTCCATGAGATTATTTTTAGGCTATGCGACAACCCACTTCCCTAATCAATCTCACTAAGGCAGCTGGGCTCATTCAAGACCCACGCGGGTGTGCTTGTAGAGCTATCTCCTGGGCTCCAGTTACCCCATCCATTGCTGGGCTCTGGGTTCTCTATAACTATGTTTATATTTGCTCTTTCTCTACATAACCCTGCTATCAAATTTACTTGCCTTTTCCCAAGGCCGGCATGGCAATTCAAGAAGGCACTATCAGGCTGATTTATCCTTTCCAATTCCGCTTCTGATATTAGCCTGATTCCTTCCTTTAATAATTCTTTTTCAGCTTTTACAATTGCAGTTTTTACCAGCCCTGAGTAGACTTCAACTTTCGTATGTTCCTTGCCTCTATTGTTATTACCGAATCCTACCTGCCTCAGATCTTTTGACTCAATTTCTCTCAGGCTTGGGCATTTTGAAAAGGAAAATAAGAGTTGAGAACGGTTTAGGGGTACAATTTTCCTTAACTTTTTCCTCCCCTTCTCCACTTCAGAGGGTTCAAAGTATAACCACTTTCTAACAATTGATTCTATCTCTTTGTAACCCAGATTTTTTTTTCCCTCGTATCTTTATTTATGGATGCAGTTTTTGTTATCCTTGGAGTTTTTCCACCCTTCCCTAGACCCTTTGAAGGTTCTTCCACCTCCTCCATGTTTACCCATTCACCCAACATTTTCTCCTGTCTTCCTGCTATACCAATGAATCTTTGTTGAGCCCTTTTCCCCCTTAATTCCACCTGTCTCGTGTTTGGGGGTCCCACTGTATTCCTCATTTTTCTCCTATTATTTAAGGGAGCACCTCTTTCTTGTGAAGTTTCATGAGGCCCCGCTCCCTTATCCCCTCCTTTCTTTGGGCCCTTTTTTTCCCCTTTTGCAGGGTTTGTCTTTTTAAATTTAACCTTGTGTTTAGACGCCTATACCATGGGTGTTCTCCCCGTCTCCTGATTAACATTGGACATTTAGATATATATACATCCTGGCGATTATTCATAAGTTCTGGTTCCCCTGCCCCACCTTGAGTGACAATATCTGGCACCGGTCTAACCACAGATGGCATTAGACCCTAATGCCCTGTAATTCACCTAAAGATTGCTTTAAGTATAATTCATGGGCATTTAGTATTCTATTGTTAGATAGTGTAACTTCTAGCAGGCCCTGCAGGGTTTTTGTAGCATTAACAGTAAGTCCAGCATTGAGGCCGAAGATGTTGCTGATATGTCCAAACCCAAAGTGCTATTGCGCACCAATTCTTCTAAGGACTTAGAACCTTGCATCAACGATTGTCCCATACTTTCCTCTAATTTAGACCTTATCTCTGAATCCATAGTTCCTTTCTGTGCATGCACATCCTTAGAGCCATTCTCCTCGTATTCTACTTCAGCCGAAGCGCACATAGAAAGTATCCTTGGCGAGGAAGAAAGTCTCGGTTCCAGGTTAATATTAATTTGATTAGTAAAACTTTGATCCATTATTAGTTCTTCTATACTTGCGACACAGTGAGCATTTGCTTCTTGATCTATTGACAATTCCTTCTCGTAAGCCTGGGATTTGAGGGGCGTAGGCATCTTCTTAAAATGTTTACCAACAAAGTCTTTTATTGATTTTAATACAAGACCCCCCTTTCTCACTGACTTTGTCAAGTATTATTTTTTTCCTTATTGATTTTCTTTGTAGACTCTTGGCAGACTCCTCCAAGTCCAAACTTACTGCTTGAACAGACCTATTTAGGTCCATTTGTTCGTTATTCGGAGTCTGGGGATCTTTTCTTGCTTTACTTGTTTTTAACTTCTTTGGTGCCATTTGCAAGACACTTATTAAGAATTATAGACTGAAATGTACGTGGAGGTGTAAAAGGATGGGAGCAAGAATGGGGACAAGCAGGGAGAATATATGAGCCAAATTAAATCCAAACCACTGATGCTCCACCACCTTGCTAATGCTCCATAACTTAGTTTCTCCACTAATCTCCGTCACAAATATCCCCTTTCGCGTTTCCCTCCTCCAAGAGCAAGACTCTGGCGTTTTGCTTAAAAATTAAAACATAAGAAGGGTCAAGAGCTTGAAAAAAGAATGCCACTTACCTCTGCTGTGTGGTGTCAGGCTAGCCGTGTTTGTACTTTGTACTTTGCTGTACTGCCCCTCCTTATTTGAGGCTATTTCTTTTACTAGCTGGATATTCCCGACACCTCCCAACTTGCGGGAGGTTTTCCTTTCCTCCCCTCCCCCCTCCCGGGGGTTTTTCACTAACACACCGTTCCCTCCTGCTGGCGAGTTTGCGGGGTTAGGCCAGGTCACAAATTCCTGGCATACACTTCGCGTTTCCTCTGAAGGGCGATTCGCACTGTGGTGAGCAAACAATGGGACCCACTAACACTCAATAGTTGCAGCCACCCGGCTGTTCTCCTTGCTTTCGCGCGTTCGCGCATCCGGATCCAGAGAGAAGAGTACGTAAGACGCAGACGCAGACGCTACCACTGACGATGCACGGCAGCCGACAACCACAGCACACTAACTTTTTTCCTTTTTACAAACATTTCCAGAAATATTTTTGGAAAGCTAGGTTTCTACTTGCACTTTTGGAAATGTCATGTGACATATCCCGTGTAGTCACATTATAGCCTATGTGCTCTAAGTAGAATAATGCAAAGGGGGAATGGAGACCCCCATGCAAATACACTTTTTTTCCTTTTTCTTCTCAGATAAATATTTTTTGCTCATGGAGACATCCCTTCTACACCCCCACCAAATGTGAGTCAAATTCGTTCACCTTCCCAGTCTGGAAGGGTAGTTAGTCTAGACTCTGGATGGAGTAAATGTCCTAACATATCTAAGGTGGTAAAGGGTGAATCTGAGTTTGTGAATACCCACAAAATATACATATCTGTGGGCATTCCAAAACTTTCCCTTGGAACGCCCCCTTTCAACCCCTTGAGTAGGATTTACTACTGCGGATCTCTCCAGACTCGCAGGGGAGAAATTCGAAGTAGTAATTGCATTTACACCTGCCAGAAATCTTTGTATAAATGTCTGGCTGAATAAATTCAGGTATTTTTGTCCGTAAACATACATTTATGGCTGAAAATAGTGAAAAAGACCCCCCGGTGTCCAAACCTGTGCTACTAAAATACGTGCAAAAAAGGAAAGGCTGTGTTACTTTCCCCGTCACATCCCATTATTTCCTCTGCCTCATGACCCTGGCCATTGCCATCTCCACACTCCTTTTAGTCGTTTCTCTCTCCTTCCTCCATGGTGTTGACAACACAGGTTTTTCTCTGTGTGACCAGCCAACCATTGGAAAGCACAATAGTAGCAGTTTGTTGATTTTCAAACATTAATTTTGTGATATTCTGTTTGATTTTAGTGCTTGCCATTCTTTAAAAGTTTTGGACGTTTGCTGGTACTACAAATCTTCTTTCGTTCATAGTGACTTACAGAATATTCTTGTGAACTTGACCATTTCTTAGCCAATACTAGATTCGAATTTGTCGTTTTTGGTCATAATACCTTTTTTTAAGCAGGATCTGTTTCGCTTGATTGGTTTTGTACAATTTACCAAGTGGGGCCCAGAGGTGGTGGTCATTCATTCTCTTTTCAATGCCACCAGCCTAATTTCCCCTCACAGAGCAGGTGGCAGCTGCCTGCTCTGTATTATGTGCTTGTGGTATCAATAGATTTCCTTGTGTGGCCTTGTAATTACACAAACTGTGATGTACTAATTCCATGACTTTAATATGAACATTGTAACATAATCCTGTTGTAGATGGGTGCTAAGCCTGCAGTGTGAAGGTGGCAGAAATTTCATGGGGGCCCTAAGAAGAGCAGTAGAGGTGAATTTCATTGATAAGGACTCCAGTGAATCCCAAGGCCTTTATCTGTTTACAAGTGGTGTTCCAGACCAGGAACCGGTGAGTAACAAAGTATGTGTATGTACTTGTTTTTTTTTCTTTTCTTTTTTGCAATTTTAAGTTGCGTGAACTTAGACTGAGGACATAGTAGCACTTTACAAGAGAACCTTATTCTACTTCAGTGGATTAAAGAAGTCTTTGTGTGTAAAAAAACAAGTAAAAACATAAATAAAGATGTCAGATATTTTAGATCAGTACTCTGGATGAACACTTGAAGAACAGTAATTAATTCAAATATTAATAAAGATGAATTACACGGAAGCCTTCAAACCCAATGTAGAAACCTATCTCTTTTTTTTTTTACTGCAGTCTAGTTGCTATACCACTAGTCATCTGTAAAAAGAAAATGTCACATCTCCTCTACTAGGCACAATATAGAAACCTACCTCTACTTTAAAAAAAAATGCAGTATAGATGCTACTTTGGTAGTCACCTGTAATAAGAAAATGACACACCTACTCTACTTTAATAATTTATTACAGTTGTGACAGCTCAATATATCCTCCCAGGGTGAAAAGATTACTAGTGCATCACACCCCTTTTTTCTAACTTTTTTATCCTGACAACCTAGATCTTAGATGTTCGTAATAATATGTTTATTTATTTTGTTGCTTGGGTGAATGTAGAGGAGCCGGGGTCAGTCTGCAAATTATATATATATATATATATATATATATATATATATATATATATATATATATATATATATATATATATATATATATATATATATATTCTAAAGCACCAAAGTGCCTTCAATTCTGACTTACATTACTTTGGTTAGGAGTCCCATAATATCTCTTAGATTAGCAGTAGCAAGCTGTCAAAAAGCCCCTGTATGTATATATATTTTTGAATTTTATAATGATTGTTTGGAAAACACAAGCCTGGCTATACAGCTAAAGCTGTGTCTAGGTCAGAAGTATTTAAAGATTTTCATGAGAGGCAGTGTATAGGAACCTGACAATACTCAGGACAATGGGGAACAGAAACAAAATGGAAACCTGAACATTACACAGAATTAGCTAATTATGTAGCTGGTATATCAGCTGTGAACTATGGTCATGTGGATATGTTTAATAGCAGAATGTTGTTGAACACGGAAGTAGAAGTTTTGTTGGGCGAGCCATGGTTCAACTGAATATCAATATGAAAGGCAAAGTCAGCCGGGCCAGATGGAGAGAGAACTAAGAAGCCGGAGAGTTCCTCACCCAATGGGCTATCGTCTGTGACTCTCACTATGCCAAGCATCAGCCAGAATTATAACTGTTGCAACTTCTGAAGCAGGGATATCGGGTTGGGAATTTAATGGTATAACAGTAACAAGAATTGGCAGAGCCCAAACGTCGACTTTTGCCTTTGAAAGGCGAGACCTACTGGCTTTGCCAGTACTTGCTTATAAAAAGCGAAAAACAAGAAGCTCCTAATCCTGCGGTCACCTAGATTTACAGAATGCTATTACTGTTTTTCGATTATTTTTTAATAACTGTTTACAGTTCCTCATAGTACTCTGAACAATTGAGGTGCCAGCTAATTCAATATGTCAAATCTACATAAATGGTGTATTTTATTTATATTATTTTTGAACTATTATCGTCATTGTTATGCTATGCTGTGCATTATTTTTGTGTCATTTCGACAACGAAGTGCCTTCCAGGCACAGATTATAACTGGTGTTTTAGGTGTTACCTTAAGTATTTTAAGGTACAACCGGTAATTTATGGAGCTCCTTGATGCAAGCTTCATAGCACTGCACGTATCCCAGGCCAAATCACAAAATTGCATTGATGTACTTTTTTACGTACATTTTTACTGGTCAGCTACTGCAGAAGATCTAATTTTTTAACTTACTGGTCAGTGCACATGTAATTTTTGCAATTGGTAGTGTTGCAGATGTTGTTGAAAAAATGCACCAGTGCAATCAATGTAATCCTGAAACCATGTACAAAACTGAACTGATGGTCTATTATCAGGGCCACTGGAATTATACATCAGGAGTAGGCCAAATTATGTGGAAGGGTCCAGTAAATTAAGCGGCAAGAAAAAGCAAATTAGGAGTCCTAATGTGGCAAATTTTTCAATAGTATTCATTATTTTATATTTTTTACACTAGTTTACACTGTCTGGGCATTGGGTGCACCTCATTAGTACCAGTTTAATACCCAGATATAGTAATAAGACACAGAAAGGTGACCAGTCAACCTTTGCAAATGGCCTTCCACTGTTTTGTAACAGGTGCAGCTGCATTTTTAGCAACTTTTGAACTGTTTCAGCTAGAAACATTTTTTTAAATTAAAATCTGCAGATTATGCAGCAGATGATGGATTCTGTGGCAAATGCGGCAAATCTGTAATTATGCAAATATTGCAGCGGCTGCACAATCGCATAATTCCAGTGGCCTGTCTATAATCTATTTAATCCCACCCCCAGCAGTAGTGGTGTTCAATTCAGTGGTACTCATTCTATTTGCCTAGCAAAAATGAAAGTTTGAGTCCACTTGATGGAGCCTGTGACTCGCAGGTAAGAGATGTTTGTGGAACCGTTGAATTATTGCCCAGAGGTCCCTTATCAGCCCTCATTGTGTGCTTTCTAGGACATGGTGACTGCGTACGTGGCTGAGATCTGTGGCGGTTGTGACGTGCTGCTGCATGTCTGCCTCTTCACCATCAGCGGCTTTGGTTGTGATGATGACGTCGTTCCCGCCCGCTACGCCAGTACGAAAGACACCTCCGGCACATTGAGGGAACTCGCACATGCTGCCAATGGAAGGTTCCACTGGTTTGAAGAAACAGGTAGAAACGAACTTTCCAAAAAGATTTACAAATTAGGCTTGTTGAGTGAGGTGCATGCAACAAAAATTCTGTTTTTAGCTAAAAAGAACACATGCACGTAGCAGTTCAGTGAGGCTTGCCAGAAGCCGTAGACCGGTCTTTAAGAACCATTTGTTTTAACTTAAACTATATACCATGATTTCCATCACTTTAAAATGTAATTCTCAGTTCATTGGGAGACCTTTGTTTTCCAGGCATCATTGACAGTGATGACATCAGCAGCCTTTTGTCGGAAATGGAAAAGGCAGTCAATTATTCCAAAAAGGTACTTTGAAAATTATACAATATAAGCATGTGATTTAACGTAATATTGTTTAAAATGATTGCATGAATGGGAATTTATCTGTTGGTTTTATAGATAAGTACATGCAATTTAACATCCGAAACGTTTATGTTTTAGGGCATGTCTTGTGTTTATTATACTGACATCCGGAAATACGTCATATTTTACATTCAAGAACAGATATACATTCATGGGCAATTATAAACTACGCATGGCATGAGTAAACACTAAACAGTTCATAGAATTATGAGTAAAACGAGTTGTACTAAAATCCAATCATAAAAGTGATACCGCCTTGTGCTGAGGGTCTTAACAGCCAATTTTGAGGGTATTCAGTCTGGTAATTGTCTGGCCCAAATTGTCTGGCCCAAAATTATGAATCAAGTTAAAGGCACATGTACACAATGAGGGTAAAGCCAATCAACCAAGCATTAATTCTACCAACATGTGGGTGAGCAGGCCATAAGCACTGTCTTCCTAATCTCACTCGGCACAGGCAGACACATACGCCCAAAGTATCTACCAGCTGTTATTTCACACTCTCACTGAGATGACATCACAGTAATAGTCAGCATTCCAACTATTCTGATAGGCTGAGCCAGTCTCAGTATTCTACACAGGATAATAATGAACTTTATTGAGAAGTGATAACAAAGCTATGATAAAAAAACATGGGTAACTGGAAGAGAAGGTGATGGGGGAGATTGATGGGCAAAAATCTGATTCTTAACATCTTTCTGAGTCAACAATCAATAAGATAATACATTGACTCAGTCGACTTTAACAATGTACCCTCACTTCTGACCAGGTATCACCTCCAAGAACCAACAGGCCAATGTGCCTTCTGTTATGTTCCTTTAGCTGCACCTCAGCCTATGTTCAATTAATTCTGAAAATATTTATTTAATATATGTACCAAAAATTAAAGGGATGCTTCGGCTTCTCGTCAAGCCCTTGAGAGGTTTAAAAGCCACTGTGGAAAAGGCTTTGTAGCAATGCATGGCCACCTTGAGCCCACCATATGCTGTTCCGCGAATCAACAGTTTAGCAATTTGATGGTACTCCTTGAAAAGAAAACAAAAGCTCACTGTTGCTCCCCTTACTGTCACATGGTACAAAACCCAAATGTGGAGCCCTAGAGGACACTTCAACGCCTTGTCCTTTTTAACATTTACTTTATACCCCGAAAATTGAAAATGGTCTCTTATTTATAGGCCATGATTACAAGGCCAAAGGTAGGGGTAAATTCTGATCCCTATCAAACAAATCTGTGCACAAGGATCAGAATTCCACATAATGACTGTTGGAAAGTGGATTATTGGTAGGGGCAAATGTAGGTCTGCCACTGGCAATAAGGCCACTAACACATGATAGGACTCAGCATAGGTCTTAGAAAATTATTCCTATGCTCAACCCTTGGTAACATGGCTGCGAGCAGACAGGCTTAACTTCAAAGACAGGTATGTAAAGCATTTAAAAACACCAATTCAGTAAATAATTAAGACACAACACAAAATAAAAATCCAACACCAATTTATAAAAATAGGAAATATTTTTATCTTTAAAATGACACCAAAACGACAAAAATCCAATGTAGGGAACCGGAGATATGAATGTTCAAAGATTTAGCAAAATATAGCACTTAGAAGAATATAGCACCATATTGGGATACCTGCTCGCGATAGACCGGGTCAAAGTCAAAGTTTCAGGCTGACCGCGATGGAGCCCTGGGCGGCTACAGCTCGCGGCATGTCCCGGTCTCAGTTTCTACCTTCACACTTAGAAACTTTTCTGGAGCTTTTCTCCCCGAGGTCCCTCGAAGCTCCCAGCCAGTCCGGATTCGGTGAGGGTTCGCCGGATTGCCTTTCGACGAGCTCCCGGTCAACTTCCCTGGAGCGGATTTAAAAACGTTTTCTTTAGCGCTTCAGCGGGGCAACCCAGCCCAGGCCGACACGCGATGGAAGGCAGCCGGCTTGGCTCTCGCGGTTGCTCCTGGTCACCTTTTCTACGAGCGGACTTAGAAACTTTTCTGGAGCTTTTTCTCGCGCGGTCTCTTGATGCTCTTCATGTAGCCGGATCCGGTGAGGGTTCGCCGGCTTCAGATTTCTTCAAGTCCCGGTCAAACTCTGGAAGTAGGACCGACGGAGCTTTTAGCGGGACGAACCTGGGTTGCTTGGCCTGCTCGCGGTTGAAGGCAGGCGGCTTGGCTGACCAGGTTGAGTCGGTCCCTCTATGGAGCTTTTTTTCAAAGTTCTCCAAACTTCTTGAACTTCTTCCTGAAGTTCCTCAAAGGGTCCCAAAGTGTCTCAAACTCACTCCAAGGGTCTGGGAGCTCCAAGATGGTCCTTGAAAGTTGAGGACTTCAGTTCCCACAATCCACTTGGACGTCACCCTTACAAATCCACTGGTAGTTCTCCAAGGTGCAGATTTAGTTGGTGATGTTCCAGATGAGCTCTTTTAACCTGTAGCTTTCAGGGAGTCCACTCTTCAGTTCCTTTTCATCAAGATAATCCACAGGGCTGTAGTTTCAGATGGTGCAGTCTTCAGAGGTCAGGCCTTAGAAATCTTTGCACAGCAAAACTTCTCAGCTTGGCAATGTCTTGCTTCAGTAAGTTTCAAGCAGCAGATCTGGAGGGCTCTGCCCCTCTCAGATACTTATTCCAAGTTCTCTGGGTCAGGCAGGAGGTCACTCCTGACCAATGGGAGCAGGGTAACTTCTCAAATATATGACCACATCCTGTGGAGTGTGGCATTATTTTGTCCCAGAGTGCATCAAATCTTCCAAATCCATAATGGCTGATTTTCCAGCAAGGAGGTAAGAGCTGGCTAAACACACCCCTAGGATGGCTAATTTACTTAGACTCTCCCCCCTGCATCTGCTCATACCTTCCTTAATCCTACCATCTGCGTAAGGTGGAAAGTTTAGAGTTGTAAATGACACTATTCTCTGCCTCCCTCTTTGAAGAACATGGTTTACGACTCTTCCCCCTGGCCTGACATTCCTATGGAACAGCACACCGCCCTGCCAGCAGAGCTGGTTGACCCCAGGGGCTCTTTCTCACCTCTTCAAGGCTAATCCACTTAACTCTGACCAATCAGGGCAGACCACTGGAAGGCTGAATTTGGACTTACAAACAAGAAAGTCTTATAACTTGTATGTACACTTTAGGAGAAATTCAACAATATCATATTGTAGAATTTATTAATACCATTCGGGAAGTCTTTGAATGGCACTTCTAGCCCTCTCCTATCAAGAGTTATTAATCAATGACTTCCTACCATGTTAACCTATGTAGCAGGGGATTTGTAATGGGAAAAATGACTTGGGCCATTTTTCCAGCACCAGGACTTACAAAAACATATTTTATAAGTACTTTGCTTATATCTACAGGACCCCCACCCCATGGGACAACTAGGGGAGACTTTAGGGGTTCTGAATCTGTAGAAATATTGCAGATCCTCCCTCCACAGTGCTCCTAGCATCAAAGTCGAATTTGGGCAGCACTTTATCACAATGTGGGGAGTGAAATGTGAAATTTCACATAACCCAGGGCATTTAAAACTCATTTTACAAGGGTGTACCTTATAAATATCTGACCCCCCACTCCTGGGACACCTAGGGGAGACCCTGGGGGTTCCTAATATGCCAAAACATTGTATGTTGTACATTTTTAAGTGCCCCAAACCCCAAAGTCGAGTTTGGGCACAATTTACTTTTTAAAAGCAGTCCTGGCACCCAGGGCTGCTTTTAAACTGACCTCAGGCTTCAGCAGTGCACACATGCAAGTGCAAAAAGAGCTGCAGGCCTCTAAACTGCCACGCCCTAGGGTACTAGGGACTTCTAGGTAGTTTCAATCCCCTGCCCTATTATATACTAGGGGCTTATAGGGTAGGTCATGCCAATCACAGTGGTACCCCACCATATCATTATGTACCCTAGTGTATGTAGGTGTTTTAACTGTATTCTAATGTGTCTCTTTCAGCATAGCACTGGCCCTGGGCCTGGTTAGGCAGAGCCCAGGGTCAGTCAAAGTCAGTTACCACCAGTATCAGTCAGCAAAAAGTTGGGGGGTGCCCAGGGCACAGGATGACTTTGCAACAATGACCCACCGACTATTTCATCGCAAATTTTGGCTAGTCGAACCTGCTGAAATTAACAGTGGAAAAATATGTGGTAGATATCCATAGATGGGGATGTCGGTAACAAAAGCACCTATCCTGCATGAAATTCCTCATTTTTTTCGAAGGCAAAATTTGGAATATGTACTTACCACACTTCTGTACCCCAGGGCATCAGTATTAACCTGGTGCCCTCACCTCGTAATCAGAGCCACAGATTCACCTTACAGTTGCCTGATATTTACCAACGCGAAGGGCAAAAGGTATGTTTTAATGTGCGTTTTCCACAATAAAGATTCAGATTGCTCTAACTCAGTTTTGGCAAAACAGAGGTAATATGAATCAAAGCCTTTGTTTTTATTATTTATTAATTTACTGCAGGACGTGTTTACAATTCCCCAAGCTCACTGTGGGATTATGGGGAGCTTGTTTTAGAATGGTGTTATTTTTAATTGTTTTCTTTAAAAAAACAAAACTCTTTTATTACTTTTAACTTGTGGAAAATGAATTGTCCTTTGGTGTTTACCTTGCTATTAACACATGGGTGTTGATCATGTGGGTGTCTTGTGGTTGTTCTTTTATTGTTCTGTGCTTGGTAATTAGTATACAGTTTTTGTGTTCTTCCTTATATGTGAACTTTTATCCATCTATCAAATGCGAATAAAGTTATTTTGATTGATTGAATCGAAGCCTCCCAACACAGGTCGAGAGCCCATAGAGACCTCGCCCCCAACTTTGCGCATTTTTTTAAAATTAATTAACTAAATCTTGAAGTGAAAAATGGTGTTGCTGAATGAATGCAGCTGTACACAGTAGATCAACCAGGCGTCAAGAATATATGATGGAGAGTCAGAAAATTGCTCCGAAGAGCATGAAATAGGGGATCAGTCATCAAAATTCTGACATGCATATTTTTAAACGTTTTTTCATCTAATTTTGCCTGTTAGGTACTTCCCCTATTAAGTCGATTGCCCGTTTGTAGAATACATGTGTATTAGCAGTGATTAATCCATTCTTAATGTATTAGTTACAATTTCAGAAGGAAACCTGCAACTGATTGTTAGCAAGATTTGTCGCCCCTTAATGCTTGATTAATTTTTTGTTTCTGCTCCTGTCAAACAGTTACCTCCGAAAACGTGTCTTTAATCTGTACTTACAGGATAATGGCATCCAGTTTGAAAATAGTGCTAACACTTCTGTTTTTGCCAATTCCCGAAACCTGCCAACCTTAGAATAATTTCCACCATGAGAGCCGAGGGGGAGGGGCTGGATTCAGAGGATGGACTGGACAGGCAGAGCGCTGGGGGGCAGAACATTGGAGGGCTGTGTCTTCATCTACCCCTGCTCTCTGTAGCTGTACAAACAAAGGTATCTGAGCCGGCCTCCGAGAGTTTAGGGAGGTTGTGAACACAACATGGGCTACCGCAGCGCAGAGCATAGACATAAAAGTAAAACACCTAGGGGCATATTCTCAAGAACGTGTGATAACCATCGCAAAAGTAACTTAACGCAACCTTCAACATCGCAGTCTATCGCGGGAAATTTACGCCTGGTTAACCAAGTATTCACAACACAGCGGTACCATGCGATAGTCCCCAGATAAGGCGTCAACTGACCGCGTTAAAATCAACATCACGCCGCAAAAATGCGAGACACTAACGCAAAAAAAGCTGCGATGAAGCCAATCACGATACGAAAATCAGCGAAAGCCAGCTACAGGCCTGCAATCCACACGCGTCAGGCGGGAACAATCACCATAAAAGTAGAAAAAAAACAGACAAACAAATGCCAAACAACAGCGAAGCACAATGGACGTTGCCGGAGCAAGTACGGAGGAGAACCAGAACCCCACAAGCCCCCGGAGGACCATCCTGGGACTTCGGGGTCAGGAAGGGCAAGGACAAGAAGAAGAGGAAGACGAAGTTCAGTCCGCAGGAAAACAGGATCCTGATAACGGAGGTGACAGAACACCATCAACAACTGTTCGTCATCTCCACTGTGCCATTGGCAACAAAAAATGGACTATGGCAGTCCATCGTGGAAAAGGTGAATGCAGTCGGAGTGCTGAAGAGGACAATGGACGAGGTCAAGAGGCGCTGGAATGATGTCAATCGCAAAACCAAGCTGAAACTCGCCAACAACCTGAAGGCAGCAATGGAGACTGGAGGTGGGAGCCCAGCGCCATAGGAGGAGCTGGATGACATGGAGGAAATGGTGTCCACAGTCATTAGTGGGGAGACGGTGGCAGGAGTTGGGGGCCCGGACACTGCTCAACAGGACCTGACACAACGGCAACAGGGTGAGTAACGACCAGGGCCTGGGGGGACGGGGGAGATGGGCACAATGGCACACATGCACAATTAAGTTGAGCACATCTGCGGACAAACCACCGCACCATCATGCCCCAGGCCACCAACTCCCACCAAGAGACCAACGTACCCAAGTATGCAACATGTCAACACTGTACAAGCACAGAAGTCAAAGGCACACCTCATGAAAGTGATAAGGGGCAGCAAAATCTGAGCTGCAGGGGCGACTCCCCCAAAATGCAGCACACACATCACATGCAGAGCACATCTACATGGACAACGACGTGACACAATCCGCAAAACACCTACAACAGAACACAGGACACAACTGGTGCCACTTGGGTGCAGACACTGGCCAATCACATTTGGCATTGCAGGGAAATGTGCGTTGATAATGTACAAGTACAAACACACACACGTCTGTTGTCGAAATGTCCACTGTCCCCCATCAAATAGGCAGCTCCTCCCAAACAGCCACAATGTACCCAGTCATGCTGTCTGTATGTAAACATGTACAATGCGACAACATACATGTGGACACATTGTTAAACTGCATCTCCCCTTCCCATTGCAGAGGGAGAATCAACACCTCCTGCAGAGCAGCCCGACCCTCTCATCTCTGGAGACAAAGAGGATCACCACAGCTTCGACTCTGACGCCCTCCAACTGCTCGTGGACAGCCTATGCAGCCCACTTCCAGGAGCTGGGCAGCCCAGCTGCTACGAGGAGACCCCACCCCCTGCACAGACCACACAGCAGGCAGCACTCACCACCACTGCTGCCTCCCAGGACCCACACGGAGAACACATGGCCTTCCAACGCCGTGTTTTGGGGTGCCAGGAGAATCTGGCTGAACAGGTGCGGGTGGGCTTCGACCGCATGGCAGACAAACTAGATGCCATACGTGGGTGTCTCAGTCCCATCAGGGACCACTCACGGTCCCTAACGGACACCCACAGTCCGCTCCATGCTCTCCAACGGGCCATGGCTGACTTCGCTGGAGCCCTGACTCAGAGAATAGTACAACTGTCCAGTCCGAGTGGCTCTAGCGATGTCACACGGGAGTTGGGAAACATGCAGAGGTTAATGGAGACCATGGAGCGGGCGAATGCGGAACGAGCGGCTGCCACGGCTGCACACCAGCGAGAGGTAGCTGGGTTCCTCAATGACCTCAGGACCCTCCTCATGGCATTGCTGCCACAAGGCCTGGTGCGGATGCATGCTGCTGCCACCACTCCATCCACATCTCCGCCCCCTGAAGTGTCAGTGCCACACAGTGCGGCAGACCTTCCACCACCGGCCACTGATGTGTCACTGCCACACAGTGCTGGAGACAGAACACCACCACCCACACGTGAGGCACATGAAACAGCAGAGAACGAAGATGCAGATTATTCTGCCCTCGTGGTAGGAAGGACGCAGCAGCATGCATCTCATCCATAGGTCCGGCTTCAGCTTGGTACTGCCCTCTGCATCATCACCTTCCACTGTCCCAGGATGCACTCTGCGACACTCACCTTGGACCTCGACATGGACTGCCATATGCTGTTTGATCGCCATTGACACAGCAATCAGACTGCGGACTGAACTCTTCCTCTTCCTTTGGACTTGTCATTCCCTGAAGGACCCTGGCTGGCCCTCCACGGGACAACATCGTCATGTGGGGTTTGCATGGCCCTGTACTGCTCCAGATGCAACACTCCACTGAATGTGCATAAAACATTCATATTCACACAGATGTGTCATGTCTATGGTCTTTTAAGTGTGGAAGTATGGATGAATGTAGGCTCACTGGACTCCTCTTACGTCCATGTGGCTCATGTCGTAGAACAGGGGTCACAGGGTGACACATTGCCCAATGCGGTCCGGCTGGCGCTGACACAACAACAGGGATACACAAATGAGTTACTTCCTTGTCCAGCCCAGTACGGAACCACGCCCAGGGCCCCGGGGTCATTTACAAACCCTTACGCTAGACTGGCATACGCCAGGCCAGCCCACTCCGCTTACGCTCACAGGGGGGGACGGCAACGCTACATGTCCCATGTCTTTCCTGTAGTGATCTGCTGCTCACAGGTCTTGTTGTCAGCATGCCACAGCCACTCCCTCACGGCTGGTTTACACCCATCCAGCACACACGTCACGGGACATGTGACCCTGCCAATAAAAAGGGCCGGGCGCACGTGCTCGACGCCATTTCCACTCTCTATCTGGGTGCATCCGTGTGGTGTTAATGTAGGCATGAGGGCCTCTGGCCCTGCAACATCACATTCCCCAGGACCGGAGGTGACATGATGGCATCCGCAACAAGATACCCATTCATACAGGGTCCATGACTTTGGGACACAGACTTGATGGCATCGGATACATTGCGACCAGCACAGGCACACCGCCACGGGACGGTGACTTTGGGTGCACTGAGCTGGGGGGGACATTAAGTGCTAAGCGGGTGTGCAGCCTGCGATGATGCCCCGTCCCGGCCGTCCGGACTGCTCAGGATTTGTGTGCCCTGCTGGACCGCAGTGTAGGCCAGAGCCAGCGGGCAACGTGGGCCTACCGCCACGTGGCGTCGCATCCCGGATCACAGAGTTAGTGGCACCTCAAGGGCTGAGCGGGTGTGCAGCCTGCGATGATGCCCGGTGCACTGGTATGTCCTCTGCCATGGCGAAATCAAGACCCAGAATCATATGTGAGACCTGGTGGCCTGCGGAGCGGGGCTGCATGATGTGGAGGGTGCCATGTCCGCGGGCCCCTGGCATGTGGCTTGCAGCGACACGTGGTGGGCCATCATTACTACACGCCAAGGGCGGAAGGTGAGCAGTGAGGCCTGGGTGCGCAGGGGCGGACATGCACCGATGGGCGGCGGGACGGTGGGCAGTGTGGCCTGGGTGCGCATTGTCGGCACTCTCTCTCCCTGTCCATCTCTTCTGTTATCTGTGTCTCGCTCCCCCTCTCTGTCTGTCTTTCTCTCGCTCCCCCTCTCTGTCCGTCTTTCTCTCGCTCCCCCTCTCTGTCCGTCTTTCTCTCGCTCCCTCTCTTTCTCTCTCTCTCTCCTTCGCTCTCTCTCTGTCCTTTGATGTGCGCAAGACACACCTTCTCATCATGATTTTTGTCTTGCAGGCTGTGACCTACGGATTGTCCCGAGGGGAGCCGCCATGTGTCTTCATTTCTGTTCTGTGTTTCTTTGAATAAATTTTCATTTGTTACATCGAAGGTGGATGTGTGATGCTCATTTTTGTGACGACACATGCATGCCACCAAATGTGATTGTGCGACATCAGGTGGATTATTTGGTACATGATTCTGTGTAGTTGATGTGGCATGTCTTTGGCCGGGGGCGGGGGGGTCCGGGGAGGGGGGGTCCTGGGGGTAGTGGCGGTGGGTGTTGTGGCCCTGTTGGGGCTCCGAGCTGCATGATCAGTGGCTCCATGGCATCTGTTGTCCTTCAGGTGCGGCTCTGGGCTGGGCTCCCTTTTGTGGTGCAGGCTGTGGTCCGACTTTGCACCAGGTCAGAGCAGGTGTTAGTTTCCTGCTGCTAAAGGGCCTTATCGCCTGTTTTGTGGTCTTATCGCCAATCTGGCTGGTCGTTGAGAATGTTGCGGAGTGGTGTTTTCGCGGCTTTTTGCACGGGTACGCCTACTTTGCATCTCATTAGCGATAGTTGTGGGGGTCATCTGTGGCGATGTTTTTTGCGGCTGCTATCGCGGGTAAAATGGTGTTATGGGCTGTTAACACCAGCTTGTGAATGGTGCGATAAATTTATCGCCACTTTGGCTGCGATAAAGTGCCGCTAACTAGGCGATGAGTCCTTGAGAATATGCCCCTTAGCTTTTGGCACTTTGCAAATTGGAAGGTCTGCGCCTTTTCTTTTTTGTGACATTTGATCGATTGATTTACCAGTTTAGATAAAATTAGTCCGTTTTTATTTAGTTTCTTATTAATTATGGGGCTGTCATCGTTGCTTTCACTGCACCATTTGGCAAAAGATGGTTGACTTCTTTGGGTGCCGATCGCAAAGCTGTTTTCAGTGGGTCTTGGGCGTGTGACAAGAAGGTGCTAAATTGCTCTGACATAAAATGTGTCAACAAAGATACATACAACAAGTACTCTTTTTGGCGTTTCCATCGTCTCTCTAATTTATACTTTAAGATATCTGGTCTGGTGAGGCTAACTTCAATGTCCATTAATGATACCAACAATACAAGTTCCATATTCCATATAGCAGCGCTCTAGTCTGGACTGGACAAATAAAATTGGGAATCCTACAAAATGCCCACAGAAGGCACATGCGCCTGGACATCAGTTAGGGGTAGCAAGAGGTAGTATCTTCTGGTACCTCTAGCACATCCCCTTTCAGCAGCAGGAACCGAACATAAGCAGGTTTTTATTTGCTGTATTTACCATTTCCTGTCTTTCCCTTTGGCCCTCAGCAGCATAGAGGAGCCTGTTGAGGGGCTAAGGATGAGACAAGAGGTTAGATGTCTGATGTCATTGGGGGGATGACACAGTGCATAATGTCACTACCACTTCCCCCTACCACTTTGGTCAATTGACATCCATGCATGTGCACTCCTATGTCTGGCTCTCTTGTCTGGATGATCGTAAAGGTATGTTGCAAGGATGTTGAATAGAAGGTTGTACACAAATGGTATTGGTAAGGCATGATCCTCCACACTGCTGGGCCCACCCCTCCCACATACTGGCTGTGCCCTTCCTCAGGTTCCTCTTTTCTACCTGTGTGAACTGGAATCTGCTTTGCTTGCAAATTTACACATTACACGCAAACAAAGAAAGAAGGAGCGCAGCGGTTTAAATTTTAGACCACTTTCCTTTCTTTCTACACCCTTTCCTTAGTCTATGCATGTCTCTACTACAGCCATGGCTGCTGCAGGTAAGAGCGGTGGGGCCGGGTGGGGGGATTTCGAGAGACGACCACGAGGGAAAATTAATTATTTATTTCATTTTCCCTTGTGGTCGTTTCTCCAAATCCCCCCCTCACCCGGCCCCACCGCTCTCACCTGCAGCGGCTGAGACTCTACTATCTCTCTTCAAGAGGTGCCAGGTTTCTGCAGCCAGTGTTCTATAGATGGCCTACATAGAACCTACAAGAAGTGCCATGGAGACCATTGTCCAGTTAGTTCATGACCTTTCTGCTCTGGAAGCCCAGAGCTATCACTTCAGAGCTGACTTCAAAAGATTCACAAGAAGGAAAGAGATGTGTGATTTCTTCCTCAGGTGGCGGAGAGCAGACATGGGTAAGCCAGACTAACTAGCTCTCTGGGTGCTGCTGTCATAAGCAACCTCTTAAGATGGTTGTAACAGATCTGGAATTCAAACAACTTGAGGGAAAGAAACTGGTTTTAGGGAATGTACATCTGATCTTCAGGCAGTATTTGGTGCTGAGATCCCCACCAGCGCAGTCACTACCCATGCCTTTCAAACACCAAAGCAAGGAAAATAATAAAACACAAGAGTTTCAGGCATTTCTGCCTCTCAAGAACAAAGTCTTCCCTTGGCTGTGATGTTTCTCCGACTGTCAGGATACTGTAGTCACCAGGTTAACATGAGGGCAGTGTAATCATGTTAATGGCTCTGAAACTAGGGAGTCTCAGATAGAGGTTTCCAGTTTTGTCTGATTCTCTCTTTCAGAAATCATTGCTCCTATACCTGACTATGGCCTCTTAACCCTTAACTGGATCTCCAGGGCTGCCTTTGAAAAAACTCAATAAAAATATATGTTTTAAAAAACTCCATCTCCAGGGTTCACAGTTTTTGACCAGGATGAGAGCTCCCAAACATACGTACTGTCATGGAGCCAAGCTATCCCCACGCACTTCTTCATAATTCTGGTGCAGACCAGTTTGAATAAAAAAACTTGCGACAAAGTAATAAGCGCTGCGTAAGGCTAATAGGCCAGAACAACATCATTGCTATTGCAAATAAAAGACAGTCATGTGGTCTCCCTGCTTCCGGTTGACAACCACTAAGACTAAAAAAAATAGCAAACATAGTTAAAAGAGAAAGACATGTATTTTGTGAACAAATTGTTTGTTGCAGTCTGTTAGTCTGGTAATCTTTCAGATTTCGCCAAGTTCATGAAACACCATGCAGGAATCCGTACATATTGTGTTGTATTGTAATTGCTTTTATATAGCTCTTGCTAGCCATGAGGTGTAGGAGCACTTTACGCTGGGCAGCACGTTGCTCCAGAACCCAAGGTTTGTGGTTAATCCTCCGGTTGTTGGTCATTGTTGGTTAGTGAGATTAGTTTTGTGCTTTCGTGGAAGCAATTGCAAGCAGGACCTCCACTTTCTTTGTGGCAGATTGAAAAGGAGTTAGGTGTGGTCATTAGTGTGGGGAGGAATAGGTGAGATAGTGGTGGGATCAATACAACCACAAGTTGTAGTGTATGTGTCTCAGCTTCTGCCCTTTTCTGTGCACCATAGAGAGGCCCTGCTTCTGTGATCGACACCTCTCTTAACCAGATCCGTTGAGTGCCTTAGTCTGAAGAAATCACCACCCTGGAAGCCTCCACACCCTCCTCCAGAAACGTTTTTGTCTGCATCTATAGATGGCAAAGCCACTCAGCAGATGCCTTTCAAACTTCCTTTGCTGGTTACATTCGCCTCCTGTAGGAAAGTAGGATCTGCTTCTTATGGTTACCCCCACTTTTTGCTTTTGCACCCACTGTTTTGACTAGTCTGGTTGGGATCCTGCTATTCAGGACCCCAGCCTATCTGCTTTCTCCCTTAAATTGATATGTATGTACTTTGGTACAACTCCAGATTGGATACTGGGGCAACCTTATCAGTCCCTAGTATATGGTACACATGTACCCAGGGCATAGGTACCCCAGAGGCCTCCCATGGGCTGAAGCATGTATTATGCCACCCCTGAGAGGCCATGCAAAATGGAACCTCAGGTCTGCTACTGCAACAGCGCCGAGATGCCCCCAGGTGATACGTGCGCTATAGCAAGTAGTATTAACATAACATAACATTAACATAAGCTGGTGCTTGCACCACTTACGAGAGATATAGGTTCACTTTATCTATATATATCACTACACTTAAAACCTTACAAGTCACCCCTACAGCAGGGCTTATCAATCCTGAAGGCAGGGTGCTGGGTTTTACATGAGAGGGTGCTCCTGCATGAGCAGGGCCCCTCTGCAGTCTTCGGAGACCATTCTCCCGGGCTGTACGTGATACTACCAGATATATAGGTAGAGGTGCATTATAACCTCGTGGTAAATGCTATCTCGAAAATGACTGCAACAAAGTATGTCGGGTTTGGTGTCAAACACCTTGGAATCATACCTCCACACCAGTAACTGGTGTGGGAGGTATGATTCCTCCCCTCAGAACCGAGGTCCTGGGGGTACCTAAGTCTACCGGTACCAATTTTCTCGAGCCTTACAGCACAAAATGGATGCTGCCAGCCACAGTCACGAGTCTGCCCTCCTGCTGCTGAGCCAAGATTGAGCAGGGGAAGGCAGCACTATAGGCATCCTGTCACAGGGAGGTGTGACCACCTCCCAGACAGGATTTAGTGTATTGGGGCTGGGTGGGTGCACTGTCACAGTGCCAGAAAGTCTGGCTCAGGGGCACATTTGGTGTCCCTGTGCATAGTCCAGCTCAAACCAGTTCTGGGAGCCATTTGCTCCGGCTCTGGCGCGAAACTGGACAAAGGACATGGGAGTATCCTCCCCCCTGTCCTGTCCCTCCCCTAGGAGGGTCCCTAGAATCTATCCAACCCTCTCCCGTGGGTATAAAATGGGTTACCTGGCTACAGGACATTAGATTTTACGTGGACAAGATTCTGCAAGAAGATACCACTACACTTCAACCATCTGGAATCGCTGGACTTCGCTGGACCTCCCTTGGGCTCGACTTCGTCTTCCCTTGCCGTCCCCAGTCTCGCCACTGTCCGTGATCCATAAAGGCCCCTTGCAGGACCCTGTGGACCTCCAAGACAACAAAAGAATCTCCCTTGGAGTGAAGGAGTCACTCCCCTGCAAACGCAGGCACCGTAACGCATCTGACCGGGTTGCTGATACTGAGCTCCTGTGGACTCCGAAGGCTCCAGCAACACAGGAGGTGGGTTTCTCAAGGTCTCCGAGGTTGAGCTGCCCTCTTACCACGTTTGAGGCAGATATCCCTTGTGGGGACCGTATACGCGTACCCCTGTGCACCGCGTTTATTTGCAACTGCACATGCTTGTTGTCGTGCAACAATTCCGTGAATTGGGCCATTTGTAGCCCTGACCCCAGCGCATCTTTTCTGCGAAGGACTCCGGCATCCTCGCACTCTGTGCCCTGCTAGCTGGTATCCTGTGAAACCGCCTGAGGTCCCCTCGCGACTCCTGTGCCTTCGGCCTGTGGGTCCACTTAAGGGTCAACTTTGCTTTAATTGGGCTCCCCTGGTTGCTCCAGGCCTGCCCTGACTCCCCTTGCTGTGGTGAGTCCTTGCTGGGCCAGATCGACACCGAATTCGATTATCTGCGTTGTTGTCGCTGCCAAGGCTTGTTGGTGTTCCCGCCGGACACCGACCCCTCAGCACTCGACATCCATCATGGGACAGCTCGCCTCCGACTCCTGGTCGTCCTAGACGTTTCCGGATCCTCGCAGCTGAAGAGTCAAGATCACCGTCATCACACCTGAAGCACCCGACATCGGTGGGCATTCGTCTACCGAGCCCCTCTTCACTCCAAAGTGACCCAGACTCTGTCCCCTCTGCTTTCAGGTTCTTCTCATCTAGAATCCACGTTTGGATTCCACCGGGCACTTTTCTTACTTCCAGCAGCAGCATTTCTTTGTCGACATCCATAGAGAACGACAAGGGTTTCCGACGCCACTTCGTGCCTATGCACCCGGCTCCTCTGGGATAGGTAACTCTGGTACAAAGGTATCCACGGGTGAGGTGGCTCTCCAAACTCTTAAGTTCCAAGGGTTGTCTTCGTAATCTGCTGGGAAGGGTCCTGAATCTCTGATTTTCCAACCGCAACTTTCCCATTGAATTGTACGGAGCACGCGGTCGTGTTCTCACACTGCACCCGTCCTCTGTGGGGTCCCTACTCACTCACCTTGGGTGGTTCCTTGGGGTCCCAGCGATTCTACACCTTCTAGACTAGGTCTAGTCCTGAGTCGTGGTTCTTATACCACTTATTTAGTATATGGTTTGGTCTCCCCCGGGAGCCCACTGTGTATTGTGCTACTTACGTTTGATTCTTTGCAACTGTATTATTTGATTTGTGTTCTATCCTCGTGTAGAGGATACTAGAGAGTGTTATATATAATAAATACATATTTTTATAACTACTGTGTGGTTTCCCTTTCATTTAACCAATACTATATGGTTGCATTCTTGTAAAACAAGGTGCTTAACATTCCTTCAAGACTTAGCCTGAAGGCTGCTCTCCATACCTACCACTAGGATAGCTTTCTATAAAGGTTATCTTTGACCTAATCACCATAAGGGTTGTTTGGACTGGTACAAGGTGCCCACTTTAATTAGTGGACAGCATATACCAGGCCAACTTCTCACACCTCCCCTTCTAAAACGTCAGTTCCACTATCAAAAAAAGATGTAGCCTGCCATATTCTGACCACAGCAGGAATCCGAAGATGACCTTATCAATCTTATCAAAATGATCTTTTGTAAGCCCTGTGAAATGTTCTCTACGCCCATGTAATCTTCTTTATTTTCCAGCATTTCATGTTATACAAAATTGCGCTATGTCGCGTAGTTTCACATTCATTATGGCAAAAGTCCTATTGCGAGAGCAGAGGAACAACGCAAACGAGCACAGTGCGGCTGCTGTTTTTTGACAGTACTTGTTTTTTTGCCCAATTTTTCTGCAAAATGCGCCCTGGTGTCCAAAACGTACGCAAGGACGCATTTCGTGGTAACATTTATCTCTAAATGCCAGATTTACATTTCATGTACTTTCACTTATTTTCACACATTTTTTAATGAAATTTTGGGTAATAACGCAAAAGGAAACAACTCGAATTTCGCACTCCCCTAGTCCGTGGAGTTGCCTATATTCTGGCTCTCCTCTTCCATTCCACCGTGAAGGATGATTATTTTTGGAGCATTACAAGCCGGATTATTGCTTGTTAGGCTGTACTCATGGTTTGGGAAGCAAGGCCATATCACTGGCTCATAATTCATAATTCTTCAGGAAATCACTTGCTATTGCCAAGTAGGTCTAACATCTGCCAAGTAGGTCTAAGCTTCAGGATATCACTTGTTATTGCCAAGTAGGTCTAAGATCTAAGAAATATAAGACCCTCTAGTTGAGACTATTTTCATTTATGGAAATCCAAGATGGCGGCTGGTTGCGCTGCCTTCCTCATAAACAAATGGCTGACTGACTCTTGTAAAGGCATTGGATGCCCAAAGCGAGATATTTGAGTAACATTAAGGAGTAGTATCATGCAGGATAATACGAACGCTTAACTAATGTGCCACCTAACAACTCTTTGTACTTATTTTGCGTGAACTCTACTCTTAGTAAGACATAGGTACCTAGCCATTGTGGTAAACGACAGACGAATATCTGCCCCCTTCATCACAAAATGTATTCAAATGCCTGCTTACGTACCTACAATGCTGCTACTGGTACACGTTTGTGATTTATTCAGCACAAACCCAGCTTCAAAGTAAGACCGTGATGTACACTGTGGGAGGTTTACACTGGGTACTACAGTGGACCTGGGGAAGCTAGGAGCATGAATACAGTATCCTTGCCATGGGTTTACAGTGGGGAGAGGGCGCGTGATGTGCTGAGGCTAAGGGCAGTGAGGGAGGGGCAGAGCTTCAGCTGGTAGAGGAGTTGAGGCAGTGTGGCAATGCATGGGAGTGGATGCAGTGAGCGGGATGCCACTATTCTGAAAAGTAAACAATATCCTTGAAACTCTTGACATCTGAATTTGTTTTGCATATAAAGATCATAAGGACAGCTATCAATAAATAGATTGGTTAATTGAACAGTGCCAAGGAAACAAACAGCTGCAGGAAAACGCTCCAAATGAAGAAGATAGCTAAGGATGTTGGGAGTCTACTGCTATGATGTGTAGAACACTTGTTCCACTGTCAGTAAGGAAGCGTGGTCAGTTAATGCACCTGCTGTGGAGCCATATTGAAAGATAAAAAATACAGCATGTGTGTGTGTCCTCAAGGATGTTTTTATTTTATGTTAGATGTTTGGTCTAGACTCTAGTGTGAGCCTAACTTAAAAGAGCAGCAGTGGCATTTACCAAGAACATTTTCTTTAAAAAAAAAAAAAATCTTTTGTTTTGCATACAACAAAAACAACAACAGAACAGCAAAAAGGAGTGCGAACTCGCCCCCATAACAATAAAATAACCAGAGCGGGAGAGCAGCAGCACAGTTTCAGCAAGTACAACTTTGGCACATGGCAACAGAGCATAGGCCAGGTTGGTGACACGAAATCATACAAATACAAATAGCAACACAGCATGGACATTAGGGCTGGGTAAGCCAAGTCACATTTCCATCATCCATCAAGTCAAGGTCATAATATTTTATCCAGCAACCCCAGGTCTTAAAGAACTTAAAGAACTTGAGTGGGCACCCTCTGCTCTTGTAAGTGACCTTTTCAGGCACCATATACAAGTCTATTCCAGCCCTCCACTCCTGGAGAGTTGGAATCTCTGTGGCACCCCAGTGCTGGTCCACATCTCTCTTCGCCAGTTCCAGACCCAAGTTGCAGAAAAGGAGTTTGGTGTGTGAGACATCCACATCTGTTGGTATTCCATGGAGAATGTACTTCGGCTCTACTGGGAAATCTGCCCCAAAACACTGCCTAATTCACTCAGTATTGTTTGCCAATATTTGTATGGTGACGGCAACCCAGAGGGTGTGGAGGAAGTTACCTCTGTCCCCCCTACATCACAGACAATCAGGGGACTCCGCTCTCCCCATTTTATGTAGGCAACCGTGGTCATAGTAGACCCGATGGAGAATTTTCACCTGTTATAAGCCTCAGTCTAGATTTAATAGCCACCTCCCTGGGGTGCATCAAGGCAGCCTCCCAATCCGTATCATCAAGTTCCCCCACCTCATTCTCCCACTTTTCCCTCAACGTCTTCAGAGTGATGGGCATATTATTATTGAGCGTTTTGTATAAGAAGGAAACCACCTTTTCCTCAATCTCCTTCATGAGTAGCCTACCCTCTAAGGGGGCATAGTTGGGCAGGTCGAGAACTTCCAGATCCACCGCACACCATGCATGACGGAGCTGTGCATATTTGAAATATTGGGTATTTTGTATTTATAATCCTGCTTAAGGGAGCGGAAGGGCATAAGGCCCCTATCCTCCCAATCTGAGAAATTCCTATGAGATATTCTTATAAGCTTCAAAGCCCCTACGTTTTCCAATTTCCCTAAATCTCGCCCCTACCCACAGTGGAGTCTCCCGGGTTAATCTATTCGCCCACCCGATAGATCGTGTTGCTTTGGTCCACGCCTTGATCACCATTTCAGTTGCCGACAGCAATCATCCAGCACCTTTCCCCCCATAGAGATAATGCAGATAGGACCTTGTCTGGAACTGAGTCCTCTCTAAGGCAAATGTTGGATTGTCTTGGGATGCATAATTCCAGTCATTGCTAATGATTAAGTGGGCTGCCCAGTAGTAGGCTCAGATATCAGGGAGGGCAATGCCTCCATTGTATTGATTGTGCTGCAGTGTCTTCAGTGCTATCCTGGGGTGCCCCTTGTTCCATTATAATTTTCTGAACTCTACATCAATCCGAAGAAAAAGCTCATTGGGGATCTTATAATACCTGTTTTGGAGGATATATAAGAATTTTGATAGGGTAATCATTTTAAATATGGCAACTCTGTCCAGTAGTGTCAGTGGTAAGGCTCGCCAGCGTTCTGCATCGGCGTGGAAATCCGCCAGCATCCTCCTCAGATTCGGATCCAGGCACCGTTCCCGGATAGAAGTCCTATATATCCCAAGATATTGAAACCCTTCCCTATCTGTCCGTAGCCTCCCTGAAAGGGTGGACAAGTCTAGATCTCCGCCCATGGGGTACATAACCGATTTATCCCAGTTTATAGTATACCCAGAGTAGGCGCTATAGCATTCAAAGTCCTGAAAAACTGGAATAATTGCTGCCGGCTGGGTGATGAACAAAAGAATATCATCCGCATAAAGCAAAATCTTTTTCTCTTCCATGGTAGTCTCAGTAGCTCGGAAACCCTTAATGTCAATATGACCATGGACCAGACAAGCCAGGGACTCTATGGTGAGGGCGAACAGGAGGGGGGAGAGGGGACAGCTCTGTCTGGTCCTCATCCTAATGGGAAACTCCTAGGAGAGGACTCCATTCACTTGCTCCGCCGCCACTGGGGCCTGGTAGAGCAGCGCTATCCAGGCTACTAATTTAGGGTCAAGACCAAATTTCTCCAGGGTCTGGGACAAGAACGGCCAGTGAATGGTATCAAAGCCTTCTCAGCATTTAAAGAAAGGAGCACATGGGGTTCCTGCTGGGGGTGAACCGTTGCCAATCAATTGTGGATCTTGCGCAGGTTGTACCTAATAGACCTCCTTGGCATAAAGCCAGATTGGTCCTTATGGATGAGGGGGAATATAACCCCAAGGAGTCTGGTGACCAGAACTGTGGCCAAGATTTTAATCTCAACAATTAGCAACAAAATCTGATAGAGACGTCTAGCCGCAGATTCCTTAACTTAGAATATCCCCAGGCGTGAGACTGGATCCGGAAAATTTTGCGTAGCAGCAACTCTGCGCGCCGGGGGGCGGCGCCGCATGGCTACGCTCTGACGTCGTCCATGGACGTGACGTCAGCGGAGCCATATATGTCCCGCCCCGGCGCGCCAACATCAGTTTTCTTCTTTTCCGCGTCACGACGCGGATCCTGGAAACCAGCAGTTCCTGGCCTAGTTTTGGGCCTTCTCTGCACCGTTTGTGTCGTACCGGAACAGTGTGCAAAGCCCTCCGGGTTCAAAGCCTGTGAGGCCTGTGCGCGTCAGATGGCTGGCACTGACCCGCACCTTATTTGCATGTGGTGCCTTGGTGTGCACCACGATTCCAAAGAATGCGGCGACTGTCAACAGATGAAGCCGAAGTCCCTACGGGAATGCCGTATGAAGCTGTTGGCCGCACGGCTGTCCGGCCCAGCTTCCTCTCGTCGCCGCTCTCCCTCGCCAGAGGGGGCTCGTTCCCGAGGCCGCTCCCGCGACCGGCGCCCTAAAAAAGGTAAGCGGAGCCACAAGCGTCCACTGAGGTCCACATCCCGTAGGCGAGCCGCTGGCGCCCATTCCTCTTGTAAGGGGCCAGCTAAGGGCGCCCGGATGTCACCTCCTCCATACCCTCCTTTCCCAGGAGTTGGAGCAACGCGTGCCCAAATGGAGGCCTACTCCCGGGCTCTTCAGGCCTACTTCGAGTCCCCCTCTCTCCCTGGCGCGCCTTTGGGCCCCAGAGAGGCGGAGGGTACTCAGGCCGGACCCTCGTCGGCAGATCCTTCCCCAACCAGGGCTGTGTGCACCGACTCCGACTCCGGAGCCGAGGCGACGACGTTGGGCCGTGGCCCAGACCGTCCTGGTCGCTCTAGCACACACCGCCAGTCAACGCATAGCCCTGTGCGGCTTCCTGCGCGGACGGCGGAAGCGGCGTCGGCGACGCCAGGCTCGACGCCGGGCTCGGTGCCGGGCTCGACACACTGCCAGTCAACGCCTAGCCCTGTGCGGCTTCCTGTGCGGCGGCGAAAGCGGCATCGGCGATGCCGGGCTCCACGCCGGGCTCCAAGTTGGACCCGAAGCCGGGCTCGACGCCACCCACACCCGGCTCTAAGCCTAATCCCACGTCTGGAGCAGCGCATAATCTGACGCCTGTCGTCATCGAGGTAGCGTCCACAGTGGAGGCCGTCGACGTCCAGTCTCCTCCGACACGGCGCCTACCGACGCCGCTGTCGCCGCATCCATCGCCGCCGGTGTCCATAAGTTCATCGACACCAGCGTCCATGCCTGAGGTTGACCCCCCTCCGGATTCATCGCTTCTGACTCCTCAGCGGTGTCAGGCGACACCGGTATCCGCTGCAGCCCTTATGGAAGCTGCTGCTTCCCCTGGTCGGGGGCCACTGGTGCAGGTCCCTAGTGTGGCTTGGCCTTCGGGTCGTTCCCCAGCCCCGCTCTTTATGGCAACTGGGAGGATTAGTCTCCAGCCGTCTCCTACAGACGGCCTCTTGTCCCCTCCTAGGGTGACTACTGAGCTAGGGGCCGCCTATGCGCGGACTATCAACAGGGCAGCTGCTATCCTCGGCTTTCAGCCTCCTGTGGTACCCCTCATTCCCGATCCCTTAATGGATCTGCTTCATCTCGAGCCCATTACCATGGAGCCCTTGCTACCCCTTGGGGGTGCTTTATTAGAAGTCCTGCGTAGCGCATGGGCACGGCCCTATTCCGGAGCCCCGGTTGATCGGGCCATTGCGGGTAGGCACCGTCCTGCCCCGGGGGATCCACTTTGCCTGTCCCTCCACCCCACTGCTCAGGGCCTGGTGATTCAGGCGGCTTTTGGGTTACAAGACTCCTCCACTTTGCCTTTGTTTTTTCCCACCTGGGAATCCCGGTGGCTGGAGGCATGTGGAAGACAGCTTTTTGTTCTTCTAGCGCGGCCATCCGCGCTTTAAACACTACATGCGTGTTTGCACGTGCGTCCTCCGCACTCTGGGACTCCATGGCTAACCTTCTTCCTTCCCTTCCGGAGGAATTGCGCCTGGATCTTCTCTGTCTTGTCCTTCATGGCAAGGAGATGGCACATTTTTCAATATGCTCCTCCCTGGATACCACAGACTCTGTGGGCCGCGCTCTTGCACGGTCGGTGGCTTTGCGCCGCCATGCCTGGATGCGCGACAGTCGCTTCCATGATAACATTCGGGAGAGCCTCCAAGACATGCCATTTAATGGAATAGACCTTTTTGGGTCCCACGCGGACTCGGCGATCTCCAGGCTTCTGTCAGGGCTACTGTAATTCTGCCGTGCCACTGACTGACTTTCTTCCTGGTTGCGGGTCTTCCTTTACGGCCTGGTTTTTATCAGAGACCGGTTGTTGTCTCTGTATTGTCTGTATAGCCGTATGGCTGGGTTGTTTTTGCTTTTGTTTTCAGTCCTCTGACTGTCTGTTTTGCCAAGAGGACCCCCCCTCTTTCTTGCCAGGGGTTGACCCTCGCCCTATGTGGGGTATTGGCTGGTGGCAGGTGTCTGCATTTGCATTTGTAAGCTCCTATGGAGTTTTCATTAGGGGTATCCCTCTGGGACTCATATACCCCTTTACTGCGTCCCGCAGGGTCGCATCGCTCTGTTGTATGTGGTGCTTCCACTCCTAGTCTAGGCCTATGCTGTGTAGTATCTACTTCGCATGGCCTAGCATCCTGCTTTTTGTCACATGGTCCGTCTTTTGGCGCCAGCCCCTTATGGGTTGTCCTTGCCAGTAAGGAGTTGCCGTGGACCTCTCTGTTATACGTTGTTATGGCCTTTCGGCTTATTCCCCAGCAGTTTTCTCCACATCCCCGCTGCTTCCGCGCAGGGATTTCTACGTTTTGCTGGCATTCTTACTGTGGCGGACTCATGGGGCCGGTTCTCCTTGAACTCCGCTCTTCCTGGCGTCTCGGACCTGTGAGTTGGTCCTGAGTACTCCCTTGTTAGGCTCGTCCCTTCTTCTACTTGTCCTGCGAGGGGACTGTTCTCTCTTCCAGACCGGAAGCAGACGCGGCTTATAGCCTGGACTAGTTCCACTTTCTGTATAAATGCGGGTACTTTTGAGCGTCCCCTAGTCCCTGGGTTTGGCCAAGTTTCGGCATCCTCTTGAGGCTGCTTCTGCGCCATAATCTTCCTAATGGCTTCTGCTGGCTTTCCTACCTTGTTCTTCGCCCGGCCCTCTTCCATCACCAGATCTTCTCTGGTGTTTGTGGCCCGTTGCCTTCTTGCTATTGTGCGCATCTCAGCTGTTCCTGCTATCTTGCTTCCTGGTGCTCTTCTGTTATGATACTACATGCACCCTCTGGCCGCATATGGGTGTCCTTCTGGTGGTGTATGGGCATCCTTTCAATGCTCTCGCACATGTCCGGCTGGCGAGGGTCTCAGCAGTACTCTTCCTCTGTGGTACATGCGGGGGCGGTACGCGCTCTCTCCCCATCCCACTTACCAGTCTTTTGGGCCCATAGGTTCAGTTCTACTTCTTGCGAGGTACTGAACTCCCTTTTCATGCCGGTTTCTTTACTGGGTGTGTTTTTGTTCCATATCGGCCCTTGCTGGGCAGGGGTCGGTATCCTGCTGCCTTCGTCTCTTTACAGGAGCAGGTTCGACAGTGTTTTACGCTGTTCTAGTTGTTTAGCTGGGGCTAGCTCGGACTTCTTGTCGACACCTTGGATCCTGCGGATCCTTCATGCCCCTTTGCTTGTCTTCTTTCGAAGTTTGGCATTTTTCGCTCAGGCACCAGCGTTCTGGCTTGGTGTTTTCCTTCTCTCATCCCCTCTACATATAGGGGTTTTCGTGTTATTCTGGATGGGCTGTGGTGCCCCAGCCTCCCCTTGATTCCCGCTCTCTTCAGAGCATAGGGGTCTGGTGGTTGGCTGCGCTGTCATTTCTGTCCCCACTGTGTTTCGCCCTTGGTTGGCGGCACTCTTTTCGTCATATTATTGATGACTAGGTTCTCTATGGACCTTAGTCGGGTTCAGTCGCAGTCCCTCCTCCTCTAGGGGTATGGCTTTGGTATCTATTCTAAGTTAAGGAATCTGCGGCTAGAAGTCTCTATCAGATGAACAAGTTACTTACCTTCGGTAACGATGTATCTGGTAGAAACATAGTCTAGCCGCAGATTCCTTAACGCCCGCCCGTCCTCCCCGTCCTGCGACAACCTTTTCAGGTTGGGCTTCTTGCCTTCACCTCCCTTTGGGTGGCTTTATTCCTCTGCGGGGTGACGTCTTATCCTCACTCCGACTCACGAGCCTACAGTCGGTTTCGTGGCTCTGCTCTACCCATCCTTGTGCTTGGACGGTATGCTCATATGCCATGTGTCCTTTACAACCCTTACCCTGGGTTGTCCGATGTGAGTCTAAATTCTTCTACCCCCCCCCGTCCTTCCCTTCTATCTTCTTCAACCGCTTGAGGTCTCTTGCCTCCCCTGCACTCTAGCGGTTGCAGTCTCTCACATTGCTGCATTCGGTAGGTCCCTTATTCGGATCTGACGTCTCCTTTTGGGTGACGCCTTATAGTAGTTTGTCCTTACTCCTGGGTTCGGGACTGGTTGTCCTTCACTGTCATATATTATGGTTGCAGCCTTTCTGCCGGCTGCTGTGATAGTTCCCCAAGGAGCTATTGATCAATGGTAAGTCTTGTGCCTCTGGTGGCACAGGCTCACACAAGACAAGGGTTCGAATCCTGCCTATGCTCTGCATCTTCTTCTGCCTCCGGGGAGGTTTTGGACTTAACAATTGTGGGGGTCCCTCCCAGAGTGGTGCTCTGTTCGTTTCCCTCCCTCAGTTTACAGTGTCCAGTGCCTGGCACTGTCCTTCTATGGTGATGTTTTTCACCATACCTTGTTTTTTCTTTTTCTGCACACTGTTTCCATATTTTCACAGTTTTTGGTGGTGGCTTCGCGTTCTGACACGGAAAAGTCTTCTGACGAAAACTGATGTTGGCGCGGCGGGGCATATATGGCTCCGCTGACGTCACGTCCATGGACGACGTCAGGGCGTAGCCGTGCGGCGCCGCCCCCGGCGCGCAGAGTTGCTGCTACGCAAAATTTTCCGGATCCAGTCTGACGCCTGGGGATATTCTAAGTTAAGGAATCTGCGGCTAGACTATGTCTCTACCAGATACATCGTTACCGAAGGTAAGTAACTTGTTCATCAGGCAGTATGAGCCGCAGCTCGTCGCTGGCTTCTCTTTTTTGTGAATAATCACAATCGTGGCACGCTTTAGGTCATGCGGCACTGCTCCCACATCTCGGGCCTCAAGGAACATTTTGAAGAGGTGAGGTCCAAGGATCCCGGCATTTCTCTTAAAGAATTCAGCTGGGAGACCATTGAGCCCAGGGGTTTTCCCCGGATTTAACTTCGCCGTAGCCACCTGTATTTCATGAAGTGTGATTTCCTCATCCAGGGCCACACGATCCTCCACAGGGAGCACCAGAATAGCCACTGTGTCAAGGTAGTCAGCAATCTGCTGAGCCCCCGAGAGGGTGTGCGCCCTATAGAGGGCCTCATAGTATCTAGCAAATTTCTCCGCTATAATTTTCCCTTTATTTCCTTTTGTTACTTTGACCATTGTCACCATTTCCAAGCGGGCATGTGTTTTTGTCATTATGGGGTATGTACCTTGAAAGGGCTAGTACCCTATTGTAATTGGGCTCCTGCAAAGTGCGGCACAACTGATTTCCTTTCAGCCCAGTGTACCGGGGCAACGTTGTATGTTAGTTATAAGTCTGCTGGCTGAAATATACAGACAAGACACTACTGCTGATGATCTATTGATGGATTTCTAATATCAAACTAGTGTGTAACTACAGAGGACATCATCCCTCCCCAGACTGGATGACGGGTATCCCCTTAGCGAGGGGAAGGATTGGGACCATTTTAAACAATGTGCATGTTTGTATGTCACTTTTTGCATGTGTATTCATGTTTGTCTTGTGTCTTACGGTGCCATTTCACGAGGGACCCACAATGAGATCCCTGACCTCTGCATGTAACGTATGCTATGGCCTGTAAGATTCGGTTGATAAAAAATTCTCCCTTTTTGTCTATCGTTTTAGGTAAACTAGTACTGAGACCAAGTAGGAATCACTCCGGTCTGTCAGGGCATGGCTTTTATTATCTGCTAGGCTAGGCTCTTAGGGATCCATGTCCCCGATGAATGCCCTCAACCAGGAGAGGCGATTAAAACTAGGGCAGAAACATGTTGGCAGAAGAACAATGGTCTGGGCCATTGTGCTCTCACCCCATGCCATAGTTGTTTTTAGACGCACCAGAGGCTACCACTATTAAAGGTGAAAACCCAGTTACCTCTAGGTACTTTTAGTTTTATCTGTATCTTCCTATTTTGTCCAGGAAAATACCTTATATAAGAACTCCCTTCTTCTGGTCCACTAGGAGGTTGAGTCTGCCCTGGTGGTATTGTCCTACTAGGGTGGGGAGAGGTTGCCCATAATGAAGCATGCTACAAGTTTGATCTTTCTTATTATTACCTCCTGCCTCACCAAAGTCTTGTTAAATAGGGAACTAGTGACTTGTACAAATAACACTAACGTATAAGGTAACAGCCAACTTACCTTTTTGTGTTTTGCGTCTTTTACCTTGGGAGTACATGCAGTGGCTTAAAATCCCCCTCTCCTTTCTTGTGATTTGAGCTTTTTCAGATCTCACACTCTAGTCAGTGACGTAGCCTGGCTGCCATGGGCCTTCATGCAAAAAAAAGAAAATGAGCCCCCGCCCCCAGATCTGTATTAAAATACAGATCTAATTGGGGGTGCAGTGGCCTCCTCATACATCTGAAATCTGGTGTCACTTCACCTGCTACACTAAAAATAGTTTCACTCTCATTCTAGCTTTCGTTCTCGCCTCCCAATCTCCAACCTTCTCGCCACTCATCTCCCACCTTTACCTCCCGTTTACTCTCCACTCACTATCCGCTTCCTCTGTCTCACTCTTCCTCTGTTCTGTCTCTCACTTATCCTTATCTTATTCATCCTTTTTCTCCCTAACGTCCTTATTTCTTGCCGATTTCTCTTGCTTTTCCCCTTTTGCTCATTTTTATCCCCTTCCTCTTTTTTTACCATATCGCCTTTTCCTAATCTGTCATATGTTTTTCATCGTCTCCTCCCCATTTCTTTAATCTTTTCCTTTTGTATTATCCCTTTTTAATTTACTTTCCAATTCTCCCTAATTCTCTTGTTTCCTTCCCCGAAATGTAAACACAAATCCAGCTATGGGTGAGCAGCATCAAAAATAATTACCGCAAAAACAACAAGGTAGGAATGCATGAATTCATATCAGCCACTGGTGATCGCTCAGAGCCGCATTGCAAACCATTGTTTTTCTTGCTTGTGTTCCAATCAGAAGGGACCTGGCCCAGCACTACGGGATGGACTGTTATTATTGAAGCAGGACCAAAACTGATTTGCATAAGGTGGATCACTGTCTAGAATGGCACAGTAGGCAAAACACAATGGTATGGAATGCGGCCTGAGTGATTGCTAGTGGTTGAGATTAATTCAAACATTCCTTCAGTCACCTTGTTGTTTTTACAATAGATGCCCTAAGTGCGACGGGTATGCCCAGATGTAGGTCCAGTGCTCACTGTGACATAAGACCCATGCTACTCCTCACTGATGAGAGATAAGTAGGTTGAAGCCGACCTGGGTTGCGTGTTCCCATCTGGAGGGGACCTGGGCTGCCAGTTGGGCAGGACTGTTACTTTTGGAGCAGGCCAAAGTCTCAGAAAAATCCCCCTTTGGGTAAGAACACATATACACAACCACATTCACACGAGAAACCTTATATCACCAATACGTTAACAATGAACACAGGATCCAAGAAATAAACTAATCAAATGAGTTCTCAATGAATAGTACAGATTTATTAAATTCAAAATACAGCAATTAAAAAAGACACATATATCTAAACTTCACAGTATTTTTAAAATTCATCAAAAAATAATATTTAAAAAACTTTGTCAAATTAAACCGTACCATCCATTAGATTGAATATACATTTTTCAAGAACAAATCAGTACATAAAATTTAAAAAAACCGAAATAAACATATGGGAGAACAAGCAGGAAAGTTGTTTCCAAGTCATAGGAATAGACACTAAATCATACACAGATCAATTGTCGGATCATGAGAAGAATCTCTCCTTTGTTTTCACTGACAGTTGTCCACATCGATTTATAATGGGCTTCCCTTATCTGTGCATCGACGCGTTTCGGTGGGCACTATACTTAGACCAACACCTTCTTCAGGAAAATAAAATACCTCCCAGATTACCAATCAATTTCTTAGTAATATCCTTAATATTTACTAAATCCTCTCCAATAGAGATCAAGGGAGGATATTTCTCATTCCTCCCACAGATATCTCAAGTCTCTTAGTAATCACACCTCCTCAGGTACATTAATATCTGTAGGTGCCACGATACGATCAGGTATAATCTAACTTCGCACTTTTCCAGTATATTTAATACCTCCAAATTCACAGCTACCTTTCTTGATACTCTTTTTTCTTTAAGTTCAAACTAGCACCAAAGACCTTATAATTTCTGAAGGGATAGAAAGACGGTCTATGGATCATATCCTTCCCTTTATCACGTCTACTTCTGATTTATTTCAGGTTTATTTTATCTCGTTAAAGAGCAGATCAATTCTGATATCTGAGATCTGCTGGGAACACAGGGTGTATGCCTCTGTCAAAGGACCAGAGCCAAGACTGGTTGGCATAAGGTGGGTGGCTGTCTAAAATGGCATCGTGGGTGAAAACGATGGTCTGGAATTCGGACAGAGCAATTGCCAGTGGCTGAGATTAATTCAAGCATTCCTTCCCTCACCTTGTTGTTTTTGCTCTAAAATAACTGCAGCCAGGAAGAGGTTCACTGCAGGGCATACTGGTCCCTCCGCCCACCTTTGGGGCACAGTGGCACTACATCAGCTGCACCTTTGATAGCTGGGATGACTGTAGTAGTAATTGCATGCCATACCACGTGCTAGCATAAAGATTGGTAGATGTCATGTGTAAAACACTGAAAAAAGGTGGAAAATATCATAATGGATTGAATCAAAATCTAATGTGCTATAAGAAAATGGAGATAACTGGCATATTTCTAAAAACTCAAGTTACCAAAACATCACAATCATCCTTGGGAAACAGCCAATACAACGCAGATGTTTCCACGCATATCCTTAACCAAGCATGCGTTACAACGTATGCACCGTTACCACGCATAGCCTTTACCACGCATGCCATTATAATGAATTACGTTGTAAAGATATGTATGGTAAATGTATGTGTGTGGTAAGGGTGTGCACCATTGCCACACATAGCCTTTACCACGCATGCCTTTACAACGAATTATGTTGTAAAGGTATATGTGGTAAAGGTATGTGTGTGGTAAGGGTGGTGGAGGCTATCGGCATTGTTAGAGGAAATGGAGAGACCCTTCCGCTTCCTCTTTACGACGTGTGCCGTGCCTCAAAAGAGCTGGAGAGGTGACGTTGTGCAGAGGTAAGGGGGATTTTAAATTAATTTGTCTATAATTAATATTTATATAAATATTTTTATTATGTTTCTAAGTTTATTTTTATTGGAGTCGGGAGTTGTGCAGGGGTCCCCTTTTAGGGATAAGGGCAGGGGAGGGGTACTTTTTACAAGGGCTGGGGGCCGGGGGTTAGGGGTCTGCTTCTAGGGCTCAGGAAAGGGGTAGTTTTTAGAAGGGCTGGGGGCCGGAGGGGGTCGTGCAGGGATCTGTTTCTAGGTTTCAGGGGAGGGGTATTTGTTAGAAGGGTTGGGGGCTGGCAGGAGTCACGCAGGGGTCCGTTTCTAGAGTGCAGGGGAGGGGCATTTGTTAGAAGGGTTGAGGGCTGGCGGGGGTTGCGTAGGGGTACAGGGCAGGGGAGGGGTATTTTTTTTTTAAAGGACTGGGGGCCGGAGGGGCGCAAGGGACCAGTCTTAGGACTTGGGGCAGTGGTCAGGGAAAACCTTTACCACAAATATGCTCTTAACATGCATGCTTTTACAACGAAATTCGCTGTAAAGGTATGCATGGTAAAGGCATATTCGTGGTAAAGGTTATGTGTGGTAATGGCATTCGCGTTGTAACTTCTGTGTAGTAAAGGCATGCGTTGCTACGGAATACGTTGTAACGTCATACAACCTCATCCTCCAGGTTCCTAAAGTAAATCATACACAAATATCATCCTTAGAATGGAACCCAAGCTGCATGAATTTAAGCACAATGCCAAATGTAAGGTTATGATGCTGTGTGGAATATGTGGCATCTAAACACACAACCTAAGCCCTCTGCTAACTAACTGCTGTGCATCCCATCTTCAAAATGTTGTACGATTGAAAAAATGTCAATGCAGATTTGCTATATAATTTAAACAAAATGCAGATGCAGTATCTTTACATTGTTTTTGTCCCATAGGAATTTATATTAAGGCTGTGATGACATTGTTTCTTGGATATCAGTCCAATAACATGTATAATCACCTCCACAGAATATAATAAAGTCCCACAAACAGAATAAACTGAGAAAGAGATGATGTTTTTTTTAATAAATCGTCTTTATTGATTTTCAGCAGGTTATACACATTTCAAACTTTGCCAAATTTATTTTGCAAAGCATCACAGTACATTTACTAATTCAACTCTTGGTGGGGTACCAAGCAGTGTTGTATGCTAGTGTCATGAAATGTAAATAGCATTTTGTGCATGCCATGGAATGTTATTGACACTAAAACCATCAAATAAAGCAAAACATTTCTTTTTTTTTACAAACAAACTGCAAACTACATATAATTATAGGATCACATCTAACTTACGCTTGCATTGTGGTCCACACCACATATGGGCAGGAGTAATTATTTATGTATGGACGTGTATGAGACAGTAGGGAGAGGAGGGGGGTGCTGCGTATTCCACTTAAACGCATATATATGCTAGCCTGAGATCATATCGGACTCGGCTATACCTGACGTAAGGCATACCATATATGCAATTATGTGACAGTGTGCTGTATCGGGTGTATGAAGCGAGGACCCGGCTCACACCCCGGTTGTATTGGATTCATTCAACCTAGCTACTATGAACGACAGGTGCTCCCTCCATTCTATAGGACTAGTCCGTGAGGGTGTACAAGGAGTATTGAGTGCTTGCGCTGTATTTTCCGCTACTAGTGCCCTGCTGAGATCCAAGAGCCAAGTACGTGTATTAGGACCAGTACTCGACTTCCATGTCATAGCTATTCTTGTTTTGCCAAACCCAGGGCTAAATCTAGAAATGTATTAAGGTTTTTACGTGCGGCAAAGCGTTTAGTAATACCAAGTAGTAAGTGTGGGCCTTGAGCAGTTACTAACGTGTCCATTGCTTCCGCTAGCATCGCCGCTATCTCATTCCAATAAGTGCTAAGGCGAGGGCAAGTCCAGACCATATGCAGGAATGTTGCTTCTGAGGCTAAACAGCGAGGGCAGACATCAGTAGAGGTAGTGTACATGTGAGCCAGTCTATATGACGTTAAATATGTGTGATGTAAGTAATTGAATTGCGTATATTTCAACCTAGCGTTCGTGGATATGATTTTAGGATAACCAATACATTGTAACCAATGTTTATCACTGATAGTGATTGATAGCGCTGAGTCCCTATCTAGTCCCGCCACTTTCCAGGACTCTAGCTCCGGACGTCTATGATAAGTAAATGAGCCCGGAAGAATCTCCCAAGGTAGATTGGGTGCATATGGTGTAGGTTGGCCTTTAGGTAACACATATCTTAACCAGCTACGCCTAGCCACCATCATTAACACATTACCCTGTTTCCTCTGCAGCACAGTTGTGTGCCCCGAAAGCCATTCCATTATGGCCGGTTGTCTTCATGGCAACGCCCAAGAGGACAGCTCAGTAATGTTATCACCCGCAAGCCATCTCATTGGCTATTGCAGCTGCACTGCAGCATACTAATGCTCATAGTTTGGAGCACCCAAGCCCCCGTCTGTAAGTGGCAGGTACAGTTTACGGAGTGCCACCCTGGATCTCGAACCCCCCATATCAGAGAAACAAGCAGCGATCCCAGATCTTTAAATATACTCTGTGGTAGTTTATGAGGGAGGGTGGCAAAGAAGTACGGAAACCGCGGAAGTAAAAGCATTTTGGAAATAGCCACCCGACCCATAGGGGACAAGGGGAGGCTCCGCCAGAATGGAAGGGCTGTGCGAGCTGTAGTCATTGCTTTACCCAGGTTCCAATCTATGATATCTAACCGGGAATGATAAATTCGTACACCTAAATATTTAAAAGTGTCAAATGCCCATTCCAATGGAGTACGGGGCATAGTCTGTCTCTGGTCCGGTGAAAGCAATTTCATTGGGAACATTGCAGACTTAGACCAGTTAACCCGAAGACCCGAGACCTGAGCATGGGTATCTAACAATCCCATCAGCTCTTGCAGAACAGTGACCTCGCCACGCAGGTAGATTAGCGCGTCGTCTGCGTATAGCGATACTATATGCCATTGTCTGTCTGCGTGGATGCCCCATTCTAGCACTCGCTGGCGCAGCCTGCATGCCAAAGGCTCCATGGCCAGTGCAAACAAAATGGGCGAAAGGGGGCAGCCCTGTCTGGTACCCCGCTCTATTACGAACTGTGGGGAGATGACGTGGCCTGTCTTTACTCTTGCATGCAGTTTTGTGTATAGTATTCGCACCCATCGTAAGTATTTAGGGCCAGTGCCGAATTTTCCCAACACATCCAACAAATACTGCCAACCCAAGGTGTCAAACGCCTTTTCAATATCTAAGGCTGCTAACCAAGGGGTTTCAGGTTCTGACCGAGCCCAATCTAGTAACTTAAAGAGGCAACGCAGGTTCAGACCAATACTCCTCCCTTGGATGAAACCATTTTGACCTTCGTGTATCAGAAGGGGTGCTGCTTCTATTAGCCTATTGGCCAATATTTTCCCCAAAATTTTATAATCGACGTTTAATAGTGACAGAGGTCGATAAGAGGCCATCTGGAGGGCATCCCTCCCTGGTTTAGGCAGCACCACTAGTAGCGCTTCGCGCAAAGATGATGGAAGCTCTCCTCTCTGAAATGCCTCTCCATACACATTAGACAACTGAGGTACAAGTTGCTCTGAACAAGTAGAGTAGAACTCTGAGGGCCAGCCGTCAGCTCCCAGAGTCTTGCCCACCGCCAACTGTTTGATAGCATCCACTATTTTGTCCTCTAAGATGGGTTCCTCAAGTGAATCATATTGGGGTTCTGTGACCTGCGGGAGTTGGATTTGTGACAAAAACCGTTGAATGTGGGGGAGATTTTCAGCAGTAGGCGCGCTATACAGAGAGGTATAATACTTTTGAAAAGAATCATTAATCGCCTCCTGGGTATTCACCAATTCGCCCACATTATTGTATATTTGTGTAATGGGGGGTTGTGAAGTATCGGTTTTCAATAACCAAGCCAGCATTTTGTCCCCTTTGTCACCTTCCAAATGCTGACGAGCTAGATATTGTTTGTAATCCAGCACACAGAGACTATCTAATGTCTCCTTATATGCCAGACGTGTCTCGGCTAGCAGAGGAACAAGATGGGGGTCTGTGGGTGACAGACGCTCGCATCTTTGAATTTCCGACTCATGTTTCTGTGGTTCTGATGTAAGTGCCATGCGGGAACCATATGTTTTAATGGCGTGTCCACGAGTGACCGATTTAAATGCGTCCCATTCTACACCTCTGTTGGAGGCGGTGCCTGTGTTGATCTGAAAGTATGTAGTGATCGATTGTGAGAGAGAGGAGCAAAATGCCGTATCCTTAAGCGCTGCAACGGGTAGATGCCAGGTCGGAAATCTGGCCCTGTGAGTGCCACACGAAAGGTGTAATTGTAGTGGATTTTGATCAGAGATTGTTCATGCCAGGTATTCCGCATGTGATACCCTAGACAAGGCATCAGCCAAGCAATATATTGCGTAAATCCTCGAGTGAAGATCATGTAGCGTGGAATAATGTGAATATATACGCGTTTCTGATGGATACATATGCCTGTGGATTCCTCACCTTTTGAATACCCCCTGCGCCAGCATTCCGCGGAAATTCTTTCCTAGCTCTCCCACGTCAACGAGGACGTCATAATAGCACGGCTCCGCTCGCGACTCCGTATGACGTCATCGGAGCCATAAGAAGACCTCGTCGGCGTGCTGACGCCAGTTCCCTTTTTTCCGCGCCTTCGACGCATAACGGTTTTTCTAGGGACTCTCCATTTTCATGGTGATTACTTTGTTTCCTTGAAGATTTCAGATGGCTACTTCTAAGAAGTCCGGATTCAAGCCCTGCAGGGAGTGTGGCGGTCACATGTCGATCACGGATCCCCATGATGATTGCCTTTGGTGCTTATCTTCCGATCACGACGTCGAAGGGTGTCGAAGCTGCAGGAAGATGAATCCGAAAGCCCGTAAAGAACATGAGGCTAAACTCTTTATAGCCAAAGCCAAAAAGGAGAAGAGGGGTTGAAAGCGTGCAAAGTCGTCGTCTTCTCACACTTCGAAGTCGAGAAAACACAAGAAGTCGAAGAAGAGGCATGGTTCTCGGCGTCGTTCGTCGAAGAACAAGGCTTTGAGGTCGCCTTCTCCAGCTAAGCGGCTTCGAAGTAAATACTTTGTGTCTCCATCTCCTACTCCTTCTCCACGGGCGACGCCGGTTCAATCTCCGGCTCCGATGTCGCCGGCGTCGAGGGGCTCTTCGACGCCTAAAGGTTCTCGGGCTCCCAGTAAGTCTCCGACGCCCAGGGAGTCGTCTCCTGTTCGTGTGGCTTCGCCTGTGCGGGCGCCGTCTTCACCGGCTCCGCAAATTCCAGTTCAGCCTCAGGTGATACCCGCTCAGGAAGGTACGGATCCATATCCTCCTTTTCCTGGTCCTGGAACGGACCCTACGCATTTTTTTAAATGCGATGTTTGGCATGTTTGCCAGAGCCTCTAACCCATCTGGTGCACCTTAGGGCCCCGTGGGTCCTTTGGCCTTTAATTTGGGTGTACCTCACCAGTAAGCCCAGGCGCCCTTCGTGCCATTCTTGCCGACGACTCCGGCTTGGCATTTTCCGGCGCCAAGGTCTTCCACTCCGGTTCCTCGGACTCCTTCGGCTGTCGAGTCGGCGCTGCCTCGAATTTGATCGACGCCGAGGTTTGAAACTGAAGGTCCTCCATCGACGCCGATGCCGTCGTCAACGGCGCCGCGTCTGGCGCCGCTGACGCCGATTCTGAAGCAGCGCTCTAGGAGGGATGCACAGAGGTTGCTTGAAGAGGAGGAATATAGACAGGAACAGGAGGAAAGGGAAATTGTCGAATCTGTGGACGAGTTTGAAGGTATACAGGAGGCCAGTGGATTGGATACTTCCCCTGAGTAGGAACTTTCATCTCGGAAGGCTGGGGTATTACAGGATGTTGCTCCTTATCACGTTGTAATAAGGAAAGCAGCTGAGTTGCTTGATCTGCAGTTACCTTCAGCTGAGGTGAAATCTAACATTCTGACTGAGGTTTTAAATACATCTTCTGCAGTTTCTGAACCTCTTCTGCCCTTCAATGAGGCCTTAACAGAGCCTATTTTAGAAGTCTGGCAAAAACCCTTGACTGCTCCAGCAGTTTCCAGGTCCATTGCAAGAAGGTACAGGCCAGCTCCTGGGGATCCGGCGTTTCTTTCATCGCATCCATCACCTGAAAGTCTGGTGGTCCAGGCTTCTTGCTCAAAACAATCTTCTGGATCATTCCCAACCATTCCAGGGGATAGGGATTCTAAAAAAATGGAGCAATCAGCAAAGAAAGTATTTTCTTCTCCGAGTATGGCATTAAAGTCCACTAATGCTACCTGTTTACTTGGGAGATATATCCATGCTCTTATGGATTCTGTCAAGCAGCTAGCTCCAAAGTTTCCTGAGGATGATCAGAATAATTTCCTGGAGGCTCTTTCTGACTCTCAGGCTGCGGCCCGTCAAGTTATACAATCGGGTCTGGACACGGCTGACTCTGTGGCTCGTGTGATGGGGTCTTCTGTAGCCACAAGAAGACAAGCTTGGTTGAGGTCATCTGGATTTTCTCCTGATGTTCAGGCAACCCTGTTGGATTTGCCCTTTCATGGTTCGAGACTTTTTGGCACTAAAGCTGACTCTGCCTTAAAACGCTTTAAGGATAGCAGAGCGACTGCAAGATCTCTGGGCCTTCAAACGCAGTCTAGAGGATACGGCTATAAGCGGTATCGTGGATTTAGAAGGGCTGCTTCCTTTCGTGGCCGCCAGCAACCTCAACAGGGCCAGCAGCAGAATCCTTTGTACAAATCGTACAGGGGTAAAAACAGGAGCCGTCTTAGAGGAGCCCCTCGACAGCAGTCCTCCTCCTCTTCTCCTCCCGCCACCGTTGGTGCCTCAGGAAAGCAGTTCTAGATCCCCCATCTTAGAACATGTTGGTCCTGTAGGGGGTCGGGTGTCCCACTTTCTACAAGATTGGAAATCGATTACTTCAGACCGTTGGGTTTTAAATCTTGTAGAGAATGGGTACACCCACCCTTTTTTAGAGTTTCCTCCTCCTTACCCTCCTCGCCAGGGTTGGTGTTCAGAGGACCACTTGCTGCTTTTGCAGCAGGAAGTTCTTACCTTGTTACAGAAAGGTGCGATAGAGGTGGTTCCGGAGCAGGAAAGGGGTCAGGGGTGCTACTCCCGGTATTTCCTGATTCCCAAAAAGGACGGTCGATTGAGGCCGATCTTGGACCTCAGGATTTTGAATCTTTACCTCAGGCAGGAAAAGTTCAAAATATTGACCTTGGCTCAGGTTCTTCTTGCGCTGCAACAGGAAGACTGGATGGTGTCCATCGATCTGCAGGATGCGTATTTTCATCTTCCCATCCTGAAGTCTCATCGGAAGTATCTCCGGTTCATGGTAGGATCGCAACACTACCAGTTTGCGGTTCTTCCGTTCGGTCTGACTTCCGCACCTCGAGTCTTTACGAAGGTGATGGCGGTGGTAGCAGCACATCTCAGAAGGTCAGGGGTTCCTGTTTTCCCCTACCTGGACGACTGGTTGTTGAAAGCAGAGTCTCCGGAGTTGGTGTTGCGCCACTTGCAAGCAACAACGCAACTGTTGTTCAACTTGGGTTTCTCAATAAATGTGCCCAAATCTCACCTGGTGCCTTCTCAGCGCTGCCTGTTCATAGGGGCAATACTGGACACTACTGTGTGTCGGGCGTTTCCGCCTCCGCAGAGGATTCTCGACAATCAGGAGATGATTCCTTTGTTTCACGATGGAGCGGTTGTTCCAGTCCTGAATGTTCTACGCCTGCTCGGTCTGTTCGCTTCCTGCATACTGTTGGTCAGTCATGCACACTGGCACATGAGGGCACTCCAGTGGTGCCTCCGCAGGCAGTGGTTTCAACACAATGGAGATCTCGGGGGGAAGGTCAGAATCTCCAGAGATGCTGCAGCGGAGCTGACATGGTGGAGTGTGCAGGGCAATCTGTCTCAGGGAAAGCCCTTTTAGCCTCCTCTGCCAGTGGCCACAGTGATCACGGATGCCTCCACCCTAGGGTGGGGTGCTCATCTGGGGGATCTGGAGATCAAAGGTGTTTGGTCTCCAGAAGAAAGGTTGCTTCACATCAACCTTCTGGAATTGCGGGCGATACGTTTGGCACTAAAGGCTTTCCTTCCTTCCCTTCGCGGTCAGTTGGTTCAGGTCCTGACGGACAACACTACTGCGATGTGGTACATCAACAAACAGGGAGGTGTAGGGTCGTATCGTCTCTGTCGAGAGGCTCTGCGACTCTGGTCCTGGGCTCAGAACCATCAGATCTGTGTGTTTGCAAATCATCTAGCCGGTGTGCTGAATGTTCGTGCGGACAGTCTCAGTCGGCATTACTCAGCCGATCACGAGTGGCGGCTTCATCTGGAGGTGGTCCATCACATCTTCGAGATGTGAGGATCCCCTCAGTTGGACCTGTTTGCCACTCACGAGAACGCGCACTGCCCGTTGTTCTGCAGTCTCCAGTATCCGATGCAGGGAGCGCTGGGGGACGCGTTTCAATTGGATTGGAGCTCGCAACTCCTTTACGCATTTCCTCCCATACCCTTGATCCCTCGGGTTCTGAGGAAGATTCGCCAAGACCAGGCCCAAGTAATTTTGATCGCCCCGGATTGGCCAAGAAGGGTGTGGTACACAGATCTTCTTCACCTCTCATCGCACCCTCCGCTCCGTCTCCCTCTCAGGGCAGACCTCCTCTCGCAGTCGCAGGGGCAGGTTCTACACCCCCACCTTCAGAGCCTGCACCTTCATGCCTGGAGATTGAACGGGGCAACCTGAGTTCCTTCTCTCTCCCGCCGGATGTGGTGGATGTCACTTTAACATCCAGGAGGCACTCCACCAAATCTGTGTATTCCTCCAGGTGGTCTAAATTTGTAAAGTGGTGTGGAGAGAGGTCCATTGATCCTTTAAAGGCTCGTTTGTCTGACGTATTGAGTTTCTCTCTTTCCTTGGCACAGCAGAGTTGTGCTGTGGCTACAGTTAAAGGTTATTTGTCGGCTTTATCGGCTTTTATTTGTTTGCCGGATCTGCCGTCTTTATTCAAATCTCCTGTAGTTATGAGGTTCATTAAGGGCCTTACAAATAAGTTTTTTCCCACTCCTTTCATTATGCCTCAGTGGGATTTAAATCTTGTTCTTACCTTTTTAATGGGTTCTCCATTTGAGCCTCTTCATAGTTGTCCCTTGAGGCTTCTCTCTTTTAAAATGGTTTTCTTGATTGCCAATACCTCGGCCAGGAGGGTAAGTGACCTTCAAGCTCTTAGTTCTAAGCCTCCATTCTTGACCATTCATGCAGATAAGTTGGTTCTTAGGACCAGGGCTGCTTTCCATCCTAAGGTGGTTACTCCTTTTAATTTGGGACAGTCCCCCTCACCCTTCCAAGGAGGAGGAGAGACTTCATTGTTTGGATCCTAAACGAGCTGGAAGCTTTTATTTGGACAGAACAAAGGATCTGAGACTGGACAATCAGCTCTTTGTGGGCTACTTTGGACAAATGAAAGGCAAGGCTGTGCACAAGCGGACTCTCTCCAGGTGGATCATCTTGTGCATCAAGATCTGCTACGCCTTGGCCAAGAAGGACCCGCCTGAAAGTATCAGCTCATTCTACCAGAGCTAAGTCATCTTCTTCGGCTTTGGTTAGAGGTGTTCCTGTTATTGATATTTGTAAAGCAGCAACGTGGGCCTCCCTCCACACCTTTGCAAAGCATTACTGCTTAGATTCGGAGGTTAGGAGGGACGGCCATTTTGCTCGTTCTGTGCTGCAAGATTTTTTGGTCTAGTCAGGTGGACACCCTCCTCCGGGTGAGGTACGGCTTTGGGATTCTATTCAAAAGGTGAGGAATCCACATGCAGATGTATCCATCAGAAGAACAAGTTACTTACCTTCGGTAACGCTTTTTCTGGTAGATACAGTATCTGCCTGTGGATTCCTCACTGTCCCACCCGCCTCCCCGTTGTCCACCTGTTTCTACCAAAAAATGCTTTAACTGTTTGACATGAATGTTTTTAATATGTCTTTTTCAAGCTTATGTTTTAATAATGGGAAATGCTTGGTCTGTTGCCCTTTTTCCATGCTTTTATTGGTTATGCATTTGTATATATATATTTAGTATACTGTGTATACATGTGAAAATGTGTTGGTCCGCCCGTTTGCCTCGGTGGCACGGATAAAATGGGTGGAACGGATAAAATGGGTGGAACTGACGTCAGCACGCCGACGGGGTCTTCTTATGGCTCCGATGACGTCATATGGAGTCGCGAGCGGAGCCGTGCTATTATGACGTCCTCGTCGACGTGGGAGAGCTAGGAAAGAATTTCCGCGGAATGCTGGCGCAGGGGGTATTCAAAAGGTGAGGAATCCACAGGCAGATACTGTATCCACCAGAAAAAGCGTTACCGAAGGTAAGTAACTTGTTCGTCAGGGTGTTTACTCCGCCATGCGTCGCTTAGTTGCATATTAACGGCCCAGTCTCTCATGTGTTGTGCTAGTTGAATAGATTGTGCCCCCAGGAGCGGCGGGCGCGAGCGATCCCGGGCAAGATCGCAGATGCAGTTGTAGTCTCCTCCCCAGAATGTTGGTGCTGTGGGATCAGAAAGCAGGGATGGTGTAAGTGTCTGCAGAAATAATGCTTGCCCTGAGTTTGGGGCATACAGGGAAATTAAGGTCAATGGGGAACCATCTAAAAGACCTTCTAAGACTACGTAACGACCTTGAGCATCAATCTGAGTGCATAGTACTTTTAAAGGTGTACCTGGTGCCACCCATATAAGGGTGCCTCTGGCATACCCGGAGTATGTGGTCCCTATGACTGTGCCCCTCCAACGCTTGCGAAGTGAAATGAGGGTTTGTGTAGTGAGATGCGTTTCTTGTATTAATGCGACTGACATCTTATGACTACGCAGATAATTATGTTTAATGTTTTTATAATCAGAGCCCTTTTCTTCGCTAAAATAAATTCTCAAACAGTGGTCGTATGTGTCTCTTTACAGTGCGCCTTTCTTGTGGAATCCCTAAAGCAGCGCTCAGGAAGTCAGATGGACATGCAGCCTTCCTTGGAAGAAGAGGCCATGATTAGTTTCCAGAGGGAGAAAAACAGACGGCAGAAGATACCACTTCCAAAACCTACTGCACTCACCCTGGCCAGAATGGTACAGTTTGCCTATGGTGCTAAATGTGTACTATTTGTGTTTCCCTATCACTTGCAGTAGCTTTGCCAGACAGGCTAGGTCGACCCTATGCTGAAAGTAGGATGTTTACATCAAATATGATCGACCTCAGTACTAGTGAAATCTCTCCATATTTTGCTAACACATGTACACAGTTTACCCGAAGTGGGTGTGTAAAAATGTTCTACATGCACAAGTCACTTTTTCAGGGGCCTGCTTCCTGTATTATACATCTTCATACACAACATATAATTATCAATCACAAAATCCTGCAACACAAATTTAAAGTACATACTTAGCCTGCTAGCTCTATATTCTCGTCTCACTTTCGCACAATGATGAGGATTTCCACATTAGCATAAAATATAACATATGTTCATCCAAAATGGTGTTTCTTGCAATAATCACAATCTTCTAACTCTTTTGTATTCATGCAGCCAAACAGGTTTTGATTCTTTACTTTGTTGGAAGACCTCGATAAAGCCTACAGAAGAACATTGCCCAAAGGAAGCACATCTTGTGTGTGGGTGTGTGTGTGCAGGGGTGTGTGTGTGTGTGTGTGTGTGTGTGTGTGTGTGTGTGTGTGTGTGTGTGTGTGTGCACGCGTGTGTGTGCATGTGTGTGTGTGTGTCTATATTCTCATATTAAACAAAATCACTATTATACAAATTAGCAAAACCTATTAATAATTATGGCTACTAGAATTCAGATACATGCTTAGAATTTGAATTAAATCCTACAGCCCCAAATGTAAGGACATCCCTATTGTTTGGTAATGATGATGATGATGATAAATTAATATTAAAGGCAGAATGAGTCCAGGTGTGACAGTACTACATTTGAGTGTTTGGTTAAAATTGCAAGCAACTGTTTGGGGATCAGGAATAAAATGCTGATATTTTGGGACACACATGCTGCTTTCCTTCATGAAAATGACCTATTTCTATTTGTGGGAATTATGCTTAAGTATGCAAAATAAAAAATCTGCATTAGATAGTGAAATAGCTGTATTTTCAAAAACTGATCAAGCTGATGTCTCAGACAAATTTATTGCATTTATGAAATATATTTAAAGCTGGTTTTGGAGGGATGATTCACACTGAGTTTGGGAGGCTTACTGCTGAATTTGGTTGCTAGGGACCCAGGTGGACTTATTACTATATCAGTTATTTATTGACTAGTGTTGAGGTATTTCATCATCTATATTTATACATCTTTAATTGGAGTGACCTGTCTGATCCTGCAAGCTCTATATAGTTGAGCAGTAACTTTCCAGTATGAGCCCGTTGGATTAGTCTAGCTCTGGTATCTGTGGCCGGTGATTGTGAGACTTCTGGTACTTTGATTGCTCCATCCTGCCCCTTACAAGTAAAAATCGAGTTAAATCATATGGGTCAGAATCTATAATAAAGAGACAGGCTGGAAAAGTGAAGTGACGTTGCCTAACTGTTGTATATAGACCTCTATAGCCATGTTTTAGTGAAATTGCACTGTAAAATCCACTATTTTGTCGCAATATTTCAAGCTTTTCTAGATGAGGGTGATCTACCAAAGCCCATTAGAAAGGTAAAGCTTGCCTGTCACACCACCACAATGATGTAATAGTTCATTTAAATTTAATGTATTGTTAGCCAATGTATGTAAAAATTGTGCAGTAAAATGCACCATTTACCCTTTGTTTTTTAAACTTTTCTCACATGGAGAGCCCCACTTAACTACACTAGGGGAAACAGGCTTGCTCACTCAGAAGATCCTAGCAGAGGTAGCTTATTGATCATGCCCACCACTTTCATAGTTTACCTGCTGCCTATAACTCACCTTGTATTAAATTTCTTAACACTGGGTCTGGTTCACCCCAAGTTCCAATCCCAATGTGATTTTTGGAGAACGGTTGTTTGCCAGAATATTGTAAGCAAAAATATTCTCTGAAATAAATAGCATTACAAAAATATTGACGCACTTGGTGTACATTTTCTATTATTAACTTTTTCAGATGATATTTTGTTTACAATATTCTGGTACCATGCCATGGAGACCATGTAGGGCTTCAGCAGAAGTGGTTAACAACACAATGATAGATGGAAGTCCTTGAATTCATCTGGACCTCTGATAATTACGCTGGAGGCATCCCATTTTAGCTTTCTACAGTAGGACAGACAAGCTGACACACAAGCTAACAATCAATGAAACGGCCATGCTCAGAGTACCTACTGGTGGTTCAGAGTGATTCATCATTTCCACACATCACAGACAGATGTCCCCAAGATTACCAAATTATGGAACGGCATCCCATTGGACCACTGCTGTTCCTGGGAGTAGAAGGGCACAGAAGTCTTCTTCTCCTGAGAGACCCCCTGCCCCATTTAGATGCCAGATGCATTCTGCCCAGTCTTTAGCTGGACTGCTGGGTGTGAATCAGGGCCGGGCTTTAAGGCGGTGTGACCTTGGGGGCAGGGGGGGGATAACGATGGCCTCAGGGTGGGCGCTGTGTTTAGCAATAAATTACGATTTAAAAGTACCTGCTGAAGAGTTCCTTGTGCATCCAGCTTTCAGGCAGCAATAAAAATGTCAAGATAACTCTTGTGGTTAATGTTCCTGCGAGAGAGAGCGAGATTGGAGTTTTGTCTAGTGGCAGTTTTGACTCGTCATAAAGTAGCGCAGAGGTTAACATGCCTGCTGCAAAAAACAGATCTGCATTTCATTTTGATAGCTGAGTGAATTAGTAAAGTGAGCCTTTACCAGCGTTTTAAAACAAATGAAATGTATGTGAGAGAGGGTCTATGGGGAGACGAGGGGGGCACTTTTGCAAGGTGGTAGTGAGGGAATCCGAGCAGGAGGTCATGGGGGGGCATTAAAGATTGTCGCTCCAGGCGCCACCAGCGCTAAAGCCGGCCCTGGTGGGAATGGCCAGTTGGCTAGGAAATGACATTATGCCCTTCTTCCTAGCTTAAGTGGGCAGAGGGAGATGCTGATGCATACTCCCTCGTCACCAAGGTATTAGCACATGGCTGAAATATTTATGGCACCCCACGGCTCCCAATGTGCATTTAAATCTCCCTTGTGTCTAACTCATTTCATTTACAAGTCTGATCTCCATTGAGTGCTATCCCTGGATAGACAGTGAATTAGGATCCTAGTTAGCTCCAAGCACAATCTGTGACTGTGGAATGGAAATGCCTTTAGTGAGCTCTTCCCAATGAAATGTCATGTGACGCGCCCTGTCAGCTTCTGGCTACACAGGACGCTCATGGGCTCAGAATAAGATGGTGTCTTTCCATAGTCACCATTGGAAAGTGGAATACTTTGCGGTTTCTGTAGGTTATTCTAATAGATTGTGAACATCATGGTCTGTGTAGCTAGGACAGCGGTGAGAACATTCCACTGGTCCATACAAGATATGCTGTAGAATACATGGTGTAGCTGCTAAGCAAAAATAAGTCACAATAGTGATGAAGGAACTAGAAAACTGTGGTTACCACGTGACTGGAATTACTTCATGGATGTAGGTTGTAGGGTCTTCAGTAGTTTGTGTTACCCTGAGCCTTTCATAATTGCACCGACTCCTTGAGGATCTCACAGTGTAGAAAATATTGATAGTGTATTTTACTATGCTTATATTAAGGTACAAGTAACATTTGTTTATGGTGATCAGCATGTTTTCAATTGAAAGGGAAAACTATGAAGAAACATTGCTAGTCCATGGTTGGAAAATGCTATGCAGAATGTTCAGTAGATAACGTATGCGTGCAGTGTGTAATCCTCTACCTTTTTACAGAGTCTTAAAGATGATTCAGATGGTGAGAAAACCCCTCCCTTAAGACCCCTGATGTGGCGCCCAAATAGTGCCAAAGCAGAAATTCCACCAGGTAGGGCAAAATGGACTATACCTGTTTTTATACTGTGCTTATACAGCTACTTTATACATCTATCCTTCTGAAAACAGTGATTGTACTTTCATTGTATTGTACATTTGGAATATACCACCCACCTTCATACCGAAGTTCTTTCGTGGATAAAATGTCAGCAGTGATGACAGACATGTTTAAATTAGGTGGTGACCAGTGCCTAATTTGTAAATAAACACGAGCCGGGGCCCAAGGTATTGCTCAGGAGGCCACTGCAGCACTACCAACTGTAACTGTCATCACTGTCACATGCCAGTATAAATGCTCCTTAATAAACATCACACTTTATAAATGTGGCAATTTGGACAATTCCAGGCCACCCAAAGCAGTAAAAATAGCCTGTGTGTTGTAGAATTATTTTTTAAATGTGCATTTAATTGTTAAACAGATGCGCTCCCCTTAAAAATAGACAGACAGTGCCACCATGTGGTGGACTGTCATAAGTAGGCGATGATGTTAAAAATTCGATGCTGACCAGCAAACACCAGCATAAATTAAGCACTAAGGTGGCCGTTCTTTAAATATTGCACCTGGTCTATATGCTTTTAAAAGTGCATTTAGAAAGTTTCATATATCTATTTTTCTTCTTGAACGTTTTAATGAATAAATTATTTGTTACAGCCCAGCCAATAAAGGAATGTTTTCCAACAGACACTGACAAAAAACTTAAACAGAAGAAACAGCCAAAAATCTCACTATCAGTATTTTATACCGAAGAAGGCAAAAATGTTGGTAAGTGACTAAACTAGACTATTGTCTCCAATTTTCCTTGGCTACAAAGAACAAACTAAAAGAAGCATGTCTATCAAGTAAGACTTTCTTTTTATTTACAATCTTTACCAGCTAGATTCACTTCCTTCATTTGCAATTGTGCTTCTTTTTAATCTGTTGATATGTGTTTGGGTATTTACCTTGATGCTGGCTTCTAGATGGACCTTATAATGTAAAGGAGTGATCATGTTTGCAGTTTTCGGTTCCTCAGCCCCATTGCCTGCCTTTTATCCTAATCACTGAATCTCCAGACTGTTTTGTGCTTGGTCTCTGAATGCACAAGTTGCTTCTGGGAATAATCACACTGAGTGAGCAGTGCTCCATGGAAAGCAGAAGACAGTTCTGCTGCTCAGTCAGATGTGACTCCTATTAATGCACAGTTTTACAAAATTCTTTTCCACTGCATGTCTCCATATTAATGCTCTCTTGTGCAGTGTTCATCTCTCCTTCATCTCCATTTATGTCCCCACTCAAAGTATATGGCTCTCCCCCCTCTGGATTATAGGACGGAGTTCCTGTCTTCTCACTGCTAGCATGCCAAAATCTTCCCCTATATTCATTCCTTTCTCACTCTTTTCTTCTCATTGCATAGGTCTCTGCCCCTTACATCGCTCATAGATGGGGCAGTGGGCAAGAGCGAGGGCAAAAGCGAGAGCGCGAGCAAGAGTGAGAAAGAGGAAGATCCCCCACCTTCCAAACTAGTGTCATTCTTCTTCCTCTCACTAGATTTATTTGCCCTTGCCCATTACAAGGCCTGGGTCCCAGTGCCCAGAAATATGCATGGTTCCTTCACCAACAATTGTAATTCTCCTTTTTCTATCTTCTGAGTACAAGAACGCTACAATTGCTTCCTCCTAGTACCAATGTGTTTCTCGGTTGTACAAGAAGCAGCCTCCCAGAACAGGCTGCAGTGGTTATGAAGAGGTCCTGCCATCCAAACATGAGATAGCATCTCAGTACTATATTAGTGCCCCATCACCATATAACCATGTTTTGGTTAAACCCTGTATGAGTACGTGGGCAGTGAGAAACGGTCTGTTACATCTGTGGCAAGAGCTTACTAGAGATTGCACATGTACAGAAGAAGACCAAAGTGCTCCTCATACTGTTGGGCAGCATGTGGCTGGACACTGCGCTCAGGGCATGGTGAAGTACTCGCTGCCTATACCAGGACTGGCATTTTAGCATTCGCGGTCACCCAGAGGAATCTTCTGCGAGCCACATGGAGTGTCAGGTGTGAAGGGTGTGGAAGGACTGCACAATTCAGCACTGGGCAAGGTATGGCAAGCTTGGGTTCTTCTTCATGTGCCAAAAGAACTCAATGAGTTTCAGGAAAGGGGCATAGATGAACCTTATAAGCTGCACTTTCTGAGATGATTGTTTGTCCTTAGAATGTTATCTGAGATTTCCCATCCAAGGTGAAGTAGAGTCTTTTCCTCTAAAGTCAGTTCGTGTTTGAATCATATATCTGACACATTTCCAAGTAAAGGATGCATTACGAAGCATTCATTGCTTAATTTTCATCATGTTTGTCGTCCCCCTGGTAATATTTTTGTGCCCAGAAATTGGAAAATCTATGTAATTCTAATTCTCAGTGTTCTTGCTTGGCTGTTTCTCCCTTCCCTGACATCAGGGGACATTTGGTTCCTTGCTAATCACTTTAGTATTTATCTCCCTCTTCAATCAAGAACTACAAGATTGCCAAAGCATTTTTTTTTTGCCCTTTTTGGTTTTTCCTCCTAACCAGGACCCTCTTAAGAAGACATTTGACATCTTTCATGTGACCTATTTTGTGTTGGGTTGCGCCTTGTCTACTGGTAGCAGTTGCCCTTTCCTTGGGCAATCAAGAAGGGAACTCAACAGACATTTTCTGCTCCCCTTTTCTGAACTATTCCTGTATTGTCCAAGTGGACTATTGTGCAGTGTTTCCAGGGTGAAACTCGTTTGGCTCCTGCTTATTGGAAGTTTCATCTGTGTTGGCCTATTCCTTTGTGTCTGTACTGTAATAATTTCCAGGAAGCGATACAAGAAATTCTCATTGGGTATTGTCCCAATATCAGCAGCTGCTGGGACCAATCTGAAGGCTATTTCTAGTGTTACCAGTCATTCAGTGATGCAGTAAATGTCTACTGGGGGCACTATCTTGTTAAATGCCCTGTAAGGACAGGATTAAAAACAGAATTTTTTAGTGAAAATATTCAAGCCAGTCCCGTTCAACCAACATGTTTATGCACTCAAAATGCTCAGTCGGGTCCACTGCTTTCATCAGGTTCTTCCTACCCTTTTAAACCTTACCCAAACTACTCAAATGTTGTGGCTTAGAATGATACACATGTTCTATGAGCTCACCATCCTTCATTTCAAAACATAGTAACCCGTTTTTGGAAAACACGGCCTCCAAACTAGCATGAAATAGGTGATCTTTCTAAAATAATTTCTGGTTTCATAAATGCTTTTGAAACAAGCTGGCCACAATAATGTGTAGCTAGCCATGCTGATTACCAAATTCTGATTGTCTTTCTCTTCAAGTTCAATTCTAATGTAAGGCCTCGGTTATGAGTAACGAGGAATGCTCCAACATTGAATCTTTTATATATTCACATGCTTGAATCATTCCCCATCGTCAGGCTGGAATCCCCAGTACTTTAAAATAGCAGTGTAAAATATACAACAAACAGTGTATAATGTAAAATGGCCATAGGCCTGAAACAACATAGTATGTTTAGTAACACATCCACCTCATTTGAAAGAAGCCAAACTTCAGCCAAGGAGGTGGATGGTTTAGCACTCCTACTCCCCCTAGAGGCCACCATAGCTCAGATTTCTATTGCACATTGTGTAAGAGGTAGTCCCCTGTCAGAGCTCTGCGCTAACCTTTCAGTGAATCTGAAATTGTGTCCATTTTGGTCTGCCCCGGATTTGCACCAGCTCTGTCTTCAGCACTACTGTACTGTGAGTTGTTTTTTAGGTAAGAGTGTTACAATTTCTGGACCAGGGAGATTTTTTTTGGTCTGACCAGCGACTGTCACGATGACTGACAAAGAGAAGAGATCTTTTTATGAAACTTGTTTATCTTGTGGCAGCAAGAAAAGTTACACTGATGACCCACACTCTCAGTGTATTTATTGTCTTTACCCTAAGCATAAGTCAGCGGAATGCAAGATCTGTAAGTCTTTCTTCACCATGACTCTTAAGGATAGACAAAGGAGGTTGGCATTATTTATATATGAATAAAGAGAATTTTCCTCCTTCTAAAGGAGAGCCCCCTCTTCAGGGGAGAGTGACAGTTGCCCCTCCAAGCACTTCCAGGAAGGCAGCGCAGAAGAGGAGACTTTTACAGTTTCCTGAGCATGATCTATTTGGTACAGCGCTTCCTGCCTCCTTCTCCGCTGACAAACCAGAGTCTAAGCGCTACCTGTGACAAAAAAGAAGAAATCTTCAAAGGAAACCTGATTTACCATCAAAGTCAAAGACCTTAACTCCTTCATCAATGACGAATCCATCGCCGATGACCCATCGAGCATGTCGCCAATGGCGAGAAGACCGTTGACGTCGGGCATTCCATTGAGAATGACCATACTGTCGTCGATGACCATACTGTTGACCACGATGACCATACAGTCAATGGCATCACCACTGGGAACTACGTAGTCAATAAAAAACGTAGGAGAAAATGTTTTTTTACCTTTAAGGGTGATGAATGTACCTCAAGTAGAAATACTGTAGTCAGATCAAGAAGAAGAGACTAGTGATTATGCCTCACTGACAGCTTACAGCCCAATGCAATTGGATGTGAGATACGCCCCAGATTTTGAAAAGACGCAGTGGACCATGAGGAGCCCTACAGTGAATATGTGTGTCAGCAGAAGTGCAAATCTTGAAGACCTTGAATGGATTTACGGCAGGAACTACCTAGATATTACAGAGAGCCAGATGTGGTCCAGGTGCCAATGGCCTTATCAACTTTGCAACAAATGATGGATACTTTCACTAAATTATTGCCGCAACAACCATCTAATAATCCTAACACAGGGTTACCTGCTTCTCCCATCCTCCCACCTCCTCAACCTGCTCCTTTGCCATATTCACCTCCTAGACAGCCATCACCACTACCTCCTCCTCCAACGCCAAGGGGATCGGTGCATGGAGAAGACATGGATGATGTTTACTCTAATGGTTGTACCTATTCTGATGTAGAAGGAGAGGAAGGTGAACTACCACCAGATGGTGATGGAAGAGATGATGATGGCTGAGATGTTATTGTCTCAAGTGGAAACGATGGGCAAATTCTACAAGATGCTACAGATGATATCTCTAAATTTCATTCTTGGATTGAAAGACCTGCTACTGTTCCAGCTGTGATACCTTGCCAGGAAAAGAAATACAAAGCCCTGGATTCAGCTCCAGCTTGCCTCACTGGTCATACAAGATCGGATTCAGTAATTGCTTCAGCAGCTCCAAAAAGAACCAAGACCCCAGTAAAGTCATCATCTAGTTCGCCAGATAAGGATAGCAAATGTATTGACAATCTGGGTCTGATAATTCATGGCAGCAATCTCAATTAACACAGCCAATGCCCTGGTGATTCTAGGTCATTACAATCATCAGATGTTGCAGGACATAGCTCCATTACTGGATCTTATCCCAGAGGATAAGAGGGAAATGGCAAGAGCTATCCTAAAGAGAGGAGAACTAACCTCTTGTTTCATTATTGACACGCCGATGGATGCTTCAAATACAGGTTTTCACTAGTTGGCTTTGATGGGCTAACTCATATTGATGAAGCTCTGCAAGACCTTAAAACCGACACTGATACAGCAAAGGCGTTAACACTGTTGCAGTATCGCAGATTTGGAAGTTCTACTTTTCGTGGCTTACGGAGATCACAAAATTTCAGAGTAGGATACAGCCAATATGGAGGTCAAAGACACCATTATTATCCTCAAAGACAGTCTGGATACGATTAGGGATAATCCTTTAATCAAAACCAAAGGCAAACTTACGGGAGATCTGCAGGAAGGAAGAGAGGTTCCTCACAGGTACGAACCAATGATAATCAGAAGTGAGCCCGACTCCCATCTCGTTCCCCCTTGTTCGTCTGGTCCACAGAAGTTGGGGGGAGGTAGGGGGGGGGGGTGAGAATTTCCCTTTCTGCTCACATCAGACAAATGGGTGTTACAAAATGTCCAGTCAGGCCATACGTTGGAGTTCTTCCAGAGACCCCCAGTTTGTCCACCAAGAAAAGAACATCATCTTTATTTGAAGGAGCTGCAAATGGAAATTCTCATGCGTCTCTCCAAGGGAGCTATAGAAATTGTCCCCAAGTCGCAAAGGAATCAAGGTTTTTGTTCCAGGTTCTTTCTTATAAAAAAGAAGACAGGTCAATGGAGGCCGATACTGGACCTCAGACAGCTGAACAAGTTTCTAAAGAAACAGTCATTTCGAGTGCTTACTCTGCAAGAAGTCCTCCTGATTATGCAGGAAGGGGATTTGTTTTTGACCTCCATAGACCTCTGGAATGTTTACTTCCAAAAATTCCCATTCACTGAAAAGACAGGAAGTACCTTTGATGCTCAGTAGCAGATCGGCACTACCAGTTCAAGGTGCTCTCTTTTGAGCTCAAGTCAGCGCTGACAGTGTCCACCAAATGTATCGCTCTAGTTGCCACATTTCTCAGGAGAGAAGGCCACCAGGTGTTCCCATCCATGGACGACTGTGGACTCAAAGCGCGATCCAGACAAAAAGCAAAAGCTTACTCGAATGCTTGCATCAATCTCTTCCAGACACTAAGGCTCACCTTGAACAGGAAGAAACCTTTGTTGGTGCCCCAAAGATCCAATTTCTGGGATCAATACTCATCACTTTCCATTGGCAGAAAAAAAAAGGAAGTTACAGACAATGTCAAAGACTATTGCTGAAAAACAAGTAATTATAGTGAGGCAATACAAGTCCCTGATAGGCCTGATCGCATCATGTATAGACATTATTCCATTTTGCAGCCTTCTTTTGAGACCATTTCAACCATAGCTGAATTTGTTATGTTATGTTATGTTATTTGCATTTATAACGCATACAGATACTACAAGAGTGTCATTTGCAATGGAAACAGGTAGAAGGATCATGGGAAGATATGCTCCATGTCATAAGGCACTTGAAATAAGCTCTAATGTGGTGGAGGATTCCAGCAAACCTAAATGTAGGGCTTTTTTTCTGCCAGTAACAGAGAGGTTATTGCTCACCACCGGATGCTTACATGGACGGATGGGAAGCTCACCTGCAAGAGCTTTCAACCAGAGGTCTTTGGTCAGATGCAGCAAAGAAGCTCCACATCAATGTGTTGGAACTCCGTGCCATAAGACTAGGTTTACAAGCGTTCCTTCTCAGATTGGCAGGTCCGCCGGTCCTAATCAGAACATACGACACAACATCCATGTTCTACATAGCCAAGCGAGGAGGAACACATCAAGGAAATTATCAGAAGGAGCTCAGCTGCTGTGGAACTGGGCCATTTCTCACAGGATAGACATTGCTGTGGAACATCTGCCAGGCTGCCAGAACGATCAGGTGGATGCGCTCAGCCGGCAAATTACAGATTGTCACGAGTGAGAAATTGAACAAAAATAGGTGGACTACATTTTCAATCAATGAAGTCACCCCACAATGAATCTGTTTGCCACTCTGAACAACAAGAAATGCCCGTGCTTCGCAAGCAGGTTTTGGTAAGCAGGGAGGGTGGGCAATGCTCTTTCGATCAGTTTGTCCAAGATATTTGCCTACACTTTTCCACCTTTTTCCCTGATTCCCAGAGTGTTGAAGAAGGCGAAGGTAGAGCATTGCACTCTGATCCTTATTGCTCAGGCATGGCCTCGCCGGTACTGGTACAGCGAGCTGCTGCAGTTGGCAGCACGTCCAGCCATTCCTTTGAAGGTGCATCCCAGGATGTTGTCAAGACATCATGGAGAGATTTTCCACCATGATCCTAAGTTGTTGAACTTGACAGCATTGTATCTGACCTCCTAGAATTTGGCCAATTGGATCTATTGCAAGAGTGTAAACAAATTCTGGTGCAGGCTTGTGCTCCAGCGACCCATAAAACTTACAACGCTAAATGGAAGCGTTTCTGTGTCTAGTGCAGCAATAATGGTCATCATCCGCTTCAAAGAAAGCCTTCCCAGATCCCGCCATATTTGTTAAGTTTGGCCAAAAGTGTTCTCAAATATTCTTCATTCAGGGTCCATCTGGCTGTAATTTCGAGATTTAGAACGACTGACGGTTCCTCATCTACTCTGTTTTCCCAAAGGATCATTAAACAGTTCATGAAAAGGCTTTTTAGAGCATATCCACGTCTTCATCATCCTCCAGTTCCATGGGAACTTAATACAGTCCTCAGCTGATGTTTCCTCCTTTTGAGCCTATACATAGAGCAGACTTAAATGTTGTTTCATGGAAGACATCACTACTCCTGGCTCTGACATCCACTAGGAGAGTAGGAGAGGTTCAGGCATTCATAATTGGAGAACCTTTTCTCTGGTTCACTAAGGACAAGGTGATACTCAGAACCAATCTTAAATTCATTCCTAAGGTGCCTACTGCCTTCCATTTGAATGACCCTGTCATTCTTAGATCTTTCTTTTTCAATACATCTTCACCAGCAGAAAGATCATTACATTCTTTAGACTTGAGTAGATGACTCAAATTCCATATAGACAGAACAAAGGACATATGCACATCAGACCAGCTATTTGTATAATTTGCACAACCATGAAAAGGCTAAGCCCTGTCTAAAAAGGGGATAGCACGTTGGCTCTCAGCCGGTATTTCTTTCTGTCATCCCAAAGCAAAGCGTCCTCTCCAGTCAAGAGTGAGGGTGCATTCCACCAGGGGCATGACTTCAACTGCAGCATTCTATGCTGGGGTGCCTTTGCAAGACATCTGCCATGCACCCACTAAGAGGAGCAGGCATAAGTTCACAAAGCATTATAGCCTAGACATGGACACAGTCTCGGAACAGGCAGTCCTGAAAAACCTCTTTTACTTAAGGTGAGCCTGCTTGCCGCCATGTTATGTTTTATTATGTGTACTGCTTGCTATTCTGATTCAAGCATGTGAATATATAAAAAATCCAATCTGTAACTCCAGTTCTCCAACATTGGTATATTTTATATATTCACATGCGACCCTCCCTCCTCCCCGGTCAGAGGCTCATTGTATTTTGTTCTCAAACTTGTGCTTTCAAATCTGAGCTATTGTGGCCTCTAGGGGGAGTAGGAGTGCTTAAGTTTCCATCTCATTGGCTGAAGTTTGGGTTCTTTCAAATGAGGTGGATGTGTTACTAAACTTACTATGTTTATATTATTTACTGTTTGTTGCATATTTACACTGTATAATTCTATTTTAATGTACCAGCCTGATGACGGGGAATGATTCAAGCATCTGAATATACAAAAGATACCAGCATTAGAGAACTGTAGTTAAAGGTAATTAACTAATTTCTTTTGTATGGATATTCTGAGTTTCCGGAATATCTGTTTCCGAGCCGACTTTGCACAGAAACCATATTATTACGAGTTAACCCCCTCAGAATGGGGAATAAATGTGTGCAGAAATCATGGATTTCCCCATTCTACTGGATTTAATACGCACATTTCCTACCTGTTTTGAGCAGGTTTGACATGTGTTCGAGGACTCCTGTGCAAGGTGGGAGATGTATGTGAAGAGAGTGGCGCGGGGGGGAATAGCATGCTCCCCCTGTGCTGTAGTAGAGGGTCTGACCTGCAAAGCAGTACTTTCTCAAAGTGATTTTACGAGCTGGATCTTCCAGCTGGTATAATCGGGTCTGGTGTTCCATGCACCAGGAAAATCTGGATGCAGGAACTCAGGCAAACTGATAATTGTACGTAATGGAAATCCACATTGGAATTCCATGCAGCACAACTTGTTATCAATTGCATATAATTGTGCACTGATCCCACCAGAACATTGGGCTATTAGTGATTCTATCCTTAGTTGATGGGCTCCTAAAAAATCCAAAAAGAGAGGTGCTAATTTGAAAACTCTAGATAAACCAGTTCTGGGGTTTTCTCAGGGACCTTCAGCCGACCAGTAAAAGGCGAAGAAGAGTAATGTTACCACTGGTATGTTTTTAGAAAGCCAAACCAGTTCTTGTAAGAGGGTTCTACCCATATAATTCCAGATTTATTCCTGTATGCGTCTCATCTTGCCTGTTTTTGTTGTTTATTTGGCCTGTCTTGACCTAACAGTGCCTAACAGTGCCTGCTTGATGCACCTTCACCATTCCCTTTTTTTCGATCTACAGGTACCAATCACTGCCTACTTTATCACAGATAGCTACGAATTTAGTCTCTATCTCAATAGGTCTGTTTTCACTTCTGGTTTCATCTTTACCTTCTCTAAAGAGCTTTTGCAGGGGCGAGTGGGGAAACGGAATAACGAAAGAGTACACTATGCTGGAGAAGCTGTGGCGCAGTGTAACTCTCCTCCACCTGATGTGGAAATGCCCTAAACTGGGTAGAATCTAGGTTGAAGTGATTAATAACTTAAATTGAGTATTTGGAACCCAGATTCTAAAAGAGCCAGGGGCAGTTCTACAGGCCATACCATTTCCATGTGGTAGGTTGCCGAAATCTTCCAGGGGCAAACAGCTGAACATGGTATTATTAGAAGTAATGCAAGTAGTCCTGGCACTCTGGGGCCATGACTTGACACCTACCCTCTTAGCTTGGCTCCGGTGATTCTGGGACATGCTAGCCATTGAGAAGCTAACTTTCTCCATAGACAATAATCTTAGGGCCCATGATTTTACATGGCAGCCATTCATACAGTTTTTGGCAATCAAATTTAGAGAACTGCCATGCCCACAGTACTTCAAAGTCCTGATACCTATTCCCAGGTATATGAATCAATTTGGGGTTTGTCATCGGTCCACTGTTCTCTAACTATAGCGACCTATTACAGGGTATAAGGAACAAAAGTGAGCCAATGAAGTGCAAAAGACTTACACCACTTGTGTCAAAACGTATCGTGAGCTGACAAGGGTGGAGGAGGACTCACGGACGGTCACCGGAACATGTTAAAATCAATGTTTTGTTCTAAAGCATGCTTATCAATCTTCGCCAACCAGACAGTTGTTCGCAATGGTATATGTCAAAGCAATAAAAATACAGATGACAGTAAAGCGCTCCTCCAGAATACAAATTCCTGAAAAAATGAAATGATTTTTTCAAAAACTGTTGCTAGTATGACATGTTTTTGTCTATCCATGTTTTACAGTTTCATAAAATAAGAAAATATGTGTAATATAAGCCATCAAACTGAAATAATGATACTTGCAATAAAAATTAATTCTTCAAACAAATCAACATGCACTAGGAAAAGTCCATGCGGACACATGAATAGAATTGGAGTTCACCTGTGGATCTTATGAAGTGAAAAGACACATAAAACCTAATTGTTTTAAAGCCTTCAAGTGTGGCATAGTTAATACTTCTGACCTTCTACAGATTTCTAGTACTCCCTAATCGATCATTGAATCCAAATGTTTAATGATCTCATTCAATGTCATCAGCAGTGCATCTAAGTCATAGTTGATATTAATAAAAAGTCATCAATTATGCCATTTTTGATATTGTATTATCTTGTGGAGTGTTATAAGTAATACTTTGGATGACATTTTTATTGTTCCATAACATTCAGATACAGTGTATTTTGCAAATTGATCTCGTCACTTTTCCTTTATATAGAAAATTCAATTTTCTAATGCCACTGTTAGACCTGGCACCATTGGCGTGGGTCTCCCTTCCATTTTTTCACTGTTGCCTCCTATGTTTTTGCTGCTCTACATTCTTTGGGCACTTTGCCACTGCTGTTCAGTGCCAAAGTGCAAGTGCTCCCTATTGTAAATTGTTGTAATGGATTAGTGACTCCATGATTGGCTTATTTGATTTACTTGTCAGACCCTAGTACAGTGCACCATGAGTGCCCAGGGCCTGTAAATCAAATGCTGCTGGTGGGCTCGCAGCACTGATTGTGCCACCCACAGAAGCAGCTTGTAAAATATGGCTCAGGCCTGCCATTGCAGAGCCTGTGTGCAGTCTGGGACGGCCATGTCGACTTGGCAAGTGCACACACTTGCCAGTCCCTAAACCTTCCCTTTTCTGCATGTTAGTCACCCCTAAGGTAGGCCCAAGGTACCCCTGTGGGCAGGGTGCATTGTATGTGAAAGGTAGGACATGCCCTGGTGTGTGTGGCATGTCCTGGTAGTGAATTACAGCCAATTTCGTTTTTCACTATTGCAAGGCTATCTGTTCCCACAGGCCAGAATGGGCAGTTTGATTATAACATCTTATAAACATAACTGACCCTAGGAACAAGATAGAGAAATAAAGTTTAGTATGCCTGAACTCAGAATGTTAAAATACATATTTTAGTGTGAGTGATTTTTACATTCTGTGTTTGAAAATACCACTTTTAGAAAGTAGGTATTTTCTTACCTAACCATCCAGGCCTGAAACAACATAGTATGTTTAGTAACACATCCACCTCATTTGAAAGAAGCCAAACTTCAGCCAAGGAGGTGGATGGTTTAGCACTCCTACTCCCCTAGAGGCCACCATAGCTCAGATTTCTATTGCACATTGTGTAAGAGGTAGTCCCCTGTCAGAGCTCTGCGCTAACCTTTCAGTGAATCTGAAATTGTGTCCATTTTGGTCTGCCCCGGATTTGCACCAGCTCTGTCTTCAGCACTACTGTACTGTGAGTTGTTTTTTAGGTAAGAGTGTTACAATTTCTGGACCAGGGAGATTTTTTTGGGTCTGACAAGCGACTGTCACCATGACTGACAAAGAGAAGAGATCTTTTTATGAAACTTGTTTATCTTGTGGCAGCAAGAAAAGTTACACTGATGACCCACACTCTCAGTGTATTTATTGTCTTTACCCTAAGCATAAGTCAGCGGAATGCAAGATCTGTAAGTCTTTCTTCACCATGACTCTTAAGGATAGACAAAGGAGGTTGGCATTATTTATATATGAATAAAGAGAATTTTCCTCCTTCTAAAGGAGAGCCCCCTCTTCAGGGGAGAGTGACAGTTGCCCCTCCAAGCACTTCCAGGAAGGCAGCGCAGAAGAGGAGACTTTTACAGTTTCCTGAGCATGATCTATTTGGTACAGCGCTTCCTGCCTCCTTCTCCGCTGACAAACCAGAGTCTAAGCGCTACCTGTGACAAAAAAGAAGAAATCTTCAAAGGAAACCTGATTGTCCATCAAAGTCAAAGACCTTAACTCCTTCATCAATGACGAATCCATCGCCGACGACCGATCGAGCATGTCGCCAATGGCGAGAAGACCGTTGACGTCGGGCATTCCATTGAGAATGACCATACTGTCGTCGATGACCATACTGTTGACCACGATGACCATACAGTCAATGGCATCACCACTGGGAACTACGTAGTCAATAAAAAACGTAGGAGAAAATGTTTTTTTTACCTTTAAGGGTGATGAATGTACCTCAAGTAGAAATACTGTAGTCAGATCAAGAAGAAGAGACTAGTGATTATGCCTCACTGACAGCTTACAGCCCAATGCAATTGGATGTGAGATACGCCCCAGATTTTGAAAAGACGCAGTGGACCATGAGGAGCCCTACAGTGAATATGTGTGTCAGCAGAAGTGCAAATCTTGAAGACCTTGAATGGATTTACGGCAGGAACTACCTAGATATTACAGAGAGCCAGATGTGGTCCAGGTGCCAATGGCCTTCTTATCAACTTTGCAACAAATGATGGATACTTTCACTAAATTATTGCCGCAACAACCATCTAATAATCCTAACACAGGGTTACCTGCTTCTCCCATCCTCCCACCTCCTCAACCTGCTCCTTTGCCATATTCACCTCCTAGACAGCCATCACCACTACCTCCTCCTCCAACGCCAAGGGGATCGGTGCATGGAGAAGACATGGATGATGTTTACTCTAATGGTTGTACCTATTCTGATGTAGAAGGAGAGGAAGGTGAACTACCACCAGATGGTGATGGAAGAGATGATGATGGCTGAGATGTTATTGTCTCAAGTGGAAACGATGGGCAAATTCTACAAGATGCTACAGATGATATCTCTAAATTTCATTCTTGGATTGAAAGACCTGCTACTGTTCCACCTATGATACCTTGCCAGGAAAAGAAATACAAAGCCCTGGATTCAGCTCCAGCTTGCCTCACTGGTCATACTAGATCGGATTCAGTAATTGCTTCAGCAGCTCCAAAAAGAACCAAGACCCCAGTAAAGTCATCATCTAGTTCGCCAGATAAGGATAGCAAATGTATTGACAATCTGGGTCTGATAATTCATGGCAGCAATCTCAATTAAGACAGCCAATGCCCTGGTGATTCTAGGTCATTACAATCATCAGATGTTGCATGACATAGCTCCATTACTGGATCTTATCCCAGAGGATAAGAGGGAAATGGCAAGAGCTATCCTAAAGGGAGGAGAACTAACCTCTTGTTTCATTATTGACACGCCGATGGATGCTTCAAATACAGGTTTTCACTAGTTGGCTTTGATGGGCTAACTCATATTGATGAAGCTCTGCAAGACCTTAAAACCGACACTGATACAGCAAAGGCGTTAACACTGTTGCAGTATCGCAGATTTGGAAGTTCTACTTTTCGTGGCTTACGGAGATCACAAAATTTCAGAGTAGGATACAGCCAATATGGAGGTCAAAGACACCATTATTATCCTCAAAGACAGTCTGGATACGATTAGGGATAATCCTTTAATCAAAACCAAAGGCAAACTTACGGGAGATCTGCAGGAAGGAAGAGAGGTTCCTCACAGGTACGAACCAATGATAATCAGAAGAGAGCCCGACTCCCATCTCGTTCCCCCTTGTTCGTCTGGTCCACAGAAGTTGGGGGAGGTAGGGGGGTGAGAATTTCCCTTTCTGCTCACATCAGACAAATGGGTGTTACAAAATGTCCAGTCAGGCCATACGTTGGAGTTCTTCCAGAGACCCCCAGTTTGTCCACCAAGAAAAGAACATCATCTTTATTTGAAGGAGCTGCAAATGGAAATTCTCATGCTTCTCTCAAAGGGAGCTATAGAAATTGTCCCCAAGTCGCAAAGGAATCAAGGTTTTTGTTCCAGGTTCTTTCTTATAAAAAAGAAGACAGGTCAATGGAGGCCGATACTGGACCTCAGACAGCTGAACAAGTTTCTAAAGAAACAGTCATTTCGAGTGCTTACTCTGCAAGAAGTCCTCCTGATTATGCAGGAAGGGGATTTGTTTTTGACCTCCATAGACCTCTGGAATGTTTACTTCCAAAAATTCCCATTCACTGAAAAGACAGGAAGTACCTTTGATGCTCAGTAGCAGATCGGCACTACCAGTTCAAGGTGCTCTCTTTTGAGCTCAAGTCAGCGCTGACAGTGTCCACCAAATGTATCGCTCTAGTTGCCACATTTCTCAGGAGAGAAGGCCACCAGGTGTTCCCATCCATGGACGACTGTGGACTCAAAGCGCGATCCAGACAAAAAGCAAAAGCTTACTCGAATGCTTGCATCAATCTCTTCCAGACACTAAGGCTCACCTTGAACAAGAAGAAACCTTTGTTGGTGCCCCAAAGATCCAATTTCTGGGATCAATACTCATCACTTTGCATTGGCAGAAAAAAAAAGGAAGTTACAGACAATGTCAAAGACTATTGCTGAAAAACAAGTAATTATAGTGAGGCAATACAAGTCCCTGATAGGCCTGATCGCATCATGTATAGACATAATTCCATTTTGCAGCCTTCTTTTGAGACCATTTCAACCATAGCTGAATTTGTTATGTTATGTTATTTGCATTTATAACGCATACAGATACTACAAGAGTGTCATTTGCAATGGAAACAGGTAGAAGGATCATGGGAAGATATGCTCCATGTCATAAGGCACTTGAAATAAGCTCTAATGTGGTGGAGGATTCCAGCAAACCTAAATGTAGGGCTTTTTTTCTGCCAGTAACAGAGAGGTTATTGCTCACCACCGGATGCTTACATGGACGGATGGGAAGCTCACCTGCAAGAGCTTTCAACCAGAGGTCTTTGGTCAGATGCAGCAAAGAAGCTCCACATCAATGTGTTGGAACTCCGTGCCATAAGACTAGGTTTACAAGCGTTCCTTCTCAGATTGGCAGGTCCGCCGGTCCTAATCAGAACATACGACACAACATCCATGTTCTACATAGCCAAGCGAGGAGGAACACATCAAGGAAATTATCAGAAGGAGCTCAGCTGCTGTGGAACTGGGCCATTTCTCACAGGATAGACATTGCTGTGGAACATCTGCCAGGCTGCCAGAACGATCAGGTGGATGCGCTCAGCCGGCAAATTACAGATTGTCACGAGTGAGAAATTGAACAAAAATAGGTGGACTACATTTTCAATCAATGAAGTCACCCCACAATGAATCTGTTTGCCACTCTGAACAACAAGAAATGCCCGTGCTTCGCAAGCAGGTTTTGGTAAGCAGGGAGGGTGGGCAATGCTCTTTCGATCAGTTTGTCCAAGATATTTGCCTACACTTTTCCACCTTTTTCCCTGATTCCCAGAGTGTTGAAGAAGGCGAAGGTAGAGCATTGCACTCTGATCCTTATTGCTCAGGCATGGCCTCGCCGGTACTGGTACAGCGAGCTGCTGCAGTTGGCAGCACGTCCAGCCATTCCTTTGAAGGTGCATCCCAGGATGTTGTCAAGACATCATGGAGAGATTTTCCACCATGATCCTAAGTTGTTGAACTTGACAGCATTGTATCTGACCTCCTAGAATTTGGCCAATTGGATCTATTGCAAGAGTGTAAACAAATTCTGGTGCAGGCTTGTGCTCCAGCGACCCATAAAACTTACAACGCTAAATGGAAGCGTTTCTGTGTCTAGTGCAGCAATAATGGTCATCATCCGCTTCAAAGAAAGCCTTCCCAGATCCCGCCATATTTGTTAAGTTTGGCCAAAAGTGTTCTCAAATATTCTTCATTCAGGGTCCATCTGGCTGTAATTTCGAGATTTAGAACGACTGACGGTTCCTCATCTACTCTGTTTTCCCAAAGGATCATTAAACAGTTCATGAAAAGGCTTTTTAGAGCATATCCACGTCTTCATCATCCTCCAGTTCCATGGGAACTTAATACAGTCCTCAGCTGATGTTTCCTCCTTTTGAGCCTATACATAGAGCAGACTTAAATGTTGTTTCATGGAAGACAGCACTACTCCTGGCTCTGATATCCACTAGGAGAGTAGGAGAGGTTCAGGCATTCATAATTGGAGAACCTTTTCTCTGGTTCACTAAGGACAAGGTGATACTCAGAACCAATCTTAAATTCATTCCTAAGGTGCCTACTGCCTTCCATTTGAATGACCCTGTCATTCTTAGATCTTTCTTTTTCAATACATCTTCACCAGCAGAAAGATCATTACATTCTTTAGACTTGAGTAGATGACTCAAATTCCATATAGACAGAACAAAGGACATATGCACATCAGACCAGCTATTTGTATAATTTGCACAACCATGAAAAGGCTAAGCCCTGTCTAAAAAGGGGATAGCACGTTGGCTCTCAGCCGGTATTTCTTTCTGTCATCCCAAAGCAAAGCGTCCTCTCCAGTCAAGAGTGAGGGTGCATTCCACCAGGGGCATGACTTCAACTGCAGCATTCTATGCTGGGGTGCCTTTGCAAGACATCTGCCATGCACCCACTAAGAGGAGCAGGCATAAGTTCACAAAGCATTATAGCCTAGACATGGACACAGTCTCGGAACAGGCAGTCCTGAAAAACCTCTTTTACTTAAGGTGAGCCTGCTTGCCGCCATGTTATGTTTTATTATGTGTACTGCTTGCTATTCTGATTCAAGCATGTGAATATATAAAAATCCAATCTGTAACTCCAGTTCTCCAACATTGGTATATTTTATATATTCACATGCGACCCTCCCTCCTCCCCGGTCAGAGGCTCATTGTATTTTGTTCTCAAACTTGTGCTTTCAAATCTGAGCTATTGTGGCCTCTAGGGGGAGTAGGAGTGCTTAAGTTTCCATCTCATTGGCTGAAGTTTGGGTTCTTTCAAATGAGGTGGATGTGTTACTAAACTTACTATGTTTATATTATTTACTGTTTGTTGCATATTTACACTGTATAATTCTATTTTAATGTACCAGCCTGATGACGGGGAATGATTCAAGCATCTGAATATACAAAAGATACCAGCATTAGAGAACTGTAGTTAAAGGTAATTAACTAATTTCTTTTGTATGGATATTCTGAGTTTCCGGAATATCTGTTTCCGAGCCGACTTTGCACAGAAACCATATTATTACGAGTTAACCCCCTCAGAATGGGGAATAAATGTGTGCAGAAATCATGGATTTCCCCATTCTACTGGATTTAATACGCACATTTCCTACCTGTTTTGAGCAGGTTTGACATGTTTTCGAGGACTCCTGTGCAAGGTGGGAGATGTATGTGAAGAGAGTGGCGCGGGGGGGAATAGCATGCTCCCCCTGTGCTGTAGTAGAGGGTCTAACATGGTGGGGAACAGGTCTGACCTGCAAAGCAGTACTTTCTCAAAGTGATTTTACGAGCTGGATCTTCCAGCTGGTATAATCGGGTCTGGTGTTCCATGCACCAGGAAAATCTGGATGCAGGAACTCAGGCAAACTGATAATTGTACGTAATGGAAATCCACATTGGAATTCCATGCAGCACAACTTGTTATCAATTGCATATAATTGTGCACTGATCCCACCAGAACATTGGGCTATTAGTGATTCTATCCTTAGTTGATGGGCTCCTAAAAAATCCAAAAAGAGAGGTGCTAATTTGAAAACTCTAGATAAACCAGTTCTGGGGTTTTCTCAGGGACCTTCAGCCGACCAGTAAAAGGCGAAGAAGAGTAATGTTACCACTGGTATGTTTTTAGAAAGCCAAACCAGTTCTTGTATGAGGGTTCTATCCATATAATTCCAGATTTATTCCTGTATGCGTCTCATCTTGCCTGTTTTTGTTGTTTATTTGGCCTGTCTTGACCTAACAGTGCCTAACAGTGCCTGCTTGATGCACCTTCACCATTCCCTTTTTTTCGATCTACAGGTACCAACCACTGCCTACTTTATCACAGATAGCTACGAATTTAGTCTCTATCTCAATAGGTCTGTTTTCACTTCTGGTTTCATCTTTACCTTCTCTAAAGAGCTTTTGCAGGGGCGAGTGGGGAAACGGAATAACGAAAGAGTACACTATGCTGGAGAAGCTGTGGCGCAGTGTAACTCTCCTCCACCTGATGTGGAAATGCCCTAAACTGGGTAGAATCTAGGTTGAAGTGATTAATAACTTAAATTGAGTATTTGGAACCCAGATTCTAAAAGAGCCAGGGGCAGTTCTACAGGCCATACCATTTCCATGTGGTAGGTTGCCGAAATCTTCCAGGGGCAAACAGCTGAACATGGTATTATTAGAAGTAATGCAAGTAGTCCTGGCACTCTGGGGCCATGACTTGACACCTACCCTCTTAGCTTGGCTCCGGTGATTCTGGGACATGCTAGCCATTGAGAAGCTAACTTTCTCCATAGACAATAATCTTAGGGCCCATGATTTTACATGGCAGCCATTCATACAGTTTTTGGCAATCAAATTTAGAGAACTGCCATGCCCACAGTACTTCAAAGTCCTGATACCTATTCCCAGGTATATGAATCAATTTGGGGTTTGTCATCGGTCCACTGTTCTCTAACTATAGCGACCTATTACAGGGTATAAGGAACAAAAGTGAGCCAATGAAGTGCAAAAGACTTACACCACTTGTGTCAAAACGTATCGTGAGCTGACAAGGGTGGAGGAGGACTCACGGACGGTCACCGGAACATGTTAAAATCAATGTTTTGTTCTAAAGCATGCTTATCAATCTTCGCCAACCAGACAGTTGTTCGCAATGGTATATGTCAAAGCAATAAAAATACAGATGACCGTAAAGCGCTCCTCCAGAATACAAATTCCTGAAAAAATGAAATGATTTTTTCAAAAACTGTTGCTAGTATGACATGTTTTTGTCTATCCATGTTTTACAGTTTCATAAAATAAGAAAATATGTGTAATATAAGCCATCAAACTGAAATAATGATACTTGCAATAAAAATTAATTCTTCAAACAAATCAACATGCACTAGGAAAAGTCCATGCGGACACATGAATAGAATTGGAGTTCACCTGTGGATCTTATGAAGTGAAAAGACACATAAAACCTAATTGTTTTAAAGCCTTCAAGTGTGGCATAGTTAATACTTCTGACCTTCTACAGATTTCTAGTACTCCCTAATCGATCATTGAATCCAAATGTTTAATGATCTCATTCAATGTCATCAGCAGTGCATCTAAGTCATAGTTGATATTAATAAAAAGTCATCAATTATGCCATTTTTGATATTGTATTATCTTGTGGAGTGTTATAAGTAATACTTTGGATGACATTTTTATTGTTCCATAACATTCAGATACAGTGTATTTTGCAAATTGATCTCGTCACTTTTCCTTTATATAGAAAATTCAATTTTCTAATGCCACTGTTAGACCTGGCACCATTGGCGTGGGTCTCCCTTCCATTTTTTCACTGTTGCCTCCTATGTTTTTGCTGCTCTACATTCTTTGGGCACTTTGCCACTGCTGTTCAGTGCCAAAGTGCAAGTGCTCCCTATTGTAAATTGTTGTAATGGATTAGTGACTCCATGATTGGCTTATTTGATTTACTTGTCAGACCCTAGTACAGTGCACCATGAGTGCCCAGGGCCTGTAAATCAAATGCTGCTGGTGGGCTCGCAGCACTGATTGTGCCACCCACAGAAGCAGCTTGTAAAATATGGCTCAGGCCTGCCATTGCAGAGCCTGTGTGCAGTCTGGGACGGCCATGTCGACTTGGCAAGTGCACACACTTGCCAGTCCCTAAACCTTCCCTTTTCTGCATGTTAGTCACCCCTAAGGTAGGCCCAAGGTACCCCTGTGGGCAGGGTGCATTGTATGTGAAAGGTAGGACATGCCCTGGTGTGTGTGGCATGTCCTGGTAGTGAATTACAGCCAATTTCGTTTTTCACTATTGCAAGGCTATCTGTTCCCACAGGCCAGAATGGGCAGTTTGATTATAACATCTTATAAACATAACTGACCCTAGGAACAAGATAGAGAAATAAAGTTTAGTATGCTTGAACTCAGAATGTTAAAATACATATTTTAGTGTGAGTGATTTTTACATTCTGTGTTTGAAAATACCACTTTTAGAAAGTAGGTATTTTCTTACCTAACCATCCAGGCCTGAAACAACATAGTATGTTTAGTAACACATCCACCTCATTTGAAAGAAGCCAAACTTCAGCCAAGGAGGTGGATGGTTTAGCACTCCTACTCCCCCTAGAGGCCACCATAGCTCAGATTTCTATTGCACATTGTGTAAGAGGTAGTCCCCTGTCAGAGCTCTGCGCTAACCTTTCAGTGAATCTGAAATTGTGTCCATTTTGGTCTGCCCCGGATTTGCACCAGCTCTGTCTTCAGCACTACTGTACTGTGAGTTGTTTTTTAGGTAAGAGTGTTACAATTTCTGGACCAGGGAGATTTTTTTGGGTCTGACAAGCGACTGTCACCATGACTGACAAAGAGAAGAGATCTTTTTATGAAACTTGTTTATCTTGTGGCAGCAAGAAAAGTTACACTGATGACCCACACTCTCAGTGTATTTATTGTCTTTACCCTAAGCATAAGTCAGCGGAATGCAAGATCTGTAAGTCTTTCTTCACCATGACTCTTAAGGATAGACAAAGGAGGTTGGCATTATTTATATATGAATAAAGAGAATTTTCCTCCTTCTAAAGGAGAGCCCCCTCTTCAGGGGAGAGTGACAGTTGCCCCTCCAAGCACTTCCAGGAAGGCAGCGCAGAAGAGGAGACTTTTACAGTTTCCTGAGCATGATCTATTTGGTACAGCGCTTCCTGCCTCCTTCTCCGCTGACAAACCAGAGTCTAAGCGCTACCTGTGACAAAAAAGAAGAAATCTTCAAAGGAAACCTGATTGTCCATCAAAGTCAAAGACCTTAACTCCTTCATCAATGACGAATCCATCGCCGACGACCGATCGAGCATGTCGCCAATGGCGAGAAGACCGTTGACGTCGGGCATTCCATTGAGAATGACCATACTGTCGTCGATGACCATACTGTTGACCACGATGACCATACAGTCAATGGCATCACCACTGGGAACTACGTAGTCAATAAAAAACGTAGGAGAAAATGTTTTTTACCTTTAAGGGTGATGAATGTACCTCAAGTAGAAATACTGTAGTCAGATCAAGAAGAAGAGACTAGTGATTATGCCTCACTGACAGCTTACAGCCCAATGCAATTGGATGTGAGATACGCCCCAGATTTTGAAAAGACGCAGTGGACCATGAGGAGCCCTACAGTGAATATGTGTGTCAGCAGAAGTGCAAATCTTGAAGACCTTGAATGGATTTACGGCAGGAACTACCTAGATATTACAGAGAGCCAGATGTGGTCCAGGTGCCAATGGCCTTCTTATCAACTTTGCAACAAATGATGGATACTTTCACTAAATTATTGCCGCAACAACCATCTAATAATCCTAACACAGGGTTACCTGCTTCTCCCATCCTCCCACCTCCTCAACCTGCTCCTTTGCCATATTCACCTCCTAGACAGCCATCACCACTACCTCCTCCTCCAACGCCAAGGGGATCGGTGCATGGAGAAGACATGGATGATGTTTACTCTAATGGTTGTACCTATTCTGATGTAGAAGGAGAGGAAGGTGAACTACCACCAGATGGTGATGGAAGAGATGATGATGGCTGAGATGTTATTGTCTCAAGTGGAAACGATGGGCAAATTCTACAAGATGCTACAGATGATATCTCTAAATTTCATTCTTGGATTGAAAGACCTGCTACTGTTCCAGCTGTGATACCTTGCCAGGAAAAGAAATACAAAGCCCTGGATTCAGCTCCAACTTGCCTCACTGGTCATACTAGATCGGATTCAGTAATTGCTTCAGCAGCTCCAAAAAGAACCAAGACCCCAGTAAAGTCATCATCTAGTTCGCCAGATAAGGATAGCAAATGTATTGACAATCTGGGTCTGATAATTCATGGCAGCAATCTCAATTAAGACAGCCAATGCCCTGGTGATTCTAGGTCATTACAATCATCAGATGTTGCATGACATAGCTCCATTACTGGATCTTATCCCAGAGGATAAGAGGGAAATGGCAAGAGCTATCCTAAAGGGAGGAGAACTAACCTCTTGTTTCATTATTGACACGCCGATGGATGCTTCAACTACAGGTTTTCACTAGTTGGCTTTGATGGGCTAACTCATATTGATGAAGCTCTGCAAGACCTTAAAACCGACCCTGATACAGCAAAGGCGTTAACACTGTTGCAGTATCGCAGATTTGGAAGTTCTACTTTTCGTGGCTTACGGAGATCACAAAATTTCAGAGTAGGATACAGCCAATATGGAGGTCAAAGACACCATTATTATCCTCAAAGACAGTCTGGATACGATTAGGGATAATCCTTTAATCAAAACCAAAGGCAAACTTACGGGAGATCTGCAGGAAGGAAGAGAGGTTCCTCACAGGTACGAACCAATGATAATCAGAAGAGAGCCCGACTCCCATCTCGTTCCCCCTTGTTCGTCTGGTCCACAGAAGTTGGGGGAGGTAGGGGGGTGAGAATTTCCCTTTCTGCTCACATCAGACAAATGGGTGTTACAAAATGTCCAGTCAGGCCATACGTTGGAGTTCTTCCAGAGACCCCCAGTTTGTCCACCAAGAAAAGAACATCATCTTTATTTGAAGGAGCTGCAAATGGAAATTCTCATGCTTCTCTCCAAGGGAGCTATAGAAATTGTCCCCAAGTCGCAAAGGAATCAAGGTTTTTGTTCCAGGTTCTTTCTTATAAAAAAGAAGACAGGTCAATGGAGGCCGATACTGGACCTCAGACAGCTGAACAAGTTTCTAAAGAAACAGTCATTTCGAGTGCTTACTCTGCAAGAAGTCCTCCTGATTATGCAGGAAGGGGATTTGTTTTTGACCTCCATAGACCTCTGGAATGTTTACTTCCAAAAATTCCCATTCACTGAAAAGACAGGAAGTACCTTTGATGCTCAGTAGCAGATCGGCACTACCAGTTCAAGGTGCTCTCTTTTGAGCTCAAGTCAGCGCTGACAGTGTCCACCAAATGTATCGCTCTAGTTGCCACATTTCTCAGGAGAGAAGGCCACCAGGTGTTCCCATCCATGGACGACTGTGGACTCAAAGCGCGATCCAGACAAAAAGCAAAAGCTTACTCGAATGCTTGCATCAATCTCTTCCAGACACTAAGGCTCACCTTGAACAGGAAGAAACCTTTGTTGGTGCCCCAAAGATCCAATTTCTGGGATCAATACTCATCACTTTCCATTGGCAGAAAAAAAGGAAGTTACAGACAATGTCAAAGACTATTGCTGAAAAACAAGTAATTATAGTGAGGCAATACAAGTCCCTGATAGGCCTGATCGCATCATGTATAGACATAATTCCATTTTGCAGCCTTCTTTTGAGACCATTTCAACCATAGCTGAATTTGTTATGTTATGTTATGTTATTTGCATTTATAACGCATACAGATACTACAAGAGTGTCATTTGCAATGGAAACAGGTAGAAGGATCATGGGAAGATATGCTCCATGTCATAAGGCACTTGAAATAAGCTCTAATGTGGTGGAGGATTCCAGCAAACCTAAATGTAGGGCTTTTTTTCTGCCAGTAACAGAGAGGTTATTGCTCACCACCGGATGCTTACATGGACGGATGGGAAGCTCACCTGCAAGAGCTTTCAACCAGAGGTCTTTGGTCAGATGCAGCAAAGAAGCTCCACATCAATGTGTTGGAACTCCGTGCCATAAGACTAGGTTTACAAGCGTTCCTTCTCAGATTGGCAGGTCCGCCGGTCCTAATCAGAACATACGACACAACATCCATGTTCTACATAGCCAAGCGAGGAGGAACACATCAAGGAAATTATCAGAAGGAGCTCAGCTGCTGTGGAACTGGGCCATTTCTCACAGGATAGACATTGCTGTGGAACATCTGTCAGGCTGCCAGAACGATCAGGTGGATGCGCTCAGCCGGCAAATTACAGATTGTCACGAGTGAGAAATTGAACAAAAATAGGTGGACTACATTTTCAATCAATGAAGTCACCCCACAATGAATCTGTTTGCCACTCTGAACAACAAGAAATGCCCGTGCTTCGCAAGCAGGTTTTGGTAAGCAGGGAGGGTGGGCAATGCTCTTTCGATCAGTTTGTCCAAGATATTTGCCTACACTTTTCCACCCTTTTCCCTGATTCCCAGAGTGTTGAAGAAGGCGAAGGTAGAGCATTGCACTCTGATCCTTATTGCTCAGGCATGGCCTCGCCGGTACTGGTACAGCGAGCTGCTGCAGTTGGCAGCACGTCCAGCCATTCCTTTGAAGGTGCATCCCAGGATGTTGTCAAGACATCATGGAGAGATTTTCCACCATGATCCTAAGTTGTTGAACTTGACAGCATTGTATCTGACCTCCTAGAATTTGGCCAATTGGATCTATTGCAAGAGTGTAAACAAATTCTGGTGCAGGCTTGTGCTCCAGCGACCCATAAAACTTACAACGCTAAATGGAAGCGTTTCTGTGTCTAGTGCAGCAATAATGGTCATCATCCGCTTCAAAGAAAGCCTTCCCAGATCCCGCCATATTTGTTAAGTTTGGCCAAAAGTGTTCTCAAATATTCTTCATTCAGGGTCCATCTGGCTGTAATTTCGAGATTTAGAACGACTGACGGTTCCTCATCTACTCTGTTTTCCCAAAGGATCATTAAACAGTTCATGAAAAGGCTTTTTAGAGCATATCCACGTCTTCATCATCCTCCAGTTCCATGGGAACTTAATACAGTCCTCAGCTGATGTTTCCTCCTTTTGAGCCTATACATAGAGCAGACTTAAATGTTGTTTCATGGAAGACAGCACTACTCCTGGCTCTGACATCCACTAGGAGAGTAGGAGAGGTTCAGGCATTCATAATTGGAGAACCTTTTCTCTGGTTCACTAAGGACAAGGTGATACTCAGAACCAATCTTAAATTCATTCCTAAGGTGCCTACTGCCTTCCATTTGAATGACCCTGTCATTCTTAGATCTTTCTTTTTCAATACATCTTCACCAGCAGAAAGATCATTACATTCTTTAGACTTGAGTAGATGACTCAAATTCCATATAGACAGAACAAAGGACATATGCACATCAGACCAGCTATTTGTATAATTTGCACAACCATGAAAAGGCTAAGCCCTGTCTAAAAAGGGGATAGCACGTTGGCTCTCAGCCGGTATTTCTTTCTGTCATCCCAAAGCAAAGCGTCCTCTCCAGTCAAGAGTGAGGGTGCATTCCACCAGGGGCATGACTTCAACTGCAGCATTCTATGCTGGGGTGCCTTTGCAAGACATCTGCCATGCACCCACTAAGAGGAGCAGGCATAAGTTCACAAAGCATTATAGCCTAGACATGGACACAGTCTCGGAACAGGCAGTCCTGAAAAACCTCTTTTACTTAAGGTGAGCCTGCTTGCCGCCATGTTATGTTTTATTATGTGTACTGCTTGCTATTCTGATTCAAGCATGTGAATATATAAAAAATCCAATCTGTAACTCCAGTTCTCCAACATTGGTATATTTTATATATTCACATGCGACCCTCCCTCCTCCCGGTCAGAGGCTCATTGTATTTTGTTCTCAAACTTGTGCTTTCAAATCTGAGCTATTGTGGCCTCTAGGGGAGTAGGAGTGCTTAAGTTTCCATCTCATTGGCTGAAGTTTGGGTTCTTTCAAATGAGGTGGATGTGTTACTAAACTTACTATGTTTATATTATTTACTGTTTGTTGCATATTTACACTGTATAATTCTATTTTAATGTACCAGCCTGATGACGGGGAATGATTCAAGCATCTGAATGTACAAAAGATACCAGCATTAGAGAACTGTAGTTAAAGGTAATTAACTAATTTCTTTTGTATGGATATTCTGAGTTTCCGGAATATCTGTTTCCGAGCCGACTTTGCACAGAAACCATATTATTACGAGTTAACCCCCTCAGAATGGGGAATAAATGTGTGCAGAAATCATGGATTTCCCCATTCTACTGGATTTTATACGCACATTTCCTACCTGTTTTGAGCAGGTTTGACATGTTTTCGAGGACTCCTGTGCAAGGTGGGAGATGTATGTGAAGAGAGTGGCGCGGGGGGGAATAGCATGCTCCCCCTGTGCTGTAGTAGAGGGTCTAACATGGTGGGGAACAGGTCTGACCTGCAAAGCAGTACTTTCTCAAAGTGATTTTACGAGCTGGATCTTCCAGCTGGTATAATCGGGTCTGGTGTTCCATGCACCAGGAAAATCTGGATGCAGGAACTCAGGCAAACTGATAATTGTACGTAATGGAAATCCACATTGGAATTCCATGCAGCACAACTTGTTATCAATTGCATATAATTGTGCACTGATCCCACCAGAACATTGGGCTATTAGTGATTCTATCCTTAGTTGATGGGCTCCTAAAAAATCCAAAAAGAGAGGTGCTAATTTGAAAACTCTAGATAAACCAGTTCTGGGGTTTTCTCAGGGACCTTCAGCCGACCAGTAAAAGGCGAAGAAGAGTAATGTTACCACTGGTATGTTTTTAGAAAGCCAAACCAGTTCTTGTATGAGGGTTCTACCCATATAATTCCAGATTTATTCCTGTATGCGTCTCATCTTGCCTGTTTTTGTTGTTTATTTGGCCTGTCTTGACCTAACAGTGCCTAACAGTGCCTGCTTGATGCACCTTCACCATTCCCTTTTTTTCGATCTACAGGTACCAATCACTGCCTACTTTATCACAGATAGCTACGAATTTAGTCTCTATCTCAATAGGTCTGTTTTCACTTCTGGTTTCATCTTTACCTTCTCTAAAGAGCTTTTGCAGGGGCGAGTGGGGAAACGGAATAACAAAAGAGTACACTATGCTGGAGAAGCTGTGGCGCAGTGTAACTCTCCTCCACCTGATGTGGAAATGCCCTAAACTGGGTAGAATCTAGGTTGAAGTGATTAATAACTTAAATTGAGTATTTGGAACCCAGATTCTAAAAGAGCCAGGGGCAGTTCTACAGGCCATACCATTTCCATGTGGTAGGTTGCCGAAATCTTCCAGGGGCAAACAGCTGAACATGGTATTATTAGAAGTAATGCAAGTAGTCCTGGCACTCTGGGGCCATGACTTGACACCTACCCTCTTAGCTTGGCTCCGGTGATTCTGGGACATGCTAGCCATTGAGAAGCTAACTTTCTCCATAGACAATAATCTTAGGGCCCATGATTTTACATGGCAGCCATTCATACAGTTTTTGGCAATCAAATTTAGAGAACTGCCATGCCCACAGTACTTCAAAGTCCTGATACCTATTCCCAGGTATATGAATCAATTTGGGGTTTGTCATCGGTCCACTGTTCTCTAACTATAGCGACCTATTACAGGGTATAAGGAACAAAAGTGAGCCAATGAAGTGCAAAAGACTTACACCACTTGTGTCAAAACGTATCGTGAGCTGACAAGGGTGGAGGAGGACTCACGGACGGTCACCGGAACATGTTAAAATCAATGTTTTGTTCTAAAGCATGCTTATCAATCTTCGCCAACCAGACAGTTGTTCGCAATGGTATATGTCAAAGCAATAAAAATACAGATGACCGTAAAGCGCTCCTCCAGAATACAAATTCCTGAAAAAATGAAATGATTTTTTCAAAAACTGTTGCTAGTATGACATGTTTTTGTCTATCCATGTTTTACAGTTTCATAAAATAAGAAAATATGTGTAATATAAGCCATCAAACTGAAATAATGATACTTGCAATAAAAATTAATTCTTCAAACAAATCAACATGCACTAGGAAAAGTCCATGCGGACACATGAATAGAATTGGAGTTCACCTGTGGATCTTATGAAGTGAAAAGACACATAAAACCTAATTGTTTTAAAGCCTTCAAGTGTGGCATAGTTAATACTTCTGACCTTCTACAGATTTCTAGTACTCCCTAATCGATCATTGAATCCAAATGTTTAATGATCTCATTCAATGTCATCAGCAGTGCATCTAAGTCATAGTTGATATTAATAAAAAAGTCATCAATTATGCCATTTTTGATATTGTATTATCTTGTGGAGTGTTATAAGTAATACTTTGGATGACATTTTTATTGTTCCATAACATTCAGATACAGTGTATTTTGCAAATTGATCTCGTCACTTTTCCTTTATATAGAAAATTCAATTTTCTAATGCCACTGTTAGACCTGGCACCATTGGCGTGGGTCTCCCTTCCATTTTTTCACTGTTGCCTCCTATGTTTTTGCTGCTCTACATTCTTTGGGCACTTTGCCACTGCTGTTCAGTGCCAAAGTGCAAGTGCTCCCTATTGTAAATTGTTGTAATGGATTAGTGACTCCATGATTGGCTTATTTGATTTACTTGTCAGACCCTAGTACAGTGCACCATGAGTGCCCAGGGCCTGTAAATCAAATGCTGCTGGTGGGCTCGCAGCACTGATTGTGCCACCCACAGAAGCAGCTTGTAAAATATGGCTCAGGCCTGCCATTGCAGAGCCTGTGTGCAGTCTGGGACGGCCATGTCGACTTGGCAAGTGCACACACTTGCCAGTCCCTAAACCTTCCCTTTTCTGCATGTTAGTCACCCCTAAGGTAGGCCCAAGGTACCCCTGTGGGCAGGGTGCATTGTATGTGAAAGGTAGGACATGCCCTGGTGTGTGTGGCATGTCCTGGTAGTGAATTACAACCAATTTCGTTTTTCACTATTGCAAGGCTATCTGTTCCCACAGGCCAGAATGGGCAGTTTGATTATAACATCTTATAAACATAACTGACCCTAGGAACAAGATAGAGAAATAAAGTTTAGTATGCTTGAACTCAGAATGTTAAAATACATATTTTAGTGTGAGTGATTTTTACATTCTGTGTTTGAAAATACTACTTTTAGAAAGTAGGTATTTTCTTACCTAACCATCCAGTATGCCTCTGCTAGGTTTGTGTATTCCATGTCTGGTTTGTGAGTGACAGGAGGGTGGAGAGGGCTTTGGCTCCAGCAGTCTGATGAGTCAGGGCTGGGCTGAATAGGACCTGGGTTGAATAGAGAGTAGGGGGAGGAGATTTCCTTTCACATGCCTGAGCCTACATAGAATAGAGAGTAGGGGGAGGAGATTTCTTTTCAGCTACCTGGGCCAGGTCTGCTTTCAACAATGCTGTCTCCACCTCCTGCCAGGAAGCTGCACCAGGGAGGACAGAACTGGTTTGGGATGGGTACAGACACTCTCTGCCTTCAGAGAACAAAGGATTTTGGAGTATAAATATTGGGGCCCAGACCCCAGAACTTTAGATCACGTCTGGGAATCAAGACGAACCTTTGCCAAGGAGAAGAAACCAAGGAAGCTGAAGGAGGAGACTGCCCCTGCGCTGGTTACTGTTTGGGGTTGGCCTGCAGTGGTTACTTATTGCCAAGGAAAGGAGAAAAGGAACTTTGTGTGTACTTTATCATCTTGAGGAAGATCTCCAAGGGCTTGAAGCCGAGCTTGCCTCCTGTTCTGAAGTCTCAGGGACACAAAGACTTCACCACCAGCTTCCCCTGAATTTCCTTGCTGGGAATTCTACCTGCAGAGAGGTGCCTGCTGTTGTTTTAGGACCTCTAGAGACTGCGTGTCGCTGGGAGCTGGAAGCGCGACGCAACGAGGAAGAAGTGTGTCGCCGCCGCAGCTGTTGCCGTCGCATCGCTGAAGAAGCTTGCCGCCGCCGCAGTTGTTTGCCGTCGCATCGCTGAAGAAGCGTGTTGCATCGCCAGGGAAGCGTGCCGCCTCCGCAGAGGTTGCCGTCGCATCACCGGAGAAGCACGTCGCAGGGCCTGTCGCAGCTCAAGAAACCACCGATTTCGCCGCATGGCCGTCGGGCGTGCACGCATCGCATCCAAGTTGTCGCATCGCACCGGATCGTCGCATCGCATCGAGGCGCCATCTTGTCGCATCGTAACCGGAACGCAGTAAGAAACAGACGCTTCGCCTCCTCTCCGGTAAGGAACAGACGCATCGCCTCCCCTCCGCTGCAGTAAGGAACATGTGCGCCGCCTCCCCCGAAACAAGGAACTGACGCCTCGCCTTCCCTGCGACCCTTTTGTTTATATTGCGTTACGCATCCAAGGTACTTTGAGAGTAAAATGTTGCATTTACCATCTACATTGAACTAAGCTATTTCTACCATTTGAAAGTCATATTTTTGAGTACTGTATTGTGGATTTTTGTCGTTTGGTCTTGTGTTAAGTCTAGATAAAGATTACTTATTTTTCTAAATTGGTGTGGTGTCCATTTGTAGTGTTTTCACTGTATTACTGTATGTGTCCACAAATGCTTTACACACTGCCTCTGAGATAAGCCTGCCTGCTCGTGCCAAGCTACCAAGGGGGTGAGCAGGGGTTATTTTGGGAGTGTAGCCCCCTTACCCTGACTAGAAGCAAGGGCCCCTACTTGGTCAAAGGTACCTACCTCTGCCAACTAGAGACCCCCATTTCTAACATTGGTGGTCAGCGGTGAGGATCCTGGACTTGCATTTGTGACTCATATACAGTGATTGGTGTACACTACTAATGAGTGCAGACCATAACGCAACCACATACATTTTGGTAGAATGTTTTTCCTTGGGACTTCTATTTTTGCTAAACACTGCCAATCCTTGTTACCATGAGCAAAGCAGCATCCAACGCATCTATGGATCTACAGTTTGAGGAAGAGAGGATTGATACCTACACTGTGCCACAGCTTAAGACCCTCTGTAAAAGATTTAAAATCTCTGTGAAAGGCCTCAACAAGGAGGAGTTCCAAAAGGCGCTGAGGGCCTGGTTGGAAGCTAGAATTGCTACTGAGCATCCTGAAGAGCCTAGGGAATACAGAGGGGCAGCTAGATGGGCCATTGGGCCTGAACGGGGAGAAAGCACCTTCCAGGGCTGGCAGCAGTGTTTCTTCAAAGGGCCTGTCCCCAGGAGAGCTAGAGGACAGGGAAAGGGATAGAATGCATAAGATGGAGCTAGCCAAGCTCAAACTGGATGGTCAGATGGAATTAGAAAGCAAGAAGTTACCCTTGGAAGAAAAGAGAATGCATTTAGAGCATGAGAGAATGTTGAGGGAGTTGGAGTTGAAAGCCAAGAGCTTAGAGATTACTCCCTCTGGTGGCAGCACACCATCCGTGCCTGTAGAAGCAAGAGTATTCATCCCCAAAGATGTAATTAAGGAGTTCCACAAGCATGAAGATATTGGGCAATGGTTTAAGGCCTATAAAGTGGCCATGACCTCCCACCGGGTCCCTGAGAAGGGTTGGGGAGCGGGGTTGTGGGGTCGGTTTCTCAGTGATGGGCGGGACACCTTGTTAGACTTGCCCTCTGAGGACCAGAATTCCTATGTCCACATGAAGGAAGCCTTAATGACCAGGTATGGGTTGACCCCAGAGCTATATAGACAAAGGTTTAGAAATTGTAAGAAACTGGAGGCAAGTACTTGGGTGGAATATGTGTCTTTTTTTGCAGAGCATTGGATGGTTGGGTGAAGGGTAGCAAAGTGAATGATTTTGAGGCACTCTATGATTTTATTGCATGGGAGCGCTTGTCCAGTAATTGTTTTCCAGAGCTACGCCAGCACCTGATTGATAGTAAGCTGACTAACCCTAGGAAGCTTGCTGAGGAGACGGACCGCTGGGTTAGTACCCGGGTCCACAAGGGTCATGTGGGAGACTTCGCCAAAGGTGGGCTGGGTCCCCAGCAGAAGAGTGGGGGGGACAAGGGTAAACAGAAGGAGTTCCAGAAAGGGCCTCAAAGTAATCCCCAAGGGAACCAAGGGAAGGGTTCCCAGCCTCCCCCTGAGAAGAAGCCAGGGGCCCGGCAGATAAGCCTGTTCAGAAGGGGCCCAGGAAATGTTATAATTGTGGTCAGGTGGGCCACTGCTACTGGGATCCTAAGTGTCTTATGAAAGCGAATGAAGCACCCACTGGTGCACCGCCCCGGCAGATGGCTAGTGTAGCCCTGGGGGAGGAGTTGGGTGCCCAACGTGGGTGGGGTCCCGCAGAGATGTCCCTGGTCTCTTTAGGAGACAGTGAGATGGTCCCCAGGACCCAGCTGCCTGATAACACTAAGAAATACAGGCAGTGGGTGACCATCAATGGCCATAGTGTGGAGACTCTGAGAGACACCGGAGCCAGTGTGACAGCTGTCAGCTGTCAGCTGGTGTCTGAAGAGCAGGTAATCCCCCATGCATTTTACCCTGTAGTTGCCGCTGACAACTCAGAGAGCCACTGCAAGGTGGCCCAGGTTCCCTTTGAGTGGGGGGGGGTCTCAGGTACCTTTCAAGTAGCTGTGAGGCCAGCCATGCCTGTTGACTGTCTGCTAGGCAATGATTTGGAAAGCACCCCTTGGGCTACGGTGGAGCGAAGGGCTCATCTGGAGATGTTGGGTCTGCCTGAGTGGGCGTGTGTGACCACTCGGTCAATGGCAGCCAGTAAGGGTGTTCAAGAGGACCTGGAGCCTGAAAGAGTGGCCCAGGTGCCTGCCTTAAAGAGAAGAGGCAGGGGGCGCGGGAAACCAGCTCCCGAGGTTCCCACGGTCCAGAAGGAGGCAGACCTTGAGGGGGATGCCCTGGAACCTATAGGGGAGCAAGTAGCTGAACTGGGGGACCTGCCTGAGCTGACCCATTGGCAGCAGGAAGGAGGACCCTCCAGGGAAGAGTTCTGCGAGGAGCAGAAGAAGTGCCCTTCTCTTGTGGGTTTGCGGCAACAGGCCACAAACCAGGCAGCAGGTGATCAGTCTGGATCACATTGGATCTACTGGGAGAATGGTCTCCTGTATAGCGAGCCTAAGGTTGCTGAGCCTGGGTCAGTCCGTGTGCTGGTGGTACCCCAGCGCTTCAGAGCCCTCCTACTGGGTCTGGCTCATGATGTGCCTTTAGCAGGACATTTGGGGCAAGACAAGACCTTTGAAAGGCTTGTCACCCACTTTTATTGGCCCCAAATGCGCAAGAGTTCAGATACTCATTGCAGGACCTGTCAGACTTGCCAGGCAAGTGGTAAGAGTGGGAGGAAGCACAAGGCTCCTCTCCAACCGTTCCCTGTGGTCAGCACCCCCTTTGAAAGGGTGGGCATTGACATTGTGGGGCCTCTGGATCCCAAGACAGCCATGGGCAACAGGTTCATCCTGGTCTTGGTGGACCATGCCACCCGGCACCCGGAAGGCATCCCTCTCCGGTCGGTGACGGCCCCCGTGGTGGATCGTGCGTTGATGGGGATTTTCTCCCGTGTGGGGTTCCCCAGAGAGGTGGTGTCAGACCGTGGTACCAACTTCATATCTAAGTATATGAAGTCCCTGTGGCAGGAGTGTGGTGTAACCTACAAGTTCACCACTCCTTACCACCCCCAAGGTAATGGGCTGGTTGAGAGGTTCAACCGGACCCTAAAAGGCATGATTATGGGTCTTGAGGAACCCATGAGGCGTAAGTGGGACGTCCTCTTGCCATGCCTTCTGTTTGCTTACAGAGAGGTGCCACAGACGTCCTTAGGGTTCAGTCCCTTTGAACTGCTGTATGGTCATCCTGTAAGAGGACCTCTGAGTTTGGTAAAGGAAGGCTGGGAGAAAGCTCCCAGTAAACCTCCCCAGGATGTATATAGCTACATGCTGGCCTTCAGAAACCAAACTAGGCGTTTCAGACAACTCGCTCAGGCGAATCTGGAAGCCAGCCAGGAGGAGATGAAACGGTGGTATGATCAGAATGCCACTCTGATGGAGTTTCAGCCTGGACAGAAAGTGTGGGTCATGGCCCCCGTGGAGCCTTGTGCACTCCAGGATAAGTGGACTGGACCATTTGAGGTGGTGGAGCGCAAGAGTGATGTCACCTACTTGATGGACTTGCGGTCTCCTAGGAACCCTTTGCAGGTTCTGCATGTAAATCGCCTGAAGCCCCATTCGGAGAGGTCCGAAGTGGGCATGCTCCTAGCGACAGATGATGGAATGGAGGAGGAGACTGAGCCTCTTCCTGACCTCCTGTCTACAAAAGAGCAAGATGGGTCAGTGGATGGTGTAAACCTCTCTTCCACCCTGACCCCTGAGCAGCAGGATGACTGTCACCAACTGTTGGGACAGTTTTCTAGTCTGTTCTCCCTGACTCTCTGTGTCACTGAGTGGTGCATCCATGATGTGGACACTGGGGACAGTCCCCCTGTAAAATACAAAACTTACTGGGTGACTGACAGGGTGAGAGCTTGCATCAAGGAGAAGGTCTCCGAGATGTTGGCGTTAGGGGTGATTGAGTCCTCTAACAGCCCTTTGGCCAGCCCAGTGGTCTTGGTCCCAAAGGCTGTCGCGCCTGGTGCCACACCCGAACTCCGATTCTGTGTGGACTACGGAGGACTCAATTCAGTCACCAGGACTGACGCGCACCCCATCCCCAGAGCTGATGAGCTCATTGATCGGTTAGGGGCTGCCCGGTATCTCAGTACGTTTGACTTAACGTCTGAGTACTGGCAGATCGCCTTAACTGATGGGGCAAGAGAGAGGTCAGCATTCTCCACACCAGATGGGCACTATCAATTCAGGGTTATGCCCTTTGGGATGAAGAATGCCCCTGCCACCTTTCAGAGGTTGGTCAACCAGGTGTTGGCTGGACTGGAAGATTTCAGTGCCTCCTACCTGGATGACATCGCAGTGTTCAGCGCCAGTTGGGAAGAACATCTGCACCACCTCTGGGAAGTGTTGATGGCGCTGCGGAGGGCAGGCCTCACGATCAAGGCGAGTAAGTGCCAGATCGGGCTGGGTTCCGTGGTGTACTTGGGGCACCAGGTTGGAAGCGGCCAGGTGGCACCCCTACAGCCCAAGATTGATACCATCCTGGCTTGGGAACCCCCCAAGACCCAGACAGAGGTGAGAGCCTTTTTAGGACTCACAGGGTACTACAGGAGGTTTGTCAAGGGGTATGGCAGCATTGTTGCCCCCTTGACAGAGCTGACTTCCAGGAAGCAGCCCAAGAAAGTGAACTGGACTGACACCTGTCAGAAGGCTTTTGATGCCCTGAAGACTGCCATGTGCACGGCACCCGTGCTTCAGGCTCCCAACTTCTCAAAGGAATTCATTGTGCAGACAGACGCTTCAGAGCATGGTGTGGGGGCTGTACTTTCACAGATGAATGAGGAGGGCCTAGACCAACCTGTAGCCTTCATTAGTAGGAGGTTACTTCCACGGGAACAGAGGTGGAGTGCAATTGAGCGTGAGGCATTTGCTGTGGTCTGGGCACTGAAGAAGTTCCGGGTTCAGACAGACCACAGGCCCCTCAGATGGTTGATGCAGATGAGGGGTGAGAATCCAAAGCTGTTGAGGCGGTCCATTTCACTACAGGGGATAGACTTCACAGTGGAACACCGCCCTGGTACAGAACACGCCAATGCTGATGGTCTGTCCAGATTTTTCCACCTTAGTGAAGAGAGCTCCCAAGAGGGTGGGTAGTTCTACCCACATTGCAGCTGGAGGGGACACGTGTTAGACCTGGCACCATTGGCGTGGGTCTCCCTTCTATTTTTTCACTGTTGCCTCCTATGTTTTTGCTATGTTTTTGCTGGTCTAGATGCTTTGGGCACTTTGCCACTGCTGTTCAGTGCCAAAGTGCAAGTGCTCCCTATTGTAAATTGTTGTAATGGATTAGTGACTCCATGATTGGCTTATTTGATTTACTTGTCAGACCCTAGTACAGTGCACCATGAGTGCCCAGGGCCTGTAAATCATATGCTGCTGGTGGGCTTGCAGCACTGATTGTGCCACCCACAGAAGCAGCTTGTAAAATATGGCTCAGGCCTGCCATTGCAGAGCCTGTGTGCTGTCTGGAACTGCCATGTCGACTTGGCAAGTGCACACACTTGCCAGTCCCTAAACCTTCCCTTTTCTGCATGTTAGTCACCCCTAAGGTAGGCCCAAGGTACCCCTGTGGGCAGGGTGCATTGTATGTGAAAGGTAGGACATGCCCTGGTGTGTGTGGCATGTCCTGGTAGTGAATTACAACCAATTTCGTTTTTCACTATTGCAAGGCTATCTGTTCCCATAGGCCAGAATGGGCAGTTTGATTATAACATCTTATAAACATAACTGACCCTAGGAACAAGATGGAGAAATAAAGTTTAGTATGCCTGAACTCAGAATGTTAAAATACATCTTTTAGTGGGAGTGATTTTTACATTCTGTGTTTGAAAATACCACTTTTAGAAAGTAGGTATTTTCTTACCTAACCATCCAGTATGCCTCTGCTAGGTTTGTGTATTCCATGTCTGGTTTGAGAGTGACAGGAGGCTGGAGAGGGCTTTGGCTCCAGCAGTCTGATGAGTCAGGGCTGGGCTGAATAGGACCTGGGTTGAATAGAGAGTAGGGGGAGGGGATTTCCTTTCACATGCCTGAGCCTACATAGAATAGAGAGTAGGGGGAGGAGATTTCTTTTCAGCTACCTGGGCCAGGTCTGCTTTTAACAATGCTGTCTCCACCTCCTGCCAGGAAGCTGCACCAGGGAGGACAGAACTGGTTTGGGCTGGGTACAGACACTCTCTGCCTTCAGAGAACAAAGGATTTTGGAGTATAAATATTGGGGCTCAGACACCAGAACTTTAGATCACTTCTGGGAATCAAGACAAACCTTTGCCAAGGAGAAGAAACCAAGGAAGCTGAAGGAGGAGACTGCCCCTGCGCTGGTTACTGTTTGGGGTTGGCCTGCAGTGGTTACTTATTGCCAAGGAAAGGAGAAAAGGAACTTTGTGTGTACTTTATCATCTTGAGGAAGATCTCCAAGGGCTTGAAGCTGAGCTTGCCTCCTGTTCTGAAGTCTCAGGGACACAAAGACTTCACCACCAGCTTCCCCTGAATTTCCTTGCTGGGAATTCTACCTGCAGAGAGGTGCCTGCTGTTGTTTTAGGACCTCTAGAGACTGCGTGTCGCTGGGAGCTGGAAGCGCGACGCAACGAGGAAGAAGCGTGTCGCCGCCGCAGCTGTTGCCGTCGCATTGCCGAAAAAGCGTGCTGCCGCCGCTGTTTGCCGTCGCATCGCCGAAGAAGCGTGTCGCATCGCCAGAGAAGCGTGCCGCCGCCACAGAGGTTGCGTCACATCACCGGAGAAGCGCGTCTCAGGGCCTGTCGCGGCTCAAGAAACCACCGATTTCGCCGCACAGCCGTCAGGCGTGCACGCATCGCATCCAAGTTGTCGCATCGCACCGGATCGTCGCATCACATCGAGGCGCCATCTTGTCGCATCATAACCGGAACACAGTAAGAAACAGACGCTTCGCCTCCTCTCCGGTAAGGAACAGACGCATCGCCTCCCCTGCGCTGCAGTAAGGAACAAGTGCGCCGCCTCCCCCGAAGCAAGGAACTGACGCCTCGCCTTCCCTGCGACCCTTTTGTTTATATTGCGTTACGCATCCAATGTACTTTGAGAGTAAAGTGTCGCATTTACCATCTACATTGAACTAAGCTATTTCTACCATTTGAAAGTCTTATTTTTGAGTACCTTATTGTGGATTTTTGTCATTTGGTCTTGTGTTAAGTCTAGATAAAGATTACTTATTTTTCTAAACTGGTGTGGTGTCCATTTGTAGTGTGTTCACTGTATTACTGTATTTGTCCACAAATGCTTTACACACTGCCTCTGAGATAAGCCTGCCTGCTCGTGCCAAGCTACCAAGGGGGTGAGCAGGGGTTCTTTTGGGAGTGTAGCCCCCTTACCCTGACTAGAAGCAAGGGCCCCTACTTTGTCAAAGGTACCTACCTCGGCCAACTAGAGACCCCCATTTCTAACAGCCACATTATATATTACACTTTTATTCTCCTGGATATATATTTGGAGAGAATTTTGTTTGTTTTGAAGCTGTTTAATACCACTTTAAGTACATCAAAATGATATTTTAAAGGTTGTCTTTTATGTGGAGAGTAAAAAATGCACTGTCGATGCTTGTTTACAGAATGCTAATAAGAAAAAGAAAAATTAATCGTGTGATGAGTGAGAAAAAGGCCAGTGGATAAAACAAGTTCGGACCAAATGAGAATATCTGATAGAGACTTATAGCTGCAGATTCCTTGCCTTTGAATTTCCCAGGCGTCAGGCTGGATCTGGAAACTTTTGCTGAGCAATATTCCTTGCGCACGGCATCAGGTGGCTCCATTCGGCTCCGCGTGACGTCATCGGCGTCGGTAGCGTCGGTTATGACATTGCGGTGCCTATATAGGTGCCACCCAGACACGCAGACGTCAGTTCTTTTCTTTCCGCGCCAGTTAAGCACCGATCAGGGAAGAGCTACCCCTCTACCACTTTTTGGCAGGTTTTTCTCGACTTTTGTCGAATTCGAAAATAAATTCCAACTCTGAATGCGTGGGATGTCTTCGAGGAAGACAGGTTTCAAGCCGTGCAGTGCCTGCCAACGCATGATGTCGGTCATCAATCCCCACCTCGTCTCTCTGGTGTCTCAACCACGACCACAACTCGAAGTCGTTCTCGGACTGCCGGACCATGGCTCCGAAGGCTTTGAGGGAACGAGCGATTAAACTCCTCACGGCCCGGCAGTCGACACCGTCCAGCGAGACTCCGTGGAGGACCCGGTCCCGATCGAAGAAGAGGAGGTCGTGGGACCGCTCCCAGAGCCCTAAGTCCTCTTCCTCTCACTCGAGGTCCTCGGGACACTCGGGGTAGAGGCATAAGAAGAAGAAGAAGTCCAAGTGGACTTCATCTTCACCTCGGCTGACGTCCATCGTCGAGAGAGGTAAGGAGCACAGACGCTCTAGGCACGGTTCCGCGTAGCCAGAGTCGACTTCGCGCCTCCCTCCCTTTCTGGGAGCCGGAGCGACTCCCGCTCTAATAGAAGAATTTTACGAGGCCATGTGCCGTGTATTTGAGTGGAACAACCCCGGAGGTGAGCCCTTGGGCCCCGCAGAGTCAGAAGGGGCCCCATCGTGTTCAATGCCGGTGGCTCCAGCCATGGCGCCGGTGGGGCCTCAAGGATTTGATCCCGGATCCAGGTCGACACCGGTCGTTCCATCGTGACCTCCCCTGGCATCCTCATCCCTGACATCATGAAGCCGGAACAACATTGCTTGACGCTGATTGAACCCAGGGGATCTATTTGTCGCCTGAGCACTTTGAAGATGTGCTGGGCTCAGGAGAGGAATGGGAGGGGTCTATGGACCCTCTGGAAAACCAGGATGTCTCTTTGGAGAACTTGGATTGGTATGGGGAACGTGGGGAGGCCAGTGGTCTGGACACTTCCCCAGATACTGGCATGCTTTCTCCGCCAACAGTGGCTACGGAGGACGGGACATCCTATGCCATGGTGGTAAAGAGGGCAGCTGAGGTCCTTGGACTAGAGCTACCCTCAGTGCAGGTCAGGACTAATCTCCCGACCGAGGTACTTCAACCAGGGGCTTCCACTTCCGAACCCCTTTTGCCCTGTAATGAGTCACTTACGGACGTCCTTCTAGGCATGTGGTCCAAGACTAGCACAGGGGCACCTGTGAATAGGACCATTGCACGCCTCCATCGCCCAGCTCCGGGCAACCCAAAGTTCCTCAAACAACACCCCACCCCAGAAAGTTTGGTGGTGTAGGCCTCTACGTCCCAGGGCGCGTTCCCTTCCACCCCTCCGGATAGGGAATCCAAGAGGCTGGACTCGTTTGGAAAGAAGTTGTTTTCTTCCTCCAGCCTGGCATTGCGGTCGGTGAATACCGCATGCTTATTGGGCTGTTTCTCCCATTCCCTTTGGGAGACGGTTGCGCAAGTGCTCCCACAGGTCCCGGAGGAGGCCCGGTTGTACATTCCCAAGCAGACAAGGATGGGAGAGATGCAGCAAAATTCACCATACGGTGTGGCCTAGATACAACGGATTCGCTGGGCAGATCAATTTCAATGGCAGTGGCCTTGAGGCGCCACGCCTGGCTTAGAACAAATGGCTTCTCAGGCAATGTCCAAGCTAATCTGATGGACATGCCCTTTGATGGAACCCGTCTTTTTGGGGAAAAGGCAGACTCGGCGCTGGTCAGGTTCAAGGACTCTCGAGCTATGGCCAGATCCTTGGGCCTCTCCTCCACTCCTCGTGGCCGGTCTTCCTTTCGCCCCTTTCATGGCAGCCAAACAGGTTTCCAGCCGCGTCAGCCCTATCCTGCACAGACTGCCCAAGCTGTGCGAGTACGTGGACGCAGTGCATTCCAATTCCGGAATGGAGGCCAGAAGTCATTGGCCACACTGCCCCTACCAGCCGCAGCCTCCAAACACTCCTAGGCTGATTCTGCAGGACCACACTACTCCAGTTGGTGGGAGAATTCATCATCATCTCCCCCACTGGAGATCCATAACATCGTACGAGGGGGTCTTGTAGATCGTCCAGGAGGTCTATTCTCTGCCTTTCTTCTCTTTTCCTCCTCTCATTCTGCCAAATCAGGAACGGCTGATTGCTCCAAGAGGAAGTTACATCTCCCTTGGCCAAGGGAGCTATAGAAAGGGTTCCAGTTTCAGAAGTAGACAGTGGCTGTTATTCCTGCTAATTTCTGATTCCTAAGAAGAACAAAGGGTTGCGGCCCATTTTGGATCTTCAAACTGTCAATCTCTTCCTCAAGAAGGACAAGTTCAAGATGCTCACTCTGGCTCAGGTCTTGTCTGCCCTAGACCAAGGAGACTGGATGGTAGCGTTGGCCTACAGGATGCATATTTTCACAACCGCTTCCTGCTGGGCCACAGGCGTTACCTGCGGTTCAAGGTAGGCTGCGAGCAGTTTCAGTTTACAGTGCTCCCCGTCGGTCTTACCAGGGCCCCTCGGGTGTTCACCAAGGTGATGGCGGTGGTCGCAGCTCATCTCCACAGGTTAGGGGTGTCAGTCTTCCCCTACCTCGACGACTGGCTGTTGAAGGTGTCCTCGCCCCAGGAAGTCGTCTACCACCTTCAGACTATGGCAGACCTCCTGCATTTGCTGGGGTTCTCTATAAACGTGCCGAAGTCACACCTAATTCCTTCTCAGATGCTCCCTTTCATTGGGGCAGTTCTGGACACAGTGCAATTTCGGGCCTATCCTCCCGAGCAGTGAGTCCAGGATATTCAGGTTATGATTCCGATGTTTCAGCCTCTATCCTGGATTTCGGTGAGACTGACTCTGAGGCTGTTGGGCCTCATGGCCTCCTGCATCTTGTTGGTAAAGCATGCCAGGTGGCATATGCGGGCACTGCAGTGGGACCTGAAGTTTCATTGGGCACAGCATCGAGGAAATCTCAAGGAACTGCGAGAGATCTGCAGTGGTGGTTGACGAACAGCAATTGGGTCAATGGCAGACCCCTCTCCCTTCCCCTACCAGATTTCACAGTCATGACAGATGTCCCACTTCTGGGTTGGGGCGGCCATCTGGGAGAGGTGGAGATCAGGGGACACTGGTCTCCGGTGGAGACGGGGCTCCACATAAATTTGTTGGAGCTCCCAGCGATTCAACTGGCATTGAAAGCATTTCTTCCCTCTATCAAGGGGAAGTTAGTGCAGGTGTTCACGGACAACACCACCGCCATGTGGTACTGCAACAAGCAGGGCGGGGTGGGGCCCTGGACCCTCTGCCGGGAGGCCGTGCATCTCTGGACATGGCTGGAGCAGCAGGGCATAACCTTGGTGGTTCAACACCTGGCAGGTTCTCTGAACGCCAGGGTGGACGAACTCAGCCGTCGATGCCTAGCGGATCACGAATGGCGTCTTCAGTCAAAGGTGGCGCAAGGTCTCTTTCAGCAGTGGGGAGAACCTTGGTTAGATTTGTTCGCCTCCGAAGAGAACACGCAGTGTCAGCAGTACTGCACGCTGGAGTTTCCAAGGCGGCTATCACTCAGCGACGCTTTTCGTCGCGAGTGGAGCTCAGGCCTGCTGTACGCCTTTCCGCCCATCCCACTCCTGGCCAGTGTTCTGAAGAAGATCAGGAGTGACAGAGCCCAAGTCATCCTTGTGGCTCCTGACTGAGCAAGGAGAGTCTGGTATCCAGAGCTTCTGAGAATGAGCATCGATCCTCCGATCAGGCTGCCTCTTCGGGAGGATCTTCTGTCCCAGCAGCAGGGGAGGGTTCTCCACCCGAACCTGTCAACTGCGCCTCCATGCGTGGAGATTGAGCAGTTACAGTTGATAGCTTTTGTCCTTCCTCCCGAAGTCTGTAACGTTACTCTGGCGGCCAGGCGGCCCTCTACTAAGACGGTATACGCCTGCCGTTGGAAGAAGTTTCTATTATACTGTACAGGAAGGTCTATTGACCCTCTTTCTGCTTCTCTTTCCACTGCCCTTTACTTAATTCTGACCCTTGCCCAGCAGGGCTCTGCTTTGGGAACTCTCAAGGGCTACCTTTCTTCTCTGTCTGCTTTTTTGTGGCTGCCAGACCAACCCTCTCTCTTCAAATCTCCCATTGTGCATAGATATCTGAAAGGGCTGGCTCACCTGTTTCCACCTATGCCCTTTGTAATGCCGCAGCGGGACCTTAATTTGGTCCTCACCTCTTTGATGTGTGCACCCTTTGAGTCTTTACACAATTGTCCCCTCCGGCTGTTGACCATCAAAACAACCTTCTTGGTGACGATCACATCGGCCCGGAGGATGAGTGAGCTGCAGGCATTATCTTGCTCGCCTCCTTATCTTATGTCCTTTCCGGACAAGGTGATGCTTCGCACTCGAGCATCCTTTTTACCAAAGGTTGTGACCCCTTTCCATCTGGGTCAGTCCATCACATTGTCCACCTTCTTTGCTCCCCCACATCCTTCTAAGGAAGAGGAGCGTCTCCATCGGCTGGACCCAAATGGAGCGTTGTCGTTCTACCTTGACCGCACAAAAGAGTTCCAGGTGGATGACCAACTCTTTATGGGGTACGTGGGAGCAAAGAAGGGAAGGGCAGTGCAGAAAAGAACCATCTCTCGCTGGGTCGTTCTCTGCATCAAGATCTGCTATGCCCTGGCAAAGGAGCAGCCCCCTGAGGGATTAAGGGTCCATTCCACCAGGGGAATGGCTGCGACTACGGCCTTTGCTCGGGGTGTCCCAGTACAAAATATCTGTCAGGCGGCAACATGGGTACCATTGCACACATTTGCAAAACACTACTGCCTGGATGGTCAGGTCCGCAGAGACGGGCATTTTGCCCATTCGGTCCTACAGGACTTTCTAGTTTAAGGTATTGGTCCGCACTCACCGCCGGGATGGTATGGCTTGGGTATCTAATTCCGAGGTAAGGAATCTGCAGCTAGAAGTCTCTATCAGATGAACAAGTTACTTACTTTCGGTAACGCATTATCTGGTAGAGACTCTATCTAGCTGCAGATTCCTTACAGTCCCAACCATGCCTCCCCGCTTTACGGACTAATATTTTAGGGCTAGGGTTACTCCCCTTCTCAGAGCCCTAGTTTTGCACACGACTACGTCAGTTACTTCGTGGCCCTGTGCTTCTGGGTGGAAAAAACAAAAAGTACTGACATCCGTGCACCTGGGTGGCACTGCAACGTCATAACCAACGCTGCCGACGACGTCACGCGGAGCCGAATGGAGCCACCTGACGCCGCGCGCAAGGGGTAGTGCTCAGCAAAAGTTTCCGGATCCAGCCTGACGCCTGGGAAATTCAAAGGTTTGGAATCTGCAGTCAGATAGAGTCTCTACCAGATAATGCATTACCGAAGGTAAGTAACTTGTTCTTTAGACCCAGAAGGCAGAGTCATGTGTTTTCGCATGGTTAATAGGTGTGGTTGTGATATGAGTAAATGTGGCCCATGTGGGTCTAGTGCTTCTGTTTGTGTGTTGAGCATAGGTGTATCTCAGGGTGGTGGATGAGAGTTTTATAGCAGTTAAGCACTATTTGATAGAGTTTTAAGATATATTATGTTCTTATACACTTGAGTGCAGAAGGATGCTTTAACCTTATTTGATTCCTGCTTTGCTTATCAGATTAAATCTTACTTTGAACAGAAAAACGTTCTGCACTGTTAAGTCAGGCTTAATGTTTGACAATGATGCCATCAAGAGGGGACTCTTTTGGGACATTAACAATTTCATTTGTTTAATCTTGTTTTTTTTAAATTAATTTGAGTCCTAACATATTTCTTCCTTTATTGATAAAGGTACAGTGTACAAGAAGTATCCAAAGACAAAAACTGTGAGAAAGTCGGTTCCATTTGTAGTTTTACCAAAAGAAGAAGAAATCTGTTCAACAAAAGAGGTATTTCAGTCCATGCAAGCTTATTTTATTGTCTCTGAATTGATTACGAAACCAGAGATTAGGAATTATGATGATAAACACTGGGAATCAACAAGTTGCAGGACACATTAAGATGTGAAAAACTAATTTGGACCACAGTTCATTTGTTTTGAACTGGCCTTGTACAGGTTTCAAAAGAATGATGAATTCATAAAACGTTCCCTTCAAAACCCCTGCAAGCCTTTTTCTTTGAGGCTTTTCACCACAGAAATCATAACACAGATCGATGTATTGGGTTGCAGTTTTTCACTGATATGCTAAATGGTTCTGTGGTCGCAAAGCCTGTGGTTTGCAAAATCACAGGCTTTGCTATTGCAAAACCACAAGTTGCAGTGTACCAAAGGCGCACTGCATGTCAGAAATGTCTTTCTGGCTTATCGAGTTCACTGTGTGAAACACTGAGAATGAGAAGGAGGAAGAGACATGAAAAGGGCATCCCCTCTTTATAATCTCAATGACATTTATCAATGCTTTGCAATAGCTTTGTAAACACAATTTCGGTCACAACCGATTGATGTCTCCTCAAAGGGTGTATGTAGTATTGGATTTGTAAAGTGGAAGCAGTCCATATGGCGGAAAGCTTCCATGTTGTAAATAAGCATCAGAGGAACATGCAGCAAACCAGTGGGCCACTTCATACGCACACAGTGCCATTCATACAATGTCTATTTTATTTTTTTCATGTCAGCCCTTGTGCCTTTAAGGGACAAGGCCTGTTATTAAAAACAAGCATTGGCAAATTCAGCATATCTATGTTCTTTTTAGCCATGCTGTACTGTATCGCGGCTGTTGTACAACACGGCTAAAAATAAAAAAATGTAAAAACTCAATGACACAGCCTCCGCATCATTTTATAGGTGCTTTCATGCTTTCACTACTCATGATCACACTTACAAATTTATGTTTTATGTTTTTTTACTGAGTTGAGATGGAACAGTAAATAAGAAAAGAAACACTAAAGTGCTCTTTTAAAATATAGCACAGAAACACTTCAATACAAAAATTGAATGGATGAGCGGGTTGCGGGAGGGAGATTAGGTCGGGGAAAGGGTGGGGGAGAAGCAACACAGGTGGGGGTAAACCAACAGAGCGAGCAAGGGAGAAGCAGTATCGATGGCGAGGGAGAAGCAACATGAAGGCAAGAACATAGGTGAAAGAGAGGAACATGGAACATGGGGGGAAGAATCACATGGGGCAGAGAGAGCAATTTCAGTGCGGTTGGAGGGAGAGAAGCATTTGGCAAGAGGCAGCAATGTGGAGTGGGGAGAGAAGCACATGAGAGAGATAGCTGGAAAACGCAAGTACGCTTATGGACTGTTTAAACAAAAAAGTAGTTCTCTAAAAGCGAGTAGAGGAAGCATAGAAGCCAGCAAATCAAAGAGATGGTGAAAAGGCTATTCTCCATGAGAGTGACAAACAGAAGATGTACAGGCTGAAACAAAGAGAGCCATCCAATAGAAAGCAAACAAATAAGAGTGACAGGAAAGCCAACCAATGGTAAGTAGTGGGTGGGATGCAAGTCTCTGTATGTTCTTGGTAAACCACAATATGTCTTTCACAACCAGATGGATTATGATTTCTGGTAGGCTAAACTTAAAAGGATCCATTCTGCCAGTATGAATTCAGGGATGGAGGTCTGCTGTTCCATGCAGGACTCCATCTAAGCATTTAAAACAGATCACAAGGAGTTGGAAGCAGATTCCTTCCCCATTAATATTAATGAGATGGAAGCTTGCAATTTTTTCTGACCTGCCCATTACGGGTTCACAGCATAAAATAAAGCTTGGGCTGCAGATAATCTCTACACATCAAGCCTCTACTTTTTGCTTCAGAAATTCAAAACAAAACTTCAGGAAGTCATAATCTGTATGTAGTTATGTCATTGTAAATGCAACACTGTTGTCCAACAGACATTTTTGTAATCAACTGGCATCTCTCAACAATGTTAAAAGATCAATGATGCATTTTGCCATGTTTGGTACTCCTCAGAGTTATGTAGTTAGAATGCTTTTGATGCATGGGGCCATTTTCCAGTGAGAATTCAGATCCGGGCTGCTGACTTTACCTTAAATGTGGGGTGAAATCATTTAATACAGATTTAATTTCCATTCCATATTTTGCCATGTTTAGTACTCCTCAGTTTTATATAGTTAGGATGCTTTTGATGCCTGGGGACATTTTCCAGTGAGAATTCAGATCTGGCTGCTGACTGTGCCTTAAATATCATTTAATACAGATGTAATTTTCTTTTTGGTTTGCGTGTTAAATTATTCATTGAGGTGTATAGTATTTCACTAATTTTATTTTAACCAGACTTCATGTAAAAACAAAGGATTTTTCTCCTATTCAAGCTTTGAAAGTCTGAAATCTTGTTTCTGTGTTAGGCCTAATTAAGTTTCTACAAAAAACACAATATAATTAGGCTAACAATTCCACAAGACCTGTATTTGAAACTAAAGTTCCAGCAGCAGACATTTTGCATTGCTTCTTATGTCATGTTGCGTTGTATTCATTTATTTTCTTTTTTTCCCAACTTTATTTATAGATTTTAATAAAAACCCACAGGTGTTCAGCAATAGACAGCACATAATGGCGCAATAATCATTTGAGTAACATGTGCAATACAGAACCTCTCGATACATAGAGTAAAAGCAGCCTCACAACTGTCTTCAATCAGTACACCTAGTTTGAGTCTTCCTCCGTTGTGTATTCGCCCTCCCCATATTCATTCTGAACACTCGCATTCATTCCAGTATTCAGGAACGCATTCCATAGTTCCCTCCATTGCTTTAAATCCTCATCTATTTTGTCATCTCTACGACTAGTTTCCATATGGGCCTTCTTCAGCTAACGTCCATTCGCTAATATCCCTCATCCACACATCTACCTCAGGGGCACGCGTTCCCATCCATGTTATTGCTATTCTGCGCCGTGCTAGCACTATGAGTGACTGCCAGAGTTTATGGGCTATCTTGCTTTGTTTTTTGGGCTTCCGTAAGTGTCCCAACAGGCAGTGTAGCGGTGTCAGCTCCATACGGAGTCTGGTGCCACTCTGCACCCTCTCCACCACCTTGGCCCAAAAAAGTCTAACCCCAGGGCATCCCCAGGTTAAGTGTAGGAAGTCTGCCCCTCTTCTCCGCACCGGGGGCAGGCGTCTAACGGTGCAATGCGGTACAACTTCACAGGGGTCATATAGGTGCGGTGCAAGTAGTTATAGGGTATGAGATTGAAGAGAGCATTGCATGATACCGTCTGTGTGAGTGCGCCCACTGCCTTCCATGCCCTATCGTCGAGGGGCTCCTACAAGTCGGCATTCCATGTTGCAAATGACCTGGGGAAGGGGGCCCTTAGAGTCAACCCTCATTGCATTGTTTAGGAGAGAGATTAGCCGTCGCCCTGCTACACATGTGAGCATTGCATCCAATGTTTGTGTTGTCTTTGGGCTGACTGAATACGTGGACCAGGTTGCCTTAAATAGATGATCGGATATACCAGCACAATGCAAATAATGGCCCCTCCCCAGCCCAAAGTCCTTGCACGCTTGCTCATATGAGATGAAAGTCTCGCCTGGGTATAAGCCTGCCAATATACTGCATTCCCCCTCTTGCCAAGCCTGAAATGACATATTGTTCATCATTGTCCGCACTGGAGCAAGTACCCACACCGACAGTTCCCGATGGAATGGAGCATGCTTTATGATCCGTTCCACGAAGCATTGTCAAATGCTCGCAGAATGTTTAACTATATATGGTCAGGAATGCCCACCCCCTCCATCAATGCTGTCAGGCGCCTATCCAGAAGGACCCTCCCTCTTAAAAGCCTCTTCTCCCAGTTGTCCCCTGCGTCTAGCCATAGGGAAGCGTGCTGCAAATGTGCCGCAAAATAGTAGAGGTCCAACCGAGGGGCCTCCAAGCCTCCCTCCTCATATAACAGGTTCAGAGTGTCCAATGCCACTCTACTACGGCGGCCGGCCCAATAAAGGTCCTCTAGTATAGAGTTTAGCTGTCTGATCACTCACCTGTGGATAGGGCATAGCGAATTCTGGAGCACATAGAGGCAGCTGGGCTGCACTATCATCTTGGCCACCGCCAGCCTACCCATTAAAGAGAGCTGTAGTGTATTCCAGAAGGACACTAAATCTCTTAGAGCATCCATCGTTCGAAGTAAATTATGGTGCAATGACTGCGTGTCCTCTGTCGCCACCTGTATACCCAGGTATCTAAAATGTCCTGTCTCCCATTTCAGCCCCAGACATGGGAGTCGCTCCAGGGGAAGTCGAGCCAACCGAGCCAGTGGGAAGATCAAAGGTTTACGCTTGTTAAATCACAGCCCGACTAGGCACCGAAGTCCTCCAATATTCATTGTAGTACCGGCACTGCCTCTTGAGGCAAGGCAACATAGAAGAGGGTGTCATCTGCATACAGCGTCATCACGTGGGGGGGGTCCCACCTGTGCGAAAGCCCCACCGCTCCAAGTCCCTTCGTGCCCAAATTGCCAGCAGCTCGATTGCCAGCGCAAATAATAACGGCGAGAGCGTGTAGCCCCAACGTGTGCTCCTCTCCAGTACTCGGACCGACTCTGACCCACATGGACACGGGTGCTCGGTGCAAAGTATAATACTTTGACCCAGCAGCGAAACCGAGGGCTGAAGCCCGCTGACAGCAGAACTTCCAGCAGATACCCCCAATCAACAGTGTCAAATGCTTTCTCTAAATCTATGGATATTAGGGCCAGTTCCTCGTCTCTGTGGCGCACCTTATGCATGATATGTGTCAGCCTTCTTATGTTCATGCCGGTGCTGCGGGTGGGTATAAACCCACACTGGTCTTCATGGATCAGGTGGAACATATAGGGAGCCAGCCGGACCACCAAGATCTTGCATAGTATTTTAACGTCCAAATTAATCATGGTGAGAGGTCAGTAGGCTGCCGGTTCCCTGCTGTCCCCCCCGGCTTCAAGATCATGACTATCTGCCCTTCCTGCATGGTGGGGACAGCAGTCCCCGCTCAAACGCCTCCTCGTACACCTCAATAGAGGCTGTGCTAGCTTCGCTGAGTATGCCTGGAAAAATTTCATCTGGAAGCCATCCGCTCCCAGAGCCTTGGCCCTGGGCATTGACTGCAGTGCCTCCCGGATCGCCTCGACAGTCATCCTTCCGTCAAGATCCTTCACCCCGAGTGTGGGAGCCGCCTTAACCCCAACGCCCGAATAAAAGGGACATAGCGATCCTCATGCACCGCGTGGTCTGCCATATATACTTTCTGCAAGTGCTGCTTAAATACATCTAAGATTCCCCTCCTAGTTGGCACTAGGTCCTCACCAGCGTCCGTCAAACAGGTCGTCAAAGGTGCTGCCTGTTCCTTCCATAGAACCCCACCAATAGACACCCGGATTTATCCACCTCGGCATGTAGCATCTGGCGGTACTGGCACAACGTGTATTTGTCCAGCCTTTCCCATAGGTCCCTAATTCGCATGTGCAACCTCCTTTCCTGGTCTCCCACATCCGGGGCTGCCATGTCCCCCGCCTAGACCTCTGCCAAGGTGCTCTCCTCCTCATCTAGTTCCCTCTGTAGCTGTCTGCGTACCCCACACATCAATCCCATACTTGCTCCCCACAACACTGCTTTCATTGCTTCCCATTCAGTATCTCTGCCGGCCGTCCCCCCCCAATTGGAAGCCATGTATTCTGTTAATGCCTGCGACAAGACTTCCCTCCCCACCTGGTCGCTAAGTATGTCAGGGGGCAGTCTCCATTGTCATGGTCCCAAAGTGGGAGCACCCCACTGCACCACACATCGCACGAGCGCATGTCCGACATGAAACGAGCCAGATGAGTCACCTCCTCCTCCGGAAAGGCAGGTGTACCTGTCACCAGCACCCTGTCCAGCCTACTGTGTGTACCGTAGGTGGGGGAAAAACATGTGTACAGCGAGACGGTAGGGTGCCCCTCACGCCAGACATCCCGCAAGTCTAACTTTCGCATATTTTACCGGAGCTTTTGTGTCATCTTCGGTTTAGTTCCTGTTTTTGGAGGGTGCCTATCGAAGTCTGCATCCAACACACAATTAAAATCCCCCATCCATAATAATAGCACATCTAGTTCTGGGGTTATTAAATCCTGAATGGTTTGAAACAACATAGGTTCATCCGTATTGGGGGCATATGTGTTTAAAATAGTGAGGACTTGGCCTTCCAACATGCCCCGGAGGAGCACGTATCGACAGTTCACATCTGCTTACATATACATGAGGGTGAACGGTGTCCTGGGGCCACCCTCACCACTTCGCCTCTGGCATATGTAGAGTAGGAGGAGTGAAACATTTGACCCCGCCATTTCTTTGCCACCCTGGGTGCTCCGGAGTCATCCAGGTGCATTTCCTGAAGGCAAGCTATGGACACCTGATGGCGTTTAAGAAAGGATAACACTCTGTGGTGTTTTGGACATGTGCCCAAGCCCCTAACATTCCAGCTCCGGAATCTAATATCAGTCGCCATACCTGTAAGGGTTCACCCTTGAACATGCCAAATGTCCCCGTCCACCCATCGCGTTGTTCTCATTTTTTAAATGTTTTTTTGCCAATATGTTACCGGAGAGTATCTTTATGTCCAGTTCATTCCAAAAGTAAGATTTTGTGGCTTCTCAGATTCTCATATGATTCTGCTCGCTGCAGAATTCCATATTTTACTGCCTGGACTGTGATGGACTTGTCACCTGCCTGAGGCTGGTTAAAACCTGAGACCATAGGTTTAAAGTAAGTGGAGGATCATACATTACTCCACAGACTTTGATGACACATCTAGTGGGAATGGAAATTAGAACCTGCGCTAAAGTATACTGACAAAGCACTGCATATTTGGGCTTTATCCTGTTGCACACTAACCTGGTTTTAACGTCATCAAATTAGTATTCATTGGCGGTCCCAAATATTTACTTTTTTCTTAATCCTGCCTGGCTGAATTGAATGTGTTTGCAGCATAAACATCATGAACAAGTATGTTGTAGTGTAGATTTTAATGCTTTGGTTTGAAGGAGGCAACTCTGGGTAGTCATATTTATCTGACTTTCCAAAGAGAGATTGTGGCTGATGTGCATGGACATAAGGTAAAATCTACTGTCTCAGAGCAGCAGTACTGAAGTTCTGATGATCCAAATATGGTTTCCTGGTATTCTGTTTTCAGAACATTTGCTGACAACCATCACTTGACCGAACAACGGGATCAAATCTAGGCTGCTACCTGTCCGTCGTCATGGCCCAAAAAGAGGAGTCTCTGTGAGCGTGCATAAAAACTCCATTATTGTATAACAGGGCTGCAGTTGAAAACTAAAAAGATGGGTGGCAATGAGGAGCAGTGGGGAACCCTACATTTCATTGTTTTAGAAGAACTCTGGATTGGAAAAGAGCTCCTGACTAGAAGCAATGAAGCAATAAAGGATCCATTCTATTCTAGTTATGTGGAAGTGAATGTGGATGGTCAGCTCTTTGAAAGATTTTATTATATCAAAATATTTAAAGAACAAATCATGCTGTCTTACAAAATTTAATATACTAATTAGTATGCCAACTAAGACATTAATCTATTCTGTGAAACATGAAAATTATTTATCACTACTTCCTGATACCTTGAATCATTGTGATATACTCATGATCCTAAAAAAGAAAAATGGCAAATTAAAATAAAAGTACATTTATAATAAGATAAAAAGATAAAATATTATCAGGTGTCAATTGCAAGTAACTATCATGTAATATAAACACAATGGGGGGCGTGGCTTGGGCAGCAATGGAGTCGGACGTGTAGCCCTGGAGCTCCGTCGGTGGCTCCCTTCCCTGGCTGCAATAACTCACCTGTATGTGAGTTGAAGGGACCGCTGCCTGTTGTAATTCCCTCTGCAAAGGCTCGGACGCTCTACTGACTGAATAAGTGGTCGGCGGGAGCATAACGCTGTAACGGGACCCCTTGCCTGCTCTACTGCCGTGAGCGGCTCTGAGGTATCGGACAGGCAGAACTACGTGGGGCCGGGGATTGGCCCTGCCCCCCAAGGCCCAGATACGCGCTGAGGCTCGGACTCACCTTCTGCGCCGGCCGTCGCCGGGCCGTTCTCGAAGCTCATCGGAAAGGCGTCGAGAGGGACGCAACAATGCTCCTGGCCAACACCGGGCTTAATCCCACCGCCTGCTGAGCCAACGCGCGTGAAGCGCTGCTGCCGGCTCCGGTATTCAACGCGAGGCCGTGGTCTGGCTCCGCCCCCTGGGCCTGCTTTGACACTGTGAGGCTGGGCCGGCGCGGAGGCTGAGGTCGATAGCGAGAATTCTGCACTCGCAGGTGAGGCGCTGCTTGGGGGCTTCGCGGGGGAGAGCTGCCATTCAGGGATCGTTCTGCCCTCCTCCGTGATTGCTGAACAGGTTGCAGTGGCGACATCGGGCCCTGCGATATGTCAGGGATTGATGGTTGTCTCACCCCGGTGCCTGGGCGGACACATTGAAGCCCCCCCATTGCGGCAATGCATCGTAGCTGAGGGGTACTATAATCGGATATTCCTGCAGAGATAACGCGCTCTTCACTCGCATAGACGCCTGTGGCCTGTGCTGCCTGAGTGACCTGACTGCGGCCTTTAGGAAAGGACTGAGTAGTCAGCCATATTGTACTCAGTGGGAAGTGCGAAGTCATCTCAGGGGCCCTGGGGGGGTCCCAAGTGGAGGATTACCCATTGCTGAGCATTCCACGTTAAGACACCCGCCACACTGGGTGCTTTGCCCTCGGGGACCACTCAGAGTTGAACTGGTCGGGCTGCAGCTGTGGCTATTCGAGTGCGTGGTGACATACCACGGCTTGCCGCGTCTGCTGACTCCTGCTTTTTGGGACTATACTACTGGACCTGCCTAACTGCCTCCATATCGCAATCTAGCAGCATAGCCACGTACAGTGCAGTTGAGACACGCTTGCCCAGTCGGGCCGAACCCGGATGTTGTTTGTGGTGGATGGCGGATGTTGATCTTGGACGCTGCTCCAGCGGCAACTGAGGAGTGATACCTCCAGCACAGCGCTCGTTCTCTGCTGCCCCATGTCACGAGGGGGCCGAACGAAGACTGGCACCGGGGGTGCGACGGGCCTTCACCCACAGACCCGGGCGCAGGCAGAAAAGATGGCGGAGGCGGAGACGGTGGGCCCTATGTCGCATAAACTGGATGCGGTGCTAGAGGCGGTAGAGAAACTCGGAGAAACAATGAATCAAATCTGCACCTCCCTAGAAGGTAAAATTGACAAAGTGGCACTTGATCTGACGCTGCTGCATGCAGACCATCGGAAACTCGCAGACCGTACTGCCGCCACCGAAGGGGAAATTGCAGAGGTTTCACCGCGAGTGTCTACGGCTGAGAAGAACATTCGTGATCTGCTCAATCGAGTGGAATTCCTGGAAGATAGAGTGGAGGATGCCGAAGGTAGGGCCCGTCGCAACAACGTACGCGTTGTGGACCTTCCGGAGGGAGCGGAAGGGAAGAATGCAGTAACCTACGCTGAAGATTGGATCCGTTCACTGCTGCCGGGGGGGGCCCTGTCCCCACACTTCGTTGTCGAAAGAGCACACAGGGTGCCTGCCAAACCCCCACCTCCGGGCTCAAACCCAAGGCTGTTTTTAATCCGTCTCTTAAACTATAGGGACCGGGACGCTGTTCTTCAAGAGACTAGAAAATTGCAGGATATACAAGTAGATAATCACAAAGTGATGATCTTTCCGGACCACACCTTCCAGGTCCAGAAACAACGCCATTCTTATTTAGCAGTGAAGAGACGCCTGCGGCAATGTGATCTTAAATAGTAGTTATTGTTTCCTGCGAAGTTGAGGGTTATTGCAAATGGAAAAACACATTTTTTTACCACACCGGAAGGAGCAGAGGAATGGCTGGACTCTTTTAACTCATCACAAACTGGCCGCAGAGGGCCACCGCCAGAGACTGCACCGCGACGCCGCCGACGGCGGCGGAGAAGGTCGCAGTCCTCCCCCCAACAGGCATCTGGCCTGACTCCAGAATTGATACTAAGCGGACAGCTTGAGGCAGTGCAGGCGGTGGCAAACATCAGCGACTCCCCGGAGGGGGAATCCGACTCAGACTCTGATCATCGAGGACCGCAAAGCGAAGAGGAACTCTCGGATGCTTTCCCCGTCTCCCAAGGCTCCGGCGTATTGCCGCATGTCACTCCACAGACTTCCGATGATATTGCCTGAATATGCACACATTTATTGCTCACCTCTCTCTTCCTTCATATGCTGAACGACGCTTGGTCCTTTTAGACACGCAAGTATAAAAGTTTCAGTGTGCTGTCTATGTATTGTAATGACTAAGTCTGATATTTATGCACTGGTCAGCATTGTGGGGTGGGTTCCGGAACTGTCGACATACCCCCCTTTTTTTTGATAGCCTTACAACATATGGGAATTTCATGTATAATACTCAGGCGGCGGTCCCGACCGAACTGAGGTCTAGCCGGGGATGGGTTTAGCTACACTTGACGGTCCCCTCCTTTATCTCCTTTGACACTTAGGTTGCTGTGCACAATAGTCTCCCCCAGACGTTAGCTGTGTGCTATTGCATTTCAAGTTTGGGCAATTGCCTGTTACAAATTTGCTCTCATGGTATTTTTGATTGTAAGTTGTTTTTCAGTTTTTTCCGCCATCATTTTTAGACAGAGGTATGGTTGTTGTATGGTGGGGTTGCGCAGTGAAGCACACACTGGAATAGTCTCTATGCATCTACTGGCACCCTCTCCTGGCATTCGGTTGGACGGGCTTAGATACACCCCAGACTTTCATTGGTTATGGCACCCATTAGAATAGGCACATGGAACGTTCGTGGCATCCATAGTCCGGAACGCCGCTTTCTCATATACACTTACCTGAAACGCCATCACATACAAATAGCGCTCCTTCAGGAGACACATTTAGCTCAAACAGAAATTGCACGACTCTGCAGACGCTGGAGGGGGCAACTGTATGCGACGGGCTACTCTGCATACGCGCGGGGAGTCCTGGTGTGGGTGAGACTGGGTACTCCATTTAAGGTGGTGGACATATTGGTGGATGAGGAGGGCAGATATGTTATAGTTAAAGGGATACTCGATGGGAAACCGGTAGTATTGGCATCACTCTATGCACCCAACACTGAGCAGGCAGCCTTCTTAGATCTTCTATCGAAGAAATTGTCCACATGGCATGATCTCCCTATGATTCTGGGTGGAGACTATAACTGTGTATTGGACGTCTCCCTGGACCGGTCCTTCCCTCCCTTGCCTGGCACCGCCACCCACACAGCCGCAAAAGCGTTGGGGCACTGGGCACTACAGTGGCGTTTCTCCGATGCATGGCGACACAGGAACCCAATAGACAGGGTGTATTCCTACTACTCCGGGGCTCACAGACTACATGTGCGTTTAGACCGCTTCATGGTTTCAAACGACCTTTTACCGTGCATTTCAGACTCCACCTACATGGGGCGTACACACTCTGACCATAATCCGCATACCATAGAGTTGCAGTGGGAGGATGAGTCACCACCAATCCCGATCTGGCGCCTTCAGCCAGATGTCCTCCTGGATGCGCCCTTTCGGGACTTATTGGCCACTACTGTGTGAGAAGTTGGCCTGGCATATGCTGTCCACTAATTAGAGTGGGCACCTTGCACCAGTCCAAATCGACTCTTATGGTAGGTAGGTTAAAGACAACCTTATTGAAAGCTATCCTAGTGGTAGCTGTGGAGAGCAGCCTTCAGGCTAAGTCTTGAAGGAATGTAAAGCAGCTTGTTTTACCAGTCTATAATCTCTTGAGTGACCAAATGAAAGAGCACCACACCAGGTATATATTCAAAATATATGTATTTATTACTAAACACACCCCTCTAGTCTCTTTATGAGGCTAGAGTTCGAAGTACATAGGTTATAAGATCTTAAATCACAGTAATAGCACAAATACACGTTTGGGCCCTAGGGGCGTACCAAACCATATACCAATAAAGTGGTATGCGAACCACGACTGAACTAGACACTAGGCCTAGAGCCTCTAGAAGTGCTTGGACCACAAGGAACCACCCAAGGTAGTGACACAGGGGACCCACGGGAGACGCGTGCAGTGTAAATACACAACCGCGATACGCCGTTAACTTCTATGGAGAAAGTCGGGATCGGGAAAATAGAGGAAAGGGACACTTAGAAGAGGACTAGGACAAAACCCTTTGAGATCTAGGACTTTGAAGAGTCTCTACCCACGGGAGCACCGGAGTACTCGTGTTACCTCACCCAGGGAAGCCGGGTGCATAGGTGCCTTTCGGGGTCGGGTTTCGTCGTCGGTTCTTATGGCGATCTGCTGCAAAGTGCTGCTGGCGACCAGGAGAAAAGTGTCCGGGTGGATCCAAGAGTGGATCGGAGTTCTGAAGAACCTGAAAGCAGAGGGGACAGAGTCTGGGTCACTAGCCAGTGACCAGGGAGGCGATGGACAGATGCCCACCGATGTCGAGTGCTTCAGATTCGATGACGGTCGTCTTGACTCTTCAGCCACGAGGTCCGGGAGGCGTTGTCGGCGACCAGGAGCAGGATTCGGGCTGTTGCTCGATGTCTGTCGAGTGCAGAGGTGTCGGCGACCAGATTGGACCCAACAAGCCTTGGCAACGGCAAGTCTCGAGTAAGATGTAGATCGTCGATGATGCAGACCAGCAAGGTCTGGGGAACTCACCCAGCGAGGGTAAGTGAGGGCAGGCCTGGAGCAACCAGACTGCCAAGTAAAGAAAATATTGGCCTTCGTTAAGGGCTACTAGCCAACGGGCTAGCGACCGCGAAGGAGCCTCGTGACGCCGCACGTGGAGCTGGCTTACAGGACACTCGTGGAGTGGGGGCCAGTGATCTTCGGTGCAGGTGGTGCTGGAGGCTAGGGCTACTCGGAGCCCAAAGCACGACTTCTTGGGAGACCCAGAAGATGGTGCACTTGCAAATGTGCTCGGTGTCCAGGGGTCACGGTCTCACGTCACCCACGATAGCCACGGGCCTCAGCTTTGCTGGGGACTCAGGGTAGCCTCGGGGAAGTCTGAGAATCCACCTCTGGTGATGCGATGACTTCAGCGTCCGACGGGAGCTTCAGTGATGCGAACCGGACAGATGCTTCTTTGGTGCCTGCCAAGCAGGGGAGTCACTCCTTGACCCCAAGGGAGATTCTTCAGTCCTCTAGTCGTGAGTAGAGCGTCGAAGGTCCAGGATTCTGTTTCAGAGTTTCGTCCAGGTATAATCTAAAGTCCTAGGGACTGGGTTCCTACCTTTATTCTAAAAATAGGGGATGGACTACTCTGTGGCCCCACCTATGGGTGGGTCAGGGCAGAGGGGTGGCTACACCCCTTTCCCTTTGTCCAGTTCGCGCCAAAGCAGGGGCTGCAAGCCCCTGATCCGGTTTGAACTGGGGTATGCACAGGGACACCAAATGTGCCCCCAGTGCAGGACTTCAAAGCACCCGAAAGTGCTCCCGCCCAGCCCCAATACACATTGTCCTGTCTGGGGAGGTGGTCACACCTCCCTGGGACAGGAAACCTATTGTCCAGGCCTCCCCTGCCGGAGTTTCGTCCAGCAGCAGGAGGCCAGACTCGTGTCTGTGGCAGCAGCATCCATTTTGTGATGCCAGGCTCTGGAAAGAAGTTACCGGACTCGTCAGAGTTAACATGCCTTTCCCTCTAGAAGGGTGGAATGCTACCCCCGCCGCCAGGATTGGCGGGGGGTAGTATTCCAAGATGTTTGACACCAAACACGACATGTTTAGGTGCAGCCATTCCATAGTTAGCATTTTACCGCGAGGATATAATGCGTTTAAGAGTATATGGTCAGGCTGCACTACAAACAGCATCAGAGATGGTCTCCGAACGCTGCAGAGGGGCCCTGCTCATGCAGGGGCACCCTCTCACATAGGAACCATGCACTCTGCCTTTAGGATTGATAAGGCCTGCCTTAGGAGTGACTTATAGGTTTATATGTGTGTATGCATTTAGTGATATAGGTAACCTATACCACAGCAAGGGGTGCATGCACCACCTTACCCAGGCTGCAGTAGCAGACCTGTGGTGCCAGTTTGGATGGCCTACCAGGGGTGGCATAATACATGCTGCAGCCCCTGGCAGGCCTCTGAGGTACCTATGCCCTTGGTACATAGTATACCATATACTAGGGACTTACAAGGGCACTCCAGATCCCAATCAGTGATGTGCCTAAGGCACATGGAGACCCTTTTAAAGAGGAAACAGCTAGGCTGGGGTTCTGAATAGCAGGGCCCCAGCCAGACTAATGTCGAAAACCAGTGAAGTATCAGCAAAAAGTGGGGGTACCCCTGTGAAGCAGATCCTACTCTCCTACATACTGTGGCACAATATTTTGAAGAGAATGCAGGCACAGCCGCGTCACCGTTGGTGGAATGGGATGCCCTCAAGGTAGTTGTTAGAGGACATTGTCTGGGAACGCAGGCTGGTATGCGCACGCAGTTGGAAAAGGAACTCACCACTTTGGAGCGTAGCCTAACCGCCGCGGAACAGGCAGACATAGATGACACCCAGGGACAGCTGGGTTGCCTCCGGTAGGAGCACACGCGACTGCTGGAACGACTGAGATGCCTGAACTACGCGGCACATTCGGCAAGGACCCATAATATGGGCGATAAAGCGGGCAAACTACTCTCATGGCTCATCCGTCAGAATGAGTCTTCGGCACCCATAGCATCGGTGAGAAAGTCGACCGGGGAAGCTGCGTACACGCAGCGGGACATACATGGTGCGTTTGTGTCGCACTGTCAGGATCTGTATAAGTCGCGCGTGCAAGTCACACCCTTAGAGATACAGACATATCTAGACGGTCTAGATTTGCCGAGGCCCACGCGTTCACAAGGCGAAGAACTAAACTCCCCTCTACACTCGGAGGAACTTCGAGACAGTATCTTTTCCTTGTCGAATGGGAAGTCGCCAGGGCCAGACGGCCTGCCGACTGAATTTTATAAAGCGTAGGCACACATTTTGGTACCACAATTGCTAAAAGTCTACGAAACGGCGCTTGATAACTCCACCCTCACAGCTATGCAGAATGAGGCTCTGTTGGTCTCCCTCCTTAAACCTGATAAGAATCCTGACTCCCTAGGTTCCTATCGTCCATTAGCTCTCCTTAATACAGATTACAAAATGTTTGCATCACTATTAGCTAGGCGCCTCTCGCCACTCGTAAAAACGTTGGTGCACCCTGATCAGAATGGGTTTGTTCCTGCGTGCTGCACTTCCCTTAATATCCGCAGATTTTTTAGAGTGCAACAGTACGCAACGCATGCCTGGCCTCGTTCGGGCTGTCTGGTACTAGATCTAGAGAAGGCCTTCGATTCATTGGAATGGCCTTATCTGGCGGCTGTGTTGGGTAAATATGAATTAGGGGAGTACTACTTAAACATGGTTTGTTTACTGTATCAACGGCCTACTGTTCGGGTCCGCACTGGAAGGTTAATTTCGGACTGCATCAGAGTGAGGCGGGGAACAGGACAGGGGTGCCCGCTGTCTCCACTGTTGTTCTCCCTAGCTATGGAGCCTTTGGCAATGTTGCTCTGGAGAGATGGAGAGGAGTGGGGGATACGGTTGGGAGATGGGTTGCACGCTGTCTCCCTATATGCGGATGATTTGTTATTATACCTCCGAGATATTACTGCAATCCCGACGTCCATTGCGGATATACTTCACACTTTTGAGGAGAAGTCAGGACTCCGGGTTAACTGGGCCAAATCGGGGATCTACTCATTTAACGCTAGCACACCAGAGGTGGATGTATGTCTAACTGGCACACCCCTCACATGGTATCCCACCACATTCAGATATCTCGGTGTATTTATATATCGATCACCTGAAGACCTGATGGAAGGTAATTTAGCGAGAGCGATATCAGCCATACGCGCTCAAATGCAATTCTGAAAGACGCTTCCGTTAAACGTAATGAGCCGCATCACCTTGCTGAAAATGATTGTGCTTCCCAAACTGCTGTATTACTTTTCAAATATCCCACTCTATGTCCCGCCTAGGACATTTCGAGACCTGGAGCGAATGTTCCGGGACCTAATATGGAATAAGGGGAGACCGCGTGTAGCTTTGTGGAAATTGTACGCTCCCATTGGCCAGGGAGGGCTGTCGGTCCCTAATATGGAACTGTACTATCTAGCTGCCCAGTTTCAATGGGCGACGAAGTGGTTAAATGGAAAAAGCCTGGAAGACACAGCGACTATGTCTCAGCCCTGGACCCACTCCCAAATTTGACACCTGTTCCATCCCATCGCCAGGGCTCCACGGCCGCTACAGCTACATTTGGGATTAGCCCATAAATGTTATAAAAGAAGTTTATATCTTACCCGCCAGACACTTCCATACGCCCCGATTTTACCGCTCATGGGGACCCCAAGGGGCAGCCTGGGTACCTCGGAGGCAGCTCTGGCGACCTGGCATGCGGCAGAGCTTGACACATTGGGCGACTTATACCGAGATGGCGCATTACTAACATTCGAGACGCTAGTTACAGACAATGAGTTGCCAGCTGGTCAATTTCTCTTACACACCTCCCTCCTGAGGGCTCTGTCGACTGCCTGGGGAGATTTGGCATTTGAGCCACCGACACATCTGTTAGTACAATATCTACATGTAATGGGAGCGGGGTCACATGTGGTACATTGGTTGGTGGAAGCACTTCTCACACACACGCAGAAGCCGATGCAACGGCTTAGAGTAAGATGGGAGGCGGATAGAGGCAGGCCTTGGACGGACAAGGAATGGGATGCCATATTAGCGGGCGCCAGGAACATACCAAGAAACTCAAGGTTCAAGCTTATTCAAACCTATATTATACAAAGGGCATATCTTTCGCCGGACATGATCAATAGATACTTCCACATCATTACCTCTACATGCCCACGCTGTCAACATCCAGATGCAGACTTGCTTCATATGCTGTGGGCCTGCGCATCCCTTCAGCGTTATTGGCAAGAAGTAGTCATGATTCTGGCTTCATGCACAGACACAACACTACCGTTGTCATGGGAGGTCTGCCTTCTAGGGCTTTACACTAGATCCAAAAAAACTAAAGTCACCTCGAAGTTCCGAGATCTAGGCCTTAACACCGCAAAACGCCTCATAACTAAAAAATGGAAAAATGCAGACCCACCTGCGGTACTTAGCTGGAAGCGCTCACTCATAATATGGGCGCAGGCGGAAAGCACGGCATTGCACAGAGAAGAGACAGCGGGGCTTCGTAAATTTCCCATTGCGCAGAGTTGGGATACATTGCTCACTGCCTTACAGACAGGCAATCCCATCACAGTTGACACCGCCCCAACAGTTACTCAGGGATAAACCCTTCGACCCCCCCGTCTCCCGGTTGGGTGGAACTGACCTGATTCAAACTATGCAGAGTAAATATTTGCCGCGTTGTCCCTGCCTGCCATGGATAGTCCCCTAGGTTACACCTGTCCACAGACACAAAGGTCCTCTCTGTTGGCGAGCTGTTATGTCCTAGTGTGTGCACTATTTCAGCTATCCCCTAGACACATGGATGGATGGAAATGTACTAATACTGCACCTTCGTACTCAACCATGTATAATTGATATTGTCTGTATTCTAAAGATGGCGGATGTTCTTTGTATGTTATAAGTTGCAGTTAGTAATGTATATTTTCGTAAATGTGATTCACTGGTATTCACTGATGACTACTGTCTGCGCTCTATCATCATTCACACTCTTACTCCTCATCTGCAGTGAACTCATGAAGAGGCCTGAATGGCAAAGATTTACATGTATGTAATATACGTGTGCGAAACTCCCGTTATAATTGCTTGGATACAATATGCTAAGAGTAAGAGGCGGATAGCAACGATACCAATTCATCAATAATGATATAGCAAACAACAGTGGGCAATGGCACACAGAGGCACTAGAACATAAGCTCATGTACGATATAAATGTTTGCACAGGTGAACAGCATATTAGTGATGGTTATATACTACCGTGATAGATCATGCTATACAGCACATGGGATTTGTATTACTGTTATGCACATCTAAATAATTTTGTATGAATCCGTGAGGATAGTAATGATAAAAAGAAAAATACCAATAAAGAAATTTAAACAAAAATGTAATATAAACACAATGTTTCATGGATAATAGGAGTAATACAAATCACAGACATGATATAAATAGCAGTTTGAGCAACAATATAAATATAAAATACTTATGAGATTCATTGATGTTTTGGTACATCTTCAGATCTAAGAGAAATATACTATACATTTTAATTAGGTTTTAGAAGGAGTTTATAGATTAACGCAGACCAGATGACTTCTCACTTTGCCAACGCACCCAAGGTAGCAATTTGTGTCATATACGTTTTGAGTTTAAAATATATACCATTCAACCAGAGATCAGTTGTCTTTTCAATCCAGAGCAGTGTGTTGGAATTCTATAGTAATAAATAGGTCCATGATTTTTCCCTTAGTAGAAGGATTAAGCCACTCTCTTGTGAGACTAACCAATAATCAATCAATCAATCAATCAATCAAAGTAAGCTTTATTCGAAATCACATAGTGAATCATAAAAGCTGCAAAATACATCCATATCAAAATTTTTAAAAACAGTTTAAAAAGGTAAAAACAGAGATCTAAAAACAGCCATGAATAAAAAACAGTCGTCCCCTGCAGAATCGATAGCATTTCTACAACTGCTTCCTATAATTAATAACGGCCAGCAAAAACCGGGACATTACAACACATATATACAAGTTCCGTAGCGTTTGCAGGTACATAAAAGCAGGTCGACATTGTACAAAACCTAGCTGCAATAACAAAGGTTTAATAAAGTGTTTTCTCAGCCCAGAGTAGTATTTACAAAAAAGAACAGTGTGCATAGTACTCTGCATGGAAATATCATCACATGGGCATTTCACCAGGTCAAGCGACCAGTTGTTAATGGTGGGAAAGCTTGTTAGGTGATGGAAAGTATCCAGCCGAAACCAGGTTAACAGAAACCTATGACGCGGGTTGTACACAATAGCTAAGTAGAATTGCATATGGTAACTAGTCAGAATCATCTGATTCTTCAAAACAGAAGGTTTTGTAATCTCTTTAGATAGTCTTGTTTCCTCTAGTAATGATAGACATTTCAATTTAAGGGCTTTTCTTTGAATGGTAATCAGGTGCTCAGGATGGTCAAAAAACTCGGGATGGCCAATGTCTGCCAAGAAATTGTGCACGAATTTGAGCCAGGGGATTTTGAGTGCAGACAAGGATCTAAGACAGTCAACAATCATGGACCAGATTTTATGTCAGAGTAAAACTGGCTGAATCCTAATCAAGTCTGCTAAGTAAGGAACTCCTAATTCAGAATGACAGACATAAGTTGAACTGCCTTTCGGAAGGGCAAGGAGATTCCTTAAAAACGCATTTACTCCAGTATTGGAACTTTCATAGATTCACATGCCTGAATCATTCCCCGTCGTCGAGATGGGAGTCCCCGGTATATAAAAAAAGCAATGCTTAGGTAAGTACAAAGCAGAAAAAAGGCCTAGGCCCATTTCCGTTTTGCAACCCATAACTCTCGTTATGTAAAAGAGACCAAAATTGTCCCTGAGCCAATCAGGACCTCTCACCCTCTAGAACACTCCTGAGAGAACCTTAGCCCTTCAGATTTTCTACCGCACATTGTGCTAGGGAGTCTCCTTTGAGCTCTGCTCAAAATTTCTCGTTACTTGAGATTTGGAACTTTTTTCTGTGAATTTCATCTGCTATTATCATCTTTGTTGCTGATTACTAATTCATCCTGCCTGAAGATGTCTGGAAAGGAGAAAAAGGGTTTGTTTAGAGCCTGTGCCACCTGTTCCAAGAAGAGGCTCTACATTGATGACCCTCATGCTGACTGTATTTACTGTCTTTATCCGGACCATCAAGCTAAAGACTGCAAGGTATGTCGTACCTTTTCCAGTAAAACCCTGAGGGACCGTGAAGGGCGCCTTTTAATATGGCTTCAAAAGCTTAAGGCCAGAAAGGAGGTTATTTCCAGTGACAGTGATGAGGCATCCTCTTCCTCATCTAGGAGGTCCCAGAAAAGAAGGAAATCACCTCATGCTCATTCCTCAGAGGAACGTCCTGAGAAGGCCCTTAAAAAGACCACTCACAGGTCTTCTGGGCGCAGTCCCTCAAAATCTCCTCAGACTCAAGAAAAGGAGAGTAAGGGACATGCTTCGGGGGATAAAGCTACTAAAAAGACAGGTTCTGAGCCGTCTAAATCACCCCCTCAGGTCAGGCAATACTTCAAGAAGCCTTCCTCAATGCCTCCTGAGGTAAAATCATCAGCGAAATCTACATCGTTGACGGGAACGTCGACGAAGAGAACTTCTTCATCGTCGACGACGAAGATTGAGGTTAACTTAATCCCAAAGAAAGCTTCACCGTCGACGACGGATGGATCTCCGTCGACGACGTCACCGTCGACGACGGTTTCGACGCCGGTATCGTCGGTGAGGGCGTCGACAACGACTACAGTATCGACGACGTCGACAGCACCGACGACGGGGTCGTTGACGACTACGACGACGACGGTAACTACGTCGTCGATGACGGATAAGCCATTGCTTTTGGTGTCGACGGCTGCATCTATGACGACGGTGTCGTCGGCGATCGCGTCGGCGATCTCATCGACGGGCTCGTCAACAAGGGGAAAAACACCAGAGAGGTCAGAAGTTGCCAGGTAGAGGAGGATTACGCCGGAAATCACCTCCCCGAGCAAGGTTACGCCTCTTTTGCCATCACACCTGCTGCAGAGGAGGAGGATGAAGGCCCTTTTGGTTATGCTAGTAGCCCTTCACAACTGCATGTGAAGTGTCAGGAGGACGACTTTGAGGAGGAATACGGGGAGTATCAATTCCCTCCCCAACAACAACAATACCACCAGAGTTACCAAGAAGAGATGGTTGGCATGCCGTCTTCTTTATTGATGGACCTGCAGTTTATGTTGGCGGACTACAGAAAGAGGTTTCCACCAACTCCAGCATCCCAAGAGGTGCCATTATCTGCTCCGCGCCCACGCTCCATTCCAACTACTCCAGTTAGAAGCCGGGAAGTACTGCTAGATCCCTTGTCATGATCACCACAGCCAATGCCTCAACAGGATCCAGTCGCTACGGATGATGACCAAGAGGAGGGAGAGATAACGGACCCTAACAAGGAATGGGATGACTACCTTATTCCTACGTCTTCTTCTCCCTCTCCAGTGCCGAATGAATCACTGCCAGAGGACATCGGCGGATTCCATAACTTGCTGGAAAGAGCAGCAAAGAGATTTGACCTTCCTATGTCGACTACCCAGACGGAGTGTTTCTTATATGATTTCAAAGAACCATACAGGAAATCAGTTAGGGCCATCCCTATAATTAGTAATTTTTGGGTGGAAGGCCTTAAGGTCATGAAGACACCGGCGACGATCATACCGGTATTCTCCAGACTGGAGAAGAAGTATAAAGCTCCAGGGGACGCTCCAGCCTGTCTAGTGGGCCATCCCAAACCGGACTCTGTCATTTCCCAGGCAGCTCAACAGAAGTCCAAAAGCCAATCAGCTCCTATAACAGCACCTCCTGACAGAGAGGGTAGACGCCTGGATAATGCAGGTAAAAGATTTTCTTCAATATCAGCTCTCCTGGTCAGAGCTGCAAATGCCCTTGCCATTTTGGGCAGATATGGTAGACAGATGTGGTGTGACCTGACGCCTTATATAGATCTGATTCCAGAAGAGAGTAGACAGGAGGTGAAAAACAGGGCCGGACTGGGAACTGAAAGCAGCCCTGGCAAATTTTGCCAGACCAGCCCCCGTCCGGCACGTAACGAGCGAGCGTAGCGAGCGAGCCCGACCACTACTAGGGGGGTTTGGTGGGGTTCTCCCCCCAAGAAAATTTAGGAAAAAGACAGACCAAAACGATGCATTTTACAGCACATTTTTCATTACAAAGCACATGGAGGTGACCCCCCCCCATCAGGCCACCTCGCTCTCACTGACAAACTGCCCTGGCTGCATAGCTCGTAATGCAGTAGGTTTTGCCTTTTCTAAGAATTTTAAATAACATGCTGCTATAAACTAATTTAAAGGGAGTCAATTTATCGACCTCAGAAGGCTGAATGGCTGAATTGGCTTTGCCAAGATTCGTACCTCAGATATAAGCTTTGTGGGCTTTTCTAGCCGAGACACATTGTGGTTTCTCGCTTCTCCTTCCTTAATCATTCATTCTCTTACCGCCATCTTTCCCTTTTTCTTCTCTTCCGTCGTTGTTCCCTCTCTTTCTCACTGGTTTCCTTCACTTGTGTCAGTCTTCATTCCCTTGCAAACTCCCTTCCTTCCGTCTGTCGTAAGCAGTTTTCTAGCTCTTCTCCCTCCGCGCCTATTCTTCCTTTCTTCTCTCCCATCCCCTACTCCTGTCATCCCTCCGGACAACCCCTTGCCCTTCACTCTCGTGCTTCATTTATCTTTCCCTTCTAGAAGTCTTTCCTCGCTTTCTCTCTCCCTCCTTCTTTACTTATCCCTTCCTCCCACCTTCATCTCTTCATCCCTTCCATCTTTTCCTCCCTCCCTGCCATTATTGCTGGTGTCTCCACTGCCCCTTTGCCTTAACATGTCTGCGGCGGTGAGGAGATGATTGCCAGCACCCCACCACCCCCAATCTGCCCCCGGATCCGACTCTGATTCACTTTCAAAGCTGTAAACCGTTTGATATTAGGGCAGACAATCCAAAGCCCTTCGTCTGTACACTGCTGACAATCCAAAGCCCTTCGTCTGTACACTGCTGACAATCCACAGCCCTTCCTCTGCACACTGCTGACAATCTACAGCCCCACCACTGCACACTGCTGACAATCCACAACCCTTCCTCTGCACACTGCTGACAATCTACAGCCCCACCACTGCACACTGCTGACAATCCACAGCCCCACCACTGCACACTGCTGACAATCCACAGCCCTTCCTCTGCACACTGCTGACAATCTACAGCCCCACCACTGCACACTGCTGACACTATACAGCCCCACCACTGCACAATGTACAGCCCCACCACTGCACACTGCTGACAATGTACAACCCCACCACTGAACACTGCTGACAACCCACAGCCCTTCGTCTGCACACTGCTGACAATGTACAGCCCCACCACTGCACACTGCTGACAATCCACATCCCCACCACTGCACACTGCTGACAATCCACAGCCCTTCCTGCACACTGCTGACAATCTACAGCCCCACCACTGCACACTGCTGACAGTATACAGCCCCACCACTGCACACTGCTGACAATGTACAGCCCCACCACTGCACACTGCTGACAATCCACAGCCCTTCGTCTGCACACTGCTGACAATCCACAGCCTTTCGTCTGCACACTGCTGAAAGAGTTCAATTCAATCCCCAACTCTGCACACAGCTGACAGAGTCCACCGCCCCCCTGTGCACACAGCTGACAGGGTCTACCGCCACCCTGTGCACACAGCTGACAGGGTCTACCGCCACCCTGTGCACACAGCTGACAGAGTCCACAGCCCCCCTGAGCACAAAACTAACAGAGTCCACAGCTCGGGCTAATGTTGTAGCGATGAGAAGAAAGAGTTGTGTGCATAATAATAATTCTCCTCCCTGTGGCTATGTTCTGGGACAGTGCCGTCCTAGCGAGTGAATAGGTTGCAAGAGCGCCTTTTTTCACCCCCATCAGCACTATTTTGGAACAAGGTGTGTTTTTATTTGACAGCACAGGGCCAGTGCAGAATGTAAGTCCAGTTGTAGTCAGAAAGTGGCAGGGCTGTTCATTGGCAATCGGGAGCAGTGGCCTGTCCATCCTCCCGTGGTCCAGCCTCACAAACATGCGTCTCCCCTGATTGTGAAGCTATTCAAAATGTAAGCAGATTTTGTTTGGTGAACTCTGCACGATGTTCTATTGAGCCGGGCATGTTTTGTTACAGGCGAGGCTCGTTAGAAAGTGAAACAAATCTCCATGAAAACGCACAGGCATTTAGGCACTATCACGGAGGAGGCATATCATGGTAGACCTTTGCGCATTCACCCGATCTTTGATTAACAGAGGGAAGCGTTCTGTAACTTACAGAACGCTTCCCTCTGTTACTCAAACTGTAACTGTTAATGTCACGTTGAATAAATCCACATCCACTGCGCTGCGGTCGCGGAACCGGGCCGGGGCCTAACCAGGCTTTTGCTTTTAATTCCGGCCCAGTCGCGACGCCCCCAGAGACAGTGCCTGGCCATTAATTAATTGATCAGGGTGGGATAAGGATTGCATTTGCATGCAATGCAAACGATCATCACTCATCTGCGGGCGCCGGGCAGCAGCCGGCAGACACGGCCCGGGGCAGGCTACAAATAATTAAATTATGGGGTCAGGGCCTCCAGGCTCCGCTCCAGCCTCTCGTCGTCTCACTCTCTGGCCTCCTCTGCCTCGCAGTCATGCGCACTTTTTATTGCGCGACCCCCAATGCGCTTGCGCATGATCACCACCAGGTCCACTGACTCCAGACCCCCACCCTAAGGGTGAATGACGCGCCACGCAGACGCGAAGGCGGAGACTGAAGACGCGCATGGGGGTGCCGTGCAGTGCAGCCACCACCCAGTGGATTTTTAATAAATAATATATGCTGCTGCTAGCCTAAATGAAATAAAATCGGGTGATGACATGACATGCATCACGGACATGTCACGGACGGTGCGTGCAGCACCACCAGGCAGCAGCTGCATTTTATGCAGATAGTTGTTGTGTGCTTGTTGTTTGCTCGGTCACGACAGGGTCCAAATCGGCCCCAGCAACAAAACCGGCCCCCTGTCACAAAACCGGCCCCCATCCCATCCAGCCTACTGGGGGATTGCCCGGTGCCCGGAATTGCCAGTCCGGCCCTGGTGAAAAAGATCCTTCAGGAGGGAGAAAGGGCTTCAGCTGAACTCATTGATTGTGCGATGGACATCGCTACCACAGCTTTCAGATTGCTAGGAGGGGCGGCGATTTTGCGCCGTCAGGGATGGCTGAGATCAACATCTTTTAGACCTGAGGTCCAGAATAAAATCTTGGATCTTCCCTTTGATGGGGAGGCTTTATTTGGAAAGCATATTGACGATGCGCTGCAGAATATCAAAAAAGATACAGATACAGCGAAAGCTCTTGTGACACTACAGTACCGGAAGGTGCCCTTTCGAGGAGCTAGAGGAAGAGGCCAACCATCATATAGAGGGGGATACCAGCAGTACAGATACCCCTCTTACTCTACATCTTCTCAAGCATACCGACAACAGAATGTTCTACGACAGGCAGGGGGCTATTCTAAGTCTGCCCCTAGAGGAAGAGGAGGTCATCAGGAAAAGGACAACTCGCGACGGCAATGACAACCTTCAGGCTCCGGTTACATTTATCCCTCCTTCTCCAGAAGTTCCCCTGGGTGGAAAAATTTCCTTTCATCTTTACCATTGGCAGAAGATAACCACGGACCGATGGGTCCTCAATCTAATACAATTTGGACATACTTTAGAGTTCCTTCAAATTCCCCCTTGTACTCCTCTGACACGACAGGAGATCAAACATCTGCATCTAATGCGCTTGGAGGTTCAGACAATGCTCCGAAAAGGAGCAATAGAACCAGTGCCAATCTCCCAGAGGGGAAGGGGATTTTATTCCCGTTTTTTCCTAGTTCGAACATTTTTTTGTCAATGGCGTCCTATTCTGGATCTGGGAACTCTAAATACTTATCTCAAAAAGCAGTCCTTCCGGATGGTTTCCCTCCAAGACATTCTGCTACTCCTAAACCCAGGGGATCATATGACCACCTTAGACTGGCAGGATGCGTATTTCCACATTCCCATCCATCCTTCCCACAGGCAGTACCTTCGGTTTGTGGTAGCCGGAGACCATTACCAGTTCAAGGTGCTGCCGTTCGGCCTCAAGTCAGCCCCAAGGATTTTCACAAAATGTCTGGCTCCAGTGGCGGCTGTTCTAAGGAAACAAAGACATCAGGTGTTTCCTTACCTGGACGACTGGTTAATCAAGGCACCTTCACAAGCAGCGGCTCAGTCGTCAACAGTGGCATGTGTAGAATTATTTGCCGAGCTGGGCCTGACTCTGAACACAGAGAGCTCATCCCTCCATCCTGCGAAGAACATCACGTTCTTGGGGGCGATTCTGGACACCACAGTAAACAAAGCGTTTCCTTCCATAAAGAGACAACGGAGGCTAATCTCTCTATCCCGGGCATTCGCAAAAAGAAAGTGTCTTTCAGTACGCCGTTACAAATCACTACTAGGGACGATGTCCTCTTGCATCCCTCTAGTTCCTTTCTGCCGATTAAGGATGCGTCCGTTGCAGGAGCAACTGGATCGACACTGGCGTCAGGAGGTGGGATCCTTCGAAGACATTATCACAATCACACCAGCCATGGTTCAGGCAGTAGCCTGGTGGACCCAGCAACAAAATATCTCAGTCGGCATTTCCTTCCTCACTGCACCAGCTCCACTGGTTATTACCACCAATGCATCCCTAGAAGGTTGGGGGGCTTTTCTTCAAGACCTCCAGGTCAGTGGTCGTTGGAAGTTTCAGGACCAGCAACTTCACATCAATCTGCTGGAACTCAGGGCAGTGAGATTAGCATTGCTGGCTTTTCTGCCGAGAATACAGGGCTCGGCTGTGCTAATCAGGACAGACAACACAACAGCAATGCATTATCTCAACAAAAAGGGCGGTACGAGATCGCTTTCCCTGTCTCAGGAAGCCCTGAAAATCTGGAAATGGGCAGTCCAAAATGGGATATCCCTAAAAGCGGAACACCTTCCGGGAGATCAAAATGTCAAGGCGGACACTCTGAGCAGGCTCAAGTCAACCTGCCACAAGTGGGAGATCAATCAGGGAATTCTAGAAAGTATTTTTCTAAGGTGGGGAGAACCAACAGTGGACCTCTTCGCGACAGCTCAGAACAAGAAATGCCTGTTCTTTGCAAGTTGGCTTCACCAACGGGGATCTTGGGGGAATGCGTTTTTGATGGCATGGTCAGGCATCTTCGCCTACGCCTTTCCTCCGATTCCCCTTCTACCACGCATTCTTACAAAGATCAAGAGAGAGCCGTCCAGAATGATCCTGATAGCCCCATGGTGGCCCAGACAACACTGGTTCACGGAGCTTCTTCTACTGTCGGAGGCTCAGCCGATTCTCCTTCAACCAATCCCTTCGCTCTTGACGATGTCCCAGGGACAAGTACTTCATCCAGATCCGAAATCACTACGTTTAGCGGCTTGGCTCCTGAACACTGTGAATTTCAGCATTTGAGTCTTTCTCTGAATGCAGGGATATCCTATCAAATGCCAGGGCAGAAAGTACTAATAAGACATACAGGATGAAATGGAGAAGATTCTGTTTATGGTGCCAGGAGTTTAATATTCATCCTCTGAGATCTGCAGCTCATGAGATTATCCCATATATTCTGCTCTTGGCAAAATCTGGTTTAGCTCATGCATCTATAAAAGTGCATCTAGCCGCTATATCACGTTACAGAAGAACTTCTTCGGGACCATCGTTATGGTCGGAGAGAATCATCAAGCAATTCATGAAGGGGTTATTTCGAACCTTTCCTCCAGTGAAGCCTCCACCACCTCTCTGGCAACTAAACATTGTGTTATCACAACTAATGAAGCATCCCTTCGAACCCATTCACAGGGCGGATCTTACATTTTTGTCGTGGAAGGTGGCTCTTCTCCTAGCACTCACTTCGGCCAGGAGTGTTGGGGAGATACAAGCTCTCACCATACAGGAACCTTTCTTACAGTTCAAGGAGGATCGAATAGTCCTTAGAACTAATCCGAAATTTATACCCAAGGTACCATCAGACTTTCATTTGAATGAGCCTCTAATTCTTAAGAGGTTTTTTCCTCAACCGACTACTGCGGCGGAAAGGACTCTCCATTCACTAGATGTCCAGCGCTGTCTCAAATTTTATTTACAAAGAACAAAAGCTTTTCGCAAGTCATCACAACTCTTTGTATCCTTCAGTGCACCCAGGAAGGGTTTTCCTCTATCCAATAGGCGAATTGCCCGATGGATTTCCAGTGCAATACAATATTGTCATCAGGCGGCAGGGAAGCCGTTGAATGCACGGGTTCGTGCTCATTCTACGAGAGCAGTGTCTACTTCCACTGCGTTGGTTTGCTGGAGTACCTGTCCAGGATATTTGCAGGGCGGCTACCTGGAAGAGTACGCACACCTTCACCAGGCATTACTGCCTGGATGCAGCCGCTGATAAGGATCTGGCAGTGGGACAAGCGGTGCTGAGAAACCTTTTCCAGTGACGGTGAGCCCTCTTTCTCATCCCTCCTTCCTTTATTCGTTGCATGTTCACATTTTATTGTAAATGCTATTTCTTGTCCTATGTTAAGATAGATATACTTTGTAATTGATGTCAAAGACTCAGTCAATGCTATGCGATATCTGCAAATTTTAAAATTGGGCATATGTAAGGTGCAGTTTCAGAACACATTCTGGCTTATGTCAGGTTCATGCACAATAAAATGTGCTTCTCACTGCTAGCTACTCTGATTCAGGCATGTGAATCTATGAAAGCTCCAATACTGGAGTAAGAAAACAAGTTACTTACCTGTAACTGTAGTTATCCAGTATTGGAAGCTTTCATAGATTCACATGCGACCCACCCTCCTCCCCTGAGAGGCTCACCTTTGGATTTTTTGCACAAAAGTTATCTTGGGCACACGTGCTCGAAAATCTGAAGGGCTAAGGTTCTCTCAGGAGTGTTCTAGAGGGTGAGAGGTCCTGATTGGCTCAGGGACAATTTTGGTCTCTTTTACGTAACAAGAGTTATGGGTTGCAAAACGGAAATGGGCCTAGGCCTTTTTTCTGCGTTTTACTTACCTAAGCATTGCTTATTTTATATACCGGGGACTCCCATCTCGACGACGGGGAATGATTCAGGCATGTGAATCTATGAAAGCTTCCAATACTTGAGAACTACAGTTACAGGTAAGTAACTTGTTTTCTTTCTGCTAGTTGAAGGGTATCAACATTCGCATATCCCCAAAGCTCAGACCCGTACGTGGCAGTGGGTCTACATTTGGCCTTGTAGATAGTCATCAATTCCCTCAGATGTTTAATGCCTAACCAATAAGATGTTAAAATATTTAAATTGAATGTTAGTGTTAAATATATATTAATAACTTTATTCTAGTTTAATAGCCAAAAGGATTTCACTGCAGTACAGTAAAAAAAAAAGATCTTCACGGCCACCAAGAGTCTACTGCGGAAAGATTAATTTTTTGCTGTTTACAAGTAGTAAGAAAACTTTTACTCAGTAAAAAAATACGAATTTTTGTAGTGCTAGTTGTTGTAGACATGGCTAGGCTTTTTTTCCATACATTTCACAAATCTACTGACAGAACAATAGTCAAATCCATCTCCCTAATCCAGGTCTGTTTCCGATTTATTTCACTTTCAGATCATTTTACTCGAATTGGGAGTGTAATTGAGACTTTATGTATGGTGAAATTATGCATTGCAATTTAGGCGAGTCTTTTAAAACTAAATAAAATCTAGAAATGTTCACATGGCATGTTTAAACTTATAATATTCATCTGAGAAAGACCTAAGGTAAAATGTACTGAATTTGTGTAGGAAAGTAGGATCTGCTTCTTATGGTTACCCCCCACTTTTTGCTTGATGTCTCACTGTTTTTGACTAGTCTGACTGGGATCCTGCTAAACAGGACCCCAGTCTATCTGCTTTCTCCCTTAAATTGTCATACATGTACTTTGGTACACTCCAGATTGGATACTGGGGTACCCTTATAAGTCCCTAATATATGGTACACCATGTACCCAGGGCATAGGTACCACAGAGGCCTCCCATGGGCTGAAGCATGTATTATGCCACCCATGAGAGGCCATGCAAAATGGAACTCTAGGTCTGCTACTGCAGCCTATGTAAGATGGTGCTTGCACCACTTACTATAGATATAGGTTCACTATATCTAATGGTCACTACACTTAAAACTTGTAAGTCACCCCTATAGCAGGCCTTAACAATCCTGAAGGCAGGGTGCTGGGTTTTATGTGAGAGGGTGCCCCTGCATGAGCAGAGCCTCTCTGCAGCCTTCGGAGACCATTCTCCCGGGTTGTCTGTGACTCAGCCGGACATATAGGTAGAGGTGCATTATAACCTCGCGGTAAATGCTATCTCGAAAACGGCTGCATAGAAACATATCGTGTTTGGTATCAAACACCTTGGAATCATACCTCCACACCACTAACTGGTGTGGGAGGTATGATTCCACCCTTCTGAAGTGAGCTTCGTGGGGTCACTGGTCTTACCGGTGCCAGCCTTCTCGACCCGGACAGCACAAAATGGATGCTGCCGACCAGAGACACACTTCTGCCCTCCTGCTGCTGAGCCAAGCTCAAGCAGAGGAAGGCAGCACAATAGGCATCCTGTCACAGGGAGGTGTGACCACCTCCCAGACAGGATTTAGTGTATTGGGGCTGGGTGGGTGCACTCTGAGAGTGCCTGAAAGTCTGCACTGGGGGCACATTTGGTGTCCCTGTGCATAGTCCAGCTCAAACCAGTTCTGGGAGCCATTGGCTCCTGCTCTGGCGCGAAACTGGACAAAGGACATGGGTGTAGCCAACCCTCTGTCCTGCCCCACCCCTAGGAGGGTCCCCTGAATCTGTCCAACCCTCTTCCGTGGGTACAAAAGGGCTTACCTGGCTGTAAGGCTTTGGATTTTACATGGACAAGATTCTACAAGAAGAAACCACTGACCTTCGACCGTCTGGACACCTTGGACCTCGACTGGGCTCCACTTCGTCCCCCTTTCCATCCGAAGCTTAGTTGGTGCCTTTGCTCCATACAGGCTCTGTGCAGGACCTGTGGTGCACTTAAGACAACAGAAGAAGCTCCCTTGGAGTGAAGGAGTCACTCCCCTGCTTCGCAGGCATCTAAAGCGTAACTGACCGGTCTGCTGCTCCTGAGCTCCTGCGGACTCCGAAGATTTCAGAAACACAGGAGGTGGGTTCCTGAAGGTCCCTGAGGTTGATCTGCCCTCTCACCGAGTTTGAGGCCAGTATCCCTCATGGGGGCTGCGTAACCCGAACCCCTGTGCACCGCGTCCATTTGCAAGTGCATATGCTTGTTGGCAATTCCCGAGCTTGTGCATTGGACTTCGTATAGTCCTGACCCTGAGCAGTATTTGCACCAAAGAACTCCGGCCTCCTTGCACCGTGTGCTCCGTGGGCTGGTGCTTTGCAATCTTGCTCGCGGTCCCCTTGCGACTCCTGGTCATTCGGCCTGTGGGTCCTCCTGAGGGTCATCTTGATTGTTCTTGGGCTTTCCTGGTTGCTCCAGACATTCCCTGACTCCACATTGCTTGGTGAGTCTCCTGGACCTTGCTGGCCCACACCGTAACCGGTTTGATGTTCCTGCGTGGGTTGCTTTTGCCAAGGCTTGTTGGTGCTCCCTCCGGACACCGACCCCTCAGCACTCAACATCCTTCGTGGGACAGCTCACCTCCAGCTCCTGGTCATTCTCGACATCTCCTGGTCCTCGTGGCTGCAGAGTCAAGCATCCCTTCTTCGCACCTGAAGCACCCGACATCGGTGGGCATTCATCTTCCGAGCCCCTGGTCACTCTGAAGTGACCCAGACTCTGTCCCCTATGCTTTCAGGTTCCTTCCATCTAGAATACAGGCTTGGATTCCACCAGACCCTTTTCACCTTCCCGGCAGCAGTACTTCTTCTCTTTCCTCCATTGAGAACGACGAGGGTTTCCGACGTCACTTCAGACCTATGCACCCGGCTCCTCTGGGATAGGTAACTCGGGTACTACAGTATCCACGGGTGGGGTGGCTCTCTAAACCCTTAAGTTCCAAAGGATTTGCTTGAAGTCCTCCTAGAAGGGTCCTTAAACTTTAAAAGTGTAACCCATAGAATTGAACGGAGCCCGCGGTCGTGTTCTCACACTGCACCCGGCCTCCGTGGGGTCCATGTCTACGCACCTTGGGTGGTTCCTAGGGGTCCCAGCGATTCTACGTGCTCTAGACCTTGTCTTGATCTCAGTCGTGACTGTTATACCACTATTTTAGTATATGGTTTGGTCTCCCCCTGGAGCCCACTGTGTATTGTGCTACTTACAACTGTTCTATTGATCCAGTATTGTGTGCTTTGTGTTCTATCCTCGTGTAGAGGATAGTAGAGAGTGTTATATTAATAAATACATATTTTTATATAACTACTGTGTGGTTCTCCTTCATTTAGTCATTCAGGAGGTGATATTCTGGTAAAACAAGCTGCTTTACATTCCTTCAAGATTAAGCCTCAAGGCTGCTCTCTATAGCTACCACTAGGATAGCTTTGAACAAGGTTATCTTTAACCTCATACCTCATAAGGGTCGTGTGGACTGGTACAGGGTGCCCACTTTAATTAGTGGACAGCACATACCAGGCCACCTTCTCACAATTTGAAACTGAGAAAATTAAAAATAACAATCGTCATTAAATAACTGACAAACCAAACTGAGAAATCTTTCTCTCCATCTCCAAAATATAATATTATTATTGAATTTAACATTCTTGTTGCGCCAAAGAGGAGAGGCAAAATATATTTCTTTTTTTGGGAATCTATTATCAATTATTGGATTCAGCATTCTAAAAGTATTCTTTAAAAATGGCATATAAAATCGAGGCTTCTTCTGAGAAAAAGACAAAAACCCTATAAAAGAAAAAGGAAACATTAATGCTTTATCTGTAAGTGCTCAGATTGCTTACTCTTAATCTTTGTTTAACTTCTGCTGATCTCCGTTCCATCATGGGCCATTTGTCATGAAATCTGTCCAACCTCTTATTAGTTTCTTCCTTAATACTGTGATTTCTCCCAAGAGAATATCAAAACCTGGACTTGTGGATGGTTGATAGGAGTCAGCGGGCCCTTTTTAACTTTTTTAACAGATGATACATTCACATTAGGGTTTTTTTTTTAAACATTTTGAGCTGAAGAAGAAACAACAGCTTTCGGTATATATTAAAAATGTAAATCCTGTTTAACATGTTTTAACAGAATCCATTTCAACTTTAGAATGAATTATACCGTTTTCAAGAAAAGCTTTCAATTTGGAAGGCATTAAAGCTTGGGAGTGGTTTTATTCTGCTTCTCCTTCCCACAGGGTGTATGTAAATCTCTGTAAGAGTGTACAGTATAGGACTTATTATGAGTGGGTCGGTTAATTCCGACCTCTGAGCTAACCCCTGTTTACGCACGGTTTGGAATTACGATGTTTGCTGTATTTAAACACATCCGATAATTATCAGATGCTTTAAATACCTCATCTTTTGTTACATTTCGGCAGGTCAAACCTGATGAAATTTAATGTGGGAAAGTCATACGGTATTTACCGTCTCAAGCGGATTTTGGTGCGTTATACACCAAAATCTGCATGCTATTCGCAACAAACTGGTAATAGGTGTACCCTGTAGTATTTTTATTTATCCAGTGCAATAAATAACACCTAAACTCGTAATCAGGCCTAGGGGCCTTATTTATCTTTTGGTGGACTGAATTACTCCATCACAACGAGACAGATATACTGCCCTCCCTATTACAAGTTCATTGTATCCTGCAGCACTTGCAATAAGGTGGACATGATATCCGTTATGTTGTGACCGAGTAACCCGTCCACCAGACTCTAAGCCAGGCCCTAAGATTCCTAGAGCCAAGACTTCATGGCAAATAGGCTACCTGGAAATAGTGAGGGCATGTAATGACCATTGAAATTTAGGCAACTCCTATTTTTCTTATTCCAAAGCCAATAAACGGTTGATAACTTGCCTAAAACTTTCCTTGGGTGCCAGCAGCACATGAAACAAAAGTAAAGAGAATCAATGCATAGATTAAGATATACTTCAGTCTTATCAGAACAAACGCTGCATTAAAAACATCAAAACCGTTGCTTCTATAGAAAGAAAAGCAGTATCAATTTATTTCCAAAATGAAAATCCTTAAACTGCCGCAAGGTGGCATAGTTGCACCAATATCGAAGCTGTCGGTCTTGCAGCACAGAAAATTTTCATATTTATAAAAAAAAATATTGAACTGAAAATACAATCGCAATAAACTATTGGAAACTCGTGAGAAGCAGTAAGAGACGCCTGTGCGTGGCGCTTAAACTGGAGTACAAGACCAGCAAGAAAAAATAATAACAAGCATTGGCAAAGTCAGCAGGTTAGGCTTATAATTTGCGTCCTGACTAAAAAATGTAAAGTTAGCTCTCTGAAAGCTCCCCAGGCGGCACAGTACACGTACCAGCGTCTGTGCTGCAGTGCTGACATGCTGACACCTCAGTCCCTTATCGCCTCCCTTCCCAGAGCTTTGCTAACTAGCTGCCATCCTGACACCATGGGGCAGATTTACAAGCCCGTTGCGCCACTTTTGCGTCACTTTTAACATGGGAAAAGTGACTCAAAAGTGGCGCAAGGGGCTTGTAAATCTGCCCCTAAATCTGTTTTGTTCTACAACAATAATGCAACGGTTTCACCCTAAGTTGGCGAGGGTATGCCCAGACGTGACTTTGCCACTGGATTCAAGCAAGCCTGGCTGATGACGGCTGGAACGCCAGAAACCGGTCCTAGGATGCTTGTTTCCGGTCCAGGGAAGACATGGCTTGGCAGTTCGGGCTGGACTGTTCCCATGAGGCACAGGGTCAGACTGATTTGCATATGGCCATGTCTGAACTGGGGTGGTGGAGTGAGCTAAAGAATGATGATGGATTAAACCCAGATCAGTTGACTGGGGGTGAGTGTTTGATTGGCTCAAACGTTCCGTCCATCATCCCCTTTTGTATCGCTTTGTTCGCCCTAAGTTGGCGGGGGTATGCCCAGACGTGGGTCCCTTGCTCACTTTGCCACTGGATTCAAGCAAGCCTGGCTGATGACGGCTGGAATGCCAGAAACCGGTCCTAGGATGCTTGTTTCCGGTCCAGGGAAGACAGGGCTTGGCAGTTCGGGCTGGACTGTTCCCATGAGGCACAGGGTCAGACTGATTTGCATATGGCCATGTCTGAACTGGGGTGGTGGAGTGAGCTAAAGAATGATGATGGATTAAACCCAGATCAGTTGACTGGGGGTGAGTGTTTGATTGGCTCAAACGTTCCGTCCATCATCCCCTTTTGTATCGCTTTGTTCGCCCTAAGTTGGCGGGGGTATGCCCAGACGTGGGTCCCTTGCTCACTTTGCCACTGGATTCAAGCAAGCCTGGCTGATGACGGCTGGAATGCCAGAAACCGGTCCTAGGATGCTTGTTTCCGGTCCAGGGAAGACATGGCTTGGCAGTTCGGGCTGGACTGTTCCCATGAGGCACAGGGTCAGACTGATTTGCATATGACCATGTCTGAACTGGGGTGGTGGAGTGAGCTAAAGAATGATGATGGATTAAACCCAGATCAGTTGACTGGGGGTGAGTGTTTGATTGGCTCAAACGTTCCGTCCATCATCCCCTTTTGTATCGCTTTGTTCGCCCTAAGTTGGCGGGGGTATGCCCAGACGTGGGTCCCTTGCTCACTTTGCCACTGGATTCAAGCAAGCCTGGCTGATGACGGCTGGAATGCCAGAAACCGGTCCTAGGATGCTTGTTTCCGGTCCAGGGAAGACATGGCTTGGCAGTTCGGGCTGGACTGTTCCCATGAGGCACAGGGTCAGACTGATTTGCATATGGCCATGTCTGAACTGGGGTGGTGGAGTGAGCTAAAGAATGATGATGGATTAAACCCAGATCAGTTGACTGGGGGTGAGTGTTTGATTGGCTCAAACGTTCTGTCCATCATCCCCTTTTGTATCGCTTTGTTCGCCCTAAGTTGGCGGGGGTATGCCCAGACGTGGGTCCCTTGCTCACTTTGCCACTGGATTCAAGCAAGCCTGGCTGATGACGGCTGGAATGCCAGAAACCGGTCCTAGGATGCTTGTTTCCGGTCCAGGGAAGACATGGCTTGGCAGTTCGGGCTGGACTGTTCCCATGAGGCACAGGGTCAGACTGATTTGCATATGGCCATGTCTGAACTGGGGTGGTGGAGTGAGCTAAAGAATGATGATGGATTAAACCCAGATCAGTTGACTGGGGGTGAGTGTTTGATTGGCTCAAACGTTCCGTCCATCATCCCCTTTTGTATCGCTTTGTTCGCCCTAAGTTGGCGGGGGTATGCCCAGACGTGGGTCCCTTGCTCACTTTGCCACTGGATTCAAGCAAGCCTGGCTGATGACGGCTGGAATGCCAGAAACCGGTCCTAGGATGCTTGTTTCCGGTCCAGGGAAGACATGGCTTGGCAGTTCGGGCTGGACTGTTCCCATGAGGCACAGGGTCAGACTGATTTGCATATGGCCATGTCTGAACTGGGGTGGTGGAGTGAGCTAAAGAATGATGATGGATTAAACCCAGATCAGTTGACTGGGGGTGAGTGTTTGATTGGCTCAAACGTTACGTCCATCATCCCCTTTTGTAACGGTTTCACCCAACACCTACACCAGGGGGTGCTGTGTGAAAGTTCGGTTTGCAGTTCCTTCATACATATCTATTTGTGTTGTCACGAATGTTTCATCCCTCAGCATCCACTGACAAGGGGTGTCTTAATGGTAGGGTCACATTCAAAGCGAAGAAACCATTCTCAACAGGTAGGTGACTGAACCGGATGAATTGATTCCTCTTAAATCGTTACCATTGCACTCTGTAAGTTAGCTGATTTCCAACAGGCCAGTGTGCTTTTCTTATCTCTGCTCTTTTTGTTGAAATCAGCAGCGGTGCAGGGCGGGGCCGGGTGAGCCGCGCTGGCCAGTGCAGGGGGCAGGGGAGGAGTGTAAAGCACATTCTAAAGAAAGCATAATAGTTTGACCGCCCAAGAGGGCCGGTCAAACCATCATGCGCACTTTGCATCTTCCCCACCAGGCTGCATTACAAGCTTGATGAGGAACATGCAAAGCCTCCAAGCCCCTGTCTGAGCGCCGAACCAGGCGCTCAGACCAGTCACAACACTGCTTAAGGCAGCGTTGTGATTGGACAGGGGATTCTGGGAGGCTGGGAGCTTCCTGATGCGGCACGAAGGAGACGGAGCAGAGGTGGCAACACCTGGCGGCACCTAGGTAAGTCCGTTTATTTTTATTTTTGTATTCCCCCCTTCCGCTTCCTCCCCTACACCCCACCCTCGCCCACCTCCCACACTTAGTAGCAGCCACTACTGTTTGAAATACTGTAATAATGAAGCGATCGGTTATGGTGTGATGAGCAGCTTGGCTGCTTGGGCCTATTTCACAATAATGGCACCAAGTTATAAGTCCTGCTGCTGCTACTCGAAACACTGGAAATCAAGAGTAACGCTTAATGGAGGGCAGGAGCATCACAGGTAGACACTTTGGGCCCAAATCTCAAAGGTACAATTGGTCATATAGGTAAGTTTACGACTGAACGTACCTCTGTTTCGTGAGCCGGGACTTCCCCATAGAGGGAGGGAGAGAGCCCATTTGCAGGGCGGAGATGTCCATCACGAGTGTGGAGATCTCCGTAGTCGTACATAGTGCCATTATTGGCAACACACCCCACCCACACAACAACAGAGCATGCATGAATAAATAAATACGCAACACAACTTTTGTTTGGGAAAATATTGCTGCAGGTTTATTCCATACAAAAGTATGTAATATGGTGAGTTATCTTACGGGCGATCCAAGGGCTGGCAGCTGTAACCAACCTATGCTGCCCTGCCCGCCTGATGAGCCAAGCACTGTGGAGAACCCAATCAGTGCTACACCTTATGGGGTGATCCGCTTTCCGGATCACGTGACACATTGGTCCCTTATTACTCACGCCCCTTTCAGGGCGGAGCGTAGCAAGGCAAGCCCCCAGTTGTTCAGGCCCACAACCGCCCGAAGGACTAACGGGGCGCCGACGTAATTCTTCCAGGAACCTTCCATGAGGCTCCTGGGATTTGGCTCTGGCACCCCTATTGTGCTCTTGCAGAGGTACCCTTCTGTACCCATATGCTTCCAGATCGCCCTGTAACTCCGCCTGCAACGACAAAAGAAAACATTACAACGTTCTATGTACTTCGCCTGCCAGCCCCACGCCGGGTAAGCGGTAGGGTGGGAGACAGCGTGTCCGGCGCAAAGAGGACGCCAGGATGGCCGGGGGAGGCATAAATACCCTCCCCACCTCCTCGGCGCGCCGGAAGTGACGCGCCTAGCGCGCCTAAGGGAAGGGGGACTCCTCCCTGAGTCCCGGCATTAGAGGGGTTGGGTTAGTGCCCAAATGGCACTAAAGGGCCGCCCTTTTAGGGTGGCCCCCTGCGTGGGCCGCGGGCAGCCGCATAGTGCCATTATTGGCAACACACCCCACCCACACAACAACAGAGCATGCATGAATAAATAAATACGCAACACAACTTTTGTTTGGGAAAATATTGCTGTAGGTTTATTCCATACAAAAGTATGTAATATGGTGGGTTATCTTACGGGCGATCCATGGGCAGGCAGCTGTAACCAACCTATGCTGCCCTGCCCGCGGATGAACCAAGCACTGTGGAGAACCCAATCAGTGCTACACCTTAAGGGGTGATCCTCTTTCCGGATCACGTGACACATTGGTCCCTTATTACTCACGCCCCTTTCAGGGCGGAGCGTAGCAAGGGAAGCCCCCGGTTGTTCAGGCCCACAACTGCCCGAAGTACTAACGGGGAGCCAATGTAATTCTTCCAGGAACCTCCCATGAGGCTCCTGGGATTTGGCTCTGGCACCCCTATTGTGCTCTTGCAGAGGTACCCTTCTCTACCCATGTGCTTCCAGATCGCCCTGTAACTCCGCCAAAGCTCTGGAGGCGGCCCCCGTCGCCTAAAGAGCCCCCCACCAATACAGCTGATTTCTCACCTGCCCTGCTATTTCCCGGGCCTCCTTCATTTCCAGTAGGAACATGTCCATTCCCACCTGTGACAAGTTTACCCCCAACTTTCCACAATCACCTTTGGTGTTCGTCTGGATTAGCCCATGCCTGATGAAGCAAAGCCCCATGGCTCTGCGAACTTGCGCATGGCGCTGTTCATCCTTCTCCGGGACTGTTCGACTGCCTCACATGACCTGTAGGAACGTGTTGGGCACCCAGGAGGGAGTTCTACTCTTAGCCATAGCTATGTTACCCTTCAAGCTAATGTAGGCTCCAACCTCCTGCAACCTGTGGTTGCTATCCCTCTAGCACTTTTGTGCCTAACACCTGTTTCCCTAATTTATGGAACAGCAGCACACTTGTTTAGATGACCGCTTCCACACCAGCCTGTCTACTATGGCTATGAGGGCGGGGAATTTTATGCATAACTGAAGCAACCCGTAACCTGCCCAGGGAGCAGCGTGCACATACTTCGTTGAAGTTGACCGGACATTTATACAGGCATTTTCGATTGCTCAACCATGGCGACCAAGAATGCTCGTATTGCGCACTTTAGTGCAGCCACGGCACCCTGGGTGGAGTGACAACTTCCTCCGTCTACCAGGCTTGCTTAACTAACGTTCGATCACGTGTCCCTTGGAGCGTAATCCAGCTATAGACCTAGTTCACTTTGTTATCCCTGGAATGATTGCCCTCCCTTAAATCAAAGCCGCATTCGGCTTACTTTTTGGTCACCTTAAGATTCAGGGTGAGACATACATACCCCGCATGGCCAGGGAGTCGTGCGTATATTAACAATGATACTGTTAGAATCTAATATTCCCAGTTGCAAGTATTGCCGCAGCCCCCTTTTGCGGGCAGCTGGGACCACACTGCCTCACCGCACGTTATCTCCTACCTCATGCAACTCCATTATGCCCTTGTGTGTCCCTGACAAGCACCTGGCAGGCTACTATCAGATGAACTGGGAGTAAGTGACAATAAGAAAGTGAGTCCCCTTGTACTTGCCATGAATCCCTTATTTCTTACAGAAATTACACCTGCTCGGTGGGAAAGGGAGGTCTAACCTTAACCACGGCTATATTACCCTTCAGGCTAATGTGGGCTCCAACCTTCTGCAACCTGTAGTTGCCGTCCTTCTAGCACTGTATGTGCCTGAACACCTGTGTCCCCAATTTATGGGACAGCAGCCCACTTGTTAGGTGACCGCTCCCACAACCCGCCTGTCTACTTTGGCTATCAGGGCGAGAAGTTTTATGCTTAACTGAAGCAACCCGTAACCTGCCCATGGAGTAGAGTGCACATATTTGTTGAGGTTGACCCGACATTTGGGTATTTCGCCTGCTCAGTTCCCTCTGTGGTGAAACCCCCTAGGCTTTCCGGGTTTGTGATTCTGTCTGATTTAATCCAGTGTGCCCTGTCTGCAATACAGTGCCTAACATTCAGGATTGACTAAGCCCTTGTTTACCCCCATACTAGATTATTCCCAAATTTGGGGGTTCACACTGCCCACCCTGTGCAGCCCCAGCAGTGGAAAATTACCTGCTCCGTTAAATTTTTTAACTTTCTTGAATACTGGGCGTGCCAGATGTTCTTTTTACATAGTAGCCTTTTGTGCTTGACACCTTGTTTCCCCATGTATTGGGACAGCAGCACACCATGTTGGCTGACAGTGTCCCCACCCAGCCCGGCTAATATAGCTATCCGGGCGGGGCATTTGAGCTTAACTGAAGCAACGTGTCACCTACCCTCGGTTCTGGAGTGCACTTACTTCGCCCCGTTGACCAGACAATTGCACAGACCTCTTTGCTTGCTAAACCCTGGTGAACACATTAAAGGTGTCAATCTGGTTTGAAAGAATATATGTATTGTGCCCACTATTGGAGACACCTCACCCTTTCGTGGAGTGACAACTTACGCAGCTCACCAGGCTTGCTTAACTGCCGTCCGATCACAGATGCACAGTACCTGCTATCCAGCTGTGACCCTAGATGCTTAAACCAGCAAGCGTGTCGGAATCCAAGATTCCCAGTTCCATGTTTAGCTGCAGCCCACCTTTAGTGGATCCGCTGGGACCCCTCTGCATCCCTGCAAATGACCTCGTTACTTAATACCGCCCCTTAATGCCCTTGCCTGTCACTCCACGACACCTGGCAACGAAATGCCCAGCAGCTTAGTGAAGAGGATTTTTTAGCCCAACGTACCGCAGTCTGTGTTTCCAGCATTTATCCTTTATTGGGGCCCAGTTCGTGTGAAGTGTGGGTCACTGTCCTGGCAAGGCATACCAATAGCCTGTCACACCTTGCACACAATTTTCACCTGGGCGTACCTCTAAATGAGAATGGCTCTACACAGCCGTAAGGCCAGAGACACACATATATTAAACCTATTTACTGGTTTTTGCCACTTGGCACCCTTCTGGTTGGTGATGCGGAACCTCCTACCCAGCGTAAGCTGTCAGTCTAGCGTTGCCGTCACACCACCCGTGTCCCTTGACTCACCCTCCATCCTCCTGTGCAATAGTCATACTGCTAAGTGGGCAATCCCTCCTTTCCTGCCGGACTGTTGCCTGTTCAGTTTAATCTGTAGTGACTGCACCCAGACTTCCCAGGCAGCTTCATTGCTGACAATGTGGGCAGTTGCTGACCTTGAGGGAATCTCACGCTTGCAACTTGCAACTTGCAACTACAGCGATTATTTAAATTAAAATGATACTGTGTATCTGAATGAACTATGCACAGGTAATTGAAATGCTCACATGTGCAGATGCTGTGAACAACAAGGTGGATGGCCAAGATGTTTTTGTGGGGGGGCGGCAAGTTAGCATAGCTAAATTATTCCTTGATGTCCTGTATGGGTTCAACCCCACTTAAAGAAATGCTTGCTTTCTTGGTGTAGGTGATGCAGTTTGCATATACTACGCTAAGAACAGAGTGCACTTGCTCTGTGATCCCTGGCTGCTTGTCTGGCATTCCTTTATGCCCAGGGATACCTAAGGCAACGCTTCAAATTCTTAAATGATGGGACTGTGCAAGAACTGTAATAAGTCTTCGGCTACATAAGTCACCCAACAAACAAGTTGGCCCTGACTAACCTGGTGTTCTGGTGCCAGATTTGGAAAAGCGTTTCCCATGTTCTGTCAACTCCTGTGCTGTTCTGCGCACACTCTTCCCAGGCCATATAAGTTGCACAACTTAAAACTGCACAGGTTCGCTTTTCCATCACCCAACCTATGCCCCTTTTAAAAACAACATTTGAGCAACTTGCGCAAGTGGACATTTGGCTGAAAGACCAGTAGCCCAGTTGGGAGCTACCTCACTGTGAGTGCCACGCTTCCAGAGAGGTTAGAACACGTGGCCTTCTACCAGGAGGGTTTCTTCGCTTAATAATCTGACCATTATTCCTTCAAGGAATTCCGCGTGTGCAGTTAAAACTGTATAGTTCTGCCCACAATGCGAGGGTCCCATTACATTGATATCAAGATTCCCAGTGTCATGTCATAATGCAGCCCCCCAGTTTGTGGGTCCTGCCGGGACCCTTCTACCTCCTGTCCGTTACCCTGGTATGTGATACATCTCACTTAGCGTACGTGCCTGTCAATCTACGCTGCCATAAAGGACCACTCAGACCAGCAGAGTGACCCAAAGACCTGCGATCTGCATTGTACAGTTATTTAGCAGGTGTGTAGATCCACTGCGATATCCTCCTTGAGTCAGTTTCCATAAGTTTGTTTATAGATAAGCAAGGAAGGCCGCCTGTGCAGCACTCAAACCTACCAAATGAGTACCTGCACTGGCAAGATGAGCGCAAGAACCATATCTGTTCTACCTCATGAAAGAATTGCAACTCCCTTACGAGGATTTGAAAATATTTAGTCGTGCTACCCTGTGGCCTAATGATTCTGACCTGAACACTTGCTCTGTTTTTGTCATTGGATTGAAACATGTAGGCTGAAACCTTTGCTTATCATAGCGTGCCGCATAGTTAAGCATCTCCTCTTAATGCGTCCATATATATGATCAACCTGTAACCTTGCACCAACAGCAAGCCAGGGCCCATGACCTTGTCAATGGTACCAAGTTGCCGACTGAAACAAAGTAGTGATTTAAATTGCATGTTCATGTACCGGACAGTTCGTCCCCATTCGGCAGGCACAAGGTGGACCTTAAGAATAATTATCCTGCACCATTATCAAATGTGCCACATGCACGCTTAAAAGTACTTAGTAAAGCCACCCAATGTCTAATGATACGGGCGCGCACCGTGAGGCTCCCTTTGCATTGGATTAAAACCTTTAAACTGACATCTTGCTTGGCATAGCGTGCCGCGTGGCTCTGCCTCTTCTGTCATTGTATCCACCTATTTAATCAACCCGCCACATTGGACATATTGCCAGCCAGGGCCATGGACTTATCCATGGTTAATAGCTGCATAATTAACTAAGCAACAACTCTGGCTTCCTTGAAGAATGTTGAAAATTCTTTTGTTCTGAAATGAAGAGACTGCAAGATCTATGCTGAGTTTCTTGTAAGTTACAACCCAGTTCCAAAACTTCCACAAAACTACAACTTTATCGCCGTGTTGCATGACTATGGGGAACCTATCAGAGTACTGAAAACGCCACTAAGAATTCAAACCATAACTCTGATAAGTAACAATCTCTGGCCCCGAAACGAGGCAAACAATGCTAGAGAAACTCAGCATCCTCACATCAAAATTTCATGCAGGTTATTTGCTCACAAAACTGGGCAGCTAATAGCTAGTACCCCCGTGGAACCCCTGCTTGTATTCCTGGCAAGAGGTAGGCCTTAGGGACTAACTTGCATGCACAATGTTCACCTGTGCCTAATGATTCTGACCTGAACACTTGCTCTGTTTTTGTCATTGGATTGAAACATGTAGGCTGAAACCTTTGCTTATCATAGCGTGCCGCATAGTTAAGCATCTCCTCTTAATGCGTCCATATATATGATCAACCTGTAACCTTGCACCAACAGCAAGCCAGGGCCCATGACCTTGTCAATGGTACCAAGTTGCCGACTGAAACAAAGTAGTGATTTAAATTGCATGTTCATGTACCGGACAGTTCGTCCCCATTCGGCAGGCACAAGGTGGACCTTAAGAATAATTATCCTGCACCATTATCAAATGTGCCACATGCACGCTTAAAAGTACTTAGTAAAGCCACCCAATGTCTAATGATACGGGCGCGCACCGTGAGGCTCCCTTTGCATTGGATTAAAACCTTTAAACTGACATCTTGCTTGGCATAGCGTGCCGCGTGGCTCTGTCTCTTCTGTCATTGTATCCACCTATTTAATCAACCCGCCACATTGGACATATTGCCAGCCAGGGCCATGGACTTATCCATGGTTAATAGCTGCATAATTAACTAAGCAACAACTCTGGCTTCCTTGAAGAATGTTGAAAATTCTTTTGTTCTGAAATGAAGAGACTGCAAGATCTATGCTGAGTTTCTTGTAAGTTACAACCCAGTTCCAAAACTTCCACAAAACTACAACTTTATCGCCGTGTTGCATGACTATGGGGAACCTATCAGAGTACTGAAAACGCCACTAAGAATTCAAACCATAACTCTGATAAGTAACAATCTCTGGCCCCGAAACGAGGCAAACAATGCTAGAGAAACTCAGCATCCTCACATCAAAATTTCATGCAGGTTATTTGCTCACAAAACTGGGCAGCTAATAGCTAGTACCCCCGTGGAACCCCTGCTTGTATTCCTGGCAAGAGGTAGGCGTTAGGGACTAACTTGCATGCACAATGTTCACCTGTGCCTTTAAAAGTCCTTTGTCGTGCTGCCCAGTTGCCTAATGATTCTGGCCCTGCACTTGAAGCTCTCACTTCGGCGTTGGATTAAAACAATTAAGCAGAAACGTTGCTTAGCAGAGTGTGCTGCATGTTTCTGCCTCTTCAGTCATAGCATCCAATTATGTAATCAACACGTATCGTTCCACCTACAGCAAGCAAGGACTATTGACTTTGCCACTGATAGATAGTTGCATAAGGTAATTAAGCGCTACTATGGCTTCGATGTAAAATATTGAAAATGCTTCAATTCAGGAATGATGAGGCTGTACAAGATCTAGAATGAGTCAATTTGAAGTTACATCACAGTCCCATAACTGCAAAACCACAATTTTCTCACAGTGTTAATCTAGTCTGCGCACCCTGTGCGTGTGCACTGCATACATGGCAGCTCAGAGGCACTCGCAAATCACAGTGGATGACCGGATGCTCTCCTGGCCTCACTCGAGTGCGAGGGGTGTCCTTGGAAACTGCTCACTGCTAACCTCGCAGTGTGGCCCCCAAGAACCGGCTACCTAGTTTACATTGGAGACCGGCAGCGGAACTTACAGCCAGATGGTGTGAAACCGGAATACCCCGTTACCTATCTGGTGGGAAGCACTGGGGAAGTCTGCCTGTGAGCCACACCCTGCGCGGAAAAAACCCATTGGATTTCTGGTCCAACGCGTGAGGTTCGCTTTGGTAGCACTGGAGCGCACACCCCAACGCCAGCCACCGTCGATACACATAAAATTGCCCCTGTACTGCCAAAGGTGCCACACCTCAAACTGTCTCCAGTCCCCTGTTGCGCCACAAAGAACATTAAACATCATCAAAGAGAAAAGGCGTTTCCAATATTAGCGCTGTGAATGCCCCCCATGAGGCGTTTCCAGTACACGAGTCTGCAGAGTCATAAATGACTTGTGATGGAATTGGGGCATAGGCGCCCTCCTAAACTACTGGACGAATTGCCCATCAAAAGAAAGGACATATCAAACCGCTTTGGTCTATCCTGCTGAAAAGGACAGAGCAACACCTTACCGCCTACCTACCAAGGCAGGGAAAACTCTTAATTAACCGTTTGGACCACATCAAACATTTACACAGAAGGCTCTCTCTCTAAGGCATAGCGCCGTGACTCAACCCAACACAGGCTGGCGCTAGGAGGTCCTTACTGACAAAACAGCAACCGGAAGCAGGGAGCATGCAGGCGAAGAGCACAATGGAATGCAAAGTAACACAGACCAACCGTTTGAAACCAAACACAATGTTTGCCTTCCTTGTTATTTTGACATATGCACTTAATACAAGTTTACCAAACAACTTAAGTGTTCAAACCAATTTGATTGGTAAACTCTCAGCTGCGCATGGCAGGGCGACCAGCTACATAATGCGCTAAGCTTCCATTCCTACGGCGGTTTGACGCTATACAGATGTGACTACCGGGCATAACCGTCTCCCCTTTCAGCGCTGGACATCTATTACCATTTAGATGAAAAGTAAAGACATAAATGGAGCGGGGAAGACAATCTGAGTTAACCGTTTGGACCACAGAACCAAAGACGGGCCCATCCATGTTCGGGCCACAGCACCCACACCCCGCTCCCCACCTCAGGGGCCGACGAGGTCACCCCTAAGTGCACTACCAAGGCGGAAGGGGTGCGCGCAACCCGCTACGCCACATACCCACAACACCATGTATTGCACCCCCAAGGACGTGCCTCCAGCCCCGCCCGAGGATCAAACCCTGGACCCCCGGTTCACACCCCTGCATAACCAAACACGCGACGGGACACAGTGGGTCACATAAGGACCCTGGGGGGAAAACGCCCTTGCCACCACTGCACATCACCTATTTGTGGGAGGGGACGCGCGGGATGCAGCTCTCTCTTGCCCCCCGCAACCGGGACAAAGACACACTCCGGCGGCCGCAGCCCCCGGCCCGCAACTGCTGCAACTCAGATCGGGACCCGGGCAGTCTCTACCCCCAGACTGGGGAAAAGCCTACTGAAATGTGCCCCCTTCTGTTGGTGCGGTCACGGGCACACTACCTGCGTCCTGTGTACAAGGACAAGAGTCCCCACGCATAATCACCCGCTCGGCACCGCAGCATTTTGCTATTTAAATGAAGGTAAGCGCCGGCTCATGCACCCCCTCCCCACGGGGCGAGCAGCACTCTCTGACCCCTAGCCATAGCTAATTACAAAATGCTCGACTACCAGGAGGTAGGAGCCATAGTTCCTCCCCGTAATCGGCCCAGCCCACACTCAACGCACCCACATCCAACTCCTGCGTCACTCCGGCGGGGCTGGATAGCGTGTCGCGGGGGTCCACGTGGGCCAGAACTGTGAGCCCAACTATGCCGTTTGCACCCCACCCCCATGACCGCGATCCATGTCCCAACGAAGTTGGGGGGGGTAGGGGTCCCTACAACGGGAGCCTCGCCCCCGCCCCTCCAAGCACCGCACACCGACGGGGGTGGGGGGGGTGGTATGAAGAGGACTCACCACAACGAAGAGCTCCCGGGCCCGACCAAAGGCACGACCCGGCGGCATGATGCCCGGGACATCCGCCAGGCATGCAAAGATCACCTGGCCACCACTGCTCGAGCGTGATCACTTGCCACTGCATAAGAAGATTCTGACACAGTGTGCCCCTTGGCACCGAAACGAGCTGAGCTGTCATACTCAAAGCATCAACTCCTGCACAGCCGGCTCAAGTGTAAAGACCGAAATAAATTAAACTCTCCCGCATCTCGCATTACCGCCACAGTGGGGCCAAAACCTTTCCTTTGACCGGCTATTGGCAGGAAATACTTAATTGTCCCCCCCACTGCCCCCAGGCCCAGCGTGTCCCCGAAGCCCCGAGGCAGGAGCAGTGAGTCCCAAAGGGGGGGGGGGGGGAAGGCTTAAAGCAATTGCCCCGGACTCACCGCATAAAGCACCGACGCTGCCGACAGGCAAGGAGTGCGACGCGACGGGACACGTGGACAACCAGACGGCGTCCAGGGTCGTGGAAAAGAGACGGCCTGTCCAGCGCAAAGAGGACGCCAGGATGGCCGGGGGAGGAATAAATACCCTCCCCACCTCCTCGGCGCGCCGGAAGTGACGCGCCTAGCGCGCCTAAGGCAAGGGGGACTCCCCCCCTGAGTCCCGGCATTAGAGGGGGTGGGTTAGTGCCCAAATGGCACTAAGGGGCCGCCCTTTTAGGGTGGCCCCCTGCGTGGGCCGCGGGCAGCCGCATTCCACTCATACAGAGGGGAGTGGATATTCCACGGCGTAGTTTGCCTCGGAAGGTCTTTGGCGCCTATGACGACGTATGTTTGCAGGCACTGCAAACTCCTCTCCTAACCCTTTCCACCCTGGAAAGGATCGGTGTTTTACTCCAGCACGGGGTAGGAGTACCTAACCTTCCAGTGTGGAAAGCAGTGCACAAGTGCAAAGAAAAGAAGTGAGGGAACTCACCAAGTTAGGCAGAATGGGTGTGACATCACCGTCCATGACATCACTGCATGTGACATCACAGGAAGTGACATCACAGGAAGTGACATGCATATTCAGTTGGTCTATCATGAGTACACTTGAATATATTAAGAGATTTAACAAGTATTATGGTGATCAGTACTTAAGCCTATGACATACTGAACTTGGTACCAAGAACAAAGCAATTAACACATTGCAATAAAGATGCTACAAACTGCAATTGAGAACTATAATATGTAATTATCTACCCAAGATAGCACCATTGTATACACCGACAATTACAAACACTGATCATTATAAGAAAAAAGTGCAAGTTGCACACTGTATTTGATATTTTGAGCATGGAGATCTGTGTTGTCTCCTGGGTGTGCATGAGACCTGACGCAGCCACGTTGTGTTGGAGGATGAACCACATGGCAGGTGTGAGCAGGACAGAGAAATGGGACTTCAGGAGAACACGCACGCAGGGAGCTCTGTTTTATTTGGGTGGCTCCCAGGATATCGTCTGTAAGCTGTGGTACATAAAATGTAGACTACATATATTAGAAGGTTGTAAGCATTTTGGTAGTTGAAGGACAGATGACATCATGCTGGCCTGGTTATTATTCCTTAGAAACACTTCAGAGGCATTCCATGGTTATCCATCAAGCTGGTGCCCACAAATATTAATATTCCTAAGAGCTGAAAGTATTTGGGCTGCTGAAGGAGGAGCATGTTGCCTTTAGGAAAAATTAGATCAAGTTCCATGGAACAATTTGTGTTCCCTGGTGCAATGAATAATAAAAATAGATTGGAGATATCATCATCATAACACATTACCATGTACTGGGACGAAGGAATGAGAATCATTGTGCTGATGATTACCCGTATGTAATCAAACCATTAAATCCTCATCCCCATCCTTGTCCCATTCCTTACTCAATGAGGATACATGTAAGTGGCATTTCTTCGCCACGATCCACCAAGACACTGGCAACCACTGCACCAAGACACTGTCAAGCATATGACAGTAAACAAACCCTCAGTGCCATTTGTCTATAAACTAGCGCAAGTTATACACACTCAAAATTACTCTTATACGAATTTGTGTGAAGGACCTAATAGGATGGTGTTTCTGCAGCTGTTAGTTTAAATGTTACGTGAAGGACATACATGAAGACATAACCTGAGCAGCAAAGTCCTTAAGTACTCAGGGACTTATGTACAAGCCCATTGCGCCACCGGTGCGTCACTTTTTTTGATGCACCGGCGGCGCAGTGTGCCTGCCCATATTTCAAGGCCACTTAAAGCCACACTGCATGCTTTTCATGGGCTTGTAAATATGGGCCCCTTTCACGCATTACTTTTCGTGAAAGGGGCGTTCCATGAGTGTTGCTTTGGGTGTTCCCATGCAACATCCATGGAACCTGATGCATTCCCAGATTTACAAGGTTTTGTAAACCTGGGAATGTGTCAGATTCTACACCTCTTCGGGGGAGGCGTAAGGGATGCACAATGGGGAGAAATATATTTATTTCTTCCCGATTTTCCTTTTTTTATGTGTTCTGCATTCCGCAGTACACATAGGGCCATAATATCAAGAACAGCGCAAACATTATCGCCGCTTTAGCGGCAGGAAACTGCCGCTAAAGCGTTGATAAGGGGCTTGATAATATGCCCTAGAGAATTCCAATAGAAGCCCAGGTTTGATGTCCTTGATGCCAGAACCTGGGCTTCTATTGGAATTCTCTAGGGCATATTATCAAGCCCCTTATCGCCGCTTTAGCGGCAGTTTCCTGCCGCTAAAGCTGCGATAATGTTTGCGCCGTTCTTGATAATATGGCCCATAGAAAGAAGAAAACACCTCTTGTAATTGTTTTTGTGCAGGAAGGTTTCCCTTCCTGCACAAAAACAATCACCCCTACAATGCTGACACCCTTGTACCATGGCGCAGTGGTGCCTGCATTGGCGCATGCAGCCCATTGTGTGCCAGCGCAGGTTAAAAGGACAGAAATGCACCGTATCTTGTAGATAGGGCACATTCCTGCTCTTTTCTTATGACGCACAGCAGCGCAGCAGGAAGGCTTGCTGCGCTGCTGTGCGTCAAAATATTGTAAATGAGGCCCACAGTTCCTTGAGCTTTAATCCCACACCTTACACTGCTGTGAGCAACAGTAATAAAAGAAAATATGAAGAACATTTCCACATATATGAAGAGGGCGATAAATAAGCAAAATCATCTATAGCCAGTATTTCTAGCCTTTATCTATACATCTTTGTGTTATATTCTGTATTAGATATAATGCATTATTTCCCTAGTTGCCATGACACCTGCTGCTCAGCCTCTGTGTGTGATGTCACAGAATGTTTATGTATGCCTAAGGGATCAGTTAGAGAGAGCAGGCTGAGCAGCAGGAATCTGCTCCTGGTGGGGCATTGATATGGCATTTATATGACATCCATAACCTGTAACAGAGACTATTATCTCCTAATAAAGTCCATCATAAAACCAACGTGACCTGCCTACAGAGGCTCATTCTTTGATTGCAACAATGGCAACGATTGGAGAACTTACCTGCGCATGAAGAAGCCAAGTCTACGTGAAACAAAGTACAAAACGGATAACAAGAAGGATAAAGTCTACAAGCGACAAAGAGGAAGAAAGATTTCAGTTTAAGAAAAAAAGAAAAAACGCTCTGACGCCCCATCAGTGTCTTTTCTAATGGACAGCCTGCAGTGTACTCAATTTGTGAGGGGCGTTTTGGACTTTCAAATGTATGCTGACTCAGTATCGTGGTTCTGGTACCAACAAGGTTGGAGTTGGATTATACTGCGTTATACAGCTTTGTGGTGAGTGAGCCTGCAGTCAACTGAACACAGTAAGGGCGTTGGAACTGCTTATATTTACAGATTAATGCTAATTGATGATCCTAGCAGTTTGGAAGTGAACCGGCAGGGTGTGCAGACAAGGCAGTCATCTTAAATTTTGCTGCGTTACTGTTGGGCAGGTGTTGAGACTGTGGCACTTGTGAGCCACTAAATTATCATTTTGATAGTGCTCATGCGACGTGCTGTCATTTTGAGGGGTGGAGGAGCACGCCTCAAAATCCTGCCAAAACGCTGTATATGTGGGGGCAACGCTGAACTGTAAACAAGCGCCTTCTTACATGTGAAGAGGTCCACGCTGCACTGAGGCGGCATTTTTTAAATCGGCTCACTTTCAGAGTCTCTTTGCAGAGTGTGCGCACCATTGGCAAGTAATGCATCCATTCTTTAAGTTTTACTGCGGGCAGAGTGTGTGCGCGTACTGTCCTTGTGATCTTACCTGACCAAAGCTTTCTCTTTGTGACGCTTCATCTGCAAGGCCAGCTCGATCAGATTGCAGTGTTGAGCAAGGGCAGCTGTGACGTATTCCTTTGGCACATGGAACAAGGAATACTTTTGGCTCATCATAGCAGCCAAGTGATTGGATGTGCTGATTGGAAGGTGCATGATCGCGCTGCTCATGATGGCGTGAGAGCACGACGCTGGAGGATTACCGAGTGTGTTTCATATTAGATTGCTGCACCGATCTGGGAACTGTGAACATAGTGCCATTATTGGCAACCTCTCCCCCCCTTGTCTGAGCATGCATTAAATAAATACACAAGACAACTTTGTAGTGGGAAAATATTGCTGCAGGTTTATTCCATACAGGAGTATGCAATATGTGGGTTATCTTACGGGCGATCCAAGGGCGGGGCAGCTGTGCCAACCTATGCTGCCCCCGCCCGCCTGGTGAGCCAGCACTGTGGGGCACCCCGTCAGTGCTACCTTAGACGATCCTCTTCCGGATCACGTGACACGTTGGTCTGTTCTACTCACGCCCTTTTCAGGGCGGAGCGTAGCAGGGCAAACCCCCGGTTGGTCAGGCCCCCAACCGCCCAAAGGACTAACGGGGCGCCGTCGCGGTTTTCCCGGAACCTGCCCTGAGGCTCCCGGTCTTTGGCCCTGGCACCCCTACTGTGCCGCGCAGAGGTACCCTTACTGTACCGGTCTGCCGCAGAGGTACCCTTACTGTACCAGTCTGCTTCCAGATCGCCCTGTAACTCCGCCTGCAACACAAAAGGAAAACATTAAAACATTCAGGATACCCTGACCCCCAGCCAGGACGCCGGGTAAGAGGTGTGGCGGAGACGGCGTGGCTGGGAAAAGAGACCGCCAGGAGGGGCAGGGGAGGCATATAAGCCCTCCCACCCTCCCGGCGCACAGGAAGGACGTCACGGAGGTGCCCAGCCGAGGGCTCGCAGACCCCTCTGAAAACTAGAGCGGGTGGGTGGTGCCAAGATGGCACTAAAGGGCCGCCCTGCTGAGGTGGCCCCCTGCGGGGCCGCGGACAGCCACATTCACGTGAGGTGCGTCTATTTTGGCTTCACTCGGAGCAAGAAACGGAATGGAACTATGTTATTTCGTATCTGCAGCCAGTGTGCGATGTTGATGTGTTCGGGTGAGATATCGCTCACCGGTGTGGAGGACTTGACTTTATGTGCAGGAAATATTGTTAAAATTGTGAATGTCAAGTGTAGTTTATTAATGCAATGAAGAATATTTAGGAACTACGGCATGTCACTATTCTATTCTGGTGAGGGGAACATTGTATTAGTTGCTATGTTATGTTTTTATGTAATAGCATGCTGAAGAGGTTGCCTGAGGATATGTTTGTTGTTTCCTGAATTGGCTACCATTGTATGTTTTAATTGATGCCATGTTGAATTTGTATATGCAGGCGAGGATGTGTGTATGTGTAATGTCCCTGGTCCTGCATGGTATATTGTGTATAATAAGAAGGTACTTTATTTTGGGATGAGTGGTTTTAAATTTATGAAGTGTCCTTGGTCCTGCAAGGTATGCGGGAGAGGGTGCGTGTACTGCTGTAGTTAATAGTGCTGAATGTATTGCCATTTATTATAAGTTAATGTAGTTTCCTGTGGTTTTAGGTACATGCGAGAGTTGAGAGATACCCTTTGCCTACTGCCTGCGTGTTTGAGTGACGGTTGAAAGAGACCCACTTTCTGAATTGATTAATGTATTGCCATTTATTTTCAGTTAATGTAGTGTCCTGTGATTCAAGGACAAGGAAGGGTTGAAAGATACCCTTTGCCTACTGCTTGAGTGTTTGAGTGAGGGTTGTAAGATACCCATGTTCTGAGGTTATGTTAGGATGAGCAAGGGTTGTAGTTTCCCTCTGCCTACTATTTTTATGCAGTTGAAAAAGGCCCTTTTATATGTTGACAAGATCCCATAAGTTGGGATGAGTGTGGGTTGAGAGACACCCTTTACCATTTTATGTAGTGTCCTGTGCAAGGGTTGAGAGGTACCCTCTGCCTACTGTTGTTATGCTTTTGAAAAAGACCCTTTTAAATGTTTACAGGATGCCCTAAATTGGGATTAGTGTGGGTTGGAAGATACCTGTTGCTTACTTTTTGGATTAGGGTTGAAAGATACCCTTTATGTATGTTTATTATTTCTAAGGAGGGCTGCTCCTGGTGGGGAATTGATATGGCATTTACATGACATCTGTAACCCGTAACAGAGACTATTATCTCCTAATAAATTCCATCATAAAACCAACGTGACCTGCCTACAGAGGCTCCTTCTTTGATTGCAACAATACTTCAAACTGTAAATATAAATACAAAGCATTTTAAATGTGCTCTATAGCTTTGGCAATGATTCATGGCTACTAGTTAAAGTAAACAAAGACAGAAATGTTACAAGACAATACATACAATTTGGTTTACAATCTTATTTAGTAGTGCAAGATCTGCAGACTCTTAAAACAACACCGAACCTCCACCCCCACTCTAACTGCTCTTTTTTAAGTATCCCTGACCCTCCTGGTACCCACTGGTCCTCCACTCTAAGCACTTTTGTATTTTGCTAAGGAGGGTGCAGCACATGTTTTATAACTATGGTACATGGTTGGGGGGGGGCAGGCAAGGCTGATAAGATGGGACACCAAGAAGATTTATGTCAGCCGTGCAGGCTAGGACAGTCCTTTAAAAACAGTTCCAAAACACTACAAACTCCGTCTCAGTTTGCCAGATTTTTAGAACACTCTCTAGTCCAAAGCGCACCAAAAGGAGCCCAATATTGCTACTCTAAAGGAGGGACTTTGGCACCACCATGCAGGCATTAAATGAAGATTGTTGCTGGACCAACTTACGGAGGTGGTGGTACGAAGAATGTCTGCCCCTGCGATCTACTTCTGTTGTCTCTAGGGAGTTCTTGCAGTAGCCTTGTCAAGTTTCCCAGGTCCATGTGTGGTGCTGCTCCGGTCCAAGGTTTGTTTTTGGATCCTGGGACTTGTAGTCTTGTTTATTCCATTATAAAACAGGACTACAAGTCCCAGAATTCAAAGACAAAACCTGGACTGGACCTGCACATCAAGCATAGACCAGCACATTAGCTGCTATGTCGCAAGGAGGGCCAGACAATGGAGCAGTACTAAGTAGCTTACCAAGGATGCCATGGTGCAAGCCAGGGAAATTGCCCTTGGACTGTTGGGATAGTACAATACAGCAATTATCAAGTATCAATGGACCATTCAGGGCTTTGAGTTCTGGTGCCACTGTACCTGCTGCACCAATTGTATCTACGCCAATGGAAGTACCCCCTTTCTTATCCACATGCCCTAATCACGATCAGGTGGGCAACAGGCAGTCGCTCATTCCAGGAAATTCTTCTTCACCTTCAGTTTTTAAACTTGCAAAACGTATGTAACAGTAGTATTTGGTGCAATTGGAGTCACCAGTTATGGCACTTGGATTGGCTTTTGGAGAAATGCCTGCCTATTAAGTTTTTCAATTAGCTTGGAGCCAGACACCAACTTTCTTTAACCTCAGTGAGGCATTTTTCATCAATGTGTATTTTACGCAAACTGGATAAACCTGAATAGACTTTAACAAACAGATGGATGACTAGCCCAGTGTGTTAATCCAGCAACACTTTCATGCTTAACAGATTATGGGTCCCATTGCCAACAAAGTTGAGGATTTAAAATCGGTCATAGCGACATGCTATCGCTCTGTGTGAGCAGTTTATCATTAACCTGAGAATCGTGCTTAGAAACTTCTGCAAATGCAGGTAAACAACGGAGGTGGGTTAGTGTGAAAATGTGCGTGAGAAAGCTGCTCTTTTAAGTGCTTCAGTCACACCTCATACAGGGCTACGTTGACTGAGAATGCCAACAAAAATTTCTAGTTCAATACCCTTTTAAAAATATTCCAGTATTTGGCAACTCGCACAAATCAACGTTTCCTCTCAGGTCACAAGTCCTAAAAAAAAGAAGTGGGGTGACTAACCAAGTTAGGCAGTATGCAAGTGTCATCATGGCGCGTCACATCGCATGTGGCATCAGAGGAAGTGGCATCACAATCCATGACCTCACAGGAAGTGACATCAGATCTTAAGACCTCACATATGTTTAGCAGGTCTACCATGAGTACATTTGAGTGCATTATAATATTTCACAAATTAGAATTTGCATTGGGGTTGTGCCAAAATATTGACGCAACCACGATGCATAATCTGGGCCTCTACGTATACATTTCTTTTTTTAACCCTGCTACAAAGAAATTGGCAACAATGAGAAACGTTGCAGTAAATCTGTTCTGCTTAATTGGCTGCAATGTCTGTATTTTAAAATATCTTATAGGGTTAAGGCACCTGCTGCAGAGATCTTTGTGTGCCAGCTAAATCTCAGGGAATAATAATAATGGCAAGATAACTCTGGAGGATAACGTATTTGCTGGAGAGATCTGTATTTTGTCTAGTCCTAGTTTTGAATCATAGTAGCATAGAAGTGTTAATATGTCGCCTGCAAAACACATTATGTAACATGCAGATGACAGATTTTTATTTTATTTAAATGGGTAAGTGGGTTACTGCTTTTAAGACAGAAATCCTTCTGTTACTTGCAGTTCATAAATTGTTGTCCTTCTAATATAGCACAGTGAGGTATGAAGGACATGTAGCTCCTACACCTTGTAACCCTCACTGTCTTATGTAACACATCATTTAAATTGATGCACACATATATGATTTATTGTCAATGTATAATCTGTATGTGTGATGTAAAGCACTCTGACACCCTGCATTGGGATGAAGTAGTGCTAAAGCGCCATAAAAAAATACAACAAAAAGTGGTATTTAAATTGTTATTTGTATAAATACTGGGGTGACCAACACATCTGACATTCTTGCAGTGCATGCATTCACAGGGACTGTTGGACTTGGCCCTTTTTGCAGAGTCATCCCTAAACTTTTTGCCTTCCTCCTATATTTTTTCTGACCTGTTGTTGGCTGTTTTATGACTCTGGGCACTTTACCACTGCTGATCAGTGCTAAAGTGCATATGCTCTCCCTATTGCAAATTGATGTATGGATTAGTGACTCCATGATTGGATGATTGGTTTACCTGTCAGTCCCTAGTACAGTGCACTGAGTGTGCCCAGGGCTTGTAAATCCAATGCTGCTGGTGGGCTTGCAGCACTGGTTGTGCCACCCACAGATGCAGCTTGTAAAGTGTGTCTCAGGCCTGCCATTGCAGAGCCTGTGTGCAGCCTAGGGCTGCCATGTCGACTTGGTGAGTGCACCCACTTACCAGTCCCTAAACCTTCCCTTTTCTTCATATCAGACACCCCTATGGTAGTCCCAAGGGCAGGGTGCATTGTAAGTATAAGGTAGGACATGCCCTGGTGTGTGTGGCATGTCCTAATAGTGAATTACAGCCATTTTCGTTTTTCACTATTGCAAGGATACCTGTTCCCCATAGGCCAGAATGGGCAGTTTTGATTATTACACCTTATAATCCTAACTGACCCAGGCAACATGGTAGAGAAACGAATTTAGTATGCCTGAACTCAGAATGATAAAATACATCTTTTAGTGAAGTTGATTTTAACATTCTGTGTTTGAAAATACCACTTTTAGAAAGTAGGTATTTTCTTGCCTAACCTTCCAAGCCTGCCTCTGCTAGGTTGTGTATTCCTTGTCTGGAGTTTGAGTGACAGGTGCTGGGGGTGGCTCCAGGAGACAGGGTGAGTCAGCACAGGGCTGAATAGAGAGATCTGCATCCAGAGTGGAGGGAGGAGTTGCACCTGGGTCTGAATAGGGCTGTGCCTGCCTTCCACAATGCTGGCTCCCCTCCTGCTGGGCGGCTGAGGACTCTGCCCCACATTCTGAAAGGAAAGAAGGAGTCCTGTAAACAAAGTGCTCCAGGACTGACCAGAACTGGTTTTGGGCTAGGCAAAGGCCTCTCTGCCTTCAGAGAACAAAGAGAAAAGGTGTATAAAAAGGGGACCCAGACCCCTAGGAAATTAGATCACTTTTGGGAAACAAGAAGAAACCTTTGCTGAGGAGCGGAACCAAGAAGAAATTGAGGAGAAGACTATCCCTAAGCTAGAGGGATCTGCCTGCAGTGGTTGCCTGACTGCCAAAGAAAGGAGAAGGGAACTGTGTGTGTACTTTCATCAACTTGTGAAGGATCTCCAAGGGCTTGATTTCAGAGCTTGCCTCCTGCTGAAGTCTCAGGGACAACAGACTTCACCCACCAACTCCCCTGTATTCTCTCGCTGGGAATTTGGACCTTCTGACACACTTGCGTGTCGCTGGGAGCTGGAAGCGCGACTCAAGACGAAGAAGCGTGTCGCCGCAGCCGTTGCTTCTCGCATCGCCGGAGAAGAGTGTCGACGTCGCAGCAGACGCCGGCGCATCCCCGAAGAAGTGCGCTGCTGACACCCTCGCATCCTTCGAAGCGCCTCGCAGCACCGGAGAAAAGTGTCGCCGTCGCATCTGACGCCGTCGCATCCCCGGGGCAGAGCATCGACCTCGCATCAGACACCGACGCATCGCAACACGAGGCGCCCCGCATCTCAGGAGAAGATCGTCGACCTCGCATCAGACGCCGTCGCATCGCCAGGGAAGCGTGTCGCAGGGCCTGTTGCGGCTCCAAAGATTCCTCGAAATCGCCGCACGGCCGTCGGGCGTGCACGCATCACCCCTTCGTTGTCGCAACCTCAAGAAGACGCCACTTTGTTTCTTTGCACCAGATCTTCGTTGCATCACGGCGCTGCTTGTCGCATCGCCACAGAAGCGTGTAAGGAACCTACGCATCACCTTCCCTGCGCCACCTTTTGTTGTATCGCGTTACGCATCTCAGGTACATTGAACGCAAAGTGTCGCATTTCCATTTTAAGAGACTCAAGCTAATTCTACCATCTTTAAAGTACAGTATTGTGGATTATTTTTGTCGTTTATGGTCTTGTGGTAAATCTATATAAAAGATACTTATTTTTATAATACAACCTATGTGGTGTCCATTTGTAGTGTTGTCACTGGATTACTGTATGTGTTCACAAATGCTTTACACACTGCCTCTGAACTAAGCCTGTCTGCTCGTGCCAAGCTACCAAGGGTGTGAGCAGGGGTTATTTCAGGAGTGTATCCCCTTACCCTGACTAGACGCAAGGGTCCCTATTTGGTCAAAGGTACCTACCTCTGCCAACTAGAGACCCCCAAATCTAACAGGGACTGAACAAAGTCAAAAACATTTCTTTCTTATGTACCTGTGAAGTGATAAGATGTGAGCCTTTGTTTCCCCTCCATTGCATCTAGTTGTGAGGCTCCCCATAGCTCCCAGCCAGGATACTCCAACAAAAAGAGGCCTAATGGCCCCTTAACTCCTTCTTTTGTTATGGGTGAAGCTGGAATCTGATAAGCCCCTTCCCTGCCTGCACGTTGCTGCTCGGAACAAAAGCAGTCAACGTGCAGGGCCTGCTGAAAGTGTCCCATGTTAGAAAATCACACCGTGACCAGTTTGGCATATTTCTGTGAATTCCAGGGGAAGCTGGAAAGGAACGTGGCACTCCGCTGAAAGCGGCCAGCTTTGCAGCCTGATAGACTGTGTCCACCCTCTGAAAATAGTGGGAAGACGGCCTCTACCTGTGTCTACCCTCAACTCGAGCCCTGGTGGAAAGAGAAATGGATCACACTCAGATTTGCTGGGGGTGTGGGTAAAGGGCTTTCTCTGTAGGGAAAATATTTTCCCTGTGATCAAAAAAATTTAAATGTGGATTTGCACAGGAGATCCTGTACCATTTGAGTGAACTCTCTACCATGGAGAACTCCCTACAGTGAGATTGGGAGCCCACTTGTATTGGTAGGAAGGTGCGACAGGCACAGCTTTCTAGGTGGACCAATCAGAATGTAAATTCCCAAAATCCGTAAATCAATACTTGTACGTAGGTGTTAACACTGCGAGTGCAGATTTTCAGCTTTTTGAATCGGCCCTTTATATTTGGCAACTTTGTCACATGGAAATGCGTGAAATGATATGCAGCTTCCATGCATACTGCCAGCAAATATTAGTTGCAAACTGTGACTGCAGACTTTATGCCAGATTTGGCAAAAAAAGCCACAGAAACATTTTCATACACTGGCATCCTATGTGTGCTGCTGGTACTGTTGTGATGGACTGTAAGATTCAGTACAGCTGATTGTGAAAGAGATCCACAGTTTAAGGACCTCATACCCTGCTCGTGTTATATTGTGATTGCCTTTATTTCTCTGAAATGTATAGTAAATGTAAAGACACTTGTTTTAGTGTGGCAGTTTTTATAAGTCATTTATGGCCACTTGAGAAGAAAGTTGAGATGGCTGTAAGGGATCTGAGAAATAAAAGTATCTGTGAAATCTGTTATTGATACTCTAATATGAGATTTGAACTTCCCAAGTGGGAAGATGGGGTGAGGGGTTTACTGAACTCTGGAAATGCCATTATCCAAGGGTGAGGAATCTTACAGGTGAAGTAACTACACACTTTTCCAAGTTTTTCACTTTTAAATGTGGTGTAACATGCGGAATCAGTATTCAAATCACCAAGGGACGGGTGTACTAAATGTTTTTACAGTGACAAATACTCATAATCAGAGTTTGTGGCTGCAAGAAAGTTTTTCCAAATGTACTAAACCAATTTTAGGAGTCCTTTAAATTTTGTAGATCCTTAAAGATTTGTTTAGAAAATGGTTAACGAATTGTTGTTTCGAAGGAACTTGTTTTAGCACCCCTTCCAAATAGCAATTCCAGTCCATATGTATCAATGATTTAGGACTGAAATACCTATTATAAACCATTGAAAAGTTACAGGCCCCCAAGTTGGGTAGGTAACTCATTCACAAAAGTCAAGAGGTCCCCTTTGGACCCCTTCCCCTTTGTGAACGTTGAAAAAAGTTTCATGAGGAATCGGCAGTGGTCCAGGTGACCCTTGCCAAACTCTCGGAGAAACTTTCCAAAAAAAGAAATCCTTTTTTTTTTTAAATTTAGCTTTACTAGTCTTTTACAACATACATTCAAATTAAGCTTGAAGACAACTCCCCTAACCCTCCCCCTCAAGAACTCCCACATTCTTGTTTTGATTATACAGCCAATAGCATAACAATTGTCTGCTGACATTTCACATTATAACATTCTTGTCCTACACTCCTTCTACTCGTTCTTAATGTTACAGTTCAGTGTCTTCCATTTCCCCTTGTTCTCTATGAAGAAAACCTTTTTTAAAAGCATCCCTGTTTCCTTTAAGCAAAATGGCTGCTTTCCAAAAAAGGTTCTTTATTTAAAGGCAGTCAAAGACATGGTGGTCTGCTAATCCTTGCAGGCCACCATCTCTGTGATAGACACCAATCGAAATGAGTTGTCATTTGTGAGCCATCTCATGAATAATAATGAGGTATATTGGATTGCAACCCACTTCAATTAGGATTTATTTTAAACTGACCTATTGGTACATTGGTTGGTTCTCAAAATTCTGCACTGGTGGCAAAAATACTTGCAATTAGTTTTTGCGACTAGGGTATTAATGCATCTGCCCCCACATACTGCATGTTTCTCCTTTTTCTGGGCGTTATCTCCTAATAACATTTGACCTGCCAAAAACTGCTCAACTCAGAATTCCGATCTCTGCACAAACGTCTGTTTGCGCAGGAATTGGAAATAACCCCTCCCCCCACCTTGTAATCAGGGCCTAAGCAATGTATTGTTATCACCACATAATTGTTACTTTAAATAATCATTAAAGTAAGCAAAAATTAGCATTTCATTCTACTATCTTATTTCCTTATATTACAATGTGACATGTCTAGGAAGCACCTTAAGAAATTTACATTTTTAAATACGTTTTAAGGGTATGTGCAGTTTCTTGTCATATATATTATCGGTATTTATATTAACATATTAGAATGTTAAACGCTATTGTACTTTAGAAAAGGTTAAAATGTAATTCAATAGTATATTAATATTTCATATGATTTTTTTTCTATTCTTAAAAGTGGTTAAAGAAGTACGGATTAAAGAAACTGAAATTGGAATTGTCCATCCTGATGTTTGGACCGGATTGCACACATCAGAAAAAAATGGTGCAGGCTTTGCACAAGAAAGTGTCTGCTAAGTATTGCACCATCTTCCCAAGTGTTGAAGTCAATGTAAGTAAGACATACCCACCTGTGCTGAGGCTATTACGTCAGTGCAGTAAGTCCAAATGCTATATATTGAGAATAAGAATTTGTTTTAGTTTAAACACTCTGCTTTCTCTATGCAGCAGTAGATTTTAATTCTCTTCATTGAAGAAATAAGCTAGTTCTACTTCTGACCCCCTCCAGGATGTTTTTTGCATTTTCTATGATTGTAAATAAAACCACACTCTGCCAGTACATTTGAGCCTGGCGAACTAGGCGACAAGGAAACATTCCTGAGAAAATGTACACCCTGGAGTGGCGTGAGGAAACCTTAGGGGCCTCTCTGCAAGGGATGGTGAGGAGGCCCCTGGCAATACCCATACACTCGAGCTGACAAGCTGAGGGGGCCTCCTTTTATGTATAGAAGCCTGGGCGCCCCCGCACTGCGGGGGCTGCAGGGGTATCCGTTCAGCTCTTTCCCTCATGCATGTGTGAACTTGAATACAGGTTGGTGCACATGCAGTTGTGCACTAGGGCATCTCAATGGATACAGCTTTTTTAAAAGTCTGATTACCAAATGGCGTGATCAAAAGAATTAAAGCATTTACGCATTCCAGGTTGTGCAAATCACTTCCAATCACACTCTAATGCTCGTAGTTCTGATTGTCTCAACATTGAATAAGCTCCAAATCATGACATGTCCCAGAAATTAGGAAGAGAAGACATGAAAATAGTGCATAATGAGTATTAGTCCAATCAAACATTGTTTCAGTTGATCTTAATCGTATTTTATTAGTTCTCTAGCCATTAGATCTTTTATAGATTCATAAGTGAATTGTTACCTGAGGAAAACAAACAAGTAATGAGTGGATTGCTTGAAATTATCTCAGCCAGTGGTAATTACTCCGGTCTGCAATCCAGTTTCTGACCATCAATAAATCAGTAGATTTGTAGAGCTCTTTTTGTCACCCGTGAGGGTATCCAGGAGCTGGCAGGGTCTGGAAGAGATGGGGAGGTTCATAGATGAAAGTGTAGCTCGTTTCATGTCTTCACTGCTAGGTAGGAGAAGGAGCGACCTCCGCATCTGCTACATCGGATGCGGGTGGGTGAGGGTTAGAGAAAGGGACGCGGATTGGAGGTGTCTAGTGGGCTGATGAAAGTTCAGGCACTGGTTCAAGTAGGCGGGTCCGCAGTTGTGTAGGGCCCTGTATGTATGAGGCAGGAGCTTGAACTAGCATATTTTCTGTACAGGGAGCCAGTGGAGTTCCCTGAGGTAGGGGGTAATCTAAGGAGATCCAGAACGAGTCTGGCTGGAGCATTCTGTATGGTCTGTAGTCATCGGAGGAGGTGAGTTGCGATCCCTGCGTTGACAAAGACCAGTCAGCTGAAGATGAGGGCCTTGGATGATGGTGCATCTTGAGCTTTGGGATAACCATTTGAATATCTTTCGAAGCATGCGAAGGAGGAAGAAGCAGGAGGAGTTGATGGAGTTGACTTGAGTCATCATGGTTAGCTTGTTGTCCAGAATGATGCCTAGGTTCCTAGCGTGGTCTGTGGGGTAGGAGTAGGACCGAGTTCTAAGGGCCACCAGGATGTGTCCCGTGAGGAGCTTTTGTTTCCAAAAATCAGTACCTCTGTCTTGTCCGTGTTGAACTTCAGGCAGTTGTCCTTCATCCTTGCTCATTGTGCCACCTTGGGCAGGAACCAGCCATATAAAAATCAGCTCTCGCACTGATCCAATAGGAATAGTCCAGTCGGAACTGAAAGACCAATTTTCTTTATAGAACAGTAACACAAGCAACCCCATACTGGAGTGTGGCCTGTTGGGGCCTCGTCAGTAGTGTGTAGCTAGTGTCTATGGCATTATTTCCTGTCATCAAGCTGGGTTATTCTTTATAAGTTAATCACCTAGCAGTTTTAATTCTGACATTCATACTATAGCCCATTCATGTTATTCAGGCCTTTTCAGCCCTAGGAAATGAATGCATAAGACTGATGTTAGGCACCTGAATGCAATTTTCAGAGTCTAGAACTGGGAGGTTGTCAAACATATGATAATCCTTACCAAGAAAGGGAGCAGATCTCATCTGAATGTATGAAAGATACCTTAAAGGAGGTACTGTGGTTATAGGCAAGTGTGTTTACGATCTAACATTGAACACTTTACACATTTACACATTTCAAATATGGTGCAAAGTAGTAATTATCTGAGAAGTTGGTACAGTGAGACCTCAAAGAACACAGTCTTCAACGCAATCTATTCCACTTTAATCAGTTTTGAGTCCAGTGTTGATGAGGCAGGTATTTGGCAAAATCGCACAGGCATATGTTCAAGAAATGACAAGACAAGGAGATACCAACACCTGGATAGAGAGACATGGGTACCACCCTGGCCACTGACATAGCAACTGATACAGGAGCAGAGAGATAAGGACACTGGGAAGAGGAGCCTTTGGGACAGGGAGACACCGACCACAGGACACAGAAAAGACAGTAAAACAGAGGAAAGAGAGCACCACACCTAGATGGGGGAACCACTATAAAATTAACACCATCACAGATTGGGCCTTAAAGACCATTGTGAATCAACTTCCTCATGCTTCTTCAGCTCCATTGACAATTTGGTGTGATTCCAAGGCCTTTAATGCTTTAAAGTCCAAGGTCCAAAACCCTAAGAGAACAACAAAGAAAAAGCAGTATACTTACACCTTCTACTATACTTTTCTGGAACAATGGATGCTAGTCTGGCATCGAAAGATGTTGGAATATCCTCCCTACTCTCTCCATCGTGGGACACGAGCACCCCACAATGGCCCTTCCTCTCTTCAATGTCTATCAAGAACTCCTCATGAAAGGACAGGTGCTTCTGGTACTCAGTGCTAGTGAGGTAGTAGCCAGGTTTTCCTGTCATCAGGACTTATATTTAAAAAAAAAAATAGGAATAAGATGTATACTTTATGGGATTAAATGCTAGATCTTACTGTCACTGGAAATGTTCAAGACGATGTTTCTACCACTCATCCGATCTTACAATCATGTAGGTACTGGCTTTAAATTGGATTTGGGTGGTAGGGCGGCATAATTTGTACAACTCTCTGCCTTTTGTGAATGATTGGAGTCCCTTGTGTCCTCACCAGCATCTAGCCATTGGTGCTATCCAGTCTTTGTCAGTGGGAAACACTCATCTGTCACTACCTAGACAGCACTGGTTTTGGGCTTTATCTCCACCTGAAAGGTAACAACTCATAATCACTTTCATGCTCACAAGATTGCATCAGTTTGTGGTTTCAGGTGGCTGTTGTTTCAGTTGACGGTGATGACCGTTGTCTCGCACTTGGTAACAATTAGGTAGTGAGACTCACAAAGCCCAAAAAACATTTTTGAAGGCATCTCCCTAACTTTGGGTATCACCAAAGGTATAGCTTACACAGTTTTAAATTTAAATTGAAGTGAATTTTCTCAAATCTGCATGTTGCATTGATTACACACATGCAATTACAATGCATTCTGTGCAATCAAAAATCCAAAAGGATGAAAATGAATCTTCATTTGATGATTAAACTTGCAGAAATAAAGGAGCCTAAGTAGCACAAAACTCATGGACATAGGTGTGTTCTACCTTATGCAGACCTGTCAATGTAATCTCCTGTTGGAATAAATAACCTGAATTCATTCATTTAAACAATGAACTTGTTAAAAAATCTGTTTGCCAAAGCCAGTATAGAAATGCAATATCTAAAACAGGGCACCATGTGTTCTGTCACATTTTCAATTACGTGGTAAGAGAGTACATTTAAAATACTCTGTGTATTATTTTCTAAACCATGCTATATTCAGAATTCAGTATCTAATTTCAAGTGTGTTTTTCATGCCCAATCATGCAGGGTGTTGTGAAACATCTGCAGTTTCAACCTAAAGAACTGGAAGAGTACATTGAGCAGGTGGAGAAGGTGTTACGAAGGTATTTACAACGGATGCAATGGCTTTTGTCAGGTATGTTTTCAATTTAGTCTGCAGGTTGACTTGGTTGAGTATTTCTTTGGCATTGCCGCAGATGTACCTTCCTGTGCCAACCACTGTATTATAGGGCTGGCAGGGTTAGATGGGGTATTTTAGAATTAATCAGAGACCATTCAGTTTATTGCCTATTTTCAACTGAGAGATTGTGCTAATATCAAAATTGTGAATGTACACCCTTCCACAATATTATATTGTTGTATACACATCTGCTCACTCTTTTTGACTCATACTGAAATACTGCACCTTCCCTATTCCTTCTGCCTATGAAAGAGGTGTAAAAAATATTTTGTGTGGTTCGCTCTGCATCAAATGCTCTACAACTGTCTATGCCACTATGCAAACTAAAATATGTTATGTTATGCTATGTTAAGTTATGTTATGGTATATTATTTTATGTTATGTTATACTATGTTATGTTAAGTTATTGTTTTACCATTGTTCATGATTTTATTTTCATTAAATGTAAGAGTAAAATATTTAATTGCATGCATTTGTCAATCTTTAACAGTTTTAACATGATTAATTAACTATTTGTGAGTTCCTTTAAGGCCTTCTCATTATTTTCTTCTTTGCTTCTTCTCCTATTGACCTTTATTTCTACGGGTAAAGGTGCGCACTTAAATGTACATATGTATGTGTCTGTGCCATGTGTTATATAAAATGTATTTGTCAATGTATGATTATTTCGCTTGCTAGTTTCCCAATGTTTTCACAAACTTGTGTAGCAGTGTACTACCTTTGCTGCTAAGGAAGCATTCCATTACTCATGGGCACTGTCCCTCCATTTTGTGAGGGTTTTCTGTTTTCTTGGTCACTTCCCTTCATCCCATTGCCACTTCTGTTTTTACAGTTATTGCTTGGTATTAGCTGTTTGCTGTTCCTTTGCTTTTCCTAAGAAACTCCACAGTGGTTTCAGTGTCAGGCTCCTTACATAGATGCAAATAGTATTTCCTGTATTTCCCACCAGAACTAAATTCCAGCAAGGTGTTCCTATACCCAGTGGTAAAATGATTTGGTTAGTTCCACAAAGCTTTTCCCATGTTTTACTCACGTTTGGAAAATGCCCGAAACTCTGCATACAAAACTGACAGCGAGTTTTATGTTTTCCTGCATTCTTCTCCACAATGTTTAAATGTGGACGTCATTTGAGGGTTGCCAGGGGTCGCAGCTGCGACCTCTGGTGTTCAGTTTGCGAACCCTGGCTTGTTGGTGCGACCCCTGGCTGGGAAACAACCTTTACTACGCATGCATTACATCGCATGCCATTAGATCGCGGTCTTTACAACGCAAATTGCGCTGGAGGGCGCTATAGGACAAGGAATAGTTTAATTTACTATCCAACACCTTCCCTACTGTACGTAGGCTGGAGTTGGAATAGTAAATTTAACTACTCCTAAGTCCAGCGCCCTCCAACGAATGTCGTTGTAACGACTTGCGTGGTAAAAACCGCGATCTAATAGCATGCGATGTGAATGCATGCGTTGTATAATCATACATTCCCCCTGGCTTCGTCAAGGCCAGGTGAGGCAAATCCCAAGGAGACTGGAAGTCCCAGATGTTAGTTTCAGTGTCCCACGGGATTGCATTACTGGTAAGAACTATTAAAACGGTACAGCGCCGTTCTGAAAGTTTGATGCAGCCTGTGGTTTCATTTTCACGACAGCTGCCTTCACAGTGCATGCTATGTTGCATTGTTAACTGCAGTTTCACAAGTGAGACCGCAGAAAGCAAACTGTGATGAAGGTAAGGGCGGGGAAAGACTGCAATTTTACTCTAGTTACAATGGTGCCTGTGCTACTAAAATGCCTAGATTCTAGAGACACAGCATTTATACAGTATGCGCCGTACCTGCATTTTCTCACTGCACTGACAGACTTTGAGGCAACAGTATTTATAAGTCTTGGGGGCATATTCTCAAGGACTTATCGCCGAGTTAGCAGCCCTTTATCGCAGCCAAAGTGGCGATAGATATATCGCCCTATTCACAAGCAGGTGCTAACAGCCGATATCGCCAGTTTACCTGCGATAGCAGCCGCAAAAAACATCGCCACGGATGACACCGGCAACTAACGCTAATGAGATGCAGAGTAGGCGTTCCTGTGCAAAAACCCGCGACAACACCACTTCGCAACATTCTCAACGACCAGCCAGATCGGCGATAAGACCACAAAACATGCGATAAGGCGCGTTAGCAGCATGGAATTAACACCTGCTCCTACCTGGTATTAAGTCGGACCATAACCTGCACCAGAAATTGGAGCCCAGCCCACAGACACACCAGAAGAACAACAGATGGCCACAACACCCACCGCCCCCCCCCCCCAGGTCCCCCCCTCCCCCTCGGGGCCCTACCCCGGACAAAGATATTTGACATCAACTTTACTAAATCATTAACAAAACAATTCGCCTGATGTCGCACAAGTACAACAATTAACATTCATGTGTGGTCAGAAAAAGGAGAATCATTCATTCATCTCTGAATTCCCAAACAAATCATTACATTCAAATTTAACACAAAACAACTATTTGGAAGTGTCATGGCGGGTCTTCTCTGGACAATCTGTAAGTCACAGCCTGCAAGACAAAATTCAAGATAAGAAGGTGTGTCATGCGCTCATCAATGGACAGAGAGAGAGAGAAAGAGAGAGAGAAAGAGAGGGAGAGAGAGAGACAGTGAAAGGAAGGCCCTTGGCACATACATGCCAACTGTTGTGTGTGTATCGCTATTGGTGCACCATAAGCCTAAGGCCTAGCCCCAAATGCAGCGCGAAAGCCACGTCACATTTCCAGAATGCAAGCAGTAGTTAGACTAACATCAGGGATCAAAGCTCCTTTGTCTCAATACATAAGGCGGAAGGACATCTGTACCTCCGACCTTGGTCTTGCATGCGGCAGGCACCCCCTGAAAGAGATACCACAGCAGATGATGACGACTCCCACACTACGCACAGCCCGACGAAAGACCAACGTATACACACCCCACACACAGAAGTCCTTGCCCGAAGTTATCTTGCGTGGAATGTCCTTCACACTTACTCCCACATTAACCCAGGCGTACAACCGTTGCACACTAAAACAACTCATTGCTCCGAGCTGTGGCATTTCATCCACAGAACTGGCGCAGGTCAGAACAGTGCTGCTTCAACCAGAGCCACCAACGCAATGGCAGAACATCCCGGGCACATGCACAACCCCTGTCACGTAGAACTGTACCGTGCACGTATGCTGCATTTGTTGGGGGCACTGCCACTGGCAGTGTTACGCATCAGTTACCGTCTGCGCTTCCATCTAGCGTACGTCACCTGCGTCCAGCCCTGGTTCCACTGCCGATCATGCATATTCGAGTGGCCCATGGATGTCTGCCTATCCAACACAACGGTAGCTGAACTGGATTATGAGTTGTGTGTGCGCCCCCTGTTGGCCCACGACCAGGAGTGTAACCGTGATACCCGTTCATGGGATGCCTTGATATCTGGCGTATGTGCTGGCAGTTGGGCATGGGAAATTGCACAAGTCCTCATGTGCAGTGACCACATCGAAGTTCTCCCCCATGTGGCTGTGTTGCGGATTGGTGAAACGGCGTGGACGGAGCGCATCTGTCCGGACCAGTGTGAGAAAGTGCCATCTTTCTTGCATGGTATGCCCCCCACTTTTTGCTGAATTGCTGATGTGCTTTGACTGAGTGTGCCCTGGGCTCCTGCCAATCAGGTACCCAGGGCCTGTGTTCCTTCCCTAAAACTGCAGTGATGCCTAAACTCAATTGGCAACCCTGGCCACAGGTAAAGTCTCTGGTAAATGGTACCACAGGTACCCAGGGCACTGTGACCAGGAAAGGCCCCTAAGGGCTGCAGCACTTATTGTGCCACCCTTAGGGACCCTGTACCTTTACACACACACACTGCCTTTGCAGGCTGCGTGTTTTGGTGCAGAGCAAAAGTGAAGAGTCGACATGGCACACATCCCTGTGTGCCATGCCAGCAACAACACTGCCCTGGCATACCTCAGTCACCCCTCTAGCTGGGTGCCCTATGCCAGTGGTGTGGGTACAGGTGCATGAGCCCTGTACCCCTACAGTGCCCAAGGCCATTCTTGGGCATTGTAAGTGCAGTGCTGCCATTTAAAAGTATATGGTGCTGGGAGGTCGTCATTACGAACTCCACAGCACCATGATGTCTGCACTGAAGACTGAGAAGTTTGGTATCAAACTTCTCAGCACATTAAACCCACACTGATGCCAGTGTGGGATTTAATGTAAAAAGCACACAGAGGGCATCTCAGAGATGCCCCCTGAAACCAACCCGACCTCCAGTGCCTGGACTGAGTGGCTGCCCATGCTGCCACCACCAGACATGTTTCTGGACCCCTGGGTTGAGAGCCATCTGCTCTCAGGGGCCTGAAACAATGCACATCCTGGGGCGAGGTGCCAAAGCCTCATCCCCCAGGATGGGCAGGGGAAGCTTCAAAGGCCTGCCGCCTTTTGAGCTTCCCCAGACCATTTGCTGCTCCCAGCAAACTGGTCCCCACTGGTTCTACCCCCATTTCTGGCGGTAGAACCGGCGGGAAAACCAGAGGCAGGAAATGTGTTGTGCCCACCTCTGCCAACTCCACCCCTAAGGTGGGGGAGGCGAGGTGAAGCACAAACTCGAGTCCCCGCCATCTTGAGGATGGGGGGACCCAGCCAACCAGGGACAGGCTCCTTCCCCCCTCCCACTGGAGAGTGGCAGAATAGGGGGTGTATCCACCCCAGGGAAGGGACCCATTTGGTCCCTGCCCTTACCTACCTGTAACCGCCCCTAAATTTAGTATTTAGGGGCACCCTGAACCTTCCTTCCTCAGATCCCGAGAAGAAAAGAAGAAAGAAGACGAAGCAAGAAGACCAGCCGTGCAGCTGCTAACAAAGAGGCGACGGCAACTGACTTGGCCCCAGCCCTACCGGCCTGTCGACCCCTGAACCTGCTCCTGCGAAACCCCGGCTTCCCTTGTGGTCAGCAACCTCATCAAACCCGGAGGACCTGACTGCCTTGCCACAGACTTCAAGACAGGGACTTCCACGAGCAGTGGTACTGCTTAAAGAAAAGCTACAAGACCAGGCCCTGGCCCGGTACCGCGAATCCACACCTCTCTGCACCCGCCGACCCTGGCCCGAGCTGAGGTGAACCAACACCACGAGGACGTCCCCCCGGCGACTGGGACCCAGTATCCAGCATCCACGGACCCTCCTCGACGACCCTGACGACGCCTGCAGCCTCAGAACAAGGGACCCCTCCTACCGCGATCATCAGAGGGTAAGATTTCCGACACCAAAAGACACACCTGCACCCGGCGCCCCACGGCCCCCTGTGCCCAACTCCTGGGTGTCTACCTGTCCTCTACCTTCCCAACTTACCTCTCGAAGTGGTGGTCACACCTGAAGAATCTCCGTCCCAGAGCTTGCAGTGTTTGTTCGTCAGGCAGCTTCTCCATAGGAAACCATTGGGCGCCCGAAGGCCCAACAGCACTCTGCATCCGGCCGCCCCAGTGCCGCTGAGGGTGTAGAGATCACATCATCCTGACCCTGGGAGACCCCTGAGTCTACCCCCAGAAGATCAAATTCGCCAGTCGAGTGTTTGCCCTAAAACCGTCCACTTGAAATTCCTCCATAGGGTAACATTGGCTGGCTGCACTTGGAATTTCTTCTAAGTGTCCAATTTCGAAAGTTGCAAATATTCCTTAAAAATCGCCCGAAGTCTGAATCCGCAAAATCTCACCTGAACCCAGGAGAGACCCCAGTGCTGGAGACAAGACCCCAGCACTGACCCGAACAAGACCGATTAACCTGTTCAAAACCGTTCCTTTGTTTTTCGCCATTGAATAACATTGAGACATTTTCACTCGGAAATTCTTCGAAGTGCCCAATTTTGAAAGTTGCAAATATTCTTTAAAAATCGACCAAAGCCCGAATTCGAAAATTCTCACCTGATTCCAGGAGAGACCCCAGTGCTGGAGAAAAGGCTCCAGCACTGATCCGAACAAGACCGATTAACTCCTTAAAAACCGATACTTGGTTTTTTGCCATTGGATAAAATTGAGACATTTTTACCGGAAAAGTTTCTTAAGTGCCCACTTTTCAAAACTAAAGAAATTCCTTAAAAATCGCACAAATCACTAACCCGACTTTTTCCAACTGTTTGCTGGTACTGTCCTCATGTTGAATCCCTGGTCCAGCATTGGGGTTACAAAAGTAATCGTGACGTACCGTACCTTTAACTTGAAATTCCTTCCATAGGATAACATTGGGGATTCTGTGCAAAAATTCTTCTGTCCACTTTTGAAACAGCTAAATATTGCTTAAAAATCACATGTTTGACTAAAACGATTTTACACAACTGTTTCCAGGTACTACCCCGGTGCTGAATCCATGATCCAGTACTGAGTTACAAAAAGTAATCCAAATGTGATTTACATGCATTTATCTTAAAAAGTCCATTGAAAGTAACGTATTTAGTTTTCTCAAATTGTACAATAACTTGACAACTACTGCAAACTCTAAAGTACAAAGTGCACTTGCCTTTAAAAAGTATTCATTCAGTACCTATAATTGAAAAGTATTTTATCTGCATACCTGCATCAAGCTTCCTTGGTTCTAAAATAAAAACTGTATATATTTTTTTTATATATACAAAACAAATTGGCCTAGAGTTCAGTTCTTGAGTGTGTGACTTCATTTGCTGATTGAGTGGGTACAACAAATGCTTTACACTGTCCTCTGATACTGCCTTACTGCTCGACCAAGCTACCACTTTAGAGAGTAAGGTTATATCTAACTTTGGCCTCTGCCAAGCCACTGGGGACTGTGGACTCTGTGCACACTGTACCTATTTGGGAACAGTATATACAGAGCCACTTTCTTACAACCAGTTAATGGATTGGCTCGCCCCGTGTTCGTTGAGGCCGACAACTACGTACTCCTGGAACTGATTGCCCAGGAAGCTGCGCTCGCATTCATGGACGAGTAACTACGTTCCTGCAGCCACAACTGCTTGTAACCCAGAGCACAGGTTCCAACACCTTCTTGCATCTTGGAGAAAGGGTCACATATCCCACCACAACAGTGGACATGGCTGCATTCGCCTGGACTCAGAATGCATGTGTGTGCACCTACGCGTGTTGACACACACCTGTGCAAGGTGAGGCAGTCCCATGGGCGTAGCTGCACAGCGTCGCTTGGCAAGGTTCCTTTCTCTGACATACTGCTGGAGGGAGTGTACACACATGGCAATGTAGTACTACATGTGACCTTGTTGGACCCTTTCACCTACTCACTGTCAGCAGAGCAGACAGTCTGCGCAGTCCGGTGGTACAGCACAATGCAGATCCCATGGGCTGTGAGTCGTGTCCCCTGACACGGGACAATGAGCATACGCCAAACATCACATTACTCGTCCAGCAAGGCAAGGTGGGCTGAGACAGTTGCCATCCGTAATGATTGGTGTTCATTTTTGCCTCCCCAGTTCTTGCACATCTACATGTTCCCATGCTGCCTGTTAGTGTCTGAAGCATTGGTCTGCATGTTGTGGCCTTTGTCTTGCCCGTACTGACACGCACATGCGAATAAAGTCTACGCCACTTCACTAGTGTTCAACTGTGATGAGTGTTGATTAGAATGACAAATCGTGTGCCTCAATGAGCATTATCCGTACACAGGGAGGGACTGACTGACGCATTTCACTTAGGGGTGAGTCCCTATTGCCAGCTCCACCTCTGTAAGCCAGACATTGTGGTTGGGATAGTTGCTGGTGGACCGGTGCTCTTACATGTCTTCAGCAATGTGAGTATGGTGTCCAACTTCTTGCCATGTGGATCAATGTGATCCATCAAAACAGTCTGTGTCCACACAGTTGAGTGTGAGTAGGTATGCGAAGAGATGTTCTGTTGTCACATGTGATGGGGGACACTACTTTAGGCCTGCTACCGATTTAGACATTCTTACACACAGCCCCATTTAATACATGGACGTGGGGGTACGTTGGGGGGTGGTGAGATTGTTGTTCATGGGCAATGAGGCCACAGCTAGTTCACACGTACACAGTCATCTAATTGGCCATGTGGGTCAGGGTCAAACATGCGCATTGATGTCATTTCCCAGGGTGTACCTTTTTGTGCAATCAATGGGCCTGATTCACAGAACTAACTTACGTCAAAAACGTAAAGTTAGTACTTTTTGGTATTCACAGAATACACTTACTCATTTTGGTATTCACAGAATACACTTACTCATTTTGGTATTCACAGAATACACTTACTCATACTAACTTTATGTCCGCACTCGGGCCGGAGATTCCGGCCGTTTGTGGAGATTCCGGCCCGAAGGTGGAGATTCCGGCCCGGAAGTGGAGATTCCGGCCGTTTGTGGAGATTCCGGCCGTTTGTGGATATTCCGCCACCGGCCGGAATCTCCACAAACGGCCGGAATCTCCACAAACAGCCGGAATCTCCACCTCCGGGCCGGAATCTCCACAAACGGCCGGAATCTCACCACCGGGCCGGAATCTCCGGCCCGAGTGCGGACATAAAGTTAGTATGAGTAAGTGTATTCTGTGAATACCAAATGAGTAAGTGTATTCTGTGAATACCAAAATGAGTAAGTGTATTCTGTGAATACCAAAAGTACTAACTTTACGTTTTTGACGTAAGTTAGTTCTGTGAATCGGGCCCAATGTCTCTACATTCATCCATACTCTTATACTTGATTGAACATAGACATGACACATCTGTGTGATTTGGAATGTTTTATTCACATTCTGTGGAGTGTCGGAGCTGGAGCAGTACATGGCCATGCAAACCCCACATAACATGGTTGCCCAGTGGAGGGCCAACCAGAGTCCTTTGGGGAATGACAATTTAATCGGAACAGGAGGAGTTCAGTCCGCAGCCTGATTCCTGAGTCATTGGTAACCAGTGCGGATATGGCAGTCCATGTCGGGGTCCAGGTGAATGTCGCAGAGTGTTTCGGGGGACAGTGGAAGGTGTTGTTCCCGGGCATGATGCAGAGGGCTGAACCAAGCAGGAACCGGCCATATGGCGGGGATGGATGCTACAACCTCCTTTCTCAAACAGAGTCATTGCCATCCAGATCTTAGTCCTCTGATATGTCTTCTGTGTCAGGTGTGTCAGGTGTGTGTGGTGGTGTTATGGCTGCATCACTGTGTGCCACTGACGCATCAGGGGGCGGAGGTGGTATGGCTGCATCACTGTGTGCCACTGACACATCAGGTGGCGGAGGTGGTATGGCTGCATCACTGTGTGCCACTGACACATCAGGTGGCGGAGGTGGTATGGCTGCATCACTGTGTGCCACTGACGCATCAGGGGGCGGAGATGTGTGTGTCAAAGTTCCTGCAGCAGTCATCTGGGACAGGCTCTGTGGCAGCAATGGCGAGATGATGTTCTGCAAGGCATGGTAGATCCCAGCTACATCTCGCTGGTGTACAGCTGTGGCAGCCATCCTTCCAGCCTGCATCCGCTCCATGTTCTCCATTGTCCTCCGCATCTGTGCCAACTCTGTGCTGCCATCGCTGGAGCCTGTCTGACTAGACAGTTTGTGTATTTGAGTAATGGCTCCAGCGAGGTCAGCCAGGGATTGTTGTAGGGCATGGAACGGACTGTGGGTGTCCGTTAGGGACTGTAAGTGGTCCCTGATGGGACTCATACACCCACGTATGGCATCAAGTTTGGCTGCCATGAGGTCGAAACCCACCCGCACCTGTTCAGCCAGCCCCCTCTGGCAGTCTGACACACGGCGTTGGAATGCCATGTGTCTTTCCGTGAGGTGCTGGGAGCCAGCCGTGGTGGTGGGTGCTTCCTGCTGTGTGGGCTGTGCAGGGGTGGGGTCACCTCGATGCAGCTGGGCTGCCCTGCTCCTGGAGGTGGGGTGCGGAGGCTGTCCACGAGCCGTTGGAGGGTGCCTGAGCAGATGGCCAGGGGTTCCTCCTCATCATCACTGAAGAGATGTCTGGTCTGCTCTGCAGGAGGTGTTGATTGTCCCGCTGCAATGTAAAGGGGAGATACAGGTTAACAGTGTGTTCGATGGATGTTGACGCATTGTACATGTTTACATACAGACTGCATGACAATGTACATTGTGACTGTTTTGGATGAGCTGGCTATTTGATGGGGAACAGTGGACATTTCGACTACATGACGGATGTGAGGTTGTACTCGTACATTATCATCTCACAGTTTCCTGCTATGCCAGATGTGATTGGCCAGTTTCTACGCACAAGCGGCACCAGTTGTGTCCTCTATTCTGTAGTGAAGGTGTTGCACTCTGTACCACATTGTAGTCAATGTTGATGTGCTGTGATTGCTATGTGTGTGTGCTGCATTGTGGGAGAGTCGCCCCTGCAGCTCTGATTTAGCGGCCCCTTATCCCTTTGGGGCGGTGTGCCTTTGACATGTGTGCTTTTGAGGGGCTGAGATGTTGGCGACTTGGGTCATTTGTGCTCTTGGACGGTTTTTGTACTCTTGTGCATTGTATGTCTGCAGATGTGTTGTTGACGTCAGGGGTTGTATGTGCACATGGATGTGTCAGAGTGTGACCTGCTCCTTTGAGGATGTGATCCACACTGGGCCACCTCAGTGTCGTGTCGTGCCCCATGTCATGTGTTTTGACTGCAGCCATGCTATTGGTCATGCAGTGTCACTTACATTGTCAGTGTGGCTCACAGAGCCGCTGCTTTGCTGGATTCGGCACATGTGCATGGGTAGGTTGTGATATTGGTGATAGGGAGGGGAGCCCCTTTGTGCACATGGTGGACGGGGGCCTACTTGGTGTTTCTATGTGTGCTGCAGTGTGCCAAGGGTATGAGGGACATGTTCCACAATCATTGTGGGTGTGCAGTGTGCTACACATAATTGTGCATCTGTGCCATTGTGCCCATCTCCACCCGTCCCCCCAGTCCCTGGTCGTTACCCTGTTGCTGTTGGGTCAGGTCATGTCGGGCTGTGTCCGGACACCCAACTCCTTGCACCGTCTCCACACTGATGACTTTGGCCATCATTTCCTCCAGCTCATCCAGCTCCTCCTGTGGCGCAAGACTCCCACCTCCAGTCGCCGTTGCTGCCTTCCGGTTGGCAGCGAGTTTCTGCTCGGTTTGACTATTGACATCATGCCAGCACCTCTTGACCTCCTCCATTGACCTCCTCAACACTCCGACTGCATTCACGTTGTTCACGATCGACTGCCATATTTCCGTTTGTGTTGCCAATGACACAGTGGAGGTGACGAACAGTTGTTGGTAGTGTTCTATCACCTCCGTGACGATGATCCTGTTTTCCTGCGGACTGAACCGCGTCTTCCTCTTCTCCGACCCCGAGGTTTCTTGCTGGTCGTCTGTGGGGTTCGCGTTGTCCTCTGCACTCGAACCGGGTGCATCCATGGTGCTACGCAGTTTATTTTTATTTTTTTTCTGCTTTTATGGTGCATTTTCCCGCATGACGCTTGGAAATTGCAGGCCTGGCGCTGGTTATCGCAGATTTTTTTATCGCGGTTGGCCACATCGCGAGTTTTTTCGCGTTCGTGTTTAGCGTTTTTTTCCCGTCACTGTAATTTTATCGCGGTCATTTGACGCGTTAGTGTGTGACTATCGCATGGTACCGCCGTGTTGAGAATAAAACGTTAACACAGCGTTATTTTCCCGTGATGGACTGCGATGTGCAAAGTTGCGTTAAGCTAATTTTGCGATAATTATCACACGTTCTTGTGAATATCCCCCTTGGAGCATTAAACCCCCAAATAAAGTATGAGAGTGAGTTAATTTTTATCTTTGGAAGCAGCATGTATTTGCCCTTTTTCCTGGAGACAACTTAAATATATTTGTTTATGTAAGAAAATGAACCAGCCTGATTCACAAGCATATTAATGCCGCCACAAGTCTAAAAGAGTATTAGTGAACATTAATCTTTCTTAAAGGCCCTTCTAAGCTTCCTAAAAAGTGACATTTCCCTAAATACTGAAAAACCTGTTGTGCTTTTTTATTTTTTGTTTTGATGCCAGTTATAGTTTTTGATCCTTTGGATTTAGGTGGAGTATCACAATGAAAGCTAAGGAGCATTTCTATTAAAATGTGGAGTAAGACATTAGATTCTGCAATTGCCACAACCATGGCTCGTTGTATGATTTAAGTTTTTTGCCGGGGTAAAATATGTGTGCACACACATTGCATTTTGCACATGTGTAAATCCCTTTTGCTAATTTGCACATGCACCAGCTGTGATGACTTTTTTTGGGGGGGGGGGGGGGGTGGAGGGATTTGTTCTTCTCCTGTTAGTGCCAGATCTTTTTGCCTTCAACCCTTCTGTGTTTGGCGGCTCTGTGTTTAGCGGCTGTGTTTGGTGGCTCTGTGTTTGGTGTTTGGCAGCTCAGTGTTTGTCGGCTCACTATTTGTCAGTGGCTCACTATTTTGCGAAGGCTCACTATTTGGCAGCGGCTCACTATTTGGCAGCGGCTCACTATTTGGCAGCACCTCACTATTTGGCAGCACCTTACTATTTGGTAGTAGCTCACTATTTGGCGGCGGATCACTATTTGGCATCGGATCACTATTTGGCGGCTCACTATTTGGCATTGGATCACTATTTGGTGGCAGATCACTATTTGGCATCAGCTCACTATTTGGCACTGATCCAGCGGGTTACTAGCAACAAGCATTCATACACAGAATACTCACCTGGGCCCATACATTCATACTACGCTAGCAATTTCCGCTGGTGGGTCAGTTGTACTCTTTATCAAAATCCCTGCTACCAATTACTTTTCTGATTGAAGAGTAATGACTTACCAATGGACCCTTTGATAATTGGGAAGTTTAAAATGAGTGACATTCATTACAATTCATAAATTCTGAAATAATCACTGAGTCAACAAGTTTTAAATTGTTTATCTAAAGTTTTAGCAGAGTAAAGTACAGAACCACATGATACTTAATCGTATATCAAGGATGAAGCATATTAATAATCAATTATCGATCAATGACGGTTCCCAGAAAGAAGAAGATAGAGACAGCAGCACAGCTAAAGGTTGCATTTATATTTACCTAAAGGTGCGGGAACCAAACCCCTTGGCCAAGGAGTTGGGAAAAATAGGTTTCAGGAAGGATGAAGAGCAAAGACCTCCGGACCAGGTTCAGGACAGGACAGGTGACCTCTCTATCAACGACTCCTGCGTCGTTCCCCTCTCTGATACTTCACTTCTCCTCGATTCTCCCGTGTCTTCCTTCTAATGGAATCCGCCGCCCCCACCTCAGGACCTCTCTGGACAGCGGTTCAGCCTGCAATTGATCAGCTCGTCGAGCACCAAAGATCCGATCTCGAACTCCGCTTGTGCTTCTCTGCATCACCTAATGCTGGAGCTAACTAATTAACTAATTCTATATCTATTATACCCTTCTAAGCCCATGTACCTCCCCTTAATGTTGCTATATTATGGGCCCACTACTTCTGATTGGACGGGGACAGGGGGTTGATCCTCACACCATGTCAATTTAGTTCAATTTCTTTAAGCCCATTGTTTTAAAATACCGCCCCTCACAATTAATACATTTGCTTTATTTCCCACCCGTCTCACGACAAAGTTTATTACATTGTTTATATAAATTGTTTCTTTCTGTAGGAACATCGTGGGTACAATAGTGTTGGCCACCAGGTCATGGCCTTGGACGACGTCCAAGTTGACTTCATCATTTCCTCTGGGCAGCCTTGCAGGGCGCATGCGCAGAACCAATGTCTCTCGAGCTGCAGTTCAACCAACCCCAGGCCCATTTACGAACTAATAAAAGTCAAAGAAGAAAATATTAAAATCCTAAAATAAATTGTTTCACTGTATACCCACTCTTTCTACTCTATTCCCATTTAATTATAAATCTATCCCGCATTAATAGCATTAGAATACCACAGTTTTAATTGCAGCATATGAGCAAGCTGTAGCACGTGAAAACATTAACCAGCCATTTTAATATACACTGCGCAGAAGCAAGGATTTCCCTCCAAGCAAAGAAAGACGTCACACCATGTGATATGGTTGACACATGCGCAATAAGGTTCCTGCGCTTTAGCGGCCATTTTGGATTTAGACAAGCGTTATTTGTTAGTTTAAACACATAGGCAAGCTTCCTTCTACTTGTATTTGTGTGTGCATTTGTTAGTACAGACTTTACAAAGTTTAATAAATTAATACTGTGAGAAGATTGCTTACGAGCAAGTCTCATTGTGAGTTCTTGCTCCATCAATCCCCTCTCTGATGGCGTTTCTGAGCCATCAAAATACTACCCACAACCAGATGCCAACTTTTAGCATAAAATTGTCTCAGTTTCATTTTTACACTTTCTATTTTTTCACATCTCCTTTCAGTTTCTTGTATAATTCACTTTTCAGATCTTCTAGTTCAATTTCATCAAACTTTCGTTTCTTTCCTTTTCCTGTCACATTGTATGATTCATTCTTTCTACAACATTTGCACCATATTATTATTGACAATACTATTATTGCTATCCCTGCTAAGGGTACTAATATTTGACCTATAAGTCCTTTTCCTACATTAGCAAACCAGGTACCAATTGACGCAATACTACTTGTCAATCTTTCCCATACACTATCAACTTCCAGTGGTTTTAGTTCATTCTCAAGTTTTGTTATATTCTGTATATATGTTCCAATTTCTGCAGTTTTGTCAGGAATGTACGTGCAACAGTGTTTCGTCCTTAATAATTTACAGACTCCGTCCTCTTTTGCTAATATTATATCAAGAGCAAGTCTATTTTGCATAACCATAGATCTAATCGCAACCATCTCCGCATTAATCATTAGAAATCCTCCAGCAGTGTCCGTTGATAAACGATCAACCACTGTAGATAATTTACATATTTTCCTTGAGTTCAGAATTATTCCCACTGAAGGTATCAATGCACCAAATATATCACCTATAATTTCAGAAAAACTAGCTCTTTTACTACGTGTTAATTCACTATTATTTTCATTGCTTCCAGTGTTTCTTTTTACGTGGTATATTTTTGGAAATAATATTCCTAAGTAACAACTTCCATACCACCGTGCAGGAAGCCTAAAGTAAGCCTTATTACTCCAGTATTGGAGCTTTCATAGATTCCCATGCTTAGAATCATTCCCCGTCGTCGAGATGGGAGTCTCGGTAAAATAAAATAGTAGTAAATAACTATTACAAAAGAGAAACAGGCCTAGGCCTGAACTCATTTTGCAACCAGACCATGTCTTTTTGTAAAAGAGACCAAAAAGAACAGGCAACCAATCAGAGTAGCCTCACCCTCTAGAACCTTGGTGAAAGAACCTCAGCCCCTCAGATTTTCTACCGCACGTTGTGCTACAGGGAGTCTCCTTGAGCTTTGCTCTATTTCAACTCTTTCAACTGTTTTTTCTAGCGTTTTTTCTTCAGGTTTTCTTTCTAAAGCCTGTGGAAATGTCTGATAAAGGGAAGAAAGCTTTATTTCAGGCTTGTGCCACTTGTGGCAAGAAGAGGCTATATGTTGAAGATAGACATAAGGACTGCATATATTGCCTCTACCCGGATCACAAGGCTGCGGAGTGCAAGATTTGCCGCACCTTTTCCACCAAGACTCTCCGGGACCGTGAGGGTCGTCTGTTAACCTGGCTCCACAGACTCAAGACCAGGAAAGATCCACTGTCAAGCGAGAGTGAGGAGTCGTCTTCTGTCGCCTCATCAAGAAGGTCAGTCAAAAGGGGTAGGAGTTCCCCTTCACCATCTGTGGATCCCCCTCTAAGGCCTCAAAAAAGACCCTGAAGGAGTCTGAGGTTCAGGGTCCTATCAAATCTCCTCACTGCGGTGTAAAGGAGAGGGAAGGACTAAGTACACCACCTGCGACAGTTCCTGGCCAGGACAAATCTTTTAAAAAACCCTCTTCACAGTCTTCTGGAAAGAGTGGTCATTCGTCATCGACGCTGCGCAAGCCCTCGACGACGAAGCCTCCAAAATCGCAGGCTAAAAGTGCTCCGGCGTCGACGGGAGGGTCGACGTCGTCTTCTTTTCCGGTGTCGACGGGCTCGTCGACGAGCACTTCTTCAAGAGCGACGAAAATTTCATTGACGATGGCGTCGACGACGATGGCGTCGACGACGATGGCGTCGACGACGAGAGTGCCGACGACGATGGCGTCGACGACGAGGGTGTCAACGACGACTGCGTCAACACTGACGACGACTTCAGCAAGGACATTGACTGTCTCGTCGACGATGTCTACGACACCCATCATGTCGACGACGGTCTGCACACCTCTTCCGTCGACGGTGGCTCCATCTGCATCCTCGTCTACGGTGATTCCGTCGACACTGTCGTCGACGAAGAAATTCGCTTCGGCGTCGACGGAAAACATTTCCATCTTGGTGAGGAGAAGACAAATATCACCAGAAATGACGTCCCCTAGAATGGTGGATTCTTTACCTCCTGCATTACTTCTCGATGAGGATGAGGACTCTGATGGAGGCTATAGTCATTTTGGGGATGCCAATAGCCCTTCTCAGCTTATTGTCAAATGTCAGGAGACGGATTCGGAGGGTTATTATCAAGATCAGTCATACCAACAACCCTTTGCAAGTCAAGAGAACACTCAACAAGAGATGATGTCTGTACCAACTTCTCTTTTGGCGGATTTACAGGGGATGCTTTTGGACTATCAACGGAGATGTTCAACTCGTACTCCACCTCCACAACCCGCTCTCTTGTCCTCAACTCTGCCTCCTCCTCCTGATACGGTGAGGAGTTCACCACCTCCATCTGCTCGACTGCATACCCAATTTCATGCATCTTCTGATGTCCTTCCTCCAGATCAACACCAGGATGTCTCCTCTGAGGAAGAAGAGGGAGAGCTGGTTAATCAAGATCAAGGTGATGAATGGGATGATTATGTAATCCCTGATCCCGCTTCTCCGGCTCCGGCCCCGATTGATTCTCCCCCTGCTGACATTGGGGGTTTTCACAAATTGATGGAGAGAGCGTCTCTACGTTTCGAGCTTGCTATGCCCTCACTCCAAACAGAGTGCTTTCTTTATGATTTTAAAGAACCAAGTAAGAGAGTGGTGCGCTCTATTCCTATCGTGGGGCATGTCTGGGAAGAAGGCATTAAGGTCATGAAGAACCCGGCCACTGTAGTTCCAGTCTTGCCGCGTCTGGATAAGAAGTATAAGGCTCCAAATGACAGCCCAGCTTCCTTGACGGGTCAGCCACGACCCGACTCGGTCATTTCGCAAGCAGCGCAGAGGAAGTCAAGGAATCCTTCAGCGCCGTTATCTACACCACCGGACAAAGAGGGCAGACGCCTAGACAACACGGGGAAAAGGTTCTCCTCCATGGCCAGCCTTGTCATCAGAACTGCGAACGCTTTAGCAATTCTTGGAAGATACGACCGCCAGATGTGGTGTGACCTTGCGCCTTACCTGGACCAGTTATCTGATCCTTCCAAGTCTGAGGCAAAGAAGATCTTGCAAGAAGGGGAGGTTACGTCCACTGAGGTCATCGATTGCGCAATGGACATTGCCACAACAGCTTTCCGGTCACTGGCTGGTGCAGCTGTGCTTCGTCGCCAGGGTTGGCTAAAGGCCACGTGGTTTCGTCCTGAGATCCAGAATAAGATCCTGGATCTTCCCTTTGACGGAGAGGAATTGTTCGGCAAGCACATAGACGATACCCTTCAAAACATCAAGAAGGATACGGAGACTGCTCGGTCCTTGGGGACCCTTCAATACAAAAAGCGCCATTCCGTGGAGCGAGAGGCAGAGGAGCTCCATCCTATAGGGGATCTTACCAACAACAGAGATACTCCTCTTATGGCTCCACACAACAATCTTACCGTCCTTATCAGAGGCAAGGCCAGACGTCGACTTTCTCTAGAGCAAACACTAGAGGGAAGCAGAATCGTCCCGGACGGGACGCCCTAAGAGACAATAGCGGCGATCTTGCTCTTTGCGCTGTGCCCTCCTCTTCCTCCAAGACATCTGTAGGAGGCAGGGTATCTCAATACCTCCAAAACTGGGAACGTATAACAACAGATCGTTGGGTCCTGAACATCATTCAGTGTGGTCACACTCTGGAGTTCACTCATCTTCCACCATCCAAGGCCCCTGCCGCCAACTCCGTAAAACACCTACATCTCCTCCGGCTGGAAGTCCATCAGCTTCTGATCAAGGGAGCAGTGTAGCCGGTCCCTCTCTCACAGAGAGGAAAGGGGTTTTATTCCAGATTTTTTCTGGTGAAGAAAACATTGGAGAAATGGCGCCCCATTCTAGACCTCAGGGAGCTCAACACTTATCTCACGAAGCTATATTTTCGGATGGGATCTCTCCAGGACATTCTACGTCTTCTCAACAAGGGAGATTTTATGGCCACTCTAGACCTAGAGGATGCGTATTTCCACATCCCCATTCATTCGGCCCACAGGAGGTTTCTACGTTTTACAGTCGCCAAGAGCCATTACCAGTTCAAAGTGCTGCCGTTTGGTCTTCGCTCAGCTCCGAGAGTTTTCTCCAAGGTGCTGGCACCAGTAGCAGCTTTCCTCAGGAAGCAGCATTTCCAGGTCTTTCCTTACCTGGACGATTGGTTGATAAAAGCTTCGTCCAGGGAGGCAGCAGAGGAAGCGGTCAATGCTTGCACTGGTCTCTTCTCCAATCTGGGCCTGACTCTCAACAACGCCAAGTCTTCTCTCCTTCCGTCCAGGAAGGTTCAATTTCTGGGAGCAGTCTTGAACACATCTCTCAACAAGGTTTTTCCATCTCTGGACAGACAAAGAAATCTAATTTCCATGGCTCATTTAGTGCGAGGAAGAAAGTGTCTTTCTGTTCGCCGATTCAAATCCCTTCTAGGGATGATGTCCTCATGCATTCCTTTAATACCTCATTGCAGACTGAGAATGCGTCCCTTGCAGGAGCACCTAAACTTGTAGTGGAAGCAGGTGACAGGTTCTTTCGACGACCAGCTAGTGATCGCTCACGCAATGAAGCGAGCCATCCTCTGGTGGACAAGAATAAGGAATTTGTCCCAAGGTCTATCCTTCGTAAACACTCCAGCGCCTCAAGTGGTGACGACGGATGCCTCTCTGGAGGGTTGGGGCGCAGTATTGCAGGATCTGCAGGTCAGTGGTCATTGGCTGCCGGAACATCGCCTCCTACACATCAACCTCTTAGAGCTTCGAGCGATTCGCCTAGCCCTTCAGGCTTTTCTTCCAAGATTGCAGGGGTTGTCGGTTCTTGTCCGGACGGACAACACCACAGCCATGCATTACATCAACAAGGAAGGCGGCACCAGGTCCTTCCCCTTGTCACAAGAAGCCCAGGCGATTTGGGAGTGGGCTATCCTGCACAGAATTTCTCTGAAAGCAGAACACTTGCCAGGAGTGCTCAACGACAAAGCGGACAGGCTCAGCAGGCTGAAATCTGTCACCCACGAGTGGGAACTGGATCAAGCTACGCTGGACAGAGTCTTTCACCGGTGGGGCAGACCCTCCATAGACCTGTTTGCCACACCAGAGAACAGGAAATGCCGGTCTTACGCCAGCAGGCTACACCATCGCGGGTCTCTGGGGAATGCGCTTTCGATCGCTTGGTCAGGCGCATTTGTATACGCTTTTCCCCCCATTCCGCTGATTCCCAGGTTGCTCATGAAGATGAAAGCAGAACCGTGCAAGATGATCCTCATAGCTCCAGCATGGCCGAGACAGTTCTGGTTCACCGAACTTCACCTTCTCTCCTTGGATCGTCCTCACCCATTGCAGCAGATTCCGCACCTCCTCACGATGTTTCAGGGTCAGGTTTGGCACCCGGATCCTCGCTCGTTACAGCTCTCAGCTTGGCCCCTGAGCAGCGAGAATTTCTTGACTTAGATCTGCCAGAGGAGGTTAAAGATGTCCTTTCGCAGGCGAGGGCTCCTTCCACTAACAAAACTTACCGCTTGAAATGGAAGCGATTCTGCATCTGGTGTCATGGAGCAGGGTTGGATCCTTTCCTGTCGCAGCCACACCAGGTTCTTCCTTATTTCCTGTCCTTGGCTAAAGCAGGTTTGGCTCACTCTTCCATTAAAGTGCACTTGGCAGCGGTCTCTCGTTTTCGGCGCACCTCATCTGGGCCGTCCCTGTGGTCAGCCAGAATTGTTCAGCAATTTCTCAAGGGCCTCTTCAGAGTATTTCCACCAGTGAGACCTCCACCTCCCACGTGGCATTTGAACTTGGTTCTTTCTCAACTAATGAGGCACCCATTCGAACCTATTCATCGAACGGATTTAAAGTTCCTCTCCTGGAAACTTTCTTTGTTGATGGCACTAACTTCAGCTAGGAGGATTGGAGAATTGCAGGCTCTTACAATTCAGGAACCTTTTCTTCAGTTCAAAAACAATACAGTGATCATGAGAACTAATCCTAAATTCATTCCTAAAGTGCCGTCTACTTTTCATCTCAACGAGCCAGTGATTCTTAAGACCTTCTTCCCTCAGCCTTCTTCTCCTGCTGAGAGAGCTCTTCATTCTCTGGACGTACAGAGGTGCCTGAAATTCTATTTAGACCGAACTAAGTCCTTCCGTAAGACTTCTCAACTTTTTGTGTCATTTAGCGCTCCCCGCAAGGGTTTTCCCCTTTCCAAACAGGGGATAGCTCGGTGCGTTGTTAGCGCTATTCGATTCTGTCATACAGCAGCGGGCAAACCCCTGGAGGGTAGAGTCCGGGCTCATTCCACAAGGTCTGTGGCATCCTCTACGGCTCTGTTTGCTGGTGTCCAGATTAAAGACATTTGTAGAGCTGCTACCTGGAGCAGCACTCACACATTCACGAAACATTACTGCCTGGACGCTTCACTGCGAGATGACACGGCTGTGGGCCAAGCAGTTCTGAGGAACCTATTCCAATGAGTGGTGAGCTTTCCTTTGCATCCCTCCTTCCTTCTTTTTACCTTTTACACATTTTATCTTGTTTCTGAATTCATTTGCTATTACCCTGTTTATGGCATAGTCAGTGGTAACTATCTTACTGCATATTATTCATGTAGAAATATGTTTTAACAAACATTTATCAAAGGGTTATGCTTCATTACAAAATGTGTATATATATATATATATATATATTTACTGCTAGCTACTCTGATTCTAAGCATGGGAATCTATGAAAGCTCCAATACTGGAGTAAGAAAACAAGTTACTTACCTGTAACTTTGGTTCTCCAGTATTGGAAGCTTTCATAGATTCCCATGCGACCCACCCTCCTCCCCTGGGAAAGCTCAGCCTCTTTCGACGTGATTATTGTACAACGTACACGAAAATCTGAGGGGCTGAGGTTCTTTCACCAAGGTTCTAGAGGGTGAGGCTACTCTGATTGGTTGCCTGTTCTTTTTGGTCTCTTTTACAAAAAGACATGGTCTGGTTGCAAAATGAGTTCAGGCCTAGGCCTGTTTCTCTTTGTAATAGTTATTTACTACTATTTTATTTTACCGAGACTCCCATCTCGACGACGGGGAATGATTCTAAGCATGGGAATCTATGAAAGCTTCCAATACTGGAGAACCAAAGTTACAGGTAAGTAACTTGTTTTCTTCCCACACACATAATAGATTCCAGGAAAAACTGAATCTGTTCCTCCTTTTAGTCCCCAACCTCCAAGAATTAAGAAATGATGTTCACATTCAATGGTACCGATGAAAACATTGTTATAATCAGTCTTTAATCTATGTAGACAAATTTTCCCTGTTTTTACAAAATGCAGAGCCATAGCAGCTTGAGCCTTGCCAGGTGTGTAACTACCTTCTTTCTCAGCCCAAGGTGGCAGATGAGCCTTATGCTCAGATGCTTTCTTTTGGAAATCTTGTCTTCTATTTTCTACTAAATTCAAAAATATCTTTTCTTCCTCATGTAACGAACATGTTAGATTGCTTCTATGTGCATGTGTTATATCTATCGATTTCATTGTTAAGAAAAATTCTCCCATAAACTGTGCATCTTGACTACTAAGCCCTGGATTCATATTCTTTCGAATCGTAACCTCAGAGAATATCACATCTATATTTGAATAATAATACTGAAGTCTCCCTGTTTTATAAAACAAACTAGTCAATACACTACATGATATGCCATAAGTTAATGGCAAATGATGATATGTTAGTCCTTCTGCTACAGATTTGGGTAACTTCATACAGACATAACAGTTACTAACTTCCATGTTATCTACATATTGAAACAATAATTTTGTGAAAACATTCAAACTAGTGTCGTTATCTGTTACTTCATGATGAAATTCTGATTTATCTTCTGCTTCTAATTTTACTCTATCACTTTTCAAGTTATCTATCCTTCCCTTCGTTTCGTTGTTAATCTTTTTATCCATTATCAGAAGGTAAGGAATTGCGACTATCAGAACTAACCATACTACATGCACCACTACCAGACTACATATGCATATAGCACAGCATCTTTTACAACATTTCCGTTTCGGTCTCCCAGAAACTCTGTCATCAGGCATTTTTGACAAGGAAGATTTCTCTTCTTATCTTTATTTCAAATCTTTTTATATTATCAAGGTGGTTTTATTTCTTTCTCGTAAGTCAGTTCTGCACTTGTTCCTTCGTCACCACTCTCACTTGATTCTGAACTTTCGTAATCTTCAAGGATTATATAAGTCCAATCAAGACCTTTGAATTTGTTGTTCACAAGTTTCAGTCTTTTGCTTTTTTGTTTTTCAGTTCCACTTGTTTGTCCAGTTAGGCTGGTCACTTCGTTTACTTGCTCTGGATCTCTGTTTCTGGTTTCTATATGGTATTTCACTCTTTTAATGACACTAGGCCAATGATCACCTTTTCTGGTTTTCTTTGTTTGCTCTGTTTCTTCACTTCTTATCTCTTCTTCAGAAGTTCTTTTATTTTCAGGTTGTGGCACAATTTGTTTTTCTTCGTTCTCACTTTCTTTTTCTATTTGTTCTTTTTCAGGTCTTATTGGTTTTTCTTCAGTTGCTCCAATGTGAGTTTCTAGTAGCTGATCTTGTTCAGTATTTTCATCTTCATGCTTGAGATTTTCGTGATCTTCTTCTTGAATGTATTTTCCTAAATCTAACTGGTCCTGATCAGGGCTTATTGCACTTTGTACTTCTGCAGCCTGACCGCGTTCTTCTAAGCCTGTCTGTCCCTGCTCAAATTTTCTTGCTTCGTTGTTGATTTGAGCCCAGTTTCCTTTCCCTATCTGGTCCTGCTCAGGTCCTTTTATTGTTTCATTTTCCTCTTCCTGAACTGCTTCTTCTTCGCCTATCTGATCTTCTTTAATTTCTTCTAATTTTGCTCTGCTTCTTGTTCTGTTGTAAACTTCTGGTATTTCAACCACTGGTATCCAGTCCTGACTTGTGCTCGGTTGTTCTTCAGCTTCTCTCGAATCTCTCACCTGGGATTCTTCTGTTGGGCAACCTTCAGCTTCCTCAGTTATCGATGCGGTCTGAGGATTTTCTTCTTCAGGGTCTGGTACTCTTTTGGTGTGGCTTACATGAATCCAATTAGGCAATCCTGCTGTGTTCGTAACTAGTATAACCTGACAAGGTTCGCCCCACCTGGGTGATAGACACGTTTCTCTCGTGTGATGCTTCACAACCACCCAATCTCCGGGGTTCAGATCATGCTCTTGTTCAGGCTGCCTGGAAACTGCGTCTTCTCCAACCTGGTGAGAGACAGAACGCACTAGGTCAGCCAATCCTTTGCAATAATCCAGAACCATATCATCAGTTATATTCAGCAGTTTACTTGTAGGTACATGTGCTTGTCTCATTGCTCTTCCCATGATTATTTCGTGCGGACTCAATACGGTATTTCTATCAGGAATGCTTCCGAGTCCCATTAAAACAAGTGGTAATGCATATGGCCAATCTAGCGATGTTGATGCACACATTTTTGCCAGTCTGGATTTTATTGTGCCATTCATTTGTTCAACCACTCCAGAAGCCTCTGGGCGATATGCACAATGCAATTTTTGCTCAATTTGGAATGCTTCACAGATTATTCTGATTACATCATTGTTGAAGTGACTTCCTCTATCTGATTCCAAAGTTACTGGGAAACCGAACCTAGGAATGAGCTCTCGTAGCAACAACTTTGCGACTGTAATACTGTCATTCCTTCTGGTAGGGTAAGCCTCCACCCACTTTGAAAACAGACATACTATGACAAGTACATATTTCAGTCCTCTACATGTTGGTAACTGAATAAAATCAAGCTGTAATCTCACAAATGGACCCTCTGCCTTTCCAATTTTCCCAAAACCAATTATTGTTTTTCTTCCTGGATTATGCATTTGGCAAGTTAGACATCTCTGGCAAAGACTCTCTGCTACCGCCCTAAACCTTGGATTATACCAATTTTGTCTGAAGAGTCTAATCATAGCATCTCTCCCTACATGCGTGTCTCCATGATACATTCTGGCCATTTGTGAAATCAGACAGTCGGGCATGACTGGTCTGCCATCGGCATAAATCCACACATCGTCGTCTGCTCTTCGAGAACATCCCATTTTAATCCATGCATCTCTTTCACTCTCGTCAGCATCATCTTGCAGTCTTTTCACATCATTCCATGTTTCAGGTGGCGCATATAGTATAAGTTGGCAGCTGATTCCCATTCTTTCAACCATTTTATTCACTGACAATCTATTTTTGGCACAATGTTGAGCCACCAGATCTGCGTATCTGTTGCCGACTACCACCCAGTCATCTCCTGACTGGTGTGCGGCACACTTCACCACAACCAATTCTTTTGGTGATTGTATTGCTTCCAGCAGTTCTTTTACAAACTGTCCATTTTTAATAGGGGATCCTGAAGAAGTCATGAAATCCCTCTGCATCCATAGTCGGCCAAAATCATGCACAACCCCGTAACCATATTGACTATCTGTAAATATAGTTACTTTCTGATTCCTCCCAATTTTGCAGGCTTTAATTAAAGCGATTAATTCAGCTACTTGTGCAGATTTGACTCCTGGTAAATAGGATGCTTCGACTATTCCAGTTAATTCACATACCGCATATGCTGCACTTAGTTTACCATCTTCGTGTCTTTGGCATGAGCCATCCACAAATAGCTCCCTGTCTGGGTCTCTGAGAGGCAGTTCCTGTATATCAGGACGTGGTTTTGTGCACAATTCTGTGACTTGTAAACAATCATGTTCCTCTTCATCATCTTTGACCTCCTCATGATATGGATCTGGTAGTAAAGGAGCAGGGTTTACTATTGTGCACCTGACAATAGTCATATTTTCAGCACCTAAGATTATTCTCTCATATTTAGTCAGCTGACTAGGAGTAAGATGCTGAGTTCTTGTTCTTGTCAACAGAATCACAACTGAGTGTGGGACAAACACCTTTACAGGATGTCCCATTACAATTGATTCACTTTGTTCAATGCTCAAACATGTAGCAGCTACTGCTTTTAAGCAGCCTGGCAACGCTGCTGCCACTGGGTCCAACGTAGCAGAAAAATATGCTATAGGACGTCTGTCTAAACCATGTCTCTGAGTTAGGACTGAAAGTGCACAATTTTCTCTTTCATGACAGAATAATGCAAATCCTCTTGTATAGTCAGGCATACCTAGGGCAGGTGCTTCACATAAAACACTTCTCAATTTTACAAAAGCTCCTACACTTTCATCATCCCATTCAACTGGGTCCTTTGCCTTCTTTTTCGTCATTTGAATCAATGGTTTTGCTAGCAGAGAAAACCCTACTATCCACTGTCGACAATATCCCACTATTCCAAGGAACATTCTCACTTCTCTTTGTGTTACAGGCATTTGCATTCTTTTGATTAATTTTACTCTTTCAGAGGTTATCCTTCTTTTTCCCCTCTCAATTTGGTGTCCTAAATATTTAACTGCTGTGGTACAAAACTGTAGTTTTTCAGGTGAGACTTTATGCCCTTCTTCAGCCAAGTGATTTAATAGTGCAATGGAGTCGACAACACAGTCCTCTCTAGTGTTAGATGCCACTAGTAGATCATCTATATTCTGCACTAAGACTGAACTTCCTGGCATTACTAGCTTCTCTAAGCACTTTTTCAATATCTGATTAAAGATGGAAGGACTTTCCGTGTACCCCTGAGGAACGCGATTCCATACATAGACTTTGTTCTCAAATTTAAATGAAAAAAGATACCGGCTATCTGGGTGCAATGGTATGGAAAAGAATGCTTGACATAAGTCAATCACAGTAAACCATCCTGCACTCCAAGGAATCTGGTATAGGATTACTGCAGGATTTGGCACTATAGGACAACAAGGTTCAACAATCTTATTTATTTTGCGTAAATCTTGAACAATCCTATACTTTCCACTAGGTTTCTTCAAACCCATGATCGGTGAATTACAAGGGCTACTCATTACCTCTTTTAGTATGCCTTGTTGTACCATTCTGTTAATTTCCTCAATAACTCCTGCCTTTACTTCTGCACTCATTTTGTACTGTCTGGTATTTGGGAAAATTGCACCTTCTTTTACAATGATTTTCACTGGGTCTATTTTGGCCATAAGTCCTACTTCTTTTCCTGAGAAATCCCATACTATGGAATTAACTGTAGTTCTTAATTCTTCAGGTAATTCATCTTTTGTTATCAAAGAGAACATCTCATCTACTTCTGTACCTTGTCTTGCAATCATAAATTTATATACATGGTCTTCATCCGGGGTCTGAACTGCCACACCATCCGGTGTGCATAAAATTGTGCAATTCATTTTACACAACAAATCTCGGCCCAATAAGTTTACTGGACTGGAATCACACACTACAAACTGATGCATTTCTCTAAAATTTCCAATTTTTACTTCCATTGGTTCGGTAAGAGGTGTTCTAATTTTACGATTGGCTACACCCACAACTTGGATAGCTTCTCCAGAGAGAGGAAGGTCTGGGATGTCTGCTGTTCTCACAGTAGACCTGGGAGCACCAGAGTCCAAAAGGAAAGTAATATCATTACCTCTTATTTTCCCTTCAACATATGGACCTGACTGATCTACCGGCAAGGATGCGCCAAGTACGCACTCCTTCTCCCCCTCTCCTAGGCACCATCATTGATTATATTGACAAAAGTCATCCTGTAAAAGAAATTGTGAGGTTACATAGCCATTCTTACCACTTCCTCCTTGATATCCGACGTCTGTACTGTGCCTTGCTCTGCTTACATTACCCTGTATAGGTGCAAGTGGCAACTGACTCTGAGGATTTACACCCTGCTGTGAGTCATTCTGCGTCTGTGGATTTAAATTATGATTTGGGCCATTATTATTTTGAATCTTTTTACATTCGGTCTTCCAATGCCCCAATTTTCCGCATCCATGACAAGGAAATTTCTTTTTAGCCTCTTCTCTGCTCATTCGTCCTCTTACTTTACCACCATTTCCCGTGTCACCATTCGTTCCAGAATCTTTTCCCTGATTATCAGTTGGATTATCCAAATTAATTCCCTGTCGCTCAGCCATTTTCACCTGAGCCCACATCACCTTTTCTTGCAATTTCTTGTGCCTATCCTCAATATCGTCTCCACAATATTTTGCATATTTCAAAATTTCGTCAATGGGTTTCCCTTGCCAACACAACATGTGCTGTTTAATCATCTGACAAATCTCTGGCTTTAAACCATAAACAAATCGGTAGACAAACCGACTCATGTTTTTATCTCCAATATCCTCAAATCCACTATACTATTTGAATACCTGTAATAGACGTTCATAGTAGGCATGTACCGATTCATTGGCTTCTTGAGTAGTCCTGTCTATTTTTACCCAATCTGTTTCTTTCGGTGGTATTTTCCCTTTCAGGTAAGTTATTACCTGCTGATACTTTTTCATTATATCATTTGATGGAGCACCTGTCTTTGGATCTCTAGGATACTCTTCACTCGGCCAATCAACTGTAATTTTACAATCTGTCCACAAATCGGCAGGTACCACTATGTCGAACAAACCATCCAAGTCCTTCAACAATACCTTTGACACTTTTACAAACCTCTCAACCTGCTTGTACCATTCAATTGGTTTTTCTCTCAACTTTGGAAAATCATTTGTAAATGACAAAATATCCTGTCTACTCCATGGGACATGAATATAACCTCCTCCGGGTACTTCTCGCATCGGGTACATCTGATCTACTTTCCCTGTTTCTTTCAATAAATATTCAGAAGTTGTTCTACTATATCGTGCCTCTTCCTTTTTCTTTGTCCATCTAACTTTCCATTTATCTAAATCTCCCCATTTCTGCAATACTGACATTAATTCTTTCACTTGTAGTTTTCTTCCAGAGGCATTCATGTTTTCTAAGTCTTTGTCAGAAAAGTCTGCTCTATAGGGTTTTTGTAATACCTTTGACTTCCCTATTTCAATTCCCATCTGTAAAGCCAAATCTGATAATTTCTCATGGAATATCTTTACATTTCTTGTGATACTTCTGCATACGAACAATAGTTCTTCTTCATCATAAGTATTTAGACGATCTACCCCTACATTTCCTGCTATCATTTCTTCTAATTCGACTTTTAATTTGTAGATGTCCATGATCTTTGGGGGTGAACTCTGTTTGTCTGATCCTTGTGCCCACCTTTCTAAATCTTCTGGTGTTACTACTGTTGCACTTTTAGTTCCCGATGAGGTTACTATATTTACATCTTTGGAGCAACCAGGTGCTATTCTTCTAGGAGTACTATTTATAGATCCTCGAATAGGTAAATCCATTAAGGATATCATAGATTCACAATCACTGAATTGATCATCAATTATTACAGGTTCTGGTCTTGGGATTTCTACAGGTGTGGGCATCGCTAATGGTTTCGGATAACTTACTTTGTCACCATATAAGGGAACCACTGGACCAATTGTTACAGGTATGGTCAGTGAATCAGGATGAACATTCAGCTGTGTTATTTTCTGTATCAATTCTGCTCTGTTTTTATCTATAGCTTCCTTTTCCTTGTCCTGAAGTACCCTATTAACTGGGGGATTATGCAATACTTGCGGTACCAATGGTGTTCTTAAGAGTGGTGCGCTTGGGGTGCATCCACTTGCCCCCTCCTGATATGGTGGCGGGTTCTTTAATATTTCTTCCATAAACTCATCTTCAGAATCTCCAAATCCTGTCAAATGTTTTGTCTTTTCGGTGCATTTGCTCCCTATCGATTCTTTTGCCATTAATATTGGATACAGACCCTCTGTAAGCATCGCTCTTCTCCATTGTTTCATCTGACCGTCCCTTGACTCATTTTGATATCTAGGGAAAAATCCTCGATAACCTCTATTACTTCTGGATCGGTCACGTTCAAATGCCTCAGTTTTCCACTCTTCTAAGGCTTCATATTGAGTTAATCTTGGTCTGAGCTCTAAGTCATTCATCCTCAATCTCTGAAGAATTCTCCCATTGAAAGTGCCATTCTCGGGGAATGCTAATTTTCCATCATTTTTGGTATATTCTATCCAATTCTCTAACCATACACAAGTATGATAACCTCTTTCCATCATCATGAATGAAGCGGGCGTTTTAGCTGGTGGAATGATAATTCCTTCTCTAGTTTTGATGGGTTTATCCTTCTTAAAATAATTTTTAACCTTTTGGAGAAATTACATTTTTCTCTTTTCTCCGTACATTTTGGGTAAATCTCTGTGTATAAAATTATAATCTGCAAAACCTAGGAATCTCCTATCCGGACGAGTTCCTATTAGAGTCGGATCGCGTTTCCACATATAATCTCCTCTGTCCACTAGGATTTCGATTTCTATGTTGACAACCAATTAAATTCCAGCTAACATTTGTCTCTGAACCAATCCTATTGCGGCCTTTCAGTGACGTCTATTCTGACGACCCCTCCTTTACAATCTGCGCTTTTCTGTCCCTCGCTGTTTCAACCAATCCCAGCGCGACACCTGTGACGTCAGTACTACTCCTGACTACTGACCCCTCCTTTACAAGAGTCGTTCCACGCCCACTGTTTTAACCAATCCCAGCGCGGCGTTTGTGACGTCAGCTTCCTCTCCGGCAGCTGACCCTCCCTTTACAAAATTGTACGCAAAATTTTATTTTCCCTACGCCTTTTATTAAAATTCAGTAACAACATAAAACATTCGCTATCGTGCCAGTTTCTCTAAATTGGAAAAGATAGTTTCTCTCACACTTAGTAAAACCTTTCCGTTTACTAAACATACACTATGAGTAAAACCCTTCCATTTACTCTTCACGTAAGCTTCCGAAATACCTGCTATTTCTTCAACGTTACCCTTTTTAGGTGATATAACATCAAATTTTTACCAGCGTATTCCTTTGCTATTAGTCACACACATAGAGTCCCTAACAAGTACTGATAGCCCTACTTAACTTTTCAGTACTATTTCTGCCTGACAGATAACCTCACTGCAGTATGGCTTCCACTTACCATCCGCTATTCAATTTTCCCCGGGGAATTCTGGACAACATAAAACAAACTTTGAACAAACGGATGTTAGTTTATAAAATATAAAATTCTCATTACCCAATTAACAAAGTACAACCATCCTCTGATAACCAGAAAACTGATCCAGCGGGTTACTAGCAACAAGCATTCATACACAGAATACTCACCTGGGCCCATACATTCATACAACGCTAGCAATTTCCGCTGGTGGGTCAGTTGTACTCTTTATCAAAATCCCTGCTACCAATTACTTTTCTGATTGAAGAGTAATGACTTACCAATGGACCCTTTGATAATTGGGAAGTTTAAAATGAGTGACATTCATTACAATTCATAAATTCTAAAATAATCACTGAGTCAAGAAGTTTTAAAATGTTTATCTAAAGTTTTAGCAGAGTAAAGTACAGAACCACATGATACTTAATCATATATCAAGGATGAAGCATATTAATAATCAATTATCGTTCAATGACGGTTCCCAGAAAGAAGAAGATAGAGACAGCAGCACAGCTAAAGGTTGCATTTATATTTACCTAAAGGTGCGGGAACCAAACCCCTTGGCCAAGGAGTTGGGAAAAATAGGTTTCAGGAAGGATGAAGAGCAAAGACCTCCGGACCAGGTTCAGGACAGGACAGGTGACCTCTCTATCAACGACGCCTGCGTCGTTCCCCTCTCTGATACTTCACTTCTCCTCGATTCTCCCGTGTCTTCCTTCTAATGGAATCCGCCGCCCCCACCTCAGGACCTCTCTGGACAGCGGTTCAGCCTGCAATCGATCAGCTCGTCGAGCACCAAAGATCCGATCCGATCTCGAACTCCGCTTGTGCTTCTCTGCATCACCTAATGCTGGAGCTAACTAATTAACTAATTCTATATCTATTATACCCTTCTACGCCCATGTACCTCCCCTTAATGTTGCTATATTATGGGCCCACTACTTCTGATTGGACGGGGACAGGGGGTTGATCCTCACACCATGTCAATTTAGTTCAATTTCTTTAAGCCTATTGTTTTAAAATACCACCCTCACAATTAATACATTTGCTTTATTTCCCACCCGTCTCACGACAAAGTTTATTACATTGTTTATATAAATTGTTTCTTTCAGTAGGAACATCGTGGGTACAATAGTGTTGGCCACCAGGTCATGGCCTTGGACGACGTCCAAGTTGACTTCATCATTTCCTCTGGGCAGCCTTGCAGGGCGCATGCGCAGAACCAATGTCTCTCGAGCTGCAGTTCAACCAACCCCAGGCCCATTTACGAACTAATAAAAGTCAAAGAAGAAAATATTAAAATCATAAAATAAATTGTTTCACTGTATACCCACTCTTTCTACTCTATTCCCATTTAATTATAAATCTATCCCGCATTAATAGCATTAGAATACCACAGTTTTAATTGCAGCATATGAGCAAGCTGTAGCACGTGAAAACATTAAGCAGCCATTTTAATACACACTGCGCAGAAGCAAGGATTTACCTCCAAGCAAAGAAAGACGTCACCCCATGTGATATGGTTGACACATGCGCAATAAGGTTCCCGCGCTTTAGCGGCCATTTTGGATTTAGACAAGCGTTATTTGTTAGTTTAAACACAGAGGCAAGCTTCCTTCTACTTGTATTTGTGTGTGCATTTGTTAGTACAGACTTTACAAAGTTTAATAAATTAATACTGTGAGAAGATTGCTTACGAGCAAGTCTCATTGTGAGTTCTTGCTCCATCAGCACCGCCTCACTATTTGGCAGCGCCTCACTATTTGGCAGTGCCTCACTTTTTGGCAGCGCTTCACTATTTGGTGGCGGCTCACTATTTGGTAGCAACTCACTATTTGGGGTATGGCTCACTATTTGGCAGCGGCTCGCGGTTTGGCAGCACCTCACTATTTGATGGCTCACTTTTTGGCCTTCGGCTCACTATTTGGTTGTGGCTCACTATTTGGCAGCAGGTCACTATTTGGCAACGGCTCACTATTTGGCATCGGCTCACTATTTGGCAGTGGCTCACTATTTGGCGGTGGCTCACTATTTGGCGGTGGCTCACTATTTGGCAGCAGCTCACTATTTGGCAGTGGCTCACTATTTGGCAGGTGCTCACTATTTGATGGTGGCTCCCTATTTGGTGGTGGCTCACTATTTGGCAAAAGCTCACTATTTGGTAGCGGCTCACTATTTGGCGGTGGCTCACTATTTGGCAGTCGCTCACTATTTGGCAGCGGCTCACTATTTGGCAGCGGCTCACTATTTGGCAGTGGCTCACTATTTGGCAGCTCACTATTTGGTGGCTCACTATTTGGCAGCTCGCAGGACACATTGAGCAACTGCCAGAATTGGTACTGAAAATTCAAAAGCTACAAGGCAAGCCACTGCAAGGAGGCTGGTGTTCGCTTTTGGGAGGCATAGACACCTGCCGCCACCCACTCTTTATTAGGGTTCATTATGATAGTTCTAGACTTCTTATATTGCAAGGTAGTCAGATGTGTTGCTCCTTCATTGGCTTGGCGAGGGCAAAGTGACCCAAAAACTGCTCCGCATGGAGTTCCATAAGCGGTATAGTGCATTAGGTTGTGACATTCACATTGTTTTTTAGCGCCAGATGTTTGTCCCTCGCTGGAAAATCGGTGCGAACAAAACCATGCGCAGCGCAAGAGGGCGCTACTTCTTTCTGCCGCTCGAGTATGATAGTCTACTTGAGCGGTAGTTTCCTCAACGCGAACGGAGGGTTTCTCAACGCAAGTGTTCTCGGTCATCCGGGACCACCCGCGTTGGGAAATCTTGCTGGAGGTGCTCATGCTCGCCAACTTTTTGTGAATGAGACCGAGGAAAAACACTCCGCTCTGCGGAGTGGAGTTTTTCGGAACTCTGTTTAACAAGGGACATTGTTGTTTGACCTTGTCTATGGTGTGCAGGCTAAATCCTAGATAAAGAAAAGATCACAAAAACATATGCAAGTTCTGCCTGAAAATGAAATGTGGCACAAAAGCAAGCGTGTTTATTATAGTGACGTGTGCATAGGAAAATGTGGCCTACAGCATGCACAATTTGACTAACCTAGAGAAAACTACAATGGGCCATGCAGGAAACACACAACACCCTCCCTTTGGTCCCAATAATAGCACACAAGAGAATACCAAATAGAATATATATGTTGTTAGAAGGAATAAAAGTTAATTGAAGAAAGTGTCAATTTGGAAGAATAGTCAAATGATGGTGTTTTGGAGGAATCCATTGTGCTCTTCGCCAATTCGAAGGCCAAAAACTCAATAAAGGAGTCTGACTCTGCGTGCAAGGATTGGTCTATTGCTCAAGCCATGAGTTTCAAGGAACAAACATGAACTCCGGTCTCAGCCGATGCTTATACAGTTGCCAGGCAACCTGCATCCGTGTTAGTGGAGCCTACAACCAGTTGTCCATGTGCTAATGCAAATGTTTCTCCATAGGTTGATGGCTCAAACCTTGTATTGTAATGAAGTCACAAACCCAGGAAACAGTTCTAAAAATGGGTCGCTAAGGGACTCATCAACAGCCCAAAATCTGTGGTAGCAGGAATTTGCGAAGCCAGGTAAATGTCCAGTGCTCATTGGAACATGAGTTGCACACAGATAAACCAGGCTGGTCAAAACGTTTGGGACCAATCAAGATCCAGTTCTTGTAGTAGTAACATTCCAAAGATCTGAAGCATACACTCACGGTAGTGTTGGAGCGGTGCTAGTTCCAGAGTGCCGGCAAAAGAAGCATCCATTGCAGAGAAACAGTATGAGGATGCCACAAATAAGGAATAACAGCAACGGGAATCCTTCGAATACACAAGAAAAAATGGAGTGGATAAAAGCCAGAATTACTCCAAATGGGGTCTTGAAAAGAAGTAACAAGGCCAGAGCTTTTGTAAAAAAGAACCAAACTTGAACACCAACCAAGAAGGTGACAGCACCCTATAGAACACTCCCAAGAGAGGCTGAGTTACCTACATTTTCTATTGCACGTCATGTGACAGGGAGTCTCCCTGAGCTCTGCTCAGTTTTTTCCTTCAAACTTCAGTTTTCTTCTAGAAAATGTCAGATTCTTCAAAGAAAGGTCTCTGAACTGTTATCCACTCTCATATCACTTTTTTTTTTTTAACTTGAAAGACGAGAGGTTTAAGTTCTTTTAATGATTCAGCAACAGGGAAACTGGAAGTATTTTCCCTCTATGCGATCTCTGCATGGCCTCTACATCTGAAGTCTCCCAAAGGAGGCTTTTAATTTGAACAGCTTACTTTAAGTTCCTCCATCCTGACTCCTCGTGTATGTTTCACCTCCCAGATACTAGATGCAGCGACCGCCTAGACGGAAAAGACTTCCAGTTTCCCTGTTGCTGAATCATTAAAAGAACTTAGACCTCTTGTCTTTCCAGTTGAAAAAAACCAAGTAATATGAGAGTGGATAACCGTTCAGGGTCCTGAGGAGAACCTTGAAACAAGTGACGGGTTCGAAACGCGTTGACAGACATCTGTGCATCCAAAGCAAATTAGTGGCACAGATAACCAGGGTAGAAGGGAATGTACAGTGTTGTTATTAATATCCTGGTTATAGTAGCCTCGCAGAGGTTGTGGTGCATTGCCCATTCACAAGGAGCTAACCAATTCATTGTAGTGTTATGTGAAAGTTATTTTTAGCTCCTGTCTGGGAAATTTTAAATTCAGAACTGATTGATTTTTGTCAACATTGTGTTTTTGTGGTTTTTTAAAAATGTTTTTTGAATGTTTGTAAAACGTTGTTTGTATCCACTGTTGTGTATAAAAATTGTATGTGGGATGGTATTAATTTTGTGTAAATACATAACATGTGTGTTGTACTTCTGTGTATGATTTTTTTTATTTTTTTATTGAGCAGAGGCACAGAAGATACAGAAAAGAAAAAAATTGCAAAACGATTTGGAAAATAGGCATCTTTGTGTACATATAAATTTCCAACTATGACAAATATAAAATGCAAAGTGCCATATTTAACCACAATATGTCATTCCTAATGGAGTTGACGTTAGCAGATCTTCTCCAATAGCAGTGCAGTATGCCAATTTCCATCTAGACATAAAAATAGTAATTAATATTCGCGGAAAAACTAATCAAAGTCCAATACAATAATAACAAGCATGTATAAAGTGCAAGATGCAATATGTCACAAATATGTGCTATTCCTATCCAACTAGGATTGGTTCCATATAGGTAAATTTTCATCTAAAGTGCAATGTACTGGTTGCCATCGAAGGATGATATTAAAAAATTCTTCTTCCGGGCATAGTTCCGTCTAAAGTGCCATATGGTGATTTACCATCTAAACATGCTCTAATAGAGAGAGAGAAAGAAGAAAAAAAAGAAAACATTCATCTTCATCTTCCAGGCACAACTCCAAGTGCCGCCTGTAGAATTTACTACAATACTTTCCAAGCTAAAGAATCACAAAAGTGCGATGCATAAAGTGCTAAAGTGCAAAAAAAAAAAATTCCTAGTACGAATTAATTTATTCAACCATTCCGAGTAAGTGGGTATTTTTTGAGACCTCCAGTTCTGCAATATCAGCGAACTTGTCCGAGGGAGGCAATTGCTACAAATGTCTCCTCCCCACTCGACATTCCGAGGTTTCGTCTCTGGCTTGCAATCCAAAAAGTGCAATCTCAGCTTCAGGATCCAAACTTTTCTGAACTCCCCAACTTAAAGCCAAGAAGATCCTCTCCCAGAATTGTCCTAGCTTTGGGCAGGAAAAAAAAGTATGAAGCCAACCTCCCTCGCCCAACATCTGGCAGTGAAAGCATTTGTTCTCTAATTCTGGGAAAATCTAGTGGAGGGCTTGGGGAGTATAGTACGCCATCCAGCGTGACTGAAAAGCCATTCTTTTAAAATTAGCCACTCTTAGGGCCTTGCTGCCTAGCTGTGCGATGGCTTGCCAATCCCGATTTGAGAACCTACATTGAGTCTCCAATGACACTTTTTCGAAATGATTATTAACCATGATAGGTTCCCCTTGAGACCGTATACAACGATACCAGTTGCCCACCCCTCTCAACTTTTCTCTAAATAAAGCAGTCACATGTGGAGTTGGGCCGGGGCCAGGTAAGAGACCGCACTTTTTTAGTAGTTGTGAAATCTGAATATATTCAAAGAAGAGAGGCTTACTCGGAGCGCCACACTTCGCTTGGATTTCTTGCCAGGTAATGCCTCTACCAGCCACTAAAAAGTGCCCTAGCTCTTTAAATCCCCAATTGGTCCAGGACCTTAGATGGCTGCCCTGAATTTGAAGGCCCAAGCTCTTACATTCGTCTAATTTTATAAAATAAAATCCTGTAGAGCAGGCCTGCTTAGAATAAAAAATCTGGAGTCTGTAAGTGTACTCCTGCAAGGTCTTGTACCTCGTTTTTTTGGGAGTTTAACTGTTTTCAGAAATACGGTCAAGTAAACGGGCTGTTAAATCTAAAAAGGCTTCTTCATAGTATGTACGGACTTGAGGGAGTGCAAGTCCCCCCTGACTGGTGTCCAGTTGGAGCACTGGAAGTTTTACTCTCTGGGCCTTCTTATTCCAAATGAACCTTCTAAACAACGTTTCTAACTCCTTAAAATAGGTCGTGTTAATTTTTATAGGGAGATTTATAAACAAAAAGACAAGCAAGGGGAAAATTGACATTTTTATGAGAGGTACACGACCTATCAGTGTGAGCGGTAATAGCGACCACTCTTCTAACAGCTTTATAAAAAAAATTCTCGTGGCTTCATAATTTAATTTAGAAATTTCTGTGTATTGACTGGTGACATAAATGCCTAAATATCGGATTGGTTTGGGAATAAGGGCTTGCTGTTTAAAATTGTTGGGGAGAAAATCATTCGAAGTATTCATTGTTAAAACCTCAGTCTTATTCCGATTAATTTTGTAACCTCCAATTAATTCAAATTGTGTGAATTCGGCTAGTATTAGAGCAATATTCTGTCTTCCCGGGCTGAGATAAAGGATAATATCATCAGCAAACCGCTTCAATTTAGCCATACCGGGTATTGGTGCATTAATCTCCATGTTGTTGCGGATTCTAGTGGCTAAGGGTTCAATAAAAATGGTAAAGAGCACAGGGGAAAGTGGGCCTGGTCCCCCGGTTGACATGAACCATCCCAGCCCGATTAGAATTAATAATCGCCTGAGCCTGAGCATTTTTAGGTCTCGCCTAGCGAACTCAGCGCATGCGCTGCTTCGCCTTGGCGAGACTATTGTTGTCGGTTTGGTGCGCGTAGGGAGACAAACCATGTGCGCGCACGGACAGGCGATGTGCACACGCATGGCGTCTCCTCTCTGCCTCACACGCTCTCACCGCGCGCTCACACGCTCCCACCGCGCGCTTGATTCAGCTTTTAGTTTCACTGCGCGCTGCAACTATACAAGGCAGACAGGCGCTTGTTCAGGGTTTCAGTCGTCCGAATAGATTTGCTGGTCGCCGGGTAAAAATACCCAGGAGGGGTGCCGTCAGGCTCCATGTCGTCTTCCCTCTTTTCGGCGCGTGCACTCTGGTCGTGATTGCAGGTGTGTTTTCTCTCACTTTCAGTGTTAGACGTAATGGGGCAACCCAGTGTCCCTCAGAACCTGGGTATACGTATACTAAAGAGAAAAGGTTCTGTCGGGGTATCACTTAATTAGAACAAGTAGTAACAACTTACTTATAACTCAATTGAATAATTTCTACACAAAATGAAATAAATACAGATATAACACACACAAAGATTTTGAATCAAAATTATATTAGGAGAAAATCAAATAATAAAGTCTGTCGCAATTTATAACTTCAATTGCAATACGTGACTGTAGTGCAACAGTGACATGTGGTGAATAGTGATAAATACAATCTACTATATACAAAAACAATTGTGCAAAAATGAGGAGGGGGAGGAAAAAGATTTCATGAATGTCCTTGTTATTAGCACATATGCTTAAATGATCCAATGACTAATGGGACTGTGATCATCAGCGCTGCGTGGACATATACAATACGCCGACGTTTCGACCCTGATATCGCGCAAAAGTGGAAGTGCGTCCAGGCGGGTCTTCTCAAGGCAGGAGGGGAGGAACGGCAGCCCAAAAGTAGATTCTGGTGGCCTGTTAATGAATGAATTCTTAGTCAGGTATAGGTAGAAACTTAATTCCCAAGGATCTCCACCAGCCGGTTTGGAGCCTCAGAAGAAACTGTATATGACTTCCACCCGTCGGTTGGAGTCGATTCAATGCCAGTCGGTATGTGTCGTGATCTGGGAAACAAGCCTGCTTCTCTCCGCCATTAATGTCGGAGAGAAGCAGGCTTGTTTCCCAGATCACGAAACATACCGGACTGGCATTAAATCGACTCCAACCGACGGGTGGAAGTCATATACAGTTTCTTCTGAGGCTCCAAACCGGCTGGTGGAGATCCTTGGGAATTAAGTTTCTACCTATACCTGACTAAGAATTCATTCATTAACAGGCCACCCAGGAATCTACTTTTGGGCTGCCGTTCCTCCCCCCTCCTGCCTTGAGGAAGACCCGCCTGGACGCACTTCCACTTTTTGCGCGATATACAGGGTCGAAACGTCGGCGTATTGTATATGTCCACGCAACGCTGATGATCACAGTCCCATTAGTCATTGGATCATTTAAGCATATGTGCTAATAACAAGGACATTCATGAAATCTTTTTCCCTCCCCTCCTCATTTTTTGCACAATTGTTTTTGTATATAGTAGATTGTATTTATCACTATTCACCACATGTCACTGTTGCACTACAGTCACGTATTGCAATTGAAATTATAAATTGCGACAGACTTTATTATTTGATTTTCTCCTAATATAATTTTGATTCAAAAAATCTTTGGTGTGTGTTATATCTGTATTTATTTCATTTTGTGTAGAAATTATTCAATTGAGTTATAAGTAAGTTGTTACTACTTGTTCTAATTAAGTGATACCCCGACAGAACATTTTCTCTTTAGTATTCTCTCACTTTCAGGTCCAAGAAACTGGTGTCTGATGTGACACCTAGGCACCTCTCGGTCCGCTGGGAACGCTGAGCACGACTGGCGGGAATTACTGCTTCCTTTGTGCCATCGGACAATCCGCAGTCCAAAATATGGACCCTCCATCTGTCTTTGTCCCTCCACGTCATTTTCCTCTGGGTGTTGCGCATTCCCAGGAAATGGTGCAGTCGGTTATCTCCATGGCCACCAAACCAGTTTCAAGTAACCGACCACTGCAGTCTGGCCTACCTGGAAATGCGAAGAATTAATGACAGACGTATGCCTCTGAGCAGTCAACACGGCTGGAGGGGAGTCAGTGACATGTTGGGCTCATTGGTTCCCGAGAGACACAGACACTCCTATTGGAGAGTACTCTCACGTGCAGCTCCGCACTAGCTGCCAGAAACTGGTGCACCAGCTGAACATTGCAATCAGTGCCACATTTATTTTCCCTTTTCACTCTTTAATATGCAATAATTTCCTTAATTGTGTTGCCCTCTTTAACTTGGCACCATAAGCGATCGCATTGTTCACTTATTTTGAACGGGCCACATCCTATTTCCAAGGTTTTTCTGAAGGCCATCGCCTATCTGGTAAGTGACAGTGACCATGGGGAAGGGGATACAGGTTGAGCGCAGGGGCGGAGCTATCAGCGGTGCAGCATTCGCAGTAGCACTGGGGCCCAGAGGCCTGTGCCCCCCACTGAACCTTGACTCTTACAGTATTTTACTGCCTCGACCAGTGGTGAGCAAGCCTGTTTTCCTTGTTTGCATTAGGCCCCTTGCCACGCCACCAGTTCTGTGAGGCTCCCACCTCCATGGAGCCTCGTACAAATACCTCCTTCTGATGCACCGGTGATGGTGGTCTGCTGTACATCCGAATATGGCAACTGTTGTCTGCTGATCTTATGGGTAGCATCTTGGTGGTGAAAAAGTGCCCTGATATGTAAGAAGGATAGTTTGCAGCATAACCACCAAACTAGTCTCTTCCCTCATATGTAAATCGGGACTGGGTGTGGCCACAGCTTTGTAGGGTATTGTTGACTTCATTTTATTTACTGCATACAATCACAACTTAGAAATAGAAAATAAAGTTTAGAAGATTGAATTTGCATTTTCTCGCATCTGATAACTCAAAAAAACTCAACAAACACATAAGCTTTATTTGATTGCAATAGTTTTATATATCATGACTCACACAAACATTTTTTTATAGTGGCTTTGCATTATATCTCTTAAACGTTCTTGTTTTAATCACATCATCACCCATGCAAAGCAGTCAAAAGCTTAAGCAACAGCTTGGTGCTCCTTAAAGCAACTAAGCAAGACTTAATTGTGGTATGTATTAATTTGCACAGTGTGGTTTAATGTGTCACCCTCCTGTATGCTGGGGGAAAAGGATGGCACTTAAGGTTCCAAGTTGCACCTTGTGTGTGATCTACAGGTCATGGCAAGCTCTCTCAGCCTTTCGTTCTTCTAAGGCCATTCAATTGAGCAACATTACATGTGGTAATGATATCAATTGGCAAATTAGCTCATAAGCACTATTAATAAGAAATCATATTCTAGTAGATTGGCTGGACAAGCAAGGAGAAGAAACTCAGAAGTGCTCTCAAGAAACCAAAAGGCTTCACGCATCACTCCTTAATAAATACCTAAGCAACTAGAACTTCAGGTTATATGGTATTTGTTTTTTAGATACTTTTGTCTGTAATTATCAATTTTTATGTTCTGCTGTTTTATCTGTATTTATCCATATTTATTTTGTCCTATCTGGAAAAAACATAACCTGAAGCTACTGTAATACAAGGGAATCTGCAAACCCAGTATTAAAAAACAATCTCTAATTTCTTTCTAATCAGCGACTTGTGACGCACCCAGTCTATTATAAACAAATGACGTCAGAACTCAACTGTAATAACTTATTACAGTTGAACTCTGACATCACAATACCTGCTACCAGAGCCAGAAGCCCAGGGTAAAGGCAGGACAGGCCATGTAGCATAAATTGAAGCAGCTGTTTAAAGAACAAAAATGAAACACAAGCAGAAAGGAGATATTTATAGCAACATGTTTATTTTTTGCGCTCCTTAGTTAGTTATAGAAAAGTTAGAATCTTTCTGCATATTTCTACACTTTCTGAGCAACTGCACTTAAAAAACAAAAAAACAGACCTGTATTAAACTTATGCCAATTACTTTTTGCAACAAATATCTAACAGCTTTTTTGATATGTTTAACTTTGCACTAGAGAATCTATTTTTATTCTTCATGTTTGCAAACATTCTCTCTCTTTCATAGCAAAGAGCTACACACCAAAGATTTTAGTGATTTGTGGGAAAAGTGATGAGTGACCATGTATTATAAGGAATAAAGCACACCCTGCTGTACATGATAAGGATATTGTAAGTCAATTCGAAGTTCCATAACCTTATAGAGGAACTCAATCTTCGACCTCGCTCCTCTATATGGTCATGAAACCCCTTGGTGACTTGCATTATCCTTATAATGTACAGCAGGGGGTACTTTATATCATACATATTTCCACAATTATTTAACTGATCGTGGTAAACTTGTAATTGGATACTTAATGGGTTTAGGTGCCTTAAGAAGCCATATATAAGTCGTCACTCACATGCAATACACTCACATGACATTAACAATTTAATACAATGCACATCTGCAACTGTTTTAAGCTTCATTAGGAAAACGTATCCCTTTTCAGGTCGAGCCTGGGCAGCGCATGCGCTGCTCTGCGAGGCATCCTGTATTCGAGTATGGACTTGAAGCCCCGCCCACTCTCCGCCCATATTTTCCATTGGCTGGTGTCATTGTCCTTTGTAAATGCTGGCTTCTGATTCGTTAATAGGCTTGTTAGTCCCTCCTTAGTACCGGCTTGTCTTCATTTGTAACCTTCCATGAGGACTTGCCCTTTTACTTCTGTTGTTACACGGTATGTCTTATTTAGTCTGTAAACACTATTTTCTTTAACGAGTTTCTCCTACTGCAGGCACAACATGCTTTCCTGTAACATTCAGCGCACCATGCACGCTTTCACTTTCCAAGCAGCCCGGGACAATGGCAGCCGTTTCTTTCAAATTAAATAGGTCTCGCATTTACGAGAGTTTCAGCTACTGGCTTTGTAAATGACAATGCCTTATTTATGTGTTAATTATCAAAACAGATACATAAAATGTATTGGCATTTACAATGCCAATAGCTTAAACTCTCGCAAATGCGAGACCTATTGCATTGCAAATGCTTGTTATAACCTGGGAGGGGATCCCATACCTACCCAAACCATAAAAAGGGCATCCAAATTTACTAGGTCAAACGCTTTTTCTGCGTCGACCATCATGATGAGAGCTGGAGTTTGATTACAGTTTAAAAAGTCAAGTGCTTGTACTAAAAACCATGTATTTGTGGACATCGACCTCCCTGCAATGAACCCTGCCTGATCTTTATGGATCACTTTTTGTGCAAGAGGAGAGAAGCGCTGCGCCCAGATTTTCATTAAAATTTTATAATCTGAGTTAAGTAAACTAATCGGTCTGTTGGAGTTGATCTCTCTGGGGTTCTTCCCCTTCTTTACAAAACTGACGATGATGGATTCCTTAAAAGCTGTCGGAACCAGGCCCCCATTTTTACATAATTAAAAAGCTCCACCAAAAAAGGTGTTAATTCTTTGGCAAAAACTTTATAAAATTCAATTGGTAGCCCATCATTGCCACACGCTTTTCCTCCCGACATTGAGGCAAGGGCTAGCTGAATTTCAGCTGCAGAATTATCAGCTTGAGCCTCCTCTGCATGGCTATTTGATAGCTGCGGAAGATTGATGTCCTCGAAATATTGTTTAATTGCCTCTTGCCCCACCATATATTTAGTTGCATACAACTGCTCGTAATGCTGCAAAAAAACTTTAGAAATCATTTCCTTCTCAGTAAATGTCCAGTATTTGTAAAGCGCAAACAATTACCCGAAGGTGTCAAGGCGCTGGGGGCCGTCGGGAAGATTAAGCAAGCTATTGCCCAGAGTCACATGGTGCTGGGCTGATCTGCCGCCGGCACCGGGGATCGAACCGAGAGCCCCCGGGTTTCGGAGTCAGTCGCCCTGGCCGCTGCGCCACATCTCTTCCTCAGTCACCGGGGTTCTTTTGTTAGAATCTAAAACTTCGGTAATTAGGGCTGCTTCCTGTTTAGTCTTAGTAGACCAAGCCAGCAGCTTGCCTACGATTTGACTCTCTTTGTAGACACGCTGCTGGAATGTCCGGGAGCTGTTAATTTCTTCGAGAATAAAAAACTCCTTTAGCTCCTGTTTAGCTTTTTCAAGTTGCCCTCCCACTGGCTCGTTTCTTCCTAAAGAAGCGTTTTTCTGGAGCAAGGCGGAATCAACTTCTGACTGGAGTTGATCTATATGAGTCCTGCGAGTTTTGTACTGCGCGGCCATAAAGGCAACCAGCTCCCCACGGATTGTGGCCTTAAAAGCCCCCCAGACTGAAAAAAGATCCGCTGTGCCCTCGTTGACCTTAAAAAATTCCAATATCCATTTTTTTGTATCAACTAGCCATTGTTGATTTGAAAGGAGTCGACCCATCTGCCACCTGGATCTCATCCTCCTAACCTCATCTATTTCTATTTCAACTTTGACCAACGAGTGGTCTTAAAAAGAGTTAGCCCCCATTTCTGATCCAGAATATTTCAAAGAACGCGATATCAAAAAGAATTTATGCGTGAGGCTGACTGGAATTGTCGGGAATAACAAGTATATTCTCATTCCTCTAGTTGGGCTCTACACCATGGATCAATTAGCTGATAAACTTGTACAATAACATCGATTACTTTTTTAGTCTTCGGCTTCAACTGTTTTTTATTTTTATTCGAGGTATGCTTTGTCAAGTCCTGAATATAATTAAAATCCCAGCCAAAAATAATTTGCCCTGTAGCCCCTCTGAGTATCTCATTGATCTTCATCATAGCTACCGGGTAATCAACAATTGGACTGTAATAATTAATAAAGTTGAAAATATTCCCGTTTAAACTTGTTGTGACCCAAAGCCATCGACCATGTGGATCCCGCTGTACTTGGAAAAATTCCCAATCCACCCCCGACTAAAATATATAGCAACCCCCCTTACTGCCATCCCTGCTGACGCCCAAAAAACTTTAGAAAACATTTTAGGTACAAAAAGCTTTGGAGTGTTTGTTTTCAAATGAGTCTCTTGAAGGAAAAGGACTTGTGGTGAAAATGATGCTAACCAACTTATTATCCCTCCACACTTCTGTTTGTTTAGAACACCGTTTACATTGACCGAAATTATCCGACATTTACATTTCATTTCTAAAATTCATGCTTAAATATTGCATTAATCCATTCAGCACAATACACTGTTTTTCCGCCATCCCACCCCTATGATTCTACTCGTTTTTTCCCCCTTGCACCCAAAAACCACCTACTCCCAACCCCTCCCGATAGCTAACCCTCCCCAGGAGATGGGGAAAAAAGGGCCCGCAACCCCATCTCCGCCCTCCCCAAATACCTCTCTGTGGGGTGCCTTGGTGCTGCACCCTAAGTGCCCCCTAGCCCCCCCACCTCAAGCTGCCCCCTGATCTTAGATTTAATAATTCTTATCTACTTTGTAGAGGAGATTTCTTTCAGGAGATCCTGTGCTTCCTCTATATTCGCAAACATATGGAACTTTCCCTTTATTAACACCCTTAACTTTGACTGCTGGGCTATTGACGCCTGCGCCCCCTGTGCTTTAAAAAGATTAAGCAGTTTGACAAACTATTTTCGCCGACGTGCGACAGCTGCTGACATATCAGCGAAAATCTGACAGCTGGCAACACCATTGATTGAAAATTGTCTCTGCTAGATCGACTTAGATCAAATCTGCTCCTTGATGCGGTAGTCGGCAAAGTTGATCAAAATTGTTCGAGGCAGTTTTGAATTTGGCAAAGCGTGAGAGGGGACCCGATGCGCTCTTGTTTTTGTGAGATCGCCTGTAAATTCCGGGAGTACGCTCTTCTTAATGAAAGATTTGACCCATTGAAGGGGTTGCAACCGTTTACTCCCTTCTGGGACCCCCACTATGCGCAGATTTGCACGCCGTGAGTGGTTCTCAAGTTCCTCAAGTTTACTCTCCAAGGAGACTTTCTCCTTAGTAGCCACGGTCACCTGCTGTTGAATTGTAATCATTTGATCCTCGAGGTGCGCGATCCTCGATTCTGCTTCTTGTGACCTTGCCGGGAAACTGCCCACTGCTTACTCGATCTTTGAGAGGTGTTGATGAAGGAATGCTATCTCATTAGCTTGTGTTGTCTTAAGCTCTCTTATCTCGTCTAAAATGAGATTCAACATAGTTTTTATGTTGCATTGTAGGAGAGTTCCTTCTTCCTGTGATTGTACCAACGGGGTGGATTTGAGTCCTTCATTTTCTTTCAGGGTCCCTCGGACATCTGATCCTGTTCTACTTGACCCCTGGAGCTGCTGCTGTGGCTGCGGCTGCAGTTGCGGCAATATCAAGCCCTGCATAGGCTGCTGTAGTCTTGGCTGCGGCGATAATGAAGACTGTACCACGGAAAGGCTGTCATCCTGTTGAGGAGAGCTGTGCTCAAATCTTTCATCAAGGGTAGCTGCTTGATCCACATAGGTTTGATCTTCCTGCAAGGAGCTGGCCTGTGTCTTCACGGGAATGTTGTATTCCTCTTAGGGTGTCCATACATGGGCTTTCCTGTATCATGTCCTTATATAGGCACAATTCGCCCTGCCCTTATATAGGCATAAAATCCCAGCCCTTATTTAGGCATTAAACCGTGCACTCCAAATACAGGCATGGTCTCCGACATCCGTCCACCCTAACGTCACAACGAGTTCATGAAGAACAGACCCTTAGGCTGCGGGAGTTTCCCTAGCACAGGACTATTGATTTCTTCAAGGACTCATATATTATGCATGAACCATTATTCCTTAGGGGTTCATTCATGACGTCTTCCTCTGTCCGATTCACGTCAATGCTAACATTCTTAGGTACTTCTCAGGTATAAATATACCTTCCCTAGCCCCTGTAAATCAGAGGAAACCTCGACTTCAGAGGAGCCCGTTTCCCGGCCTGACGCACTGAGAAGACGCTGTCATCCCTGCACGCAGAGAGTCCAGCTTCCAGTGATCTAACTTCCCTTGCGGGCTGTTGGAGTTCGAGTCTGGCAAGAGATTCCTACCTCTCTCATTCTTAAGGTATGGAGCTGACTAGAACCTAGAGGGACTCTTGGCATACTAGGCATACTAGGCTTAACATACTCTTAGTATACCATAGTAAGGAATACTTCACCTACTTCATACCTCTCCCTACACCTAGGTTAGGTTAGGTACATTGGGGTAGAACTAGATTAGAAACGCATCGTATGAGTACTCGCATTTTTAGTCTGTGTCATTTATGTAAATGCATATATACTAAAAGATAATGCTATCGCAGTATTATTTATTTCTACTGCTCACACTGTACATTATTTATCTCGCATACTGTCTTGTGATCGTAACAGCACATTTTACTTACACCAGAAACAAGACTGTTCAATAAATCTTTTATTGAAACGCCTTCTGTTCTTTCTGTGTAACTTGGAGAAAACTAAGCATGCACGATTGAGCTGAGTGAAATAGTTATCTATTGTTTCCACGACTCTGGGACACATTCTGATTCTAAAGGGAAACAAAGTGGTCATGTTTTGCGGCTGCCAGAAACTACTCCCTTCTTGTCGTCAAGGAGTTTCTAGTGGCCTCTGAGCTAGCTGGCACAAGTAATTAAGTTTAATATACTCGATAGGGACATACTGACCTTAGTCCTATGTCAAACCTATAGGATATATTATTCCAATGCGCAGAGCCTATTAGGGAAATAGGAGCTACACTACATGGCGCCCAACGGTTTGGTAAGGCGGTAATTCAACGTTAGATACTGAGTAACTCAGCCGTGTTTTTTTCTCTCAGAGACCCCTACCCATATACTCCAAAAGACGTCTGGAGTGGGCAGGGTTAAGTATCCACCACGGCTACATAGAGCAGTACCCTATATATTAGCTGTTTGGTGTGCTCAACGTTGAAGGATACAGTGTTCCAAAAACATTGTGCACCTTATCTTTGTTTCCTTGAAACTTGTTCTACATTTTTCAAAAAACAAAAATGCCTGATTCCGACAATGACGCCGGAAACGGTGGAGCTGCGGCTGATCCAGCCCAAGCAGCAGTTTTTAACTTTACAGGTTTTATTGAAACTGAGGAGGGTGTTATAGACATCACTCCAAACTTAAGGAGAGCCATCACTCTAAAACTCATAAAACATGGCCTACCACCAAGAGGAGGTAGAGCAGTTTTCGTGATAGAGGCACACGAATCCTTTCAGACAGAGGTATTCTATTCATGGGTAATATTTCCTGAATCCAATCCAGTAACACAAATGTTTCACTTCTACAAAGAAGATGATCCACCAGAGGAATACATTCCTTTCGAGGATATTGAAATTCCATTAACATACCAGGAGCATCAGCTCTGGTTTAAAGGCGCCCTAAAACATCACAGAAACATTACCAGGCTCGGTCCACTAGGTAGACCAGGAGCAACATGGCCGATTCTAGCCGGCTACAGACCTCATCCTGACATTGAAGAAATGTCAGACGAGGAACTACTTACTCAACTTACAGAGTTAATAAAAATCTACAGACAATTGGTCCAATATGTTATGCGGACTTTCACAGTCCAGCAACCACTGACACTTCCAAACCAAACCCCTCAACCGGGGAATACACTAAAAATTACACCACAGACTCTATACGCAGTCATGGGTAAAATGCCCACAAAACGTGAGCAAATTCCATTCTGGATAGCTCAAAAGATTACTCAAATAGAAGCAGTATTTCCAAATACTAGCCCATATGAGAAACACAGAATACTGACAATCAGTTTACCGATGGGGATCACACCACAACTGGAAGACTGCACCACTTGGGGCTCAGTCTTTGCTGCCATCTATACTAAAACACATGGCATTCCATCAATTGCGGTAATACCTGATGTCCTGAAACAAATTCAAAATGAATACGGGGCAGAGCCTGCTCTAAATTTAGGTATGAAATTACTGAAAAATTTCAATTCTCCAAAAAGAAAGTAGCAGGTCTAAAGATCAGACATGCCGAGAATACTGAGAACACAACTCAAGAACAGAGAATGGGCTCAGACAATGCTGGACAGTGCAGCAGAAGTCACAATAGCTCGCCAGAACCTGAAGGAACTTCTGGAGATAGTGGACTTGAATGAGTACGTTACAGTAGAGACTGTAGACACCAGGGTTAGTACTCCACAAAAGTTATATGAAATAACACTCCGGATGGAGGGAGACATACCTAGACAGGTGAAAGCACTTTTTTGGGAAAGACATCAAGGGGCTATGACATACTTCTAGCAGAAAAAGACTGTCCACCACAATTTGTCAGAGAGTGCCCACATGGCGAGGACATTATTATGCCTGCCTTCTCCAACCATATTCCAATTCACCTAAAATATACATATGCCAGGAAATGGGCAGTGGCCCAGGCCCCAGCATTATATAAAAATCATGTAGGATGGGATGAGGACTCACCTCACCATAAAATACATCTAAAACATGAACCAACTGCACAAAGGCAGTATCCTATAAAGCAAGAAGCTAAAAACAGGTCAGGGAGATCTTAGATCAACTTGAATACCAAGGGGTGATTGAAACATGCACCTCCTCAATGAACAATCCTTTGTTTCCTGTCTCCAAACCAGACAACACATATCGTCTAGTTTTGGATTACAGACACTTAAACACTTGTTCTAAAACATTTGCAGTGCAAAATGCACATAGCACAGCATTAATGAACAACATTGTGCGTAAAAAATATAAAACAACATTAGACATCTCAAATGGTTTCTTTTGTCAAAACATAGCACCTGAAAGCAGGTACTTAACAGCATTCTCCATAATGGGGACCCAGCGTCACTTTTGTCGACTCCCACAAGGGTTCAAGAACAGCCCAGGGTTATTCTCAGCGAGGGTAACGGAGTTACTACAAATTTATGACAATGAGGCATTGTCCTATGTCGATGACATCTATCTGACAGACGATGACCTGGACAAACACTTGAACAGGGTGAGCACCATTATACTGGGTTTCGCCTCTGAGGGCTACAAGTTCAACTTTAAAAAGTCCCGAATTGCCCATCTCAATGTCCTATTTTTAGGATATGAGCTTTCAAGTGAAGGCAAGAGCTTGCCAGCTAACTTTCTAGAGAAATGTGCGCTGCTCCAACCTCCGAAAACACTAAAAAACTTACAATCCATCCTGGGTTTCCTAAATTTTGGAAGAACATACATTCTAAATTACGCAGAAAGGGTTAAACCTCTCTACGCATTAATCAAACCTGATTTTTCGATCAAAAACGACACAGGAACACACAGAAATCTTGCGTTCACTACAGGCTAACATGTTAGCAAAATCACTTACAAACACGTGTAAGTCAACGAAATTTGGTGATCCGAATAATTTCGGGTCAATGCGGATTCACCTACTTAACCTTCAATGAGGGTGAGAAAATACCAATCGCATACAAATCTCATTTGTACACACAAGCGGAAATGCGCTTCAGTTCAACTGAAAAAATTCTGACAGCAGTTCAAATGGCTGTAGCAAAAGAAAGAGCCTTAGCCCAAGGGAAACGCATTATTGTCGTAACCCCGGTACCAGCTTTAGAAGCGGTCACAAAAGCAAGCATTCCAAATGCTAAAGCATTACATCCAAGATGGATACAATGGGTTAATTCTCTTGCTGCAACAGATGTTGAATATGTTTTTGATCCTGATTTAAAAACACAAGCATTCCTGCAATATGAACAAGAATGTCCTCTGCCTACTGAAATTCTGCCTCTCGATCAGTACGAATTCATAATTTACACTGACGGATCCGCACAGCCCGCAACAGGGAGTAAGCAAGCTTACAGTGCAGCATGTGCGATCGTTAAAGGTTGCATGCGAAATGGCATCTTCAGACCTATGGTCACAAAAACTCAGTCTCTAGGAGATTGTACAGCTCAGCGAGCTGAACTACAAGCATTCAAACTGGCACTTGAAAGTACAGATCGAGAATTCCCCACACTAATAGTGTGCGATTCCTTTTACTGTGTTCAGTCGTATAATGACTATATACAAAACTGGCTTGAAAATGGTTTCAAAGATGCGAAAGGTGGCACAATAAATCATAAAATGCTTTGGGAACAAGTAGTTCAGTTGAAAAACGAACTACCAAAGGCTCACGTGATCCACACACTGAGTCATCAACGTGATGGCGTTCACGTTGCAGGGAATTCATTGGCTGACGAAGCCGCAAAGGGGGCTGTTCAGACGGCTTCCGTAGCTGCGATCACTCGTTCAAAACGAAAATAGACGGTGAGATAATGTTGGCTGTCAATGCTTCAAGCAAGGGCAGCAGTGCAGCGTTACCAAAAAGTTTCCACTCAAGTACTCTTATGTAATTGATGCGAACAACGTTCCTTTTGCTCGAATCCCTGGAGTGGGGGATAGGGTAATTCCAAACATGGAACGTAGAGCAGCCTTGATTTATGAAACACATTTGGGGGAGGGTCTGTCACATCACGGGATCTCTAAAACAATTTTGACATTAAAAGAGATGTACTGGTGGCCTGGAATGAATACAGAAATACACATATTCATTAATAACTGCTTAGATTGTAAATTACAGCGGGAAAGCCAACAGATACCATGCTACGAATGTAGCCGCCCATTACAGACACCATTGTTAGACAGCATTAGACTAACTACGCGCATGCGTCCTTCTGGACCAATGCAATCCCACAAACACTGAATACTGAATATAGGTTCCTATGGATATGGCCTCAGCGCTCGGCTGACGCTCGAACTGTTATAAAAGATTTGCGAGTCTTTATCGGCACATACGCAATAGGCACGCTACATTCTGACCAGGGTCCTGCGTTTAGCTCTCGGGCTTACAAAGAAGCCATGGCCAGTCTGGGCGTTGCATTGCGGTACTCCTCTCCATTCCATTCTGAGGGAAATTCGGTTGTGGAAAGGAAAAACCGGGACATAAAGCAGTCTATAACAGCTAGGGCATTAGGTACGGGTGATGGGTGGGTCAAACATATTTATGGGGTTCAACGCTCATTAAACATCCTGCCAAGAAGTTCTCTAGGGGGGGTCACTCCATATGAGGTCCTATTTGGGACAAGAATGTGGGTACCAGACCTTGAACACGTAGGCACAGTGGTGGAAAATAATCCGTTTGATATCAAAGATCGTTTGGCTGTTTTACAGGAACTGAATGAGTTAAGAACGAAACACAGCAACGTATTCCTGCAGCCAACCACCACTGGGGAAAAATCGGCTGTCCCAGCAAGGCCTGTCTGGATTCCAAAAGTTGGGGATCTAGTCAGAGAAAAGATTGCGGACAAGAAGGAATTTGGACCTTCTTACAGACAACCAGTCCTAGCAGTTCAAGGAACAAGAACAGTACTTCTGCCGCCTCTTGCTGGAAGAAAGGAGAGAAGATTTGTGTCCATCGACCTCATCAAACCACAGTATGTGGCCAATACTAAACAGTAGGCCTCGTGGACTCCGACCTAGTAGCAGACGCACTCCTCTCGCTACTATCCAAGAGGTTCAGACTGAAAGACTGATAACTATCGAGAATTCAGCTGTAACAGATGAAGGACTGAGCAACAATGCAATGGAACTCATCCCTCTTGAAAACCAAGTAACAGTTAGTCCAAATACGCCTGTCTACACCAATGTAGCAAGTGATCAACTGGTTCCAGTGATTTCTACAAATCCTGATGCAATTCCAACAATTGATAGAACTGCTTCTGGCTATTTCATTAACTTTGATACGTTCTCAGAAGATCCGAGTGAACCTGAAACGACGCCAGCATCATTCAAACTCAAGCAGCAAGTACAAGACTTTCTTCACTTTATGAAAAAGACTTATTTGGTTTCTCCATGGATTGAACTCTGGATTATATCTGGACTATTTGTTTTCCTGCTCTGGCTAGCTTTGGTTACAACTGTGAGCGTGCTTATAAGTGGCAGATACATCCATGTGAACACTGAAGGAAAAGATGTGAACGTACTTTTGAAACCTCATAAATCTTCCCATCGTGAAGCAAGAGACTTGTCATCAGTGAACATCACAGCCGTTCCTGTACAGGATGGTATAGTGTGGGACAAAACAGATTTTGACATCTTCGGCCCGACGGAACAATTGAACACTCCACATTTGTTTAAAATTTCACTATGTGATCTAATTACGTCCAGTACCTATTCAGATGATTGGGACTTTGAGACGGTTAATGACATAATGTTTGACTTAGAAAAATCTGCTGCATTTTCTAAAAATGAATTTTTAGAGGGTTCATCAGACTATGAACAACTGTATTGTTATAACCACTATGGTCATCATTATTTGCATAAATCTGCATATCCAAGAAATGTGTTTATGTTTAACCAATGGGAACATTGTCCTACGCCACCACAAGGTAGTTCAAAAACATTTGCTAGCAAGTTTCCATATTTTTCAGGTTACAATACATCTGACCCAGAAACATTTTATTTAGAAATGTAAACAAAACAGGACTGAAAATTATGTTAACTAATACAAAACAGATTTACTCTGCAGCATTTATTGCCCAACTGTCTAGACAGGGTTTCGACTTATGGAAAGACACAATAGACACAAAAACTGTCTGGGGTACTAAAGATTGGCACGTGCAGGGGATAGAAGCTTTATTTAGAGCCTGTATCATCCCTGAACAAATAATGTTCTTGAATGAAACCATCCAACAAACATCTTGTCTTGGATTAGCCAAGATCAAAGAGATGAAAACACCTTCTGTACCAACACCTGCAAGTGATAACGATACACAGGCAGTGGTGACAGTTGACAATATATTACAACTCTACAGATCTAATCCTGATTGGAAAAAATGGTTGATCTGGCCCACAGACACGAATAACTGTCAGGAAAGATTCCTGAATAAAACTCAGGGCTTTACTATTAATAGGCCAGACCCAAGATACGTCCAAAGACAGCATCCGGGGGTAGTAACAACATACAGTGTAGGAAAATTATGCCTCGATTGGCTGCATAAGTATACACTACAGGATGTGAAACAACACTTATCCTTACTTAAAGAGGACGCAGACCTTAGGGAATTCTTGCTTGGACCAAGAAAACCGCGTTTATGCTGCCTATAATGAAGCATGGAAAGTGTCACAGATGGAGGCCGCAGAACGAATACGTGAACTTGATCGTATTAATTTAGAGAAAACCCTCTCTGTGGTCGACAATGGGTTAACAACTTTGTCCTCCAGAATATATTCATTGGATGGCATTGTATCCTCTGCTATCGACATACTAGAACAAGATTTGGCGATGTTACAACAAGGTCAGTCTCAATTACGTTCTATTGTGTTATTAAGCTGGACGCTGCAATCTTTGCGAGCGGGCTATGTACCTTGGCGTTTTATCAACACGTCAGCTCTGTTTGCAGAATACAATCTAACTGATAAACAGATCGAATTGGCACAAAGAGGAGCAAGGTATACATTGCTGAGCATTGAAAAACTGGAAAAGTTACCATTCACAGTGGCAGAAAAAACAGTTACAGAATGGCTTATTCATGGCAAAATAACATTACCTGTGACTACTTTTCAGTTTCAGTATTGCCTCAGACAAATGCAAGCAGGCAAATATGAAAGGTTGGGTAAGGAATACATTAAGACATCTTGGGATTTACCGTATACATATAGATGTTGGAGTGGGGATCGTGAAGTGTTTTTGAGCGGTTCACTTATATGTCAGGACATTTCTTTACACGGGGCTTGTAATGGTTCTGTGGCAAATTTGTCTTGCCATCAGCAGGGTACACCAGCTGCTGTGATTAATCCAACGTTTGGACAACTTTCTAATGGGAGTTACCTCATGTTGAATGATCAGAGTTGCTGCGGCATGTTGCCAGGCATCCCATATCTAGTAACGGTCAACTCCAGGGTCACTTGCTGTATGCAAGTATTGTTTGCCCCAATAGACACAGTCAGGGAGTCGCCTCTATGGCCTTCGCTGAACGTCTCTTTTATAAGATTTGATACTTTGAGCAGAATGAAAGCCATGCTTTTACAGCAAACAGTGCCTTTGACCTCGGCCAAAGAAACCTATGATCTACAAGTAGCAAGGACTTCGGCTGAGATACAGACTTTAATACGTACAAACTGCCCTATACATTTCGTGGAAATGATAGGACGTATCTTCAATATGTCTGATACAACAGGAATTGCACATGTATTTAAGAGCATCTGCTCCGGTCTGTAACACCTTTCCAGGCAATACTCGGTATCATCCCGAACTTTGCACATTCGGTGTTTGGTGGCATACCATTACTTCTAGCACTTGTTGCCGGAATTCTATTTCTCCTCCTGCTATTGCGCTATGGCCAGCCTATTCGCAGACATCACTCCGAGCGAAATGGAGAAAGCTCTCCTTGAACGAAAGTGCCGTGAGCGAATAGTACAGCTATTGGGCATGACTCGTCTACGGGACCTGAATACCACGTGGTTCCTGTCATTCAGACCAATCTGGCAAGATTGCATCTTACCTGTTCTACGATGCCTGCTATGCGGTGAAGAATGCGTGTTAGACACTTGTCTCACATTTCCATCAGCAACGCCAACGGTCGTCGATACTCTGCTGGTCCCGATAACGGCCCATGCTCTGTGTTGTCCCCAGAGGCTACCAATCCTGATGTCAGCATTCATTGAGATCTCACAGACGCTTCCGGCTGCTGCTGAGGTACGAGAAAGATCTACAGGCACACAGGTAACATCGGACGCGAACATTGCTGCGGCAACTTATGCAGGAAGCGATGCTTCACATCTCTGTGCAATTAATCTACTACACGAGGTGTTCCAACTGACACCAACTTCAGTGGATGATGTTTTGTCTACGGAAATAGATGATCTCATGTTTACACCAGACCCGTAAACTGACTCTGATTCAGCATACAGTGTTCCAGAGATGCAGTAACAATTTGGCCTTCATATTTCAAAAACTTGGGACACTTCCAAAATTGAACTTTTTCCCATTTTTTTCGAACTAAAATGGCACTTCAATCTGCTTAAAGTAGAACTGGCCTTATAGTACAGACTTCGCGGTACTTCCACGGACACTTAGTCATCTTGTGTGTCTAAAACAGTTCATTAATTTTCAAGACATGAAATAATTTTGATTTTTGAACAACTTATAGATCATTTTTTGTCACATGTAAATATTACTGCTTATTTTCATTCAAATTGCATTTAATTTCGAACTTTATGCCTGAAATGAAAAGCATTGCTTAATTTGTACAGTACCTTTTTGCATTTTACATAATTTTTTAAATATGCGGTACTCCATTTTATGTTTAGCATTTTTTAAATGTCTAGCATTTTAGTATTATCGTACACACGAAAGTGGAGTGGGTGTTGTATTCCTCTTAGGGTGTCCATACACGGGCTTTCCTGTATCATGTCCTTATATAGGCACAATTCGCCCTGCCCTTATATAGGCATAAAATCCCAGCCCTTATTTAGGCATTAAACCGTGCACTCCAAATACAGGCATGGTCTCCGACATCCGTCCACCCTAACGTCACAACGAGTTCATGAAGAACAGACCCTTAGGCTGCGGGAGTTTCCCTAGCACAGGACTATTGATTTCTTCAAGGACTCATATATTATGCATGAACCATTATTCCTTAGGGGTTCATTCATGACGTCTTCCTCTGTCCGATTCACGTCAATGCTAACATTCTTAGGTACTTCTCAGGTATAAATATACCTTCCCTAGCCCCTGTAAATCAGAGGAGACCTCGACTTCAGAGGAGCCCGTTTCCCGGCCTGACGCACTGAGAAGACGCTGTCATCCCTGCACGCAGAGAGTCCAGCTTCCAGTGATCTAACTTCCCTTGCGGGGTGTTGGAGTTCGAGTCTGGCAAGAGATTCCTACCTCTCTCATTCTTAAGGTATGGAGCTGACTAGAACCTAGAGGGACTCTTGGCATACTAGGCATACTAGGCTTAACATACTCTTAGTATACCATAGTAAGGAATACTTCACCTACTTCATACCTCTCCCTACACCTAGGTTAGGTTAGGTACATTGGGGTAGAACTAGATTAGAAACGCATCGTATGAGTACTCGCATTTTTAGTCTGTGTCATTTATGTAAATGCATATATACTAAAAGATAATGCTATCGCAGTATTATTTATTTCTACTGCTCACACTGTACATTATTTATCTCGCATACTGTCTTGTGATCGTAACAGCACATTTTACTTACACCAGAAACAAGACTGTTCAATAAATCTTTTATTGAAACGCCTTCTGTTCTTTCTGTGTAACTTGGAGAAAACTAAGCATGCACGATTGAGCTGAGTGAAATAGTTATCTATTGTTTCCACGACTCTGGGACACGTTCTGATTCTAAAGGGAAACAAAGTGGGCATGTTTTGCGGCTGCCAGAAACTACTCCCTTCTTGTCGTCAAGGAGTTTCTAGTGACCTCTGAGCTAGCTGGCACAAGTAATTAAGTTTAATATACTCGATAGGGACATACTGACCTTAGTCCTATGTCAAACCTATAGGATATATTATTCCAATGCGCAGAGCCTATTAGGGAAATTGGAGCTACACTACAGGAAGCCCTTGAAATAACACAGATGGAGTCAGGGTGGCAAGGGGTGTTTTAACTTTAGAAAACAACGAATACTCCTTCGTACTTTGTTTGCTGGTATTGACCATTTTCTCTTTTCTAGTATCTTGTGAAGAAGGAGAGTTTACTTTTCTCTTTCAATCCTCCCGAGCCCCTGCAACTAGATCATCTTTTTTCGATATTTCGTTCTCTTGCTCTGGATTTGTACTTTCCATTGACCCATATTGCGTTATATTCTCTATTACTGCTTCCCTTACACCAAAGTCCTGGCTAGTCTCAGGCGGCTCTTCTTCTCAACTCACCGAGCTAGAGTCTCTAGTAGAGCCAGTTCATGTTTTCCGGCTATACTCCGCTCATGCCGCCGCTGATACTTCTTTCGCCTGTGCTAATCGCGTTTTGGCTTTAAGGCTCGCAGCTGAGTCCACTTTAGCCATTAGATTTGTTATTTTTAGATGTTTTCCCATTTTTCCCCAAAATTTTTTAAAAAGGGGGCAAGACCCTCCTGATCGGAAGGGAGCTAGCTTGGCCTGGTCGTGCTGACACTTCTGATGTTAGTTTTCCTTTATTGTTAATAACGCCCCCCAAGCAAGATCCTAATGGGGGGGGGGCAGAGTCACTGGCCGCACTTAAAGGTAGAGATAAACGTGCCCCGCTTCCACTCCCCTCTACTTCTAAGACTCTTGCCCCTGGTAGAACCCCAAATTAAGTCTTAATCCAGCCGCCCACACAGCCAGCAATTAGCTGAAGAGCTCACCTCGGATTATAAAAACTTGGCGCTCCGGGTCACTTTCCAGCAATCAAGCCTTTTAAATATCACGGCAGCCCTCAACGTACTCTTCATGTACCACCGAAGCCATCCTTCTATAATTATGCCTCCAGGCACAAAGAGCCGACATGAAGAAAACAGAGATCAAGATTCCCTCAATCAGCGCCCATTAGCCAAGCCTCGGGACACACACATAGCCCTTTTATCTCTCGGATATTCAATCTGGCTTCCTTCAACCCAGGGAGCCTGAAATGCACAAGTCCTAGCTCCCTGCCACCGCCGCCACACACCAGCCGCAGCCGCACCTCAGGAAACGTTCACGCGAGGCCGACGCCGTCATCACCAGCCTTCCATCTGGAGCAGCCTCAAGGCAGGGGGAGGAGCAAGCGGTCACTAGCTGCTACGTGGCGCGGGCATGCCATGTTATAGTAGCCTTGCAGAGGTTGTGGTGCATTGCCCATTCACAAGGAGCTAACCAATTCATTGTAGTGTTATGTGAAAGTTATTTTTTAGCTCCTGTCTGGGAAATTTTTAATTCAGAACTGATTGATTTTTGTCAACATTGCGTTTTTGTGGTTTTTTAAAAATGTTTTTTGAATGTTTGTAAAACGTTGTTTGTATCCACTGTTGTGTATAAAAATTGTATGTGGGATGGTATTAATTTTGTGTAAATACATAACATGTGTGTATTGTAGTTCTGTGTATGATTAATGACAAATTAATTGATATGATTTATAAAAATATATGGTGACCACTTTTATTAATTATAGTGATCACGAAGAAAACATAGTTTGTGAGAAAGATTAGTCAGTAATGGCATTGTTTGGTTTTTGTGAACTTTCTAAAAGTGGCATTTTTCTGAAATGCAATTTAAAATCCGACTTCATCATAAGTTGTGATTTTAAATTGTGATTTCAGAGACAACCCCGTTTGGAGGTCTTATCTCTTCCCAATTGGAAATGACACTTATAAAGACACTTATAGAATGTAATAAAGTAATCCCAATGTTATCCTATGGGAGAGATAGGCCTTGCGGAAGTGAAAAATGAATTTAAGAGTTTTTCACTAACAGGACATGTAAAACTTAAAGGTACATGTCCTACTTTTTAAATACGCTGCACCTTGCTCTTGGGCTGTCCGGAGCCTACCTTAGAGGTGATTTATATTATTAAAAAGGAAGGCTTAGGCCTGGCAAGAGGTTTAACTTGCCCAGTCGACATGGCAGCTTAAAACTGCACACAAGCTCTGCAGTTGCAGGCCTGAGACATGGTTAAGGGGCTACTTAAGTGGGTGGCACAATCAGTGCTGCAGGCCCACTAGTAGCATTCAATTTACAGGCCTTGGGCACATGTAGTGCACTTTACTAGGGAAGTATAAGCAAATTAAATATGACAATTGGGTACAAGCCTATGCTACCATGTTTAGAGAGAGAACATGCCCTTTAGCACTGGTTAGCAGTGTTACAGTGTCCAGAGTCCTAATGCCAACACAAAACAGGGTCTGAAAAAGAGGGGGAAGGCAAAACATTTGGGGTGACCCTGCAGAGAAGGCCATTTTCCAGCAGACGGGTAGCTGACAATTACAGGATTGTTTTCTATTTGAGGATACCAAGTGGAATCAAATAGACAATAGCAAAGTTCAAGTTGTCTGTGATGTCACTAGAACCCTGAGGTAGAAAACTCCTCATATTGACAACTACCCATATACATTTTTATGTTATGTATACCTTCCCCCAAATCCTCTTTCCCTGTGCAGTGTACTCAATGGAGCAGCTGCTAAAGGGAAGAGGAGTCATGGGGAAGCTATGTCAGCATGATTGCATATCCTTAAGACCCCTAACCCTAACTGTACTTTAAAAACAACAATTTTCCAGTGTCGTGCTAATCACCTCCACCATTTTTGTTAGTGGCCTCCCCTCCCCTGAATACACAAAATACACCTGGCATCTAACAGCCCTCCCACACCATCCTTGAAAACACCCTGACCTTCCAATATTAGTTACAAGAAAACAGCATCTGGAATCCTGCCTCCTTCCCCACCTCCCTCTATGCACTCCCCCGTCACCCGGCCCACATGCTCCCAGTTCTAAGTCGGCGAACGGAGAGCCAGTGCTGTGCTGACAGTGGCTCAATGAGAGCAGTTGATCAGTGCGGCCTTGAATTCCCTGTCATCACTGGTCTGTGCTGCTCTTGGGGCTGTGGAGATCCGAGGGAGGCGGACAATGAACCCCCACAATACTGCCTCCCTCACACCTTTGGTGGTCAGTGGGCGGAGAGGGATCAGCGTCTGCCCTAGAACCGGTTTCAGGACCTATACTTTCACTACCCTAATATCAGAGCAGTGGAGAGAGTGAAACTCAATTTTTCATAGCTGTGGCATCAGAGCCTGAAAATTGGACTTCGAAACGTCTGTTCTTCAGAAAGGCTCCCTGTGGAAGCCATTTATAACATGTTTTACTGCAGGCCCTTTGTCAAACTCAAAGTTAATATATTGATAAGCACTTTATTTATGTGCTTGATGATGTTTATCTTCAGTTCCTGTAAACCTAGCTGTTTAAAATCATTTAACGAAGTAGATATTTTAATATTAGACTCAGTCTTGTTCTCTGCTTTATCCATATACCCCATTCTGTCCTTAACATCATGCATATTTGTTTCTATTATTGAGCTGTATGTTGTGGTCTGTCACTGCTTGGTTAGCTGTGCTCTAAAAATACCGATATAAATAAAAATAAAAGCATGAAGTTATAAGATAACACATATATGTGAATTTATAGTGAAAACAAATGATTAAGAGTGTGTTGCATTTTTAACTGATTTTAATAGCAATTCCTGTTTTGGAAGGAGATGGGTTGCATAGATAAAGTTTATACAGTTTTGTAACAAACAATTGGATAAACTACAGATAATAGCAAAATAATAATGATCCAGTTATTATGAATTGTAGCAAATTGGAGAATAGATCAGTTACCTATAATAGTTTACTATTCTCTGTCAAAGAAATAAACCAACGGTCTGCTTAAGAATCTCCAAGTTGCCCAGACAGAACTGCTCACAAGTGTTAGTGCAGTATGATTACTAATAAACGTTTTATAACAGTCTGCAAGACTACAGTTGAATTCAGAAGACTATAGTAAAATTCTGCATAAAGTAAGTAAACTACTAAGATTGAGCAATTATTTGTCTTGTTTTAGGAAGCCGGCGATTGTTTGGCAGTATTTTAGAGAAAAATGTTTGTATCTTGCTTGACACATCTGGATCTATGGCACCCTTTTTGCTCGAGGTAAAGAAGGAACTTACGTCACTGATATGGGAGCAGCTAAGAAATAACAACACAAGGTATGTCAGTAATTTCTGTATTTGACACTGATGTCCAGAGAGCTCCATTGTGAATGTTCTGGGACAAATGATCAGTATGCAATATTTCATTAAATGCTGTTTCAGCATTTATGTGTATATCACGCTTTCAGTGATCCCTATCTACTGCCCGTTATGCCAGCTGGCATGTAGGGTAGCAACGAAGGACCGCCACTTAGTTTTATCTTGAGCAAGTTTCTGTACGGTGCCCCAGCTGTGGTTCAGGGTCTTCATTTCTGTTTCCACAGTTTGCATCCCAGTGTTCATTGCCCTGCTTTGCTTCTGTTTACCTTCCGGGGTCCAGTGGACAGCTGTTCTTGTGATGGAGTCTTGTTTTTTTCTGATGGTCTGTCCTATCTATCTCCATTTCCTTCTCATAATGATGCTGCCCATGCTGTCTTGCTTGCATCTGGTGAGCAGTTCATGATTGGAGATGGTTTGCGGCCAGAAATTACACAAGATTCTTCTCACATTACTGGTGTGGAAGGCAACATTGGTGATGCCGCTTTTCATCATCCACCAGCTTTCTGGTCCGTACAAAAGTGTGGATAGAATGCAGCTCTGGTAAAGCCTCAGCTTGGTGTTGGTGCTGTACTGAGATGACCCCCAAACATTGTTCAGCATCCTGAAGGCATTCCTGGCCTTGTTCATTCTGCCCTTAATGTCACTGCCTGCCTTTCCATCATGCTTAAAAGTACAGCCTAGGTAGGTGACCTCTTCATTCATGGCTCGGTTCTCTCCATCCACCTTGATTGGTGAAGGGTTTGGGATGTTGAATGGCATGACGTCTGATTTCTTAGTGTTGATCTTCAGGCCTACTTGCTGTGCATAGATGATGAGGTGAGACGTCTTCTGCTGCCTATGCTGGTGTGTGTAAGAGAGCAAGGGTAAATCATCCCTATAGTCAAGGTCTTCCAGTGTAGAGAATAAGGTCAACGCTGACATCACACATCCCTGTCACACACCGGCCTTGATTTCAAATCTACACTCACTATCGCCCACTTTGCAGGTAAAATTATCATAGAAACTCTTGAGGATATGCCATAGGTTCTCAGTATCCACCAGGGGCTGTCACAGTGAATACTGTAAAAATCAATGAAGCCGATATATAGTTGTTGCTGCACCTGCATGCACTTCTCTATGATGTTTCGTATGCTGAGTAAAAATCTGATCAACACACCCTCTACCTTGGCAGAACACATCCTGTTCTTTTCTTAGCTGCTTGTCCATGGCATCAGAAATGTGCTGTATAATGACTTTTGCCAGGACTTTACTCAAAACTGACGGCATGGTGAATCCACACCAGTTGTTACAGTTGGTTAATGCTCCCTTCTATGGAATCTTGATGATAATGCCTTTTTTCTAGTCGTCAGTATCTTCTTTCCCTCCCACATCGAAGTAAACAGTGGTTAGAGGACCTTGGCTGATGTTTCAGGGTCTGCCTTGAACATTTTTGTATTGAGTTTGTCTTGGCCAAGAACGTTTCTGTTCTTGAGAGATAGAATAGCAGTGACGATTTCTTCTTCCTGTGATGGGGAGGTGTTCACATCGAATTCTATCTCTGCTTCTTGAATATCCGCTTCACTTTTTTGGTACTAGTATGTTCAAGGCTTGTTTGAAGTGCTCAGCCCAGCATGTTTCCTGCTCTTTCTCTGTTGTAAGTAGTGTGCCTTGCTTGTCCATGAAAGGGGTGTCATATGTTGCAGAAAATGTATCATGGACTATCCTCCTGATGTTGAAGGTCTTCCCCTGTTCTCCTCTTTGGCTGCCTCGTCTGCTTGGCTGGAAAGGTAATCCCTTTATGGCTGATTGTCTGTTCTCATCATTCTTTAGACTGCTCTATTTTTATCTGTGTATTGTTGCTTGTACTTCTCCTGCTGCCTCTCATATTTGGCCCCCATACATTTCTTTTTTGCTGCCCTCCTGTCTTCAATAGCTTGCTATGTGTCTTTTCTTATCCATTCTTTCTTTTCCTTGACTTGGCCCCCAGACATGTTTCACTGCCATTCTCACATATTTAAGAGACCAGTTCCCTTTTTTTATTGACTGCGTCGGCAGCTGGTTCAGACTAATCTTCTGTGTCAGGAGTTGGAACCTATTGTTGATTTGTAAGACTAATGCCTTCTTGGTCTTGAGGTCCTGTAATTTTCCCCCACAAAGTGCTTCCATCCTGATGTTTTGAGTTCTGTTTTTTTTTAGCTTCAACTTCACAAAAGGTGCCACTAGATGGTGATCACTGCTGATGTGTGTTCCCCTCCTCACTGACATCTTGCAGTAAGGTTCTCCAGGTATCATAAGGTGGTCAATCTGACTTCTGTCTCTGCCATTGGGTGAGCACCAAGTTGTTTGTGAATGTCACTAATTGGGGAGAGTCCCTTCTATGACCAGAAAATTTCAACAGTCTTTCTCCATTGTTGTTCATTGTTCCACTACCTTCCTTACCCATGGCTCTGTTGTAGTTGGTGTTATATTTCCTCACTTTAGCATTCCAGTACCCCATCACAATCTTCAAGTTGTGGCTTGGCACAGCTTCACGTTAAGCCTGCATCTTTTGGTAGTATATGTCCTTGTCTGCTTCCTCAGCGTAATTTGTTAGAGCATTGCACTGAATAATGGTGGTATTGATGTGCCTACCTTTTAACCTGGCTGTCACGAGTCTACTACTGATTGGTTTCCACTCAACTAGGCATTCTCTGTCCCCTTGCTCAGGATGATGGCTATTCCTTCGTGATGTTAGTCATTGTTCCTTCCAGAGTACAGTGCTTCTCTCCTGTGGTGGTTTTCGTTCTACCAAATCCGGTCCACTGGTCAGTGAATCTGCTCTCCACCAAAGAAGGTTCCTACTCCTGCTCTTCCCCACTGTAGGGTTGATATCCTAGTTTCCCAGGAAAGATTTTGTACCTGACATCAGTTAGTTATTTAGAGGTTCCCTTAGCGTGTTGGCACAGAAATAGGAAAACAGGAAATAGATAGTTTTAATCTGACCAAGTTAGCTGAATAGATTTCTTTTAAACATTACATGCACCTTTTCCTCTTCGAGGGGTGTAAGAAGTGTCTTGTGCGTTCTGTGATAGCTCTTTCCACCAAAAAGGGCTTCTTCCCCTCTCTCTCCCGCTGTAATATTAATGTGGTAGTTCAGCAGCAGAGGTCATATGCCAGGCTTTATTAGGATGTCCGTGCAGCAGGCGCTCATAGTGGATGCGTCATAGGCAAGCCTGTCTGCATCAAGATCATGCGTTCACCTAAGGATGCTGCTCAAATTGAGATCACAGAGCATGATACAAACACATTGCTATCTCTAAATTATATTATTTCACTCAACTGTCATTTTCTTAAGCCCCCAAGAAAGGTTTTACTAAGATTACAGGCTCTTCAGATTAAATCTGATACAAATAATTCTCTCCCTCTAAAAATTGGGAATCAATTTTCTAACAGCACTAATTCAAAGACACATGATATAATCTCTGAATAATGGTTTCCTCTCTGGCACATTATTTATTTGCATGTCAATTGTAAAGCACCAATGGAAGGACCTACTATCTAATAAGGTTTAGGGTTTTCTTGTCCTCACAGTAACATAGTTGACCAAATCTTCCCCAAATTAAGCAAATGCTTTACCTTTAGAATTTAAGATCATAAACCACTATAGAGGCACTGGCAAAGGATGTGGCATAGTGCTAGCAGAGGTATTGTACAAGTGGCTCACAATGATTCCTGGGACACAGACTGTTATGACACCTTGATTTGGAAAATTCAAATTTCCTCGTCATATTCCGGTATATCTTTAGTGTTTTATCGCCACAAAAGCAAATACTGATTGTATCATTGAGACTACTGCTCAAGTGTCTCTAAAATATAAAGACATTTATTTACTAGGATATTTTAGACCCCATTCCGATACAGAAAAGAATACAGTTTTTGATTTTTTAAGCTCTGTGGAATCACTGGGATCATTCAAGACAAGTGGCTAGTGGCCCCACTCATTTTGCTAACCAAGCAATTGATTTAATTTTTGTTAACCAAGATTCATTACAATAACTGATGTAACCTAATGGGATGGATAGACCATCACTTAATTCAGTTTTGGATAAAAAGAACAAAACAGAAAACTGTCCATTGTTCACTTACAAAATGCTACCTAAAATAGGTGTAATAAGCTTAATATTCAACATGCGATCAGGGGCTTAGAAAATCTTTTAACTCTGTTTTCAATTAATGATTTAAATTCCAATGCAGTCAAATTCAATAAGTTGGTTATGGATACATCCCATCCTGTTGCACCACAGACACATTTTAAAATTTGAACACCATATCTTAAAAAAATAGCTGGTTTACAGAGTAACTCAGCACTGAAAAACTACAAACCAAGCTGCTGGAAATGCATTGGCGTAGACAGTACCATGAGGCAGCTCTCTTAACTTACAACAGTTAAACAATTACAAACGCATAATTATAAAACCCTAATCTGACTTTCCTATGGCTCAGTCACTGCGAGAAATGCACCCAAAAAGTTATTTGAAGCTTTGAATTGTTTAATTTAACCGGATGTTGCCCATCACAGCCTATTTCATATTTACTAGATGTTTATAGTAAACTTTCATTTTTCTTTGAATCTAAAATTCAAACAGGCCATGCTGACATTACTACAGCTCAATCTACTCTTGAACCTCCCTTAGAATGCAATATCTCATCAGAGATACTCATTTATTGAACCTCCGTCATTATACCAGATAAACCGATAGTTGAATTTGTCTACCTGTATTAAAACCACGCTCACCCTCAGACCCATGCCCAATTCATTTTTGGCAATTCCTCATCCCGTCACCAATGTCCATAGGTTCAGTGGCCACTGCCTGGAAAATGAGCATAGTAATAAGCTTTGTAGAGAAAAATATGGGGCAAGGCTATCACAAAAGTGGTTAGTAAGCAATTTTCTCAATATTTAGAAAAAATGTAAACCTTGATGACTTCCAGTTTGATTTTACCTAAATCAAGACACACAATCTACTTTCCTGTTGGTGTTGGAGGAACTCAGATCGACTTTAGACGAATGACTTTGTGGCAGTGACCCTTTTAGACTTCTCTGCATCGTTTTACAATGCAGATCATCAGATTCTCTTTAATAGACGAAACAAAGTAGACATAGGCGGTACTTGCAAGAAACAAGGTTATTAGTTTAGAGGGGCTAGAGCCCATTCAAATAATAAACACAATCCTTGTCAGGATGAACCAGAACTGTCACTGAAAAACCTGTGCTTAACCCTCTGGTAGCTTGCCACAAAAGCAGTCAGGCTTAACATAACACAATAAAAATCCCAAATCAATTTAGAAAAATAGAGTACATTTTAATACATAAAGTGACACCAAAATGACAAAAAATCAATAAGAAGAATCGGAGTTCTGAGTTTTTAAAGTTTAGGGCAAAAATAGCTCCAAATGTGAGTATCTGGTCACGCCAGACCGGGACAAAGTCAATAGGTCAGACCAATTGAGATGGAGCGCAGGCTGGATACTGGACCAACTTCGGCCTGCTGGAAGTTGTACCTATTGTCCTTGGTGCCTGGGCTGCAAGGTGCTGCGATGCAAGACTCTGCATTGTGCTGGGTCAAGATCGTCAAGATACTGCGACGCAAGTCCTCTGCATCATCCTGTACCGCAGTGCATCGCATCCGGTGAAGCTACCAATCAGGAACTGCGAGGTGCTGTGATGCAGGGTCTTGTGTTGGTCTGCACCGCCCTGCTTCAGAACTGGTGAAGCCGTCAAGCTAGAGCTGGGAAGTGCTGCAATGCAAGGCTTTGTCGGTCTGCGCTGTGTTGCGTCGGATCCAGTGAAACCTTCAGTTGAGCCAGGAGGAGTACACTCTGACTCCAGCCAAGGGTCCAGAACCTAGATGATGGCACTTGGAGGGCCAGGACTCACTCCTGCAGAGGCCAGAAGGGGGAACCAAGTCAGGTCCAGTTGGGTTTGGTAAGCGGGGAAGCCGGAGATGCCTTGTTATGTCTCTGTGGCTCAAACAGGAGGTTGGCCAACAAACCCATGAAGTGACCTCCGGTTTCCTAGGTTCAAGGCAAGCAGGTCCTGTCTTCCTTCTTCAGATAGTGGAGCAGTCCTTCAGAATCTTTCACAGGTCCTGGAGTGTTCTGATGAGTGGCTCTGAGGGGGCCATTTTCATACCCAGTGCTAGCCCTTGTGTTGGGGCAAGCCCTGGCCTACTCCCAAGCTGGTACTCGTCAGTTATGCCCCTTCCCCTTGGTTTGGCTCCAGACTGTCTATGGTAACAAAGGGCAGGTAGACCCAGGTGTCAACTGCATTGGCCAGGGGCAGGGCAGGCTCCATCAGCAGTCAGAAAGGGGGCACAGTCCTCAGGCTACCCTTTGAAGCTCAGAAAGGGCTGAGTACAACCCAGAGACCATGATGCTTAGGTGAAGAATGCTCTTCCCTACACATAAAGCCCTTTGGTTCCCTGTCTGGAAGGAATACACATCATACCACAGGAGAGTCATTATCAGTCATGTGACCCTGACAACTGACAGAAAGGCAGATTTGGTTTAGGCAGGATAATGTCAACTGTCTAAAAGTAGAAAATGTAAACAGCTGGTATGCACTCAGTGTAAACAAATGAAACAACAAAGTTTATCAATAACAACAAAATATTCAAATTTGGTGTGCACCCGAAGAGGTGGTACAGCCCAACTACTACTTGAAAAGTGAAAAAACTAGGACAATGGTCATAGACTTCAAGTGCACTACTCATAAGCACTCCGATTGAGTGTTGTACATGTTTCTATACAAGTAATCAGATATCACAGGTAAGTAATGCAAAAATAAAGATCCGAAGATCACATCCAAGAGTGAACAGCATCCAATTAATACTGCGAGAGGTTCTAATGGTGGCTCAAAAAATTCTTCTTTTATTGAGCAAACTTCATATATCTCCCGAAGGGAATTTCAATCAAATGTGATGAGCAGCAGTTGCATACATTCCACGAATTATAGTTAAATCCCAATGCATTTCAGGCATAAACAGCTGCCCTTCTTCAGGGGAATCTACAAATAAATAAATACAATGTCATAATATTTACATACCTGACAATTCGCTAGTGCAAATTCAGGAGGTAGACGTAAGGAAAGCACAAAACTGGGGGAACTAAAGAGAATGGCAATTGTAACCGGATGAAGATCGTTAAAAAAATGTCTCCATAGTTTTGAGAACAGCATGTGGTGGAGTAAGTGCAACCCAAAAAGAATAGAGAAAAATAGAGAAAAAGAAAGCCAAAACCAAATGCAACACGCCTAGATTGCGCTTATTGTGAAAGTTGTGCATGCATTGATCCTCTTATGCCAAGCGGTACCATAAACGCTATGAACAAAACTAGAATTAGTGAACAAAACTAAAAATTTGTGCAAATTACCGTGTGTGTTCCTTGTAAAGTATCATGCAACCTAAATAGATGTGCGTAGTGAAACATCACAAGCCCTAAAGTAAACATGTTTTACCTAAAAACTGTAGGAAAACGCAACCTGCAGTAATCCAAATCAAAGTGTAACAGCCACGCTAAAAATGAAACAAACATGGTAAACCACATGTGTCCTGCCATTTAAAAACAGGTAAGTAAACTCCTAATGCGAAAAAACTCACCAAGAACTGAACCACGAGACAAGGCGTCTCCGAATGAGAGAAACAATATAGTTCCAAGACCAAACGCTTAAAGACCCACGAGATCAGTGTCACACGAGATCGACAGCCTGGATAAACAAAAAGGATACCGATATAGCCATGCCGGAACCTGACCCGACATTATAACACCAAACAATACTATACAGTCAAACCCAGACTCACCGAAACGTGGCACAAGGCAGCACCGTCCACGTAACTGAATCCAAGACTCCTGAATCCAACCAAAGCGCACCGCCTCAAGTGAACGCGTTCAGAAACATTCCGTGAAGTAAAGTGACTCCGCGAGTGAGTGTGCTACCCGGAAGTTATACGCTAAGCTCATCATCAGCTTAAAGGCACAGTGCAAACTAAATGCTGAATGATAAACCGTGAAAAACCCAAAAGTACGAACCCCAGAGAAGTAAGTTGGAGATGCAGACAAATTGATAAACATGTATGGAGTAGAACCAAGAGCGAAATGAAGAACAATAAAAATTCAATAAAAATTCAAACAATGTTACGAACATAATCAGATGGTAGCATAACTCTCAAATGTAAATATGAAGTGACCAACAACATTGAATTGAGTGTGCAGAACACTGAGAAACGGCAAATTAAATAATAAATGTGTGGCTGTCAACATATTGCTACTGAACATAAATACGTGAATATCAATACATGAGTGGCTGCACTTAACATTGAACATGACTGATGCAACAAACATAATGTGCGGAATAACTATAATTCGTGGGATGTATGCAACTGCTGCTCATCGCATTTGATTTAAATTCCCTTCGGAAGATATATGAAGTTTGCTCAATAAAAGAAGAATTTTTTGAGCCACCATTAGCACCGCTCGCAGTATTATTTGGATGCTGTTCGCTCTTGGATGTGAACTGTCTAAAAGTGGCATTTTCAGAATAGTAATTTAAATTCCAACTTTACCATTAAAATTGATTTTAAATTACAGTTCAAATGAGTGGAAAAAGGTATTTCTCTACCTGCTCCCAAACTGAAGTTATCACTTATTAAGTGTATTAAGGTGACCAAATGTTAATCAATGGGAGAGATAGCCGTGGTACATGAAAAAACGACTTTAGGAGCTTTTCACTCTCAGGACAATGCAAAACTTAAGTACACATGTCGTATGTTTTAAATACCATGCACCCTTACCTATATTGTGCCAGGTCAAAATGGCAGTTTAAAACTCCACTACAGCCCAAATCCTTATGGGGCCCATTGAAGGAAAAGGGATTTCTCAGATTTACAAATCCCTCACACTTAACTCCTGAGACTTGTTTACATCCCTAAGGTCCAGATGGGAACAATGGGTGGGCCCTTTAGACAACTCCGACTCAAGAGACGTCTGCGTGCCCAGGGTACAGGTTATATCCTCGATACTCAGATTCAGTCAACTAAACTTTCTACATATCACTTAGTTAACACCAGTTTGGCTCTGGCATGCTGGTGTGCTGGCATTGCCGACGTGTTGCAGATGCTCAGAGCCACAAGCTCATTTCTGTCACCTAGTATGGGAGTGCACCCAGATTACCCATTACTGGCAAACAATCTTCATCACACTATTCAGGGAGATTGTGAGGCCGATAGACCGATCCCCCGTAATCGCACTGTGTCAGAAGACACCTTTATCCGATTCCACAGGAGTCGTAGACGGTCCCAAAGCCCCACCACCAGTACTCCCACCAATAGGAATTCTCTTGGTGAGGGCTACAGCAGGGGGGAAAGGGGAAGTGGATAAAAGAAAGACTGCCTTGCAGCGGAGGTTTCAGGAATCTTCTGCTCAACCTCCGTCTATTCCTCTATTTGGACTCGGTCACGATAAACCTGCATTGGGAAAAAGAATTATACAAGCATACCTTAATAACCTTTTCTATTTCTGTGAAACTCTAACATATATGTGTCATTCAATACGCTAATTACCAAGTAGCTATCAGGCAACTGCTTTTCTCTTATGTAGATAGTTGGTTAGAACTCATAGATCGAAGAACTCTCTACATGAAGGAATTTGAGTTCTATGAGAATAAATAAGTCTTTTTCAAGTCTGATTACAAGTTTTGGTCAATATTGTCTCTGTTCTTTCTTGAGTAATTCTTTAGATACAGTTCTCTTGTCGATCAAAAAATATAATGAATTTTCTCTTACCAAGTAGTTGTCTTCCACTGGGAATATTGTTTCTTGCATTCAGAGGAGACACTACCTGAAAATTCTTGTTGCCGTTCTAACAGGAAAATTCTGCTTTTCTGGCGAGAGAGGTTCGATACCTGCAGGTGTTTTATTCACAAGATATCTTTATAGAATCCTACTCGAGCTCGAGTCTTCCCTGAATAGCTTCTTGTTACACAAGTGCCATTAAGGTACAGACAAATGTTTCTGAATTTCGACAAACTTCGGAAGTGTCGCTCATGCGCAATGATACACTAGTCAAGAACTAGAAAATACTTGGGAACACTATCCGTAATGCGCTACTCAAGCGCGGAACCAAGACACTAGTTCAGTCTTGGAAAAACTGTAAAAATCTCTTCAAGCAACCTGTGCTGAGGTAAGACGCTACCAGCGCCACACGAACTTCAGTTGAAGTGCACTGTTTCTTGCTGGAACGTGCGCACTTAGTTCTTCAATCTTCTTGCGCTGCGAAACACTAGACTGCTGACCTGGATCTAATAAATGCGTCTCACTTCCTGGGTTCATCTTAGTTGAGTTTTTGAGTAAGCGTAAACAATGTCTTAATGCAGATTTAGTTGCAGAATGGACCCTTTTCCAATGGGGATATTCTGTAGCCTTTTTAAGAAGAGCATATCTTCGTGTTTGACTATTCAGTATACAAGCACTGGCCACGATGTTCCTGATACACGGTTGGGAGTAGTAGACTGAATCAACGACACAGTTGGGGACAGAACCCTGGTGGGGATTGGTGCTGCAGTAGCCAAAAGAGACATTCCAGATTCTGGAGGGTACCTGCCCCTCCCCCACTAGCTTCTGGGAAGAGCTTGATGGACTGGTGCGCCACGCAGGAAAAATCTGTCTACATATCCCGGGGCTGCACCAGGAAACATGAAAAGATATGGGGGAAGTGGATAACATCGTGGGAAGTTTTAAAATCTATTTACCCACCAATGTTTGTACTGAGCAACTCCAAGATCAATACCACATCAAAGTATGTGGTTATGTAACACTGGTTATTTGCTCAAAATAATAAAATTCAGGTTATAAAATAAAACTGCACTAGAGTCTGCAGTGACAGGCCTGAGAAATGCTTCACAGTGCTGCTTTAGTGGGTAGCACAATTAGTGCCACAGCCCTTTATAGAATTTAGGTTACAGGCCCTGGGTACATGTAGTACCATTTACTAGGGACATATAAGGAAATTAAATGTGCCAGTTACGTGCATACCAATTTTACCATGTTTAAAGGAGAGAGCATAAGCACTCAACCACTGGTTATCAGGGGTAAAGTGCACAGATTCCTAATGCCAACAAAACAGGTTCAGCAATAACAGGGTAGCAAAGGTTTACCTCATTTCTTGTCTGGTCTGTGCCAATAATTTAGCTCTTTTTTTGCCTGCTCTGCGCTTGTTGCACCCAGGTAAAGGTTTGCCATAGCACAAGAAGGGCAGTGTGCTCTGTGTTTAACATGGCTCTGGAAATGCACCTGTAGTCTGTTCACAGCCATCCAAGAATCCAGACCTGATTAATCCTCAGCTCCATCTTCCTGGAATAAGTAAATTGAGTGCAGTTGAATTTGCTAAAAGTAAAACCAGTTTTTAACAGAGCCTAGAAACTGACAAAACGTTGGTATGAAATGCTGTAGGTAAAAATTATTAACCCAAAATATTTCACGTCACATATTGTGAATGACATAAACGCTGACTACTGATAGTGTTGGACCCTTGGACATTTAATTTCCATATTAAGCTCCTGAGTTTATTTACAATAATTTACATATGTTTTTCACAGGTTTAACCTGATGAGCTTTGCAGAATATTCAGATGCTTGGCAAGACTGTCTAGTGGAAGCTACAGATGAAGCCTGCCATGATGCCGTTCAGTGGGTATCAAAGGTCAAAGCCCATGGACATGCCAGTATTCTTGAGGCTTTGCAGGTTAGTTTTTACCTTAAAAGTATCTTTGGTTACTGAAATCATCACATTATCACCAACATCACCAATTCTGCCACTATCAGGAACACCCCTGCTACCATTTTCCTCACCACAATCACCACCAGCACTTCTACCACCAGCAACATGACCCCCAATAGCACTACTTATACTATGACTATCACCAATTCTACTGCCCCTTCTATCACCACTGCTACCGCCATCACCACCACCATTATTGCAAGCACTACCACCATGTTCTCATGTGTTTGTCTAAGAGCACTACCATAAGCACACTCACCATTTCCAGCATCACCATTAATGACCCTTACTGTTTACACCCAAACCATTACCACCACCACCATTACCATCATTACCATTACCACTGGTAAGACCACTGTTACTATTATCACAATTACCAACATCTCTATCTCCACCATTATCACCACCATTATTACCATCATCACAAACTCTGTTCCTGCTACCACCAACTCCATTCCCACCACCATCACTATTGACATTATTAGCACTGCAATCACAAACACCACTGCCACCATCATCATCACTACCATTGCCCTTGCCACCACTATGCACACCAGTACCACTATTGCCACCAACATTACCGGCACCTATACCACCACCATTATCCTATTATTATCCTCACTATCAGTATCACCACTAATACCACAACTGCAACCAACACCACTACTATAGTGTTCTCATCTATATCACAACCATCACTGCCACTACCAACACCTCCACTACTATTAACATTACCACTGAAAGTACCACTACTACCACCACTACTGCTGCTACCTGTATTGCCACTACTACCACCATCACCACTACAAGTATTACCACCATCACCACTAGATTACTACCAACACTACCACCACCATCACCATTTTTTTGATGTGCTTGTGTAGGAGCATTACCATAATCAGCACTACCAGCATTACTAGCACCACCACTATTACTACCATTGCCAGTACCACAACCACCATAATTACATTACCACCACCATTATCCCACCATCATTACTGTTGCCACAAACTCCATTCTAACCCCTGCTACCACCATCATCACCACTATCACCACTAGCAACATAACCACCAACAGCACTACAACTACTGCTTCTAGCACCACCACTACTGCCACTATCACTACTGTTATTGCAAGCACTACCACCATGTACTCATGTGTTCGTGTAAGAGCATTACCATTACCACCACCATCATTACCATTATCAGCAACTCTGTTCTTGCTACCACCAACTCCTTTACCACCACCACTATGACCATCAGTAGCACAGCAGAAATGACCACCACTGCCACCATTATCACCACAACTATTGCCACTACCACCACTGTGACCACCATGTCTACCACAACTACCATCATTATCACCACCACCAATGCCGCCAACCATTACCACCACCAATACCACCATTTTTGCCTAATATTATTACTACTATCAACTATGCTGCCACCAGCACCATTCTCATCACTATCCAGTGCTTAATTTGAGCCGGTGGTTTCCTGTGCCCTGAACCAGCACTTAATTGGTTTCCGGTGCTCGGCACCGGCACTTAATTGTCAACACCGCACTTATGACAGTTTGCCACATGGTGGCGCTGCTCATCCTATTTAGAGAGCAGAGGGGACCTGGAATAATCTGAACTGTCGCACTTGCAGGCAGGAGAGATGGTTAGTAGTTGTTTTGGTACCGTTATTGGCAGCAATGATGGGGCAATGGGTGGTGCAAGCTGCAGTGGCCTCATGGTCAGGGCCCTGGCCCTTATTGTTTCAAAAATTCAGCACTGTCACTATCACATCCATCAATACCACTATCAACACAATTACTACTACTACCATCAACATTTCGACTGAAACTACTGCTACTACTATCACCACTACTTCTCCTACCTGTATCACTATTGCTACCACCATCACCACCACAACTAGTACTGCTATCACCACTACATTACTGCCAACACTACCACCACCATCACCATTTTTTTTATGTGTTTCTGTAAGAGCATTACCAGCACCTCCATTTTCCAGCACCACCATCATGACTACCATTACAGATACCACCACCACCCTAATTACATCACCACCACCATTATCATTGCTACAACCATCATTACAAACACCACCATTACCATCGTCTCCATTACCATTACCGCAACCATCAATACCATTACCACCAACTCCATTCTCACCACAACTATCCTCAACATTACCACTACTGTTACTGCCACCAGTAATATTACTACCATTACCAGCCCCACCACCGCCACCTCCATTTCTCATAACTGAGAAAGTTAGAGATGCCTTGTGCTTGAGTTCCTTGTTCAATGGCCAGAGGATAGCTCTAAGCTATTGAATTTCAGGCCTGTTGAGCTTGAGGAGCTGCCCCCGCTTTGTGCTGCGGTAAAATCAGGGTTACCGCTGGACCCGGCCTCTCCATCCATTCTGGAAAGAGGGGCGGAAGTAATTCTACCTGTAGTAGGTGAATTGATTAATGGATCCCTGGCCTCTGGCCAGGTTCCTGGGCATTGGAAGCATGCTATGGTGGTCCCACTATTAAAAATACGCTGCTGGATCTCACTAAGACGGAAACATTTCCATCCAATATCACTGCTACCTTTTATCTCTAAAATCACGGAGATGTTTGTCAACAGACAGCTCTCGGCCTTCATAGAGTCACAACTTACTATACGTGATGCAATCAGGCTTTCGCCCATCACACAGCACCGAGTCTGCCTTGTTGCTGGCGACAGAGTAGATCCGTAAGATTTTGGATGCAGGTGATTTTGGCGGCCTTGCTTATATTAGATCTTCGGCCCACATTCGATACTGTGTCCCATAACACCCTGCTGGAGAGGTTCTGGACCTGTGGAGTGGGCTATAAAGCTTTGAGCTGGGTCGCCTCCTTTTTGCAGCAGCGCACTTTTCAGGTAGCACAAAAGCTGTACCAATCAAAAGTGTTTCCAGTGAACCAAGGAATGCTGCAGGACTCGTCTTCGAGCACTTTTTTGTTTAATGTGTATATGCAACCACTTGCGCAGGTCATAAACCGCTATGGGTTCAACCACCATCTAATTTGCGGATGACATACAGCTTACATCACACTGTCACAAAACTCTCCCAACATGGCCTACTCCATGTGCCTCTGTGTTGCAGAACTTGCAAGGTGGATGGACTGGAACTGCCTTAAGCTTAATGCTGGAAAGAACGAGGTGCTGACTCTGGGCATGCAATCCAACATAGGGTCTACGGCTTGGTGGCCTGTGGAGCTGGGTCAGCTACATGAACCTAAAGCTAAGGTTAAGGACCTGGGCATCTGGCTGGATAGTAAGCTGTCTTTTGACAGCCAAATCACTGCAGTGGCGGGTAAATGCTTTGGAATTCTTAAGATGTTTAAAAAGATTCTCTGCCTCCTGCCAGAGCCAGCTAGAAAAACAGTGGTCCAGGCTCTGATTGTGTCAAGGCTTGATTACTGTAACGTGCTGTACTTGGGGGTCACACAGGGTCGGATCAAGAGACTCCAAAATGTGCAGAATGCTGCTGCTTGTCTTCTTTTGAACCTTCCTAGGTGTGCGTCTATGGGGGCCGCATTTAAGAAGATGAACTGGCTGCCGGTTCGGCATAGGTCCTCTTTTAAAGCCTGATGCTATTGTCACAAGGCATTTACAAAAAAGAACTACAGTACCTTCAATCGCTGATCAGACCATGCATACCAGCTAGAAATCTAAGATCGACTGGGAAAAGGCAGGCGGCTGTTCTTAACATTATAAGAACAAGCGCAGGTGGGAGCTCCTTTGGCTACCTGGCACCGAAACTATGGAAATCTCTGCCTCTGACGATTTGTCAAACTCAGTCAGAGTGTGTTTTTCGGAAGCAACTCAAAACTTGTGTTTTTTAAGGGTGGGAGCTAGGGGTGCTTAATTACTACATTTGTAGTTGTGGACACCTGTACCTTGCGCTGGGACACCTCATTGATGTAGCTACGTGCTTTTGCTTTATTATTATTATTTTTCCACCACCATTATTAGCACCCTTACCGATACCATCATTAACACCACAATTACAGACTTAAGTACCACCATTACCCAATCACCACCATTATCAATATAACCATCACTGTTACCTCCTCAATGATAAACGCCATCAACACTGCCACTATCACCATCGCTATCAGTACCACCACCATTACTACCAGCACCATGTCACCATCACCATCATCACTACCAACACAACCAGTACCATTCCCAATATTACTACAACTTTTTTTTTATAACCACCACTGTTAGCAGTGCTATCACTAACATCACAACTGCTGCGATTACAACCACAACGGTCCCCATCAACACTTTTGCCACTAACAACATCACCACCACTACGACTTACATCCCAATGATTACCACCACCACAGTTACCACCACGAATATTAGCACATGCCAATTACCACCACCAAGGCCACCATCACTGTATCCACCATTATCACCAACAGTATTACTACTACCATTACCAGATTACATCACCATCACTTTATCACCAATAGAAAAACTACAATTAAAATTATTGTGAATAAATGGGGTGTATTATATGGTGTGTGTGAGATATTAGGTTGTTGGTTAGGGGGGGTGGTTAACCCTGCTCAAGCAACTGCCACAATACCCCTGTCAGGGTGAACCACAAAAGTCACTAAATTAACCTGTTCTTAACCCTCTGGGACTTGGCACAAAAGCAGTCAGGCCTAACTTAGAGGCAATGTGTAAAATATATAAGCAGCACACAAACAGTAATAAAGTGAAAACACAACACAAGAAAAATCCCACACCAATTAACAAAATAGAGCACATTTTGATAAATTATTTGACACCAAAAGAACAAAAATCCAATCAGTAGAACCGGAGTTATCAGTTTTGAAAGTTTAAGTTAAAAATGAGAACCTAAAGGATCAAAGCGTCAATCGCGGACATCTAGTTGCACAAGACAGGTTCAAAGTCAGAAAATATGGCCTAGTGCGATGGAGCACAGGTCAGATACAAGAAGTGGATTGGACCCCGTCAGCACTTACCTTCATACTTAGAAGAAATGTGTGGAAAAATGTCTGAGAGGGTGATGTTCAGCGGGGCAATGCTGCAGGCTATGTCCAAGAAGGAGTCGTCATTGTTGGGGAACCGCTGGATGACGTTGTGGTGAAGATTTCTACATTTGGCGTTAGTCTCTCTTTTGTGAGTCGAAAATCTCCAGAGGGACGAAGTTGCTGGCCATAGTCGATGAGGGTTCCATGAAGTACCGCTGAATCGAATTGCTGCTGTGGAGAAGAATGTAGCAGAAGCCGTCATGAAGTCAGGTCGACTGGTGATGTCCCCTGGGCAGATCGACGAGCAGGTAGGTCCTGGTCTCTTCTTGGTTCTCAGAGCACTTTTTAGCCAAAATATTTTAAAGTCCCAAGTTTTGGATTTTGTCTGTCTGGGCACCTTCAGCACCACTTCCAAGGGTCCAGGACTGGAGAGGCTCCACTTGGAGGGTTAGGACTCACTCTAATTGAGTCCAGTTGCGTGTTCAAGATGATTGGAGCCTTTTCTGTCCCTGAGTCTCTGATCAGAAGGCCAGCCAATTACCCCTTAGAGCCACTCTAGTAATCCTGAGTTCAAGTAGTGGCACAGGGCTCATTAAGCAGGGCAGGCCTCTGAGGGTTCAAGGCAGGCTTCAAGCAGCAGAGAAACCCTTCCAGGTGAAGCAAAGTAAGTAGTCTTCTGAAGTACACAGTAGGCCACAGCAGCAGGCAGTCCTCTGAGAGTCCTTCCATAGGTCCAGAAAGTGAACTGAAGAGTGGGTCTCAGGGTCCTATTTTTATACCTGGTGCCTTCTTTGAAGAAAGTAGGAGGACTTTCTAGAGATTTTCTTTGAAGTGAACTGCCTATCCTGCCCTGGCTCCACCCTGGCTGCAGGCACAATGTACTAGTGTGAAGTTCTTTGTATGAATGATGGGCAAAGCCTTTTGAATTCTAAGTGAGGGAGTGCGCAGCTCCGCCCCACCCATCCTACCAGTGATGGCCCAACCAGGCACACCTATTCCCTCTATTGAGTGACTGCCTGGAAGTCCAACTGCCAACTACACCCAGTAATGTGACCCAGGAACAGGCTGCAGACACCAAATAACTAGGGCAGGAAAATGCCAACTTTCTAAATTGTAACTTAAAATCCGACTTTACCATTAAAGAGGATTTAAATCACATTGTCTCCAAACATGTATTCTCTGCCTCTTCCCAATCAAAAGTTAGCACTTGTGAAATGTAATAAGGCATCACATTGTTATCCTATGGGAGAGGTAGGTTTCACGGTAGTGAAAAACAAATTTGTGCGTTGTTTACTTCCAGGACATGTGAAACATAAAAGTGCATTCCTATGGGCTGCTTAGGGCCCACCTTAGGGGTGACTTATATGTAATAAAAGATGAGTTTAACACTTGTCAAGGGGGTTATTTTCCCAAATCGAATTGGCAGCTTAAAACTACATTCAGGCTGCAATGGCAGACCTTGGACTTGTTTTAAGAGGCTATGTATGTGGGTGGCACAATAAGTGCTGCAGGCCCACTAGTAGCATTTAATTTACAGGCCCTGGATATATAGTTTACCACTTTAACATGGACTTACAGGTAAAGTACATATGCCAAACAATCCAATTTGCCATGTTTTAGGGAGTGAGCACAAGCACTTTAACACTGGTTAGTGGTGGTAAAGTGCACAGGGTCTTAAGGCCAGCAAACCAAATTCAGAAAAATAGGAGGGTGAGACAAAACGTTTGGGGGAAGATCACCAAAAGGCTGACAGGTCTAAAAGTGTGGTTGTGACACCTCATCATGGAATAATTGACCTACCCCTATTAGGATCAGTCAGGTTTAATTTGTTAAACCTTAGGTCAGCCCTGGGTAGCTGTGGGTCTGAGCAGTCAGGCTTACAGAAAGGAACAAGTATAAAGCATTTAACAGTACCAAAACAATTGAAGAATAAATGTGCTAGACACTCAAGGAATCCAACACCAATTTATAATGATAGTTTAGATTTTTATATCATTTTTTACACCAAAATGATAAAGATCCACTGGAGGGTTCCGGAGATACAGATTTTACAAGGTATAGTAAATCAGCACTTTTTACTTAACCATGAACAATCTTTGGCAAAATCACCAAATATTACACTTCAAAACTTTTTCAAGAAAAACTTTGATAAAAGAAACTTTTTAAAGAAAATTTTTGGCATGTATCAATGCAGTTACTTAGAGTTACGTTAGGGTACCGTCTCTGGCAGGGTGCTAGTCAGGGGGACCAGCAAGGTTCACAGAAACAGTTACCTCATCCAGAAAAGCAGTCTTCAGTTAAGTTCCAGCGGTAGTGACTGTTTATCATTGACTTCTATGGAGTGGTCCTGATGCAAGGGATACAGGATGCTGAAGATGCTCAAGGATGCTGAAGATGCTGTGAGGTTGATGGGGGTCTTCCTGGGGCTACTCCTTGGTCCACAGGCTTGGAGAGGCGATCTTTGCCACAAGGGTCGAGGTCCCCTCGAAGTCCTCTTGAGCTTGACAAAGTCCAGTTGCCCGGTACGGCAGTTTCAGCGGTTCTCTTCTTTTGGCAGTAACTTGCCTTCTGGGTGACCTAGTTTCACTCAGATGAATTTCCCGGAGACTCATGGGCAACGTTTGTTTAACAATTTTTATTGAAAACAAAACAGCAGCAATCATGACATCGCATAAACATTTCAGCTGGAAATATAGGCATTTTAGGATTACACAAATCACATTCCGCCCAGCAGGAGCCCACCAAATAACATAGAGCGAAGGGCTGAGCAGTGTAATGAGGGGTACAGTCACTTCGTTGAGTCTGGGAACAGCACTCGCACACACTCTTCTAATTAGTCCGGAGGATTATGTTATCCCATCTGTGCCCTCCATCTCCAGTAATGCCTGCCTCTCCCGTCTAAATTCCACTGTAGGAGAAATGCAGATGTCCCCCTGTATTTATTCCAGCGTCCCCATTTTTGATCCCATTTACGTGGACAACCTCTATCTTTATATACAGTTTTCTCAGCTACCATGGCATGGTCCATGTCCTTAGCCCAATCTCGCAATTGTGGTATAGTGTCCACCCCCACTTCTGGGCGATGTTCCTTTTCGCTATGCACCACCCCAGAGTGGCCCACGCTTGTTCTGCTTGGGTGAGGTCTGTTGTCTCCCAGATATTAAGAAGGCACATCTGGGGTGATGGATGTATGGTTTTATTAGTGGTCCTTGCCATTTGTCGGGTGACGTCTTTCCAGTATTGTTGTATGGGGGCATTCCCACAGAGTGTGTATGAACGTACCCAATTGATTACAGTGTCGAAGACAAAGTGTATCTGGCCGTCGTCCTAATTTAAATAACAATTTGGCATCAAAGTACACACGATGGAAAATCTTGAGCTGGACGAGCCGGAGCCGCATCGGGATTGCCACCTCCCGAGGCGAAGCCCGTGCTTCAGTCCAGTCTTCGTCAGGTATTGCCCCCAGGTCCGCCTCCCAGTTAGAGCGCAATTTCCGAGTTGAGTCAGCTCGGTTATTGATCAGTTTTTTGTAGGTTAAGGAGATAGCCTTGCGGGCCATTGGGTCCAGTAACAACCTATCCTCCAGAGGGGAGGAATCAGGGAGGGGGTGTCTGTAGGGAGGGCAGAGTCTATGGCGTGGCTTATCTGAAGATATCGGAAGTGTTCTGACGGTGCTAGTTGGTATTTGAGTTGGAGATCTGCAAATGAAGCCCTCTTGCCCTTGATCCACATATCTCCCACCGTGGAAATGCCAATCGTGTCCCACTTGTCAAATCCTGCACAGACACTCAGTCGTCCCAGGATGTCGGGTTCCCAGAGGGGGTAGCCTTTGTCAGACGCCCTTGCCATCCCATCCGCCGCTGAATCCCGTGCCACACTTCTACCGTACGGGCCGTTGGGCCAGTCAGACCTTGTTTTCGGGGTTGGAGTATAGCGCTCTATTGTAGCTTCCTTCCCCATCAGCCACAGATCGGTGCGGAAACTGGGGTCGGTATGAGACCCAAACACCCAACTGTTGATGGCGATTAGTTGTGACGCCTGATAATAAAGGCGCATATCCGGCAGCCCAATGCCTCCATCGTACCATTCCATCGTGAGCTTATTCGTGGCTATCCGGGCGGTCTATTATCCCATAGTAAATCTCTAATTGCTGCCTCAATCTGTGAAAAATAGGTTCCGGGGATCGGGATGGGGGTATTCTGCAGGGCGTAGAGAAAACGTGGCAGGGCTAGCATCTTAACTAATGATGCCCGCCCCAGAAGGGTAAGGGGTAGTGTCTTCCAATGGAGGACATCCGCTTTAAACCTCTGCAGCGGTCCCCTCAGATTCTGTTCATAGAACACTGTTACATCAGTTGTGATAAAAATGCCGAGGTATTGGAAACCCTGGGTCGCCACCGGAATGGTGTAACCTCGCGGACTCTGGGGTGGATTACCCCAGAGGGAATACATCTGGGATTTGGCCCAGTTTATCTGGTAACCAGAGTGGGCCCCAAATATATGGAAGATATGAAGAACTCAGCAGAGTGAGCGTGCCGGTGAGGCAAGATAAAGTAAAATATCGTCCGCATACAGCGATATGCGGTCTTCATGGCCGTCTGCCCACCTAAAGCCTCTGATACCGGGGTCTCCCTGACCCAGACTGCTAACGGCTCCAAGACCAGGGCAAAGAGGAGGGGCGATAGTGGGCAGCCCTGCCTTGTACCACGGCCCAGAGGGAAAGAGCCTGAACGATGGTTGTTTACTGAGACATGGGCGGTAGGAAGGGTGTATAACAGTCTGATCCACCCAATCAACTTGGGCCCGAGCCCAATGCGATTCAGAACCGCGAACAGATAGTCCCATGCCACGGTGTCAAATGCCATTTTGGCATCAAGCGCGAGCAAGACAGCCTCTTCCTCCATCGTTGTCACCCGACCCAACGCGCCATGGACGCGGCGTAGGTTACGGGCTGTATTGCGCCCCAGCATAAATCCCGATTGGTCGGGGTGGATCAAATCAGTGAGATATGGGAGTAGGCGGTTAGCCAACAGTTTAGCCAAGATTTTGGCCTCTACGGTAATCAGGGAAATGGGTCGGTACGATGTACACTCCTCCGCTGGTTTACCGGGTTTGCGGATGACTACAATAGTGGCTGCGCGGATATCTGTTGGGAGGAGGCCAGCTTCATAACATTCGTTGTAGAGGTTTAGTAAATGAGGAGCGAGTTTCATAGCCATGGGTTTCATTAGTTCAATCGGAAGCCCATTCGGGCCCATGGCCTTACTCGCCCGGATATCTTGAATGGCTTTCTGAATCTCTTCAACTGAGATATCCGCTTCTAAGGCCTCTTTATCTGTTTGGGAGATACACGTGACCTCAATAGTAGCAAGGAGATCTGCCGCCCATGCCGACTGTGAGTTCTGCGGCGGGGTGTATATGTGCTCATAATATTTTGCAAACGTTTCTGCAATGGTTTGAGGATCGGTGGTCAGGACATCACCGGGCCCTTTGAGCGCGCGCACCCATCTTGCTGATTGTTCCTTTCGTTCCAGCCAAGCCAATAATTTACCGGTACGTTCTCCCTGCTCGTATATTTTATGACGGGTGGCCAGAGCACGTCTATTGGCGTCCTCTAAAAGCAGTTGTCTATAATCTTGTCTCTTAATGTTGAGGTTATGATGAACGTCTTGATCCGCGTTTTGCGCCATGGCGCGTTCGAGGTCCGATATCTCCGATTCCAATTCACTCACTCGCCGGTTGCGCTCAGCCCTGTGGCCCACCATCATTGCCAAGGCTCTCCCCTTTATCACTGCCCCGTAGGCGCCCCAAAGTGTAATAGCTGATTTCACAGACCCTGTGTTTTCCTCAAAATAGTAATCGGTATCTTTCCGTAGATTTTCCCGAATGTGTGGGATCTTCAGCGCCCAAGGTTGGATCATGATAGGGCCAGGCTGCACCACACGGCGAGCTCCAAAACTGTTGTGACAGGAGAATGATCCGACACTCCCCTCGCAAGACAGGCGGAATCTGTGAAGTCGTGTATGTTTTGTGCGTGGGTGAACAGGTAGTCTAGTCGTGATTGGCTGCCGTGTACACCGGATTGGAACGTAAAGTGTGTGTCGTGCAGGTGTGACCATCTCCAGATATCTACCATCCCCAGGGCATTAGTGAAATCATGTAATTGTGTGCTGTGTGCGGGGTCACGTCTGGGCGGGAATCGGTCTATTTGGCCATTCATTGTCAGGTTAAAGTCACCTCCCATCACCAGTGTACCTACAGGTAAGTTCAGTAATAGCACACCAATATCTGCCAGTGTCAAGCGTTGGAGGCCCGGTGGGGCGTACACGGAGATAACGTTGAGGACTCTGCCTTCCCAGATGCCCGAGCAAGCCACATATCTACCCAGCGGGTCGGTCCACGTATCTTGTATCATATAGGGGCAGCCCTTTCGAAGGAGGATCCCAACCCCTCTAGACCCGGATGTAAAGCCAGAGTGTGTAGCCATGTGATAGCCCTTTCTATCCAGGGCCTTACAGGAGTTACCTATTAAATGTGTTTCTTGGAACAACACCATATCCAGCCCCAGACGGTGAATGTAGTGTAGCACTATTCCACGCTTGATTTTGTCCCCCAGTCCGTTGACATTCCATGTCATGAGTCTAAGTCCCTGACCTCTTGCCATCAAACACCAATATCGATACAATGATGTGAAAGGGGTGTGTCAATTGGTTGTAACCCATAACGGTATTTGTCTGTGTTGCTCCTGTTGTGTCATCACGCCCCATGGCTCCGTTAGGTGTGGGCTCAGTGACATGAATATCAATACCATCTGTGGTGCACTGGTATGAAATGTCATTTCGTATTGCTGCATTAAAACCATAAAAACATCCCCCAACAAAACAAACCCAAACAAGCCCAAATATGTAGTAACTCACCCCCTCCCTGCCTCCCTGCATTACGGGACTAAAACCGCCCGCCACCCCCAACATGCAGAGTGCCTGTCGCCCACCCATAAACAATTCTAGGGAACGTGAGCTACCCCACTCCCATCACAGTTGCAGACAGTCAATTTGTTCCTTGTCCCCCAACCCGACCCCACCCCCAGCACTATTTAGAACTCTGGGCTCAACCCGGATAATTGACCATCTCCAATCGGTGTCTCGGCCCAAGATTCTATATGTCCCTGGTCCCAGACCCAGAAACGGACACCACCAGGTAAAAAACACAGCAATAACATTTGACAAGAGGCTTTCAAACACTGAGTCAGCCCCCTCAGCAGTGACAAGGAGTGCCGCTTCGCCAGCAAAGGTAGTTCCCTCCCTCCGCCCGATCAGCCCTGTACCTGCTACTCTCGCCCTCAGAGGGTCAGGCACTCGAGTCCACAATCAGAAGCCCATTGGGGAACCCTCGGGGATCAAGAGCTATCACACCCAGTTTTACCAGCATCCAAGGTTAGTGTCCCCCCGTGTGGTCCTGGGAGTCAGAGTCTGGGTGTGGAGAAGCACGTTTCTGCTGGCGCCAGTCTTCGGCCGCATCCGCCGCCGAGAGTCCCTTATTCGCATTTTTCCCCACTGTGCGCCATCCCTCGAGCCAGTCCCATGCTTCCTCCGGGCGAGTAAAGAACCATGACTTTCCTTTGGCTTCCACTCTTAGCTTGGCAGGAAACAACATCGCGTATTTAACTTCTTGAGCTCGGAGAGCTCGTTTCACCTCCAGGAAGCTATGCCGCTGTTTCTGGACACGCAGTGTGAAGTCGGGAAAGAACATGATTTTACTGTTGTCAATGGTTAGCGGCGGGGCCACCCGCGCCGTTTGGAGAATGAGATCTCGGTCTCGGAAATTGAACACGCGGGCAAGAAGTGGTCTTGGGGGCGCCCCAGGCCTGGGCCGACCCCCGGCACCCGATGAGCTCTTTCGATCGAAAAACATTTAGAAAGTCCTCGAGGCTGAAGACGTTTGAGGACCAGGTCCTCGATGAAAAGGTCCGCTGCTTGCCCCTCTGCGTGTTCCGGGACACCTATAATGCGAACATTGTTCCGGCGCATTCTGCCTTCATAATCATCCAGCTGTTGAGCCATTGCATCGTGGGAGGCGCGCAGTTCAGTAACTTCTCGCTTGAGAAAGCTGGTGTCATTGCTCAATTCTTTAGTCGTGCTTTCCACCGTTCCCACGCGTTCAGCGACTTTTTTCATGTTTTCCCTGATCAGTCCCACATCGGTGGCCACTGTGTCGATTTTCGCCTCGAGGGATGTTTTAATGGCAGTGATCGCTTCAAGGAGATCTTTATTCGTGGGTTCTGTCATGTCCCCTGAGGCCATCGCCGCGTCTCGCTCCCCGTTCTGTTGTTTTTGCCAGGCGAATTTATCTAGCTTGGTCTGTGTAGCTGCTCTGTTGCTACGTCCGGTCGCCATGGTCACTGCTTCGCCGGCCCCACCCGGCGCCACTCACCGCCGCCTGCAGTGGGGTCCCCCACCCAACCTGTCGGCTTTCGCGGAGCGCTCTCCAACCCGGGGAGCACCCCACAGGGAGTGGAATGTCAGATGAGGTCTCGTGGCGCCCCACTAAACTCCAAATTCAACCAAAGAGGGTCTGGGTGGGTGTAGGCCTCTAACTCCTCCGTTTGCACGTCGTCTTTTCAACCATGGCGTGATACCCCGGCCGCCGAGGCGGTCCCAGCGGGGCCAGCGGAACACAGTAGATACTCACCGCAGTGTCCAATCTCACTCCTGGTGTGAGATTTTCCCCGGTTGTTCTAGGGAGCACTCTTGCTCCAGGTCTTCTGGGGCCCCATCTGTTTCCCACTCCCGGCCTCTATCACACCGCGGGGGGGAAAGGAGTAGCGGGCTCCTATGCCGTGCCTCGCCCGACCACCGTTTCATCCCACACCGGAGGCGTCAGATACCCCACCAGCTTCTGGGTCGTTGTTGGGCCCCGTGCTGTCCCGAATGTATCTCCTCGGGCGGAGCAGCAAAGAGTGCGGGACCAGGGTTAATGGGCCTCTGAGTCAGGCCCTCTCGAGTGCGGGACCACGCCACCGCTGTCTCAGGTCCGCGGTGATTTTCCGAGTCACTGGCGGGGACTTGTGTTATTTGTGGCCGGGCCCACTTAGTCCTGGGGTTAAAGGCCGCTAGGCCGCTTATGGCGCTACTCACACGGACGGGCCCGTCGGTGTTCACTCTCCGGATCCACCCTCTCTCAGGCCTCCGATCTGTCCCCGCTGGCTCCCGCTGGGCCCAGGGTGAAGTGCCAGTTGTTCCGGCTCGGCGGTTCCGTCAGTCCCCGGGGTAGTAGGCCGCAGCCGCGGTCTCGCGTAGCCACGCGCCCCAGCCGAGGTGCACCCCCTCCAGCGGGGACGCCAGGGAAGACCCGGTCCGTGGAGCTCGTCACCGGTGCAGCCACCAATCAGGACCAAACTCACACACAATGTCGCTAGGCGCCACCAGACATAGGAGAAGGCTGTAGGGTGTAGATCAGGTCGGCGGGACCCTGTATTATCCGGATAATTCGGGAGTGGCGCTCCGGAGCCGAGCTACCGAGCGGCCATTCCCATCGGCGGTTAGCCACGCCCCCCATGGGCAACGTTTGGGCATCGGGTCTTGACGCCCTTGGGTTGCACTGCAGTGAGAAGCGGCATTTCGGGAATCTGGGCTACCAACTCACCCCAGGAGGCTTCTTCAGCTGTTGTGGCACTGGGCTGCGAACAGGAGGTCAACCAACTGACCCTTGGAGTCTTCTGCTTTGACTGGTCCTCACTTCCTGGGGCCATATTACAGAACATGTCCCAGGGGCGCAACAAGCGTTTGCGCCCACTTTGCACGCCCCTGAGGCAGAGTGGTATTACAGAAGGGGCCGTAGGCACTTGCCCGCCCCCGTCTGTAATACGGAAAGCGCTGGCGCACATGTATCGCCAGCGCTTTCCGAAGAGGGCATTACCTCATTTACGTGGGGGCGTGGCCCATGCAAATGAGGGAATGTCTTCGCCTCTGCGCCTGTGCCGTATTATAGCCACAGCGCAGAGGCAAAGAAGCTGTCAGGAGGCGCACTGACAGCGTGCCAACTAAAAGATGGCGCACTGTCAGTGCATCCCCTGATAGCAGCCCTCTGGAAGTGGGAAAGGGGGTCCTATGTACCCCCGGACATCCCCTTGCAGGCGGGTGCAGTCACTCACTGCACCCGCCTACAAGGGGATCTCAAATCCCTCTTTAAAGTGGAGGCAGGTTGCCGCCTGCACACAGAAACATGGAGCAGATTTTAAACAGCTGCTTGGTATTTCTCTTGAATGCTCTACCTGCAGGACAGCGCGAGTTTGTGGCTGCCCTGAGGGCTGCACATTCTACATGATAGGGTGCACTTTTCCTGTTTGCACCTGGCGTACTTGCTTAAAGGTTCGTTGTGGCGCAAGTAGGACACATGTGCCCTATATATAATAGGGCCCCTGTTGTGCACTCCATTTGAGCATCATCAAAGCTGTTCCTTACGGCTCCTCACCCTTAAGACTGCATTCCTTGTCGCTATAACATCGGCGTGGCATGACTGCACTTCAAGCTCTCTGCATTAACCCATTGTACACCACTTTCTTCCTCGAAAAACTGGTTTTGTGGACATGGGCATCTTTCTTGCCTAAGGCTGTGGCACCATTACACGTCCGTCAAAACTTCACCTTGCTGGCTTTCTACACTCCACCTCACCCCTCAAAAAGGAGGTGGTCAAACTCTGTCTCTTAGACCCCAAGAGAGCACTGAGCTTTTACATTGTATCAAGGAACACAGGGTGAACAATCAGCACTTTGAGGGGTTCACTGGAGCATAAAACGGCAAGGCTGTGCGAAGAGAAGCAAATCCTGCTGGATTATATTCTGCATTATGATCTCCTACGCACTGACTAAACATCAGCCTCTGGTTGGACTGTGCACTCATTGTACCAGGGCCAAAGCTGCTATCATTGCATTAGCACACATAGTCCCTATCCTAGATATCTTTCAGGCAGTTAAGCCGTTGTTCCTCCATGTGTTCTCGAAGTAGTATTGCCTGTTTGGTCAGGTTTGTCAAGGAGGTCATTTTACCTGCTAGGTCCTGCTGGACTTTCTGGTTTGAGTCCATTCCAAACCCACCCCCTAATAGGTACTGCTTTGGTGTCTGTTCCAAAGATGAAGAATCTACAGCTAGAAGACTCTATCAGAAGACCAAGTTATCCACCTTCGGTAACGCTCTTTCTGGTAGAGAATTTATCTGGCCGCAGATTCCTCACTGACCCTCCCAATCTACCCGTTATGTGAGTGGTTTCTGTCCATTAATAAAATCCCAAGTCTAGGAACCTGCACCCTGGGCACACCAATTTGTTTATGGGGCTCTATGTCTGGAGGAGCAAATAGTCTTGAAAACAAGCTTGGGAATGGCACCTATAAAGGCTCCACACATCATTTCAGGAGCGAAACAGCGTCAGTGCATAGCTGCACGGCACCACCTACTGGTGTGCAGCGAAATGTTTCCGGATCCAGTCTCATGCGTGGGGAATATTCAAAAGTTGAGGAATCTGGGCCTGGATAGAGTTTCAACCAGAAATAGTGTTGCCAAAAGTAAGTAACTTATTCATATGAGAGAGACGTCTTTCTCCAGATTCCCCAAACGTTAGACTGGATCCAGAAATGTTTGAAGAGTAACTCTGCACGCCGGTGGGGAGCATTGTTTGGCTCTGTGTCAGCATCGTCTGCACCAGAAGTGACGTGCACAGTGCCTATATAGGTGCCTCTCCAGTATGCTGACTTCTGATGGATACATCTGCCTGTGGATTCCTCACCTTTTGAATTACCCCAGCGCCAGCATTCCACGGAAATTCTTTTCCTAGCTCTCCCACGTCGACGAGGACGTCATAATAGCACGGCTCCGCTCACGACTCCGTATGACGTCATCGGAGCCATAAGAAGACCTCGTCGGCGTGCTGACGTCAGTACTCTTTTTTCTGGGACTCTCCATTTCTCTGAGATTACTTTGTTTCTTAACGTCTTCTTCGTGTTTCTGTAGAAATGGCTACTTTGAAGAAGTCGGGTTTCAAGCCCTGCAGGGAGTGTGGGGGCCATATGTCTATTACAGACCCTCACGACGACTGCCTTTGGTGTTTTTCTTCGGACCACGACGTCGAAGGGTGTTCGTGTTGTCGAAAGATGAACCCAAAGGTGCTGAAGGAGCATGAAGCGAAACTCTTCATGGCAAAGTCGAAAAAAGAGAAGAGGGGTCGTATGCGCTCGAAGTCGTCGACCTCGCATACTTCTAAGTCTAAGAAGCATAAGAAGTCGAAGAGGAGACACGGTTCTCGACGTCGCTCTTCGAAGGGCAAGGCTTCGAGGTCGGCTGCACCTGTTCAGCGACGCCGAGAAAAGGACTTTGTTTCTCCGTCGCCTTCTCCTTCTCCGCAGGCGACTCCGATCCACTCACCGACTCCGAGGGGTTCGCCGGCGTCGAGAGGCTCTTCGACGCCCAGAGGTTCTTCGGCGCCCAGAGGTTCTCCGGCGCCCAGAGAGTCTTCTCCTGTACCTGTGGCTTCGTCTGTGCGGGCGCCGGTCTCACCGGCTCCGCAGCCTCAGCCTCCAGTTCGGCCTTGGATGGATCCAGACCAAGGAGGCTCGGATCCTTGCCCTCCTTTTCCAGGACCAGGAGTGGATCCCTCGCATTTCCTAAATGCGATGTTTGGCATATTTGCCAGGGCATCCTACCCTTCCGGTGCGCCGTCTGGCCCCATGGGTCCGCTTGCCTTTAACTTGGGTGTCAGCAGTATGCCCAGGTGCCTTTCGTGCCTTTTATGCCGACGGCTCCATCTTGGCAGTTTCTGGCGCCGAGGTTTTCGACTCCGAATCCTCAAACTCTGTCTGGTGTCGAATCGGCGTCGTCTCGGATTCGTTCGGCACCGCTGCCTGTTTCGGAAGGTCCTCCTTCGACGCCGGCACCGTTGTCACTGGCACCGCGGCTGGCGCCGCCAACGCCGTTCCCAAAGCAGCGTTCCAGGAGGGAAGCACAAAGGCTGCTAGAAGAGGATGAGTACCGACAGAAGCAGGAGGAAGGGGAGATACTCGACTCCGTGGACGAATTCGAAGGTCTGCAAGAGGCCAGTGGTTTAGACACTTCCCCGGAGTGGGAGCTCTCTTCACCAAAGGCTGTTCCCTCTCAGGATGTCGCCCCTTATCATGTGGTGATTAGGAAAGCTGCTGAGTTGTTGGATCTTCAGTTGCCTTCAGCTGAAGTTAAGTCAAATATTTTGACTGAAGTGCTTAATACTTCTTCTTCAGTTAGTGAGCCTCTACTGCCTTTCAATGAGGCGGTGACGGAGACTATCTTGGAGGTGTGGCAGAAGCCCTTGTCTGCTCCTGCAGTTTCCAGATCAATTGCAAGGAGATATAGACCAGCTCCTCGTGATCCAGCTTTTCTTTCTGCCCACCCATCTCCTAAAAGCTTGGTGGTTCAGGCTTCTTGCTCCAAGCAGTCGTCTGGGTCCTTTCCTACCACCCCGGGGGATAGGGATTCAAAAAAGATGGAACAGTCGGCCAAGAAGGTGTTTTCCTCAGTAAGTATGGCGCTGAAGTCTACGAACGCCACTTGCTTACTTGGGAGGTACATTCATGCCCTTATGGACTCTGTTAAGCAATTGGCCCCTAAACGTCCCGAGGAAGATTGAGTTCATTTTCTTGAGGCTCTTTCGGATTCTCATGCAGCTGCTCGACAGTTAATTCAGTCGGGTTTGGACACTGCAGACTCGGTTACCCGGGTAATGGGTTCTTCAGTTGCTACGAGGAGACATGCCTGGCTCAGATCTTCAGGTTTTTCGCCAGATGTTCAGGCTACTCTATTGGATCTGCCTTTCGATGGCTCAGGATTGTTTGGTACCAAAGCGGACTCTGCTCTGCAGCGTTTTAAAGACAGTAGGGCTACTGCAAGATCTTTGGGCCTGCAGTCTCAGCCTAGAGGGTATGGCTACAAGAGGTATCGAGGCTTTGGGAAGGCGGCTTCCTTTCGAGGCCGTCAGCAGCCTCAACAGCAACAACAGCAAAACCCTCTGTACAGGTCGTTCAGGGGAAAAAATAGAGGCCGTCTTCGAGGAGCCGCTCGGCAGCAGTCCTCCTCCTCCTCCTCTTCTCCTGCCCCCCCACTGGTACCACGGGAAAGCAGCTCTAGATCCCCCATCTTGGAGCATGTTGGTCCTGTAGGGGTCGGGTGTCCCATTTTCTACAAGATTGGAAATCGGTTACCTCAGACCGTTGGGTTTTGAATCTTGTGGAAAATGGGTACGCCCTCCCTTTTCTAGAATTTCCACCTCCTTACCCTCCTCGCCAGGATTGGTGTTCAGAGGACCATTTACTACTCTTACAACAGGAGGTTCTTGTCTTGTTGCAGAAAGGGGCGATAGAGGGGGTTCCAGAGCAGGAAAGGGGTCAGGGATGTTACTCCCGTTATTTCCTGATTCCCAAGAAGGACGGTCGATTGAGGCCGATCCTGAACCTCAGGATTTTGAATTTTTACCTCAGGCAGGAAAAGTTCAAAATGTTGACCTTGGCTCAGGTTCTTCTAGCTCTGCAAAAGGAAGACTGGATGGTGTCGATCGATTTGCAGGATGCGTATTTTCATCTTCCCATCCTGAAGTCGCATCGGAAGTATCTCCGGTTTATGGTAGGGTCACAACACTACCAGTTTGCGGTCCTTCCGTTCGGTCTCACTTCCGCACCTCGGGTCTTCACAAAGGTGATGGCACTGGTGGCATCACATCTCAGAAGGTCAGGGGTTCCTGTTTTCCCTTATCTGGACGACTGGCTGCTGAAAGCCAAGCCTCCAGAGATGGTGTTGCCACTTGCGTGCAACAACGATAAATGTACCCAAATCTCACTTGGTGCCTTCTCAGCGCAGCCTGTTCATAGGGGCGATACTGGACACTACTGTGTGTCGAGCATTCCCGCCTCCAAAGAGGATTCTCGACATACAGGAGATGATTCCTTTGTTTCACAATGGAGCTGTTGTTCCAGTCCTGAAGGTCCTACGCCTGCTCGGTCTGTTCGCTTCCTGCATACCGTTGGTCAGTCATGCCCACTGGCACATGAGGGCACTCCAGTGGTGCCTCCGCAGGCAGTGGTATCAACACAACGGAGATCTGAGGGAGAACATCAGAATCTCCAGAGACACTGCAGCGGAACTGTCTTGGTGGAGTGTGCAGGGCAACCTGACTCAAGGAATCCCCTTTCAGCCTCCTCCTCCTCCTGTGGCCATAGTTATCACGGATGCCTCCACTCTGGGGTGGAGTGCTCATCTGGGGGATCTGGAGGTCAAAGGTCTTTGGTCTCCAGAGGAAAGGTTGCTTCACATCAACCTTCTGGAATTGTGGGCAATACGTTTGGCTCTGAAGGCCTGCCTTCCATCCCTTCGCGGTCAGTCAGTTCAGGTCCTGACATACAACACTACTGCGATGTGGTACATCAACAAACAGGGAGGTGTAGGGTCGTATCGTCTCTGCAGAGAGGCTCTGCGACTCTGGTCCTGGGCTCAGGGCCATCATATTTGTGTAATGGCAAATCATCTGGCCGGTGTGCTAAATGTACGTGCGGACAGTCTCAATCCGCATTACTCGGTCGATCACGAGTGGCGGCTTCATCCGGAGGTGGTCCATCTCGTCTTCAAGATGTGGGGATTTCCTCGGTTGGACCTCTTTGCCACTCACGAGAATGCGCACTGCCCATCATTCTGCAGTCTCCAGTTTCTGGTGCAGGGAGCGTTGGGCGACGCGTTTCAGTTGGATTGGAGTTCGCAGCTACTTTACGCGTTTCCCCCATACACTTGATTCCTCGAGTTCTGAGAAAAATTCACCAAGACCGGCGCCAAGTCATATTGATTGCCCCGGATTGTCCAAGAAGGGTGTGGTACACAGATCTACTTCACCTCTCATCGCACCCACCGCTCCGTCTCCCTCACAGGGCAGATCTCATCTCGCAATCGCAGGGGCAGGTTCTACACCCCCACCTCCAGAGCCTGCACCTTCATGCCTGGAGATTGAACGGGGCAACCTGAGTTCCTTCTCTCTCCCACCGGATGTAGTGGATGTTATTTTATCATCCAGGAGACACTCTGCCAAATCTATTTATTCCTCCAGGTGGTCCAAATTTGTGAAATGGTGTGGAGAGAGGTCCATTGATCCTCTGAAGGCCCGTTTGTCTGATGTGCTCTGTTTCTCTCTTTCCTTGGCTCAGCAGGGTTGTGCTGTAGCTACAGTTAAAGGTTATTTGTCGGCTTTCCTTTTTTTCCTGGACCAGCCGTCTTTGTTTAAATCTCCAGTTGTTATGAGGTTCATTAAGGGCCTAACCAATAAGTTTCTTCCCTCTCCCTTTATTATGCCTCAGTGGGATTTGAATCTAGTTCTTACATTTCTGATGGGGTCTCCTTTTGAGCCTCTTCATAGTTGCCCTTTGAGGCTTCTTAATTTCAAGACGGTCTTTTTGATCGCTATTACCTCGGCCAGGAGGGTAAGTGAGCTTCAGGCTCTTAGTTCAAAACCTCAGTTCTTTACCATTCATGCAGAAAAGATGGTTCTTAGGACCAGGGCTGCTTTCCTGCCTAAGGTGGTTACTCCTTTCCATTTAGGACAGTCTATTACTTTACCTACCTTCTATCCTCCCCCTCATCCTTCCAAGGAGGAGGAGAGACTTCATCGCCTGGACCCTAAGAGGGCTGTCAGCTTCTACCTGAACAGAACCAGGGATCTAAGGCTGGATGATCAGCTCTTTGTGGGTTACATCGAACGAATGAAAGGCAAAGCTGTTCACAAACGAACACTCTCCAGGTGGATCATCTTGTGCATCAAGATCTGCTACCCCCTGGCCAAGAAGGAGCCGCCTGAAGGTATTAGAGCTCATTCTACCAGAGCTAAGTCTTCTTCTTCTGCTTTGGCTAGAGGTGTTCCTGTTGTGGACATCTGTAAGGCGGCAACTTGGGCCTCCCTCCACACCTTTGCGAAGCATTACTGCTTGGATTCTGAGGTTAGGAGGGACAGCCATTTTGCACGCTCTGTTCTGCAAGATTTTTTGGTGTAGTCAGGTGGACACCCTCTTCCGGGAGAGGTACGGCTTGGGGATTCAATTCGAAAGGTGAGGAATCCACAGGCAGATGTATCCATCAGAAGAACAAGTTACTTACCTTCGGTAACGCTTTTTCTGGTGGATACAGTATCTGCCTGTGGATTCCTCACTGACCCACCCGCCTCCCCGTTGTCCTACTGTGTTTACCGAAAAAGTTATAACTGTCTGACATGGTTATTTTTAATATATCATTTTCATGCATACAGTTTGCTGCTAGGAAGTGCTTTGTTTATTGACTTTTCCTTTCTGTTTATGTATATACTATATGTATTTGTATATATATTATGTATACTGTGTATACTTGTGGAAATGTTGTCGGTCCGCCCGTTTGCCTCGAGGGCACGGAAAAAATGGGTGGAACTGACGTCAGCACGCCGACGAGGTCTTCTTATGGCTCCGATGATGTCATACGGAGTCGCGAGCGGAGCCGTGCTATTATGACGTCCTTGCCGACGTGGGAAAGCTAGGAAAAGAATTTCCGTGGATTGCTGGTGTAGGGGTAATTCAAAAGGTGAGGAATCCACAGGCAGATACTGTATCCACCAGAAAAAGCGTTACCAAAGGTAAGTAACTTGTTCATCAGTTCTTTTCTTTCAGTGCCAGTCAGCGCAGATCCGGAGAGAGCTATCTCTGTCCACTTTTTGGGCAAACTTTTCCAGCGTTTTGTTGAGCCTTTTTTCAAGACCTAGAGCCAGATGTACGTAGGTCATCATTTGCCATTACCAAATAGCGAATTTTTGTGATTCGCTATTTGTAATCGCAAAAACCAATGTACAAATGTGTCTTTGACACATTTTGTGATTCCCAGTGGGAATAATATTCTTGAGGTAGGTCTTGAGTTTGCGACTCACTGGGAATCGAAAAATCGCACGAATGGTGGCTTGCTAGGGTCAGCAGATCACCATGTCTGTTATTGCTTTTCAATAAAGATTTTTTTTTTGTTTCTAAATACATCCCATTTACCTTAAAGGAAAACGTGATGCATTTTAAACAAAATCAAAAGTTTCATTTTTTAAAGGTAGGCTGTGGTCTGTAGGACCACTGCCCGCTCTTAAAAAATGTTTTTACAAACATTCACAAAGGGGAAGGGGGTCCCTTGGGGACCCCTTCCCATCTACGAATGGGTTACCACCTACTTGAAGTAGCATTTTGGTCATAAAACATTCACACATACCACAGCGATTCGGTATTAGGAAGGGACACCCATAACACGCCCCTTCCTAATAGCGAATCCAAACCCAATTTGCGATTCAGTAATAGGTTACAAAATCACAAATTGGACCTTTGTACATTGAAAAAAGCCTTTTTTTATTTGCAGATGTCCCGATTCTGTGAATCGGGCCGTTCGTGAACGAAAAAATGCTTTGTACATCTGGCCCTTTGCTCCCAGTGTGAGAGGGACAGATGTCTGTGACAGACCCCTATCTTGTTTGTCTCCTTTGCCTGGGGCCGGGCCACAACTCCAAGGCCTGTGAGGAGTACCGCACCATAAACCCCGAGGTGCTATGAGAGTGTTCCTTGGAGCTCCTGGTCACTCGATGCCAGTCGCCTTCATGACTTTCCAAGTCCCAATCGCAAGTAAGGTCCTGGGCCTGTTCACAAAGCTGTTTCAGGTGCTTGTCATCACTCTTGAAGTTGTCTGTTAAGTCCCACAAGACGTCTAAGAAATCAAAGAAGTTGAAGTGCTCTTCGACTTCACCACGCTGGTCCAAGTCAGATCCTGCCTGAGTTTCCCAGAGTAGCTCCTTGCCAACTTTGCAAACTGTTTGAGGCCATACACCTCATCTTTGGGCAGACCAACCCCTCTGAAGCTCCTTCGTGTCCCATGGGTTCGTGGGTACCCCCCTGGATTTTTGCCAATGGGTCCGCCCTTGGCGCCAGTCAGGCACCTCTGGATCTGATTATAAATGCTCAAGGTTTAATCATGTTATGCAAGTCACCTCCTGATGAATTTGTCTGTTATAGTTTTTAAAGAGTTTCTTAAAGTTTTTTAAAGTGTATTATAACAATTGTTTTAAATGTATGTATTTTGTATTTGTTGACCTCAGTAGAGGTCTAAATCAAATCAAATAAAAACCTTGAACCTTGATTCTAGATCTGGAACAGCTCTGATTGCAAGAATGCAACCTTCTCCAGAGTCCATTCCAGCAACTTTGTTCTCAGTGCTTCCAAAGCCCCACAGTGGCACCGACCCTATCATCATACCCGACTCCGATGCGGTGCCGGCCAGATCTCAACCATCCGCTTTGGAGGCAGGACCTGCTTTTTTCGACAGGCCTGTAAATGAGAATGATTGGGCAGGAACTTAAGATCCTGAAGGATACCTGCACCCCCTAGAAGAGCCAGAGGACAACTGGTAAAAGGAATTGGCTTAATCTCTCTTCCTAGTGTGGCAAATTATGTATTGCCTTCCTTTGCCATGGTGGTGAGGACGGCGGCCGATGTCCTGGACCTTATGCTGCACTCAGTGGCATTCAAGACGAAAGTCTTGACAGAGGTGCTTCAGCTGCAAGTCCCCCGCCACAGAACCTCTCCTCTCTTTTAATGAAGCTGTCTCAGATGTCCTGTTCGGGGCATGGGCCAAGCCCTGCCCAGGGCCACCTGTGCCCAGGACTATTGCCCGCCACCATCACTCCACTTCTGGAGACCCAGCTTTCCTCACCCAGCACCACACCTTGGTCGTCCAGGCTTCCACGACCAAAGTTAACCCTGGTGTGTTCTCTACCACACCAGCAGTTAGGGAATCCAAGAGGCTGGATGCCTTTGGGAAGTGAATGTTCTCTTCCGCTAGCCTTATACTGTGGTCTGTGAACATGGCCGATATACCCACACAGGTTGGAATTCGGTTGTGCAAGTGCTGCCCATGGACTTAGAGGATGCCTGAGCTATCCTGACCCAGGCTATTACCAATGTCAGGGACGTAGCAAAGTTCACCATTTGCTGCAGACTGGACATGACCGATTCACTGGGAAGGACAATTGCATTGTCAGTGGCACTTAGACTCCATGCCTGGCAGAGAGCTACTGGCTTTTCGTGGGATGTCCAAGCATCCCTCATGGACATGCTCTTCGATGTCACCCATCTATTCGGTGATAAATCAGATTCAGCGATGGAACACTATAAAGACAGTTGGGCCCCCGCCCTATCCCTGGGTCTCTACAATGGTCCCACACCAACCCCATTCTGCCATTCGCCCCTTTCGTGGCTATAGTAGGGGCTACCAGCCATGTCCATTCCACCCAGACACCAAGGCCCACAGACTTCCCAATCCTTTTGTGGCCGAGGATGCCATTCCCACAAGCCTCTTGGGACACACAGCCAAAGGTACTCGCAGTCCTCCACCCCCCCCCCCCAGCAGCTGCAGCCTCAAACCCCCTTTAGGTTGCCCTCTTACCAGCACGGGCACCCAGTTGGAGCCAAGATCCAACATACCCTGCCCCACTGACAGTTCATAACATCAGGCAAGTGGGTACTTCAAATTGTTCAGCAGGGTTACTCCACATCATTTCTAGAAAACACACCACCCATGCCACCATCCCCAGATCAGCTGACAGAGGAGGACCACCTCTTCCTACCTCATCAGGAAGTACAGGATTTTTGGGCCAAAGAAGTCATCAAGAGGGTGCCAGCATCAGAAGTAGGATGTGCTTGCTATTCCTGCCACTTTCTGGTGCACAAAGACAGAGACCTGTGCCCCATTTTGGACCTGCACCCTCTCAACTTCTTCCTGAAGAAGGAAAATTTCAAAATGTTCACCTTAGCTCAGGTTTTGTCTACCCTGTATCCTGGAGACTGGGTGGTAGTGCCTACTTCCACATCCCCGTCCTGACTGCCCACAGGCATTACATGCGGTTCATGGGGGGCCACAGCATTCTCAGTTTGCTGTACTTCCCTTTGGATTCACCAGTTCGCCCTGGGTGTTCACCAAGGTGATGGAGTTGGTTGCTGCACATCTGCAGAGGTCAGGGTTCCAGTGTTCCCTTACCTCAACGATTAGCTGTTAAAGGCAAGCTCGCCTCAGAGTGTCTCACACCTCCAGACTACAGCGGACATCCTGCATTTGTTGGGGTCCACTATAAACGTGCTGAAGTCACGCTTGATCCGTCTCAGACACTTCCTTTCATCTGAGCTTTTCTGAATACAGTGCAGTTTTGGGCCTATCCTCAGGAACGCCAAGTCCATGATATTCAGCTATGGTTCTGATGTTTGAGCCTCTATTCTAGATTTTGGTGAGATGCGTCACTCCTGGGCTGGGGCAACCATCTGGTAGAGGTGGAGATCAAAGGACTCTGGTCTCTGGTGGAGTCTCAGCTCCCCACTACTTGCTGGAGCTGGGAGCGAACCGGCTAGCATTGTAAGCCTTTCTTCCTTTTCTCAAGGGAAGATTTGTGCAGGTGTTCATAGACAACACAACCGCCATGTGGTATTGCAACAAACAGGGCAGGGTGGAGTCATAGACCCTGTGTCATGAGGATCTGAGTCTCTGGACATGGCTGGGATGTCAGGGCATTTCCCTGGTGGTTCAACATCTGGCAGGCTCCTTGAATGCCAGAGCAGACAAACTCAGCCGTCAATGCCTAGCTGATCATGAATGGCGGCTCCATCCAGAGGTGGTGCAAGGTCTCTTCACCGACTGGGGAGAACCTTGGTTAGATCTACTTGCCACTGCTGAGAACACACAATGTCGGCACTTTCACGCGCTGGAGTTTCCAAGGCACCTCTCGCTCAGAGATGCTTTTCGTCTCGGATGGAGCTCAGGCCTCCTGTACACCTTTCCACCGATACCACTCATCTCAGAGTTCTCAAGAAGATCAAGAATAACCAGGTCCAAGTCATTCCAGATTGAGCACAGAGAGTCTGGCATCCCGAAACTACTGAGCATCGATCTTCCAATCAGGCTGTATCTTCGGGAGGATCTCCTGTTGCAGCAGCAGGGCAGGGTCCTGCACCCGAACCTGCACACAGCCTTCATGCTTGGAGATTGAGCGGCAGCAGTCAGCGCTTTTTGACCTCCCTCCTGAAGTCTGTAATGTCATTCTGGCAGTCAGGCGTCCTTCAACCAAGACATATACATATGCCTGCCGTTGGGACAAATTTGTAGATTGGTGTGCTTCCAAAGATGTTGATCGACGTTTTGCACCCCTGTCAAAAGTCCTGTTGTTTGCTCTTTCATTGGCCCAGCAAGGCTTTGTTCTGGGCACTATTTAAGGATATCTTCTAGGCATTACAGCTTTTTTGCAGTTGCCAGACCAACTATCTCTGTTCAAGTCACCTGTTAAGACTCGTTTTCTAAAGGGACTCCAACACATGTTTCCTGCTAGACCCTTTATCATGCCCCAATGGGACCTGAACTTGGTTCTCACCTTCCTGATGTGTGCGCCCTTCAAACCCTCACACAATTGATCTCTTTGCTTACTGACCTTCAAAACGGCCTCTCTAGGAGCCATTATATCGGCTAGGAGGGTTAGTGAAATCCAAGCACTTTATGTGTCCCCTCTTATATATACAACCTTCTACCCAGACAAACTGGTGTTGATAACTATTGCCTCCTTTCTCCCAAAAGTGGTGACACCTTTTCACGTATGCCAGGCCATCACATTGCCTACCTTTTTTACTCCACCTCACCCTTCCAAAGAAGATGAGAGACTCCACCACCTGGACCCAAAAAGAATGTTGTTGTTCTACATTGATCATATCAGAGAGTTCCAGGAGGACAATCAACTCTTCATTGGGTACGTCGGGGCGCAAAAAGAGAAGGCTGTGCAGAAACAGACCATCTCACAATGGATTTTGTTCTGCATCAAAATCTGCTATGCATTGGCCAGAAAGCAACCCCCTGAGGGCTTAAGTGCTCATTCAATTAGAGCCAAGGCTGTGACCACTGCGTAAGCTTTTGAAGTTCCAGTTCTGTACATTTCAGGCTGCAACTTGGGCTTCTCTGCACACATTTACGAAGCACTACTGCTTGAACAGGGAGGTCTGTTGGATGGGCACTTTGCCCACTCGATCCTTCAGGACGTCATGGCCTAGTCTGTTGCATACCTACCTCTGGGGAGGTATTGCTTGGGCATCTATTCTAAGGTTAGGAATCTGCAGGTAGAAGTCTCTATCAGATATACAAGTTACTGAACTTCGGTGACACCTTATCTGCTAGAGATTCTATCTAGACGCAGATTCCTTAACGACCCACCCATGCTCCCAACTCTGCGAAAGGATATCGCCATATAGGGTAACTCTTACGAGGTCCTTAGTGTCTGCACACTGGTACATCAGCAAACTTTGTAGCACCGCGCTTCTGGTGTGGAAAGGTCTGTGAGAAGTTGGCCTGGTATATGCAGTCCACTAATTATAGTGGGCACCTTGCACCAGTCCAAACAACCCCTTATTGGAGATAGGTTAAAGACAACCTTTATTGAAAGCTATCCTAGTGGTAGCTATGGAGAGCAGCCTTCAGGCTAAGTCTTGAAGGAATGTAAAGCAGCTTGTTTTACCAGTCTATAATCTCTTGAGTGACCAAATGTCAGAGGACCACACCAGGTATATATATAAAATATATGTATTTAGTCTTAAACACACCCCTCTAGTCTCTTTATGAGGCTAGAGTTCGAAGTACATAAGTTACAAGTCAGTTATCAACAGTAATAGCACAAATACACGTTTGAGCCCTAGGGGCGTACCAAACCATATACCAATAAAGTGGTATAAGAACCACGACTGAGCTAGACACAAGGCCTAGAGCCTGTAGAAGTGCTTGGCCCTCAAGGAACCACCCAAGGTAGTGACACAGGGGACCCACGGGGGACGCGTTCAGTGTGAGAACACAGCCGCGAGCCACCATTGACTTCTATGGGGATTGTCGCGGTTGGAGTTTTAAAGAAAAAGGACACTTAGAGGAGGACTTGGAGCAAACCCCTTTAGAACTAGGTTGTTCTAGAGTCTATACCCACGGGAGCACCGGAGTACTCGAGTTACCTCACCCAGGGAAGCCGGGTGCATAGGTGTCTTTCGGGGTCGGGTTTCGTCGTCGTTTTCAATGGCGATCTGCTGCAAAGTGCTGCTGGCGACCAAGTCGAAAGTGTTCGGGTGGATCCAAGGGTGGATCGAAGATCTGAAGAACCTGAAAGCAGAGGGGACAGAGTCTGGGTCACTAGCCAGTGACCAGGTAGGCGATGAGCAGATGCCCACCGATGTCGGGTGCTTCAGGTAGGTTAACGGTCGTCTTGACTCTTCAGCCACGAGGTCCAGGAGGCGTCGACGACGACCAGGAGCTGGATTCGAGCTGTCCCACGACGTCTGTCGATTGCAGGGGTGTCGGCGACCGGATTGGACCCAACAAGCCTTGGCAACGGCAAGTCACATGGAAATAGAAGAAGGACGGTGGTACAGACCAGCAAGGTCTGAGGGACTCACCCAGCGAGGGTAAGTCAGGGCACGTCTAGAGCAACCAGGGAAGCCCAAGCAGAAGAAGAGTTGCCTTCGGGAGGGCCCACTAGCCAACGGACTAGCGACCGCGAAGGAGCCTCGAGTGGACGCACTTGGAGCTGGCTCACAGGACACTCGTGGAGTGGAGGCCAGTGATCTTCGGTGCAGTCGGTGCTGGAGGCGGGGGCTACTCGGAGCCCAAAGCACAACTTCGTGGGAGACCAGGAAGAGGATGCACTTGCAAAAGTACTCGGTGTCCAGGGGTCAAGGTTCCACGTTACCCACGACAGCTACGGGCCTCAGCTTTGCTGGGGACTCAGGGCAGCCTCGGAGAAGTCTGGAAATCCACCTCTGGTGATGCAAAGACTTCGGCGTCCGGCGGGAGCTTCAGCGATGCAGACCGGACAATTGCTTCTTAGGTGCCTGCCAAGCAGGGGAGTCACTCCTTGACCCCAAGGGAGATTCTTCAGTCCTCTAATCTTCAGGTAGAGCGTCGAAGGTCCAGGATTCAGTGTCAGAGTTTCGTCCAGGGTAATCTAAAGTCCTAAGGACTGGGGTCCCATACTTATACTAAGTTAGGGGGTTGGACATACTCTGGGGACCCACCTATGGGAGGGTCAGGGAAGAGGGGTGGTTACACCCATTCCCTTTGTCCAGTTTCGCGCCAGAGCAGGGGCAGGTAGCCTCTGCAACCGGTTTGAACTGGCATATGCACAGGGACACCAAATGTGCCCCCAGTGCAGGACTTCAAAGCACGAGAGGGTGCTCCCGCCCAGCCCCAATACACACTATCCTGTCTGGGGAGGTGGTTACACCTCCCTTCGACAGGAAACCTATTGTCCAGGCCTCCCCTGCCGGAGTTTCTGTCAGCAGCAGGAGGCCAGACCCGTGTCTGTGGCAGCGGCATCCATTTTGTGATGCCAGGGCTCTGGAAAGAAGTTACCGGGTAGCCCGGTGTGTACATGTCTCTCCCTCTAGAAGGGTGGGATGCTACCCCCGGCGCCAGGACTGGCGGGGGGGTAGTATTCCAAGATGTTTGACACCAAACACGACATGTTTTGGTGCAGCCAGTCCAAAGTTAGCATTGTACCGCGAGGATATAATGCACTTAAGAGTATATGGTCAGGCTGTACCACAAACAGGATCAGAGGAGGGACTCCGAATGCTGTAGAGGGGCTCTGCTCATGCAGGGGCACCCTCTCACATAAGAACCAAGCACTCTGCCTTCAGGATTGGTAAGGCCTGCCATAGGAGTGACTTATAGGTTTATATGTGTGTGCAATGGTAGTGATATAGGTAGCCTATACCACTGTAAGGGGTGCATGCACCACCTTACCCAGGCTGCAGTAGCAGACCTGTGGTGTCATTTTGGATGGCCTTCCAGGGGTGGCACAATACATGCTGCAGCCCCTGGTAGGCCTCTGAGGTGCCTATGCCCTGGGTACATAGTATACCATATACTAGGGACTTATAAGGGCACTCCAGATTCCAATCAGAGATGTGCCTAAGGCACATGGAAACCATTTTAGAGAGGAAGCAGCTAGGCTGGGGTTCTGATTAGCAGGGCCCCAGCCAGACTAAAGTCGAAAAACAGTGAAGCATCAGCAAAAAGTGGGGCTACCCATGTGAAGCAGATCCTACTCTCCTACACAACCCCCCCAAACGTAGGGACATTAAACTAACCTTGACCAGTTGAGTCTTCATGTTCTAAGTGGAAGTACCTAGAGAGTCCATCTGCATTGGCATGGTTACTCCCAGGTCTATGTTCCACTGTAAAGTCCATCCCCTGTAGGGAAATGGACCACCTAAGCAGTTTGGGGTTTTCACCCTTCATTTGTTTTAGCCATAGGAGGGGCTTGTGGTCTGTTTGAACAAGGAAGTGAGTACCAAACAAGTATGGCCTCAACTTCTTCAGAGCCCAAACCACAGCAAAGGCCTCCCTCTCTATGGCTGACCAACGTTTCTCTCTAGGGGTCAGCCTTCTGCTAATAAAAGCTACTGGCTGATCCTGACCTTCATCATTCAATTGTGACAGTACAGCCCCTACCCCCAATTCAGATGCATCTGTTTGGACAATGAACTTCTTGGAGTAATCAGGACTCTGGAGAATGGGAGCAGTGCACATGGCCTGCTTCAGGTCATCAAATGCCTTTTGACAGCTAGCTGTCCACTGAACCTTTTTGGGCATTTTCTTGCAAGTTAAGTCATTCAGGGGTGTCACTATTGATCCATACCCCTTGACAAATCTCCTATAGTACCCAGTCAGGCCTAAGAAGGCTCTCACCTGAGTCTGGGTAGTTGGAGCAACCCAGTCCATGATGGTCTGGATTTTGCTCTGCAATGGTTGAACCTGGCCTCCACCCACAAGGTGGCCCAGGTACACAACCTGACTCTGCCCTATCTGGCACTTGGTGGCCTTGATAGTGAGGCCTGCCTTTTGCAGGGCCTCCAAATCATTTCTGAGGTGGACCAGGTGATCCTCCCAGGTGGAGCTAAAGACAGCAATATCATCTAGATATGCTGCACTGTAGGCCTCCAGACCTGTAAGGACTGTATTCACCATCCTCTGAAAAGTGGCAGGTGCATTCTTCAGACCAAAGGGCATTACCACAAATTGATAATGCCCACTAGGGGGTGAGAATGCTGTTTTTGGCTTTGCATCATCAGCTAGTCTGATCTGCCAGTAGCCAGCTATCAGATCAAATGTGCTTAGATACTTGGCTGAGGCCAAAGTGTCTATTAGCTCATCTGCCCTAGGTATTGGATGGGCATCAGTCCTAGTGACTGCATTGAGACCCCTGTACTCCACACAAAACCTCATCTCTCTTTTCCCACCACTGGTGTGAGGTTTTGGCACAAGGACCACTGGACTAGCCCAAGGGCTATCTGAGGGTTCAATAACTCCCAAATCCAACATTTTCTGGACTTCTGTCCTGATACAGTCCCTGACATGGTCAGGTTGCCTATAAATCTTATTTTTAATAGGCAGACTGTCCCCAGTGTCCACTTCATGAATGCACCAGGTGGTCTGACTTGGAGTCAGAGAGAACATATGTCTGTACTGATTGAGCACTTGTCTACAATCAGTTTGCTGCTGAGCAGTGAGGCTGCCTGCCAAGGCTACACCGTCCACTGACCCATCATCAGGGTTCTGTGAGAGCAGGTCAGGGAGTGGGTCACTCTCATCCTCCTGGCCCTCATCAGTAGCCATGAGCAAGCCCATGTCTGCCCTGTCCACATATGGTTTCAATCTGTTGACATGGAGAACCCTGTGGGGACTCCTGGGTGTTCCTAGGTCTACTAAATAGGTGACCTCACCCTTCTGTTCAACAATGGTATGGGGTCCACTCCACTTGTCTTGGAGAGCTGCTGGGGCCACTGGCTCCAGCACCCACACCTTCTGTCCTGGCTGGTAAACAGTCAGTACAGCCTTTTGGTCATGCCAGGCTTTTTGCAGTTCCTGGCTTGCCTCAAGGTTTTTAGTTGCCTTTTTCATGTATTCAGCCATCCTGGAGCGGAGACCAAGTACATAGTCCACTATGTCTTGCTTTGGGGGCTTGAGAGGTAACTCCCATCCTTCCTTGACCAAGCACAATGGACCCCTGACAGGGTGACCAAACAAAAGTTCAAAAGGGCTGTAGCCAACCCCCTTTAGAGGCACCTCCCTGTATGCAAATAAAAGGCAGGGCAAGAGTATGTCCCATCTTCGCCTAAGCTTTTCTGGGAGCCCTTTAATCATGCCCTTTAAGGTTTTGTTGAATCTCTCAACTAAACCATTGCATTGTGGGTGATAGGGTGTGGTGAACTTGTAAGTCACTCCACACTCCTTCCACATTGCCTTCAAGTATCCAGACATAAAGTTTGCACCCCTGTCTGATACAACCTCCTTAGGGAAGCCCACTCTTGAGAAAATTCCCAGGAGGGCTCTTGCCACCACAGGTGCTGTAGTGGTCCTAAGGGGAATAGCCTCTGGGTACCTAGTGGCATGGTCCACCACCACCAGGATAAACCTGTGCCCAGATGCTGTTTGGGGATCCATGAGACCAACAATATCAATCCCCACTTTCTCAAAGGGAACCCCCACCACAGGTAGTGGTATCAGGGGGGCATTTGTAGTGCCACCTGCCTTGCCACTGGCCTGGTAGGTTACACAGGAGCGACAAAACTCCTTGGTGTCTTCAGACATGTGGGGCCAGTGAAAGTGAGGGACAATCCTGTCCCAAGTCTTGTTCTGGCCCAGGTGACCTGCTAAAGGAATGTCATGGGCTAGGGTCAATAGGAAACCACTGAACTTCAGAGGTATAACCAACCTCCTGGTGGCACCAGGCTTGGGGTCTCTACACTCTGAGTACAAGAGTCCATTATCCCAATACACTTTATGGGGACCACTAGCATTTCCAGCAGCCTCAGCAGCAGCTTGCTGTCTGAGGGGTTCAAGAGAGGGGCAGCTCTGCTGCTCCTGGCTCAGATCTGACCTGGAAGGGCCCCTGTCCCCAAGAACTCAACCTGGTCAGGCTCAAGCTCCTCTGGGACAGTTCCTTCCTCAGGACTGAGATCATCCCCCTCAAGAGACTGATCTTCCTTCTGAGCCAAGGGGAAGGCACTGCCTTAACCCTACTACTCCTCCTCTTGGATGGCACTTGGTCCATTTTTCCAGGATCCAAGGCCTGTTCAGTGTTAGACATTTTGCTCTGTGACCTGGTCACAGCAAACACATCTGCAGGGATCCTCAGCATTTCTGCATGGGTCCTGAGCTCCACTTCTGCCCAAGCTGAAGTTTCAAGATCATTGCCAAGCAAGCATTCCACTGGTAGGTTTGCACTCACCACAACCTTCTTAAGGCCAGTTACCCCTCCCCAGGAGAAGTTAACAACTGCCAGAGTATGGTCTGTTCTGACATTGCTAGCATTGGTCACTTGGTACATTTCACCAAGTATAATCTGCCCAGGATCCACAAGGTCTTGTGTCACCATGGTGACACTTGCCCCTGTGCCCCTAAATGCCAAAGCCTCTTTTCCATTGATTAAGGGCTGTTGCCTGTACTTGCCCAGATTACTGGGACTCACAGAGGAGGTCACATCCATGCCTCCATCACAGACTAGGACAGCCTGAGTAAGTTCTCTGACTAGGCCAGAGCTCATCTCATTACCCAGGGTCAACCCTACTAAACCCTTGGCCTGTGTACTCCCACCACCAATTGTAACTGCACTAGGGGGAACAGGTGCCTTAGGGGCATTGGTGGGGGCTGGAATAGAGTCTTTGGACTTGGTGCAATCACTGGTCCAGTGTGTCTTTTGCTTACAGACTTTGCACCATGGTTTCTTTTGGCCTTTTCCCTTGTTAGACTGTGAATCCCCACCTGAAGAAGATTTTTGGGTGCCTTGTGAAGACTTCTGGTCTTTACCCTTCTCCCCACTCTTATCAGAGTTTTTAGAATCTTGCTTCTTAGGGTCACCACCTTGGTTTGTACCTTCTGCCTCACCCTGGTTCTGACCCATTTGTCTGCCTTCTTTCCCAATTCTTGGGGAGAGGTCAGATCAGAGTCCACCAGGTACTGATGCAACAGCTGATTTTGACAGTTATTAAGAATCTGCTCCCTCATGATAAGATTGTACAATCCTGTGAAGTCACATACCTTACTGCCCATCAACCAACCTTCCAGAGCCTTAGCAGAACAATCCACATAGTCCACCCAGTCTTGAGTCTGTGCTTTTTGGATATCTCTGAACTTTAACCTGTATTGTTCAGTGGTTAGGCCTAACCCCTCAATCAGAGCACTCTTCAAGACTTTGTAATTGTCAGCATCCTCCTCTCTAACAGTGAGGAGCTTATCTCTACCTTTGTCTGCAAAGGAGAGCCACAAGATTGCTGCCCACTGCTCCTGAGGGACCCTCTGTACTTTACAGGCCCTCTCCAGTGCAGTTATCCATTTGTGGATGTCATCCCCACTCTGGTAGGGAGGGACAATCTTGCTCAGGTTTCTATGGTCGTAAGACCTTTCCCTATCTCTGGGGAAATTGCTGCCACCATGGGACTCTAGTCCCAACTTTTTCTTTGCCTTTCAAGCTCTAGGGACTCCCTGTCTATAGCCAACTGCTCTCTTCTGAGTCTCAACTGAGCTTCTCCATACTTGAGCAGTCTCTCTTTCCTCTCACTGGAGGATTCCCTCCTATGAGAGGAAACAGAGGTCCCTACTGAGGTGTCAGAGTGGTTAGACTCCTGAGAAGGAGATCTAGGCCTTCTGGGCACACTCACAACTCTTCCTGGGGGACAAAGGGGAGGTCATTCTGATCCTCCTCCTCATCCTCAGGAGTAGCTGCATTTTCCAGGTCAAGGTCATTGTCACCTTCCTGGCCAGTTTCAGAGGTTGGGTCCTGGTTATTTTCATCCCTGGCCCCTTCCTCATCTTCTGCCCCACCCTGTCTGCCTACCCCTTCTGACCCTGGTAGTCTTCTGAGATCATCCAGCAGGAGTACCTCTATGAGGCGTTGGGTGTTGGCACTTTTGCCTGTCTTCAGTTTCCTAGCAGTGCTTAAGGCTCTCAATTCCAAGAATGGGAGATTATCATACTTGGAGGGAAGAAGCCCATTGACTTCTGGCTGGGACCCACTGGTTCCTGGCCCTGAAGACATTACTAGTGTGGTGTGGTGTATGCACTACCTACTCTAGTGTGGCCTACTAAACTCTCTTGAGTTGTAGAAAGGGTGTGCTATCCCTTAACACACAACTCTAAGTTCAGTAGAACTTACTGTATCCTAAGCTTGTTTTATATGTACCTAAGGTACCCTTAGTCGTTTTCAGTTGATCAATTCAATTGAGATTATCTGGTAACACAATAGAAAGCTGGAATCCCACACGCTGCACACCAATGTGAGAAGTTGGCCTGGTATATGCTGTCCACTAATTATAGTGGGCACCTTGCACCAGTCCAAACAACCCCTTATTGGAGATAGGTTAAAGACAACCTTTATTGAAAGCTATCCTAGTGGTAGCTATGGAGAGCAGCCTTCAGGCTAAGTCTTGAAGGAATGTAAAGCAGCTTGTTTTACCAGTCTATAATCTCTTGAGTGACCAAATGAAAGAGGACCACACCCGGTATATATATAAAATATATGTATTTAGTCTTAAACACACCCCTCTAGTCTCTTTATGAGGCTAGAGTTCGAAGTACATAAGTTACAAGTCAGTTATCAACAGTAATAGCACAAATACACGTTTGAGCCCTAGGGGCGTACCAAACCATATACCAATAAAGTGGTATAAGAACCACGACTGAGCTAGACACAAGGCCTAGAGCCTGTAGAAGTGCTTGGCCCTCAAGGAACCACCCAAGGTAGTGACACAGGGAACCCACGGGGGACGCGTGCAGTGTGAGAACACAGCCGCGAGCCACCGTTGACTTCTATGGGGATTGTCGCGGTTGGAGTTTTAAAGAAAAAGGACACTTAGAGGAGGACTTGGAGCAAACCCCTTTAGAACTAGGTTGTTCTAGAGTCTATACCCACGGGAGCACCGGAGTACTCGAGTTACCTCACCCAGGGAAGCCGGGTGCATAGGTGTCTTTCGGGGTCGGGTTTCGTCGTCGTTTTCAATGGCGATCTGCTGCAAAGTGCTGCTGGCGACCAAGTCGAAAGTGTTCGGGTGGATCCAAGGGTGGATCGAAGATCTGAAGAACCTGAAAGCAGAGGGGACAGAGTCTAGGTCACTAGCCAGTGACCAGGTAGGCGATGAGCAGATGCCCACCGATGTCGGGTGCTTCAGGTAGGTTAACGGTCGTCTTGACTCTTCAGCCACGAGGTCCAGGAGGCGTCGACGACGACCAGGAGCTGAATTCGAGCTGTCCCACGACGTGTGTCGATTGCAGGGGTGTCGGCGACCGGATTGGCCCCAACAAGCCTTGGCAACGGCAAGTCACGTGGAAATAGAAGAAGGACGGTGATACAGACCAGCAAGGTCTGAGGGACTCACCCAGCGAGGGTAAGTCAGGGCACGTCTGGAGCAACCAGTGAAGCCCAAGCAGAAGAAGAGTTGCCTTCGGGAGGGCCCACTAGCCAACGGACTTGCGACCGCGAAGGAGCCTCGAGTGGACGCACTTGGAGCTGGCTCACAGGACACTCGTGGAGTGGAGGCCAGTGATCTTCGGTGCAGTCGGTGCTGGAGGCGGGGGCTACTCGGAGCCCAAAGCACAACTTCGTGGGAGACCAGGAAGAGGATGCACTTGCAAAAGTACTCGGTGTCCAGGGGTCACGGTTCCACGTTACCCACGACAGCTACGGGCCTCAGCTTTGCTGGGGACTCAGGGCAGCCTCGGGGAAGTCTGGAAATCCACCTCTGGTGATGCAAAGACTTCAGGCGTCCGGCGGGAGCTTCAGCGATGCAGACCGGACAATTGCTTCTTAGGTGCCTGCCAAGCAGGGGAGTCACTCCTTGACCCCAAGGGAGATTCTTCAGTCCTCTAATCTTCAGGTAGAGCGTCGAAGGTCCAGGATTCAGTGTCAGAGTTTCGTCCAGGGTAATCTAAAGTCCTAAGGACTGGGGTCCCATACTTACACTAGGTTAGGGGGTTGGACATACTCTGGGGACCCACCTATGGGAGGGTCAGGGAAGAGGGGTGGTTACACCCATTCCCTTTGTCCAGTTTCGCGCCAGAGCAGGGGCAGGTAGCCCCTGCAACCGGTTTGAACTGGCATATGCACAGGGACACCAATTGTGCCCCCAGTGCAGGACTTAAAAGCACCAGAGGGTGCTCCCGCCCAGCCCCAATACACACTATCCTGTCGACAGGAAACCTATTGTCCAGGCCTCCCCTGCCGGAGTTTCAGTCAGCAGCAGGAGGCCAGACCCGTGTCTGTGGCAGCGGCATCCATTTTGTGATGCCAGGGCTCTGGAAAGAAGTTACCGGGTAGCCCGGTGTGTACATGTCTCTCCCTCTAGAAGGGTGGGATGCTACCCCCGCCGCCAGGACTGGCGGGGGGTAGTATTCCAAGATGTTTGACACCAAACACGACATGTTTTGGTGCAGCCAGTCCAAAGTTAGCATTGTACCGCGAGGATATAATGCACTTAAGAGTATATGGTCAGGCTGTACCACAAACAGCATCAGAGGAGGGACTCTGAACGCTGTAGAGGGGCTCTGCTCATGCAGGGGCACCCTCTCACATAAGAACCAAGCACTCTGCCTTCAGGATTGGTAAGGCCTGCCATAGGAGTGACTTATAGGTTTATATGTGTGTGCAATGGTAGTGATATAGGTAGCCTATACCACTGTAAGGGGTGCATGCACCACCTTACCCAGGCTGCAGTAGCAGACCTGTGGTGTCATTTTGGATGGCCTTCCAGGGGTGGCACAATACATGCTGCAGCCCCTGGTAGGCCTCTGAGGTGCCTATGCCCTGGGTACATAGTATACCATATACTAGGGACTTATAAGGGCACTCCAGATTCCAATCAGAGATGTGCCTAAGGCACATGGAAACCATTTTAGAGAGGAAGCAGCTAGGCTGGGGTTCTGATTAGCAGGGCCCCAGCCAGACTAAAGTCGAAAAACAGTGAAGCATCAGCAAAAAGTGGGGGTACCCATGTGAAGCAGATCCTACTCTCCTACAAGGTCACAAAAAGTAACTGATGTCTGTGCTGGGGTGTCGCTTATATAGGCACTACGATTGTCACTGTCGGCATATACGCCAACTCCGACGTGGAGCCGAAAGACACCACCTACCAGCACGCAGAAGTACTGCTAAAAAGTTTCCAGATCCCGTCTGACGCCTAGGGAATAGTCTAAGGTAAGGAATCTGCGACTTCATAGAGTCACTACCAGATAAGGCGTTACCAAAAGTAAGTAACTCGTTCATCACCACCATTGTCACTACCACTATCTCAACCATCACTTTTGCTAACATCACCACCACTATCACCAGCATCACTACTAATGCCACGATCACCTACTGCACCTCTACAAACCTCCTTACCTCTATCATCACCATCACCACCACTACCACTGTCGCCACTAGCACTATTACCACCAGTAACATAATGACAAACACCCCTACTACTATCACCATTCATTCTGCTGCCACTATCACCACTACTGCCACCATAGCCACTACTACTACAACCACCATTGTCACTACCACTTTTTAGCACTACCATACCACTGTGTTCTTCTGTGCTTGTGTAAGAGCTTTACCATTACAACCTCAACCATTTTACTATAGCTACTTGTCACACCCCCACAATCAGCACCATTCCCACCACCACCACCACCAATATTGATACCACAATACCATCACCATGATTACCACCACTACCAACATTACCACCTCCACTACTACCACTGTAACATTCATTGACACCAACATTTCTCTTCCAGGGGATACTCATCAAAGTCATAAGCACTGAATAGTCCCGCCCACGTGCGGGGACCCCGGAGCAATAGCCAATAATATGCATATATCTACATATATATACACATAAATACCCATATATATATAGATAATATGCATTATATACATATGCAGCCTGAAAACATGTTACTAGGCTCAAAAACTGCCGCCATTACATTGTAAATCTTTTACCTTGAAAATATAAAGACATATAAGTCATAATATACTTATGATACATATAAAGAAAACTGCTTTGAGTTTGCTTTAAAAAACACAACCTTTATTTTCAAAGGTAAAAATGTAAGATCATAGAGGCAGATTAGCCTAGAAGCTGCATAGAAAACAATTGAAAAATTGGCGCCGTGCCTTTAAGACCCCAGGAACCCCCAGGCTCCCATCATGCACCACAGGTGACAGTTAGGTCAGTTCTTTTTTCCGGCTCCTTCTATGAGGATCCTGGAGCATTGAGCTCGCCAGTTAGTGATTTTTTATCACTTTTTTCTGGTTTTCAAGTGAACTTTGTTAGTTTCACTCGACGTCTTTAGTACTTGTCTATCTAATACTACTATTTTTTCTGACTTTTGGCTATTTTTTCCAGTCATAATGCCGGCCTTATTTAATAAGTGCCCGGCCTGTGGAAAAAAGATGGCTAAGTCAGACCCTCACTCGGTCTGTATTGCTTGTTTACCTTCATCTCACAAGCCAGACCAGTGTTACCACTGCAGCAAGTTTTCAAGAAGAATCCTTAGGGAAAGGGAGAAGATTAAGCTGCACTCCATGCAGGAGAGAAGAAAAGAAGCAAGTGGGCGAGAAGAACATCCTCCAAGGAAGCCCTCCTCTCAACCAAGATTGGAGCGCAAAGAGAAAGGTGAGAAAAGGAAACATCAGTCTCATACGCCGTCGAGGGACAGATCGACATCCAAAATACCTTTGTGCTCCGAGTCGGCGTCGAAATCGACGTCGAGACGTCCTTCGCCGTCGAAACATCTGATTTCAGGTGAGAAGACCCATAAGACGAAGTCGACACCAACGCGTAGGCGGTCCAAGTCTGGCTCGCCTACGACGTCAAGAGGCCGGGGCTCGACGTCGGCACATCAACGTCGAAGCCCGCCACCGAGAGGGTCAACGGCGACGTCGAGATCACCAACGACGTCGAGAGGGCAAATTGCATCGACGTCGAGCCGACCACCGAGGGCTTCGACGCCGGTGATACACAGGCTGTCGCCGTCGAGACGCATGACGTCGACGCATCCGTCGCCAAGGAGGTCGACGTCGAGGAGATCGCCGTCGAGGATATCGACGTCGAGGTCTCGGAAAACACCCTCTGGGTCTAGACGAAGAAGATCGCGATCTAGGTCGACGTCGAGAAGGTCGACGTCGAGGAGATCACTATCCAATCCCGGATCTCCTCCTGCAAAGAGACCTAGGGCGACGTCGGGAGACCGCTCGACGCGGGACGCCCAGGTGGTGACGTCAAGGAGTGCTTCTTCCTCCCCAGGACTTCAGATAGTGCAAGTCTCTCCTGAACACTCGCCAGGACCGTCACCAACCCCTCCAACTAATATCTCCCCGAGATGGCTAGGGGAAATAAGGGAGTGGAAGATCCGCAGAGTTACAGGACTGCCACGTTCCTCTACAAGATCCAGATCGCCTATGATTCAGTCAGTACACTCATCTGCAAGACATGAGCAACAGGCCACTCCACAAAGGTCCCCACCTTTCAGAAGGCGCTTGTCACGTTCTCCTAGGAGTCGGGCATCCAGATCTCGACACCGTTCTCCTAGAAGACGAAGCCATAGATCTTCTTCGTGGTCTTCAGACTCCAAGGCTGATTACTCTCCTACTCTTTCTTCCTCTCCTCCGAGTAGAATATCACCCATTGATGATATCCTGACCTTCAATGAGGTTCTCTGTCGAGGAGCTGCGAAGCTTCAGATTGAAATGCCTGTTTCCACCACCAAGACATCAGTCATCTTTGGGGGGCGTGACGCGCACGCAGACAAGATGGCCGCATCTGCTTAAGCTCCGGAGAGCCTCAGTGAGGCCGTCCGGTTTTCCAGTGAACGGAGTCCTGGAAGGGCGGTTTTAACGATAGATATCGGCAGCGGAAAGTAGCGAGGGCACTCAGGAGAATTTGCGGCGCATTTGGAGCGCTTTTGGTGCCTTTTCCAGCAGCATCTGTGTTCTCCTCAGGGTGGCGCCTAAGATGGCGGCGGCGCGAGGAACACGGGCGCATTAACCCTCACAACTTGGAGATTCCAGGGTACAGCGATTGACAAAGTAAGAGCGCTTCGCCTGAATCGCATACCACGCTGCTGCTGAAGGATAATATATGCTCTGAGGCATTTGAAGCTAAAGTCCATTCAGATGAAGTTTCTTTTAAGCAGCGCTGAGAGGCTGTATGTGTAAACTGACAGTGGCTGCTTATGGGAAGTTCTGCTTACCCTGAGGGGATCTCCAGGGGTCAAAAGAATGCGAATATTTGCAGCGTTGTTTCACCTGTAAATAAAGCGCTGTTCTTTTCTGAGGCGATATGTTTCTCCTGAGCGGCAACACATTTAATATGGAAGCTCCTTGAATGTGCGCTGATGTGCGATGTTGTTCTCTTCACCAGCTATGTGGAGCATTGTTTTAACACAGGATCATCAACAACCCTTTTGCGCTTAAAACCTGACTGGAAGTTCATAAGGTGTACTGCGATGATAACCTTGTCTACCAGTTTTGGAGTGGCAGAGGATTAATACCTACTCCTCAATGAGCTGGTTTTGCTACGGTGATTTTCTGCAGCTGCACCTGTTTCCTCTACCACTATCGCGGGTTGGACACTAGTCTCTCAGTGGCGCACACTTATTTAAGTGCTCTTTAACCACGAGGTAGAGGTTGCTATCTGTCTGGACAGTGACTTTTTGTAGGGCACAGTTTATGTGTTTGGTCATTGTTCTTTGTCCTCTGAGGGACTTGTTCCGCCATATTTCCAGGTAACGCTCTGGTGGTCTGGAACAGGGAGTGGTTGGTAGTGCTGTTTTTCTTTTCACCTATATTTGTCTTTTCCAATGGCAGATAATATGGGCCTCCCTGTTAAAGATAAGGATGCAAAAGGTGCTCTTAAGAGATCTAAACAAACGTCTCCCCTGCCAGAGGTAACATCTAAAGATTCTACTACTACTTTAGACACAATACTTCTACGTCTAAATACGGTTCATGATATTGCGCAGAGTACTAAAACAAATACAGATCTACTTCAGGTTGAAGTTGCGGCGATTAGAAGTGACTTCAAAAGTTTGTCATTACGTGTCTCAAATGCAGAATCTCGCATAAGCGCAGTTGAGGACATATCTCATCAGCAGACCAGGCAGGTACAGAATTTGGAGCGCTCTATGGCTTCTTTGCGGAGGGACCTTACAGAACAGGAAGATACGAATCGTAGGAGTAACCTACGTATTTTTGGTCCACCAGAAGATGCGGAGAAAGGTGCTCCTTCAATGCTTGAGTTTCTGCTGGACTGGATCCCTACGGTTCTCCATATCTCTTTTCAGAAAGACTTTGAAATGGAACGGGCTCATAGAGTTCCCTCTTTTCGCCCTAAGTCCTCGCCGCATCCTAGGCCTATAGTGTTCAAGCCTTTACGACACCAACACTCAGAACTTATTTTGTCTCAGATGAGGAAGATCAGATCGATCACATGGGAAGGCCACAGGATTGCTATATCTCAGGATTTTGCTAGAGATACTGTCATCAGGAGAAAGGGTTTTTTAAACCTTCGGCGGAGACTTTTGGACATGAACATTCCTTTTTCCTTCGCTGGTCCCTCACGATTCAGAATAACTGTTAAAGGTCGATCTCAAATTTTTTATGAACCATCAGAGTTAACAACTTTTTGGGATAATCAATCTGAATCGCGAATGGAATCTGACTCTCCCTCAGTCTCCTCTGGTTCTTGAAGGGATCATTGCTTTTATGGCTGGACTCTAGTATTTTCTGTGCCTATTTTTCCTCTTATAGGTTTTGAGGCTTCTTTTTCCTGTGGGAAGTTGGAGGTTCCCTTACTTCATCCACGGTTATGGGCCCTTCAAGTTTATCTTTATCTTTTTTCTTTTTTGTGTATTAACCTTTCCTTGCAGGTTCATCTTTCCGCTTATATCTTATAACGATATCTTTTTTGAGGGAAGGTTGATGTATAATAAGATTAGGCCCTTCTCTTAGTGTTCTTTATTCAAGATATATTAATTGCCTTTTGTAGGTATGTTCCATTAATTCCTTTTCCTTTGCAGGTTTTTAAATGAAGCAGTTATAGTAATTTCCTCATTTCATTGTGTATTGATAGCTGGTGTGATGCTCTTACAGTTCTCATTATCTAGTTCCATAGCGTAATTTATTTCCTAGGTATGGCTGAGGATTACTATGTGGCTGCTTATCTAAACATTAACTGTTTTTTAGGTGATATGTTTATTGTGACAGCTGGATGCCCTTGTAGAATCCTTTTTTCCGCAGGCGTTAAGAGTGTATCTATTTAACTCTTTCTTAGATATGTATTTTATAGTATTTGTATGACACGTAAAATGTGACTCGCTATTCAGGTTTTTATCAAATGGTAATGTTGCGAGTATACTCATTAATTCTTGCTAGTCGTCTTCCCTTTTTTTATCAATCATAAGGGTGTTCACTCATATCCTGGATTAATTTCTTATTGTAGGAATAATATAGTACATGTTAGCTGTTTGTAATTTGTCTGATGTTTATTTACACAAACATTGTGTAACCTATAATAATGAATGGATTATGTTATATACTGTTTATACCCTATCCCTTCTATGGCTAGTGGTAAACAATGGCCTCTTCTTGAAGGGATCATTGCTTTTATGGCTGGACTCTAGTATTTTCTGTGCCTATTTTTCCTCTTACAGGTTTTGAGGCTTCTTTTTCCTGTGGGAAGTTGGAGGTTCCCTTACTGCATCCACGGTTATGGGCCCTTCAAGTTTATCTTTATCTTTTTTCTTTTGTATATTAACCTTTCCTTGCAGGTTCATCTTTCCGCTTATAACTTATAACGATATCTTTTTTGAGGGAAGGTTGATGTCAAATAAGATTAGGCCCCTCTCTTAGTGTATTTTATTCAGGATATATTAATTGCCTTTTGTAGGTGTGTTCCATTAATTCCTTTTCCTTTGCAGGTTTTTAAATGAAGCAGTTGTAGTAATTTCTATTTCCTCATTTCATTGTGTATTGATAGCTGATATGACGCTCTTACAGTTCTCATTATCTAGTTTCATAGCGTAATTTATTCCCTAGGTATGGCTGAGGATTACTATGTGGCTGCTTATCTAAACATTAACTGTTTTTTAGGTGATATGTTTATTGTGACAGCTGGATGCCCTTGTAGAATCTTTTTTTCCGCAGGCGTTAAGAGTGTATCTATTTAACTCTTTCTTAGATATGTATTTTATAGTATTTGTATGACACGTAAAATGTGACTCGCTATTCAGGTTTTTATCAGATGGTAATGTTGCGAGTATACTCATTCATTCTTTCTAGTCGTTTTCCCCTTTTTTATCAATCATAAGGGTATTCACTCATATCCTGGATTAATTTCTTATTGTAGGAATAATATAGTACATGTTAGCTAATTTGTAATCTGTCTGATGTTTATTTACACAAACATTGTGTAACCTATAATAATGAATGGATTATGTTATATACTGTTTATACCCTTTACCTTCTATGGCTAGTGGTAAACAATGGCCTCTTTGGCTGCTACTTCATGTTCCCCCCAAATATGGTTCTGGTCTCTTATAGACTTCCCCTGGTGGGGTTATTCTTTTTATTTTTGCAGTTTGTGTTTTTCTCCTCACCTTTTCTTTCTCTCTTCCATTTCTGTTTCTTTCTTGCTGTACTGAGTTCTTTCTTCCTACGGACTTCAGCCTTATTCTCTTACTTTTATGTGTATAAGTCTTCTTCCCGTGTCGTCCATCTCATGCAATATACATCCCTTAGTGTTTTTCATTTACTGACTTTTCTTATCTTTACTGATCTCCCTTATTCATGGCTGGCTTAAATGTGATGTCACTTAATGTGCGTGGTTTGAACCACCCAGTAAAGAGATCAAAAATTTTGGATTACTGCAAAGGCCTTTCTACTGATATTGTGTTATTGCAAGAAACTAAGATAGCGTATAAGGAGGCTTTATTCTTGCGTAAGCAATGGGTTTCTGATGTGTTGTGCTCAGAGGCTTTTGGGAAGAGGAACGGGGTGGTTACTCTTATTTCTAAAAATTCGGGATTGTCCATTGTCTCGGCTGAACATGATCTTGAAGGTAGGTGGCTGCTTACGCAATTGTCTAATGGGTCATCTGATCTCTATATTATGAATATATATGCTCCCAATAGTGATGACCCTTCTTTCTGGCGAACAATAACCAAGAAGCTTTCCGAAATACCTATTAGTGATAAAGTGATTGTCGGGGGAGATTTCAATCTGCCAATGGATCCTATCTTGGATAGATATTCTGCATTCCGTTTCCGTCCTCCCAGGGCGCACAAACAAATGCTTAACATGTGTTCTTCCCAACGACTCATTGATGTGTGGAGAATGCATAATCCCACTGGCAGTGACTTTACCTTTTTCTCTTCTCCTCACTCTAGCTTCTCTCGCATTGATTATCTCTTGGTTCAAGCAAATATGTTGAAACATACTACAAATGTGATAATCCACCCTATAGTTGTCTCTGATCATGCCGCAGTCTCTTTCACTCTTCTTAATCTCACAGAAAGTCGCGGACCGCGTACTTGGCGTCTCAATACAGAAATCTTACAGGACGACAAAGAGGTTGAGTTGCTTGATGCAGCTATACATAATTTTTTCCGAGAGAATGAATTATCCGTGACATCTCCTGTAGTATTATGGGATGCTTTCAAATGTACCCTTAGAGGCAACATTATTCAAACTATGGCACGAAGAAACAGTATTATTAAAAAGAGCTTCTCTCGATTACAGACAACATTAAACAAAAAGAATCATTGTATAGAGGTTCTAAAGATAAAGTGATACTGCAAGAAATCAAAAATCTTAAATATAAGTATAATTCTATCTTGACCAAGAGGGCACACATTGGGGTACAATTACAAAAATCAAAACGCTTGTTACTAAAAAACCGAGCAGGTAAAGTTCTGGCAGCTACTTTAAAATTTCAGGACACTAGTGTTCGATCAACTCAGATTACCTGTATCACAGACACGGCGGGTACGCGGAAATTCTTGACTAAAGATATTTTGGAGGTATTTCGTGACTTTTACTCTAATTTATACACCCCTGAACACCAATCTTCTTTAGCGCAGTGCCAACAATTTCTGACTTCTATTCCTACTAGTACCATTGCCGACACGGATATTGTTTCTCTAAGCAAACCGATTGAGTCTGAGGAAATTGTTCAAGCCATTAAGGCAACTAGATCAGGGAAAGCGCCAGGACCGGATGGTTTTTCTATAGAGTTTTTTAAAAAATGTAGTTCTTCTCTAGTACCACGTCTGCAACAGGTTTTTGATGCCTTTGTTTCTTCTGGGAAGGTTTCGGGTTCGGCAACGGAGGCTACTATAGTGGTTATTCTCAAAGAAGGTAAGGATCATTCGGACCCTAAAAATTTCCGCCCAATCTCTTTGCTAAACATGGAAGCAAAAATTTTTGCTAAAATTTTGGCAAAACGATTAGAGTCTCATTCCTACTCTCATTCATCCCTCCCAGACGGGTTTTGTCAAGGGAAGATTAGCTAGGGATAATATCCGCACTTTCTGCCATATCTTAGAGAAGGCTAAGAGTTCTAGTTCGCCGGCGGCAGCTATTGCGCTTGACGCCGAGAAAGCTTTCGATAAGGTCTTGTGGCCTTTTCTTCAGGCTGTACTTCAATCCCATAACCTGGGGGATGCATTTATTGGTATGGTTATGTCCTTGTATACTCAACCTAAGGCTAATATTAGAATTAATGGAATTACCTCACCCTTCTTTGATCTAGGCCAGGGCACTCGACAAGGTTGTCCATTGTCACCACTTCTTTTTTTATTGTCTATTGATCCGTTGCTTCGCCTACTTAATCTTAACCAGGACATCCGGGGTTTCAATTTGGTTCACAGCGCATTAAAACAGCTGCGTATGCGGATGATGTTCTTATCTTCTCTGAAGATATAGAAAGAGCAATTCCTGCTATTTCCACTATTATCAAACAATTTTCTCTTGTCTCAGGATATACTTTAAATAGAGACAAAACCGAAATGTTTCCTCTTAATCGGCTGTGCTTTTCTTCTCACATGGGAGATGCAGGATTCAAATGGCAGTCTGAGCGGCTTAAATACTTGGGAATTTGGTTTTCTGCGAATTTATCGGATACTATCTCTTACAATGAATCTCAGGTACTGGATAAAGTTAAAAATTATTGGAGGCTTGGTCGCCTAAGTTCATCTCATGGTGGGGACGGCTCCAGTCATTAAAAATGATGATAACTCCTATTGTCAATTTTGTGTCATCCATGCTCCCTGTAAATCTCTCCTCTTCCTTTTTCATGAGATAGATGTGATCACTTCTAAATTTCTCTGGAGCAACAAACGTGCTAGGATTGCATACAAACAATTAAGGAAATCTTATGATATGGGTGGTTGTAATTTCCCAGATTGGAGTTTATATCAGTCGGCGTTTTAGCCTCTCAGGGGGCCTTATGGTTTCCTTCTGATAATAGACACATTCCACCATGGTTATGTATTGAACAACATTTGTGCTCTCCCTTACCCACCTCAGCTTTGATGACTGCGTCTACATTGACTTTTCCTTTCTCTGGACGTATCATAACAGACACGATTTTAGCATTGAAAAAGATTGATAAGAGAGTTTCTTTACACATTCAAAATTCTAGGTGGTCTTCTTTGTGGCACAATCCCAAGATTAAGATTCAGTTGGACGCGGAGACAAGGTCATATTGGGCCAACAAAGGTGTTGCATTGGTCAAGCATCTTTATAATGCTAACAATGATCCTTTGCCTTTCTCCTCGTTGGCCCCAGCTTATTGTCTTAATTCTATTGATTTCTACTCATTTCTTAAAATTAAAGTAGCTTTGTCCAAGAGTACCTTTCATCCAGATTCGCATATGGTCTCTCTCCTACAGCTTTGGGGTAAGGTAGGACATATGGCTTCTAGGATATATACATTTTTGTTCACTTCTCCGTCATCATCCTCTACTGTCACACAGCTCAAATGGATGCAACATTTTGACGCTGATGTAGTCAAACATATTACATCGGATACTTGGAAAACTATTGGGAAACTCTCCCTACGGAATAAAGTTGCTCCTTCTCTGATTCAATCAAAGTTTTTTACTATCAACCTTCTACATTGGACCCCAGCTCGTCTATATACACTCAAACTTAAAGATGATGATCTTTGCTGGAATTGTAAAAGTGCTGCTGGTACTCCTCAACATATGTTTTTTGAGTGCTCTCTTCTCCATGCGTTCTGGGAACTCATCCATAAGCATTTATTATTAATTTTTGATATTCAATTTGAGCTTTCCTTTCCTTTAGTCTTGTTGGGTCCTTGGGCAGCTCCATCTCCACTTCCTTTAGATGAGTTAGATTTTCAACTCTTGGATTTACTGGTATCCATAGCTGTTAAAATTATTTTGTCAGAATGGAAATCATTTAATGCCTTATCGTATCATACATGGTGGGCATGGGTATCATTTCTCCGTGGTGCTCACACTTCGGTGGAGGAGAAACATTATACTCCCTCCATTTCCTCTGGTGTCTGGAGATCGCTTGATAAATATATCCATTTAGCCTCTCAGGGTCTAATCGCTCAGTACCCCTTTTCTACCGCTGGTTGATTTTCCCTCTTTATTTTACTAAGGCTGGAGTCCCTTTCTCTCTTTCTTTCTTTCTCTCCTCTTCTCTCTTTCTCTCTTTCTCTCTCCCTTTCTCTCTCTTTTTCCATCAGTCTCTTTTCCTCTTTTCCTTTTTCCGCTTACGTTCTCTTTCTTTATTTTCTTTTGTGTGCTCGTCCCTTGCTAGTTAATGTAATACAAATGAATTCACATGAATAGGTTCTTATATTCCTGCTGGTTTTAGATTTTACCCACTATTTATCATATTGCTCATATTTATGTGTTTGTTAACTATTTATTGGTCAAGATGACTTGTATGTATTACATGCTGTAGTACCTTAATTATTTATACTCTCTCTCTTAAATTAATAAAAACTGTTGAACAAAAAAAAAAAGACATCAGTCATCTTTGAAACACTACACCAAAGATCTTCCTCTAGACCATTGCTTCCCCTAGTGCCTGGCCTGCTAGAGCCTGCTCTACAAAAATTCCTTACTCCAGCATCGGTAGGGGCGGGCCCGTCTCGGATCACTAAAAAGTATAAGGCTCCTGAGAGGGACCCCTTCTTTCTGAGGTCTGACCCTCCACCGGACTCAGTTATCGTTTCAGCGGCACGGAAGAATCAGACGGGGGCAGCATCGTCTGCGGTACCCCCAGATAGAGACAGTAAGGCCATGGATTCTGTCGGCAAGAGAATGTGCACTACCTCAGCCTCGTACATGAAGGTAGCAAGTGCCTCGGCCTTACTGGGTCGGTATGACCGCTCTTTGTGGGACTCTCTTTCACGCTTCACCGAGAAGCTCCCAAAGAAGACAAGCAGGATTTCCTGGAAATTCTGCATGAAGGTGGTTTGGTGGCCAACCAAGTCATCAGTGCAGCGGCTGACGCCTCTGATCTCGCTGCCCATGGTTATGCACATGGGATTTGTGCCCGTCGCTCTGCCTGGCTGAGATTGACGGGTTTGAAGCCAGAGGCGCAACATCGGATTCTCAATCTCCACTTCAATGGCACATCGCTCTTCGGCTCTCATGCTGACGACGAAATGTCCAGGATGAAGACCGAACTGGATACGGTGAAGGCGGTTGGGCTCGAGAAGAAGAAGGACTTCAGGCGACGCTACCGCCCTTACGATCGGCGCCAATACCAGCAGAGGGTTCAAACCCCTCAGTGGTCCTCCCAGCAAAATCAAGGAAGATCACAATCCTACCAGCGTCGTCCTGGTAGAGGACGAGGAGGGAACTCCAGACAGTCCACACCTGCTGCCAAGCAACAACAGAAGCAGTGAGTGCTTGCTTCCCCTAACTCCGTTACCCACTCCGGTGGGGGAAGTGTCCGTTTCTACCTGGAAGAGTGGACCAAAATCACACTAGACAAGTGGGTGCTAAATATTGTAAGGAATGGGTATTCCATCAGGTTCAAGTCCCCTCCACCTTCTATTCCTCCTCAAAAGACTTTCATCCATCGCATAAATCTTCTGAGAGACGAGGTGTCCGCTCTACTCCTAAAGGAGGCCATCGAGGAGGTCCCATGGCATCAACATCGACAGGAATCTACTCCCGATATTTTTGGTCCCAAAGAAAGGTCCAAACAAGGAGTTCAGGCCTATACTAGATCTCAGGCTTCTCAACAAGTTCATTCTGAGAGAGAGGTTCAGAATGCTGGCATTACATCAAATAATCCCGCATCTACATCAAGGGGACTGGATGTGTTCCATAGATCTTCAAGATGCCTATTTCCACATCCCAATCTCTCCAAAGCATCGAAAGTTTCTAAGGTTTCGCATCCAGTCAGACCACTTCCAGTTCACTGTCCTGCCCTTCGGTCTGAAGTCTGCTCCTCGCACATTCTCAAAGTGCATGGCAGTAGTAGCTGCTTTCTTGAGGAAGAAACAGATTTTCGTCTATCCTTACCTAGACGATTGGCTTCTCAAGAGTGCGTCTCCAACTCTTCTACAAGAATAACTGGAACACCACTGGATCAACCAGCTGAGGACCCCAAGGCCTCCTACATGGTTAATTTCAGGAGAATCAAATTTAAAACTAATAAACTGGACGACCTACTGGCTGCAGCGAAGGTATTATGGGAACAAAGTGAGGAGGGCAGAAATGAGATAATGCATTGGGAAGAATTTACTAAAACGCTAGGAACAATGCACGCAGCTCGTGCTCTTCCGGCTTCAACGACAAACAGGACCCCAGTCCACCAAGATAAAGACCTTCTCACGACTAAAATTCCACATCTTCGAATTCTTAAGAAAGCAATAAATAAAACATTGCGGGATATTCAGCATATAGGTCACGACTCAAGTCTACAAAGGGAGTTAACAAAACTCAAAGCGGAAAAGAAAAAAATAATCTGGCAGGCAAAAAGGGACTCGAAGAAACTCTTTGGGCTAGACTGCAGCATGATTCGAATTCAAATAATAGCGCGAGATTCTGGCGCACAATAAATAGTCTAGCGAACCCGAACGCCCCAAGAATCAATTCACATCTAACAGAGGAAGCCTGGGCCTCCCATTTGCTTCAACATTTCAATTCTGATCAGCACCAGAGCACTTGCCGAATTTCAGAGGGAAATTCTATCAACCTCAAAGCTATCCCAGGAAACAAGCATTTTTCGTTTTCAACTGACCAGATAAAGGTCAGAATAGCTAAAGGAAAACGGGAAGGCGCTCCAGGTCCAAATGGGATTCCTCCAAGCTTATTTAAAAAAGACCCGGAATATTGGGCTTCCAAACTGCTACCGTTGTTTGCAGAAATCACAGGAGGAAACGTCATCCCGGACTCCTGGAGGGGGTCAATCATATCCCCAATATATAAGAAAGGGGATAAGAACTCAGCCAATAGCTACAGGCTGGTGGCTCTAATTGATATTGAAGCGAAATACTATGCTGGACTAATCCTGGAAGAACTCATTGCTTGGACAGAGGATAAATCAATCATCCCCATCAATCAAACTGGCTTTTGCAAGGGCATGGGAACTACCACAAACATACTTGCCCTGTCATTATTGATGGATAGAATGAAATCAGTAAAACAATCTCTTTTCATATGTTTTATTGACTATTCGTCAGCTTTTGACAAAATCGATAGGAACATACTTTGGCAGAAGCTAATGGGAAAAAAATACCAACTGCTCTCCTCAACCAGCTAATACTCCTCCATACAAATACATGGGTTCAAGTCAAACTAGGAGATGGCAGGTTCGTGTCCCGGAAAATTCCAACAACCATGGGGCTTAAACAGGGGTGCGTTCTGGCACCAACACTTTTCAATCTATATATGTCAGATTTGCCGTCGGAGCTAGACACATGTAATTCGCATGCACCAAATTTAGGAGGGCTGCCACTTTCCAATCTCCTGTACGCAGACGACCTAGTGCTGCTGAGTCGAACCCCCATTGGCCTTCAACATTTACTAGATACAACTAGCAGTTATTCAGCAAATAATGGTCTATCCATCAATTATGACAAAACAAAAGTAATGAGGATTCACCCGAGAAAGGGAACCTCCAAGTTCCGCTGGCATTTGGCCAAATCAACAATCGCAGAGGTAGACCAATACAAATACTTAGGAGTGATTTTAGACAACAGAGGCACATTTAACGCACAAAAAGAAGTCATCAAAAGAAGAGGCAACTCTATTGCCGCCGCAATAAAATCCATTAAGCACACAATTTCCGGTCCAAATCTCACTCCGCTATTACAAGTCTGGCGAGCAAAGCTCATCCCGGCAATCACTTATGGGAGAGAGTGCATGAGGGGAAGAGATGCAGCCACATTAGACAGCACCGTCTCAAGAGCAGCTAGAATGATTTTCGGTCTACCTAAGTACGTTTCACCGGCACAAATAAGGCTGGAATTCGGCCTACAAAGCCAGGAACTAGCTTGTAAAGGAGCCTACGCCAAGAGTTGGTACAGAATCAAAAGAGCTGAAGCAGGAACACTGAATTCTTACCTATGGACCGAAATACAACAAAAGAGGGACTGTGCAGCCATGAGCTATCTGACCGCATCAAAAGACCGCCTAGGACTGGAGGATCTTTGGGCAGCATCAGGGTCTTACCAGAGTTTCAAACAAATTGTAAATAAGACAGTGAAAAAATTATCACTACTAGAAGACAAGGCGGCCCTCACGGAAAGAGCCCATGGATGGTTCGTCGTGCAAAGTTATGAGAAGCCCTCCGCGCAATTCTACCTAGGCATAGGTTTCAACCGGAGGAAGAAAGAAAAATATCTCCATTTCCGTATGGGCATTTTACCATCAGCGCAGCACCTTCCCCCTTGGAAACGGTCGCCGGGCCAGACAACATGCCGCTTATGCAAGGAAGCAAACGAAAGTATAATACACCTTTGTGCATCTGCAGAGAATTACAAGCTGAGCGACGCCAATTACTGAAGCCACACTTTAAAAGTGAGGGATAAGAACATGCAGGCAAGCAGTAATGGTATGCCTCGGAGGAAGGAACATCCAGCTGGCATGTCGCTTTGTACAATTTATGGAAGCGGCAGGGGCGAAACTCGGTCAATAAATTGTTAGAATCATTCATTATCGCATTGCTCCTTAGTATTTGCCTTTACAGGAAATAAGACTACCTCTTTTAAGGACAATTGTTGTAACAATGTGACTTTTAAATGCAACCTATTTCGACTGCAGTCAGAAAGTAACTGGTTTATCGTGTAATTATTGTGTGTTTTATCAAATTTTAATCTTATAGAATTTTATATTTTTTTGAAATGATTAAGATCAGAAAAACTGTCAAGATACAGAACACAAACTTTGTTATTGTAATTTTTGACACTTTCTTTTAAAGCGAAATTGTAAAGGTTTTAATTGACCGGACAATAAACTATTATTATTATTATTATTATTATTAAAAAAACTCTTCTACAGCAGCACCTCTCTTACTGCATTCAACAACTACATCAGCTTGGTCTACACGTAAATTTAAAAAAATCCATCCTCAATCCAACACAGAGGATACATTACCTAGGCGCAACTTTGGATGCAGTAAACGCAAGAGCGTATCCTTCGGAGGAGAGACTATCATCCATTCTCCACAAGTGTCAAACTCTCCTGAAGATACCTCAGCCCACGGCCAGGCAGATCTCATCTCTGCTGGGTTCGATGGCCTCGTGCATTTTTCTAGTTCCAAACGCCAGACTTCACATGAGACCTCTACAGCAGACTCTAGAGGATCAGTGGTCCCAAATCTCCAATCGATGGGAGGACTTTTTAACTCTACCTCTGTCTGTCCGGCTCTCCATCAGATGGTGGATGCGACGGGCTCATCTCATCGTAGGAGTCCCTTTTCAACAGGAACTGCCCAAGCAGACTCTGGTGACAGATGCGTTCCTTCAGGGATGGGGCGCTCATATGGGGCCACTACAGACCCAAGGAATGTGGTCAGAGAAAGAGCAGCTATACCACATAAACATGCTGGAACTCAGAGCGGTGCATCTAGCTCTCAAGGCGTTTTCTCCTTCCATCAAATCGACTGCTCTGCTTGTTCAGACGGACAATACAACAACGATGTACTACCTGAACAGGCAGGGGAGCACCAGGTCCAGACCCCTGTCGCTGGAAGCACAGGCGATTTGGAAGTGGCTTCTGGCTCGAGACATGAAAATCTCTGCAATTCACTTACCAGGCGTCCTCAACATCCAAGCAGACAGCCTAAGCAGGCATTTCGCAGAAGCACACGACTGGGTGCTAAAACAAGAAGTGGCGCAAGACATCTTTCACCACTGGGGAACACCGGACATCGATCTCTTCGCGGACGCAGAAAACGCAAAATGCCGCGTCTTCGCCTCCAGGTACCCGCAACCAGGATCCAAGGGGAATGCTCTGTTGATAGACTGGTCAGAGACATTACTCTACGCCTTTCCACCTATTCCCCTCATTCCCATGGTGATCAGGAAACTGTACAATTACAAGACAGAGATGATCCTGGTTGCTCCAGAGTGGCCTCGCCAGTGGTGGTACCCGGACCTGCTTCATCTGTCCAAAGTACCACACAGGAGGTTGCCATGTCATCCGGATCTGCTGACCAGGGCGGGCGGCAAGGTGTTCCATCCCAACCTGCCGTCCCTGAGGTTAGCAGCATGGCTCCTGAGTTCATCCAATATGGACATTTAGGTCTCTCTCAAGACTGCATGCAGATCTTAAAAGAGGCTAGAAGACCTTCTACGAGGAAGTCTTACGCTTTTAAGTGGAAGCGTTTTTACATGTGGTGTACTGCGGAGGGTCTTGATCCTATTCGAGGTCAGGAACAGGTACTGTTACCATACTTATTGTATTTGGCCAAAGCAGGTTTGCAATACTCCTCCATAAAGGTTCACCTGGCAGCGATAACAGCATATAGAAAGTCTCCCAATCAGATTTCTTTCTTTCAAATGCCAGTTGTTAAGGATTTCCTGGAGGGTCTAAAAAAGGTCTATCCACCCGTTAGGTCTCCATCTCCTCCCTGGGAGCTTAATGTGGTTCTCTCTAAACTAATGGGTCCCCCATTTGAACCCATTCACAAAGCTTCCCTGCAGCATCTCTCGTGGAAGACTGCTTTTCTTGTGGCAAACACTTCTGCCCGCAGGGTAAGCGAGATACAAGCCCTATGCTCTACAGGGCCTTATCTCGTTTTTCACACTAATAGAGTGGTGTTACGTACTCACCCGAGGTTCCTTCCTAAGGTGATCTCGGATTTTCACATCAACCAGTCAGTTACTCTTCCTACTTTCTTTGCAAACCCTGTCACTCCAGCTGAGAGAGCTCTACACTCTCTAGACCTAAAAAGAGTGTTAAAGTTCTATCTTGATAAAACAAAAAGTGTACGAAAGTCTGACCAACTGTTTGTGAATTATGGCCTGTTGAACACTGGTTTCCCTGCCTCTAAAAGGTCCATTTCTAGATGGATAGTGTCATGTATCACGTTATCTTATCAACTGGCACATAAGCAGCTCCCGGGCAAGCCGAGAGCGCATTCTACAAGAGGAAAAGCTGCTACAATAGCAATGATTAGGAATGTACCTATTCAAGAAATTTGTAAAGCAGCCACATGGCGTTCGGTCCATACTTTCGCACGCCATTACTGCCTTGATTCTGACACTCAAGCGGATGCTCAGTTTGGTCAAGCATCCTTGAGAAATTTGTTTGGGTAATATATGTTTTGGTAAAATGGTTTTGATATGCTGGTATTCGTCCGCAGGGTAAGGGGATGGGCTTGCTACTCTATTCAGTGCTTATGACTATTGATGAGTATCCCCTGGAAGAGAAGGATAAGTTACTTACCTGTAATCCTAGTTCTCTTCCAGGGGTATACTCATCAAAGTCATAAGCAACCCTCCCTCCTCCCCGTACGAATACCATGCTTATATATATGTACCTGTTACCCATACTGTGATTATACTGTTATACGCCGTCCAAAAGAACTGACCTAACTGTCACCTGTGGTGCATGATGGGAGCCTGGGGGTTCCTGGGGTCTTAAAGGCACGGCGCCAATTTTTCAATTGTTTTCTATGCAGCCTTTCTAGGCTAATCTGCCTCTATGATCTTACAATTTTACCTTTGAAAATAAAGGTTGTGTTTTTCAAAGCAAACTCAAAGCAGTTTTCTTTATATGTATCATAAGTATATTATGACTTATATGTCTTTATATTTTCAAGGTAAAAGATTTACAAAGTAATGGCGGCAGTTTTTTGAGCCTAGTAACATGTTTTCAGGCTGCATATGTATATAATGCATATTATCTATATATATATGGGTATTTATGTGTATATATATGTAGATATATGCATATTATTGGCTATTGCTCCGGGGTCCCCGCACGTGGGCGGGACTATTCAGTGCTTATGACTTTGATGAGTATACCCCTGGAAGAGAACTAGGATTACAGGTAAGTAACTTATCCATCACCACCATTATTACCGCCATCATTGCTACAACCACTATTACCAACACTTCCATTATTATCTTCATTATCTTACTATCTCATCATTACCAATAACAAAGTCTTCATTTTCACCATCATTACTTTTGGACTTGGCCCTTTGTGCAGGGCCATTCCCAAACCTTTTGCTTTCACCCTCCTGTTTTCTGAACCAGTTTTTGGTGGCCTTTAGGACTCTGTGCACTTTACCACGGCTAACCAGTGCTAAAGTGCTTGTGCTTTCTCCTCTAAACATGGTAGAATTGTCTTATGTGCAATTGGCATATTTAATTTACTTGTAAGCCCCTAGTAAAGTCATACTACCTGTACCCAAGGCCTGTAAATGAATTGCTATTAGTGGGCCTGCAGCACTTGTGTCCCCCACTTAGGTAGCCCTTTAACCATGTCTCAGGCCTGCCATTGCAGCCTGTTTGTGCAGTTTTAACTTGTCATTTTGTCCTGGCAAAATAAACCTTTTAGTCAGGCCGAAACCGTCCTTTTTATTACATATACGTCACCCCTAGGGGAGGCCCTGAACAGCCCATAGTGCAGCATGAGGTGTATGAAAAAAGTAGGACTTGTACTTTTAAGTCTTACATGACATGTCCTGGTAGTGAAAAACTCTTAAATTTGTTTTTCACTTCTGCAAGGCCTGCCTCTCTAATAGGATAACATTAGAATTCATGTATTACATGTAATAAACTGCAATTTCCAATTGGGAGCGGGTAGACAGTTCAAGTTTGGTGTCTAAAGAATTGCAATTAAAAGCCCTGTTTTGTGGTAAAGTCAGATTTTAGTCACAATTCTGAAAATGCCACTTTAAGAAAGTTGCAAAAGAAACAATTGATGGACGGAATGCTGGACAATGCAAACATTCACCCCCAGTCACAAGGATCTGGGTTTAATCCATCATTCTTTTGCTCACCACACCACCCCAGTTTGGACCCAGCCATATGCAAATCAGTCTTGACCCTGTTCCTTATGGGAACAGTCCAGTCCGAACTGCCAAGCCAGGTCCTCCCTGGACCGGAAACAAGCATCCTGGGACCGGTTTCAGGGCATCACCCTTCATCCGCCAAGCTAGCTTGAATCCAGTGGTGTAGTGAGCACGGGACCCACGTCTGGGCATACCCTTCCCACATAGGGCGACATATGCAAAAGAAACAATTGATGGACAGAATGCTGGACAATGCAAACATTCACCCCAAGTCACAGGGATCTGGGTTTAATCCATCATTCTTTTGCTCACCACACCACCCCAGTTTGGACCCAGCCATATGCAAATCAGTCTTGACCCTGTTCCTTATGGGAACAGTCCAGCCTGAACTGCCAAGCCAGATCCTCCCTGGACCGGAAACAAGCATCCTGGGACCGGTTTCAGGGCATCACCCTTCATCAGCCAGGCTAGCTTGAATCCAGTGGTGTAGTGAGCACGGGACCCACGTTTGGGCATACCCTTCCCACTTAGGGCGACATATGCAAAAGAAGCAATTGATGGGCGGAATACTGGACAATGCAAACATTCACCCCCAATCACAAGGATCTGGGTTTAATCCATCATTCTTTTGCTCACCACACCACCCCAGTTTGGACCCAGCCATATGCAAATCAGTCTTGACCCTGTTCCTTGTGGGACCAGTCCAGCCCAAGCTGCCAAGCCAGGTCCTCCCTGGACCGGAAACAAGCATCCTGGGACCGGTTTCAGGGCATCAACCAGGCTAGCTTGAATCCAGTGGTGTAGTGAGCACAGGACCCACGTCTGGGCATACCCTTCCCACTTAGGGCGACATATGCAAAAGAAACAATTGATGGACGGAATGCTGGACAATGCAAAAATTCACCCCCAGTCACATGGATCTGGGTTTAATCCATCATTCTTTTGCTCACCACACCACCCTAGTTTGGACCCAGCCATATGCAAATCAGTCTTGACCCTGTTCCTTATGGGAACAGTCCAGCCCGAACTGCCAAGCCAGGTCCTCGCTGGCCTGGCAGTTCGGGCTGGACTGTTCCCATTGGGCGCAGGGTCAAGACTGATTTGCATATGGCTGGGTTCAAACTGGAATGGCATGGGGAGCAAAAAAAGATGGATTTAGGCCCAGATCTCTGGACTGGGGTGAATGTATGACATTGTTCTGCATTCCGTCCATCAATTGTTCTTTTTGCATTTGTCACCCCGAGTGGGACGGGTATGCCCGGACGTGGGTCCCGTGCTCTCCATGCCACTGGAGTCAAGCTATCCTGGCTGATGAGGGGTGAAACCCCGAAACCGGTCCTAGGATGCTAGTTTCCAGTCCAGGGAGGACCTGGCCTGGCAGTTCGGGCTGGACTGTTCCCATTGGGCGCAGGGTCAAGACTGATTTGCATATGGCTGGGTTTAAACTGGAATGGCATGAGGAGCAAAAAAACGATGGATTTAGGCCCAGCTCTCTGTACTGGGGTGAATGTATGACATTGTTCTGCATTCTGTCCATCAATTGTTCTTTTTACTTTAAGAAAGTTGGCATTTTCTTGTCCTAACCATTTGGTGCCTGCAGCCTGAACCTGGGTCACATGACTAGGTGTAGTTGGTCCTTGTGTATTGCTCGCAGACAGAGAGACAAAGGGAAGCTAGCTGTTGGCAGAATGGTCCACTCCGAGGTAACGAGGGGGAGGGGCTGTCACCTACCACACATTCACATCACAAAGGCTCTGCCTGAGCACTCTCATACAGGGTTTGACACTGGTCTTTTGTGTCCCAGGACAGAGAAGAAGGGGATGCCTGATACCTCGGGATGGAAACCTCTAGACCAGTGGTTCCCAAACTTTTGACTCCTGAGGACCCCTATTGAGTCACTACTGGAAGCCGAGGACCCCCAAGAAATTCGTATGATTTAAATTTCAAACATTAAAACAGTAATTCGAAAAAAATAAACACACGTGTGCACACCAAACAGATATCCAAATTACTAAAGCTTTTAGTATTTTATATTGAAAAAATTTGCGAAATCGAAAATTTTTAATAGGAAGGTTGGTGCTGCATCTCGGCGACTAACTTTTCAATATTTGGCTTTATTTTAGAGTATGAGGCTCCTGCTCCTGACGGGGCCGGACTGGAACCCAAAGCAGCCCTGGCAAATGTTGTCAGGCCAGTCCCCGTACGGTGCACACCAAGTGCAGTGAGTGAGCCTGGCCACTACAAAGCGGACTTTGGGGGCTCTCCCACCAAGAAAATGTGGGGAAAAATGGTGCATTCTACAACACATTTGTAATTATATATTGAATTGTATTCGCTTTCAAAGCATAGTAAATGATGACCTTACTATGCACCAATACAACAATCTTTTTGGGGCTCTTCCATGAATCCCTCCCTATCATCCTCCAACAGTGCCTCTCTTCTTCCCATAGCACCTCTGTCACATGTATTTCATTTGTTTTATAGCATCTCTCATACTAGTGTAGGGTGTCAGAGCACTTTACATCACACACATACAGAAACAATGGGGGAGATTTACAAACAAGTTGCGCAATGCTGCGCAGCCCCCCGCAAGGCTGCGCTGCGTTGCGCGACAGGGAGGGAGCAGGGGAGCGCCATATTTCCAAAGCTATGGCTCTCTCCTCCCCTTTCTCTTGTGCCGGCGCTGATTTCAGTAGCCCCGCGCCATGCACACACCTTAGCGCTGTAGCGCTAAGGTGTGTGCATGAGTGTAGCATAGGTTTTGTACAGGAAGGGTACCCTTCCTGTACAAACTACTATGCTAGACACGAGGAAAGCTTTTCCCACTTTATATGCGTGCTGCACAGTGCAGCACGCATGCAAAGTCGGAAAAGGAAGGAGATATGAAAGAATTTCTCCTTCCTTGTGCCTAGTTGAAAAGGGCGCAGTGTTCTCACGCTAAACCCAATCTACTGTTTTTAGTAAATTGGGTTTACCGTGAGAAACCTTGGGTGGTTGCATGGGAACAGGTTTAGTGCTGGAAAGTAAATTACAAAAAAAGATTTTGCGTCGTTTTGTGTCACTTTTGTGGCGCAAACATGGCGCAAAAGCTTAGTAAATCTCCCCCAATGAATCATACATGTGTAAATCAGTGTATAGAAAATGTTACATAGGGGACTTCAAGGTGTAGGATTCACATGTCATCCATACTGGTAAGCATTTTTTAAGAGTGCTTGATTTGGAGAAGCACAAAATCTGGTTTCAGAATGTAACACAGTGGTTAGCGTTGACTTTAATTATAACAATTTAATTCTACCCAAACATACCTTTTTGGCAGCATCGGGATAATGAAAGACTGGGAAAAAAGATGGCATACTAACTTGTACCATGCAGTTTGTATGCAGCTCTTTGACAGCAGTTCATAGCTGACGGTGCTAGATTATGATTGTAATTTATGAACTGCACAGTAACAAAAGAATCTCTGTGACAAAAGCAGTAACCCAGCTATGCACATAAAATACTGTTTTATTAAAAGTGGATGGTACACGTTCTTTGGAGCAGGCATATTAACCCTCTGCGCTACCTACCATCTCTCTCTCCAGCAGGTACATTAATCACTCAAGTTATCTTGACACTTTTATTGTTGTCGTAAAACTGCAGATTATACAAGGAACTTTGCATTGCTTTTAAGACAGCTGCCTGCGGACCCCCTGGAAATGTGTCAGGGACCCCTGGGGGTCCGCGGACCCCAGTTTGGGAACCACTGCTCTAGACGCTTCCTCTATTTCTAAGTGGGCACCGGGTATAAATATTTGACCCTCAGACCCAACTCTTCAGTATACTTCTGGACCTGTGGACTCTGCAAGAAAGAAGGACGGATCTGCATCTCTAAACTCAGGACACCAGAGTGGCTGCAAGGGCTAGTTGGCTGGCATCCCGAACAGAAGCCTCAGGAACAGAACAGGCTTCCAACAACCTTGAACCCAGGTCCTGGACTCTGCCATCTGTGAGTCCTGACCTCCCAAATGGTGTCATTCCAGTCTTGGACCCTTGGAAGTGGGCCTGAATGTGCACTACTACCACCAGCAACATTTTCTCCAGCACCACCACTGCTACTAACATCAGTACTACTGCTACCATAACCACCATGACTACAACCACCATTTTCGCTACATTAGTGGCTACACTGCTGCTACCAATACGTTTTATGTGTTTGTGGAAGAACATTACAATTACCACTTCAGTCATTACCAGCATGACCATTGCTACTCACACCCTCACCCTAACCACCACCATCACCATTACTACCATCACTAATACCACCACTGTCATCATTACCACTACCCCATTACAGTACGATCACCATAACCACCACTATTACCTTCATCAGCAAAATCATTACCAACATTTCCATCACCATTATTACCACCACAATTAGCATAATTATTACTACGACCAGCACATTTGTTAACACCATCATTACTACCACCATCACTATGACTACTACCATTACCAATATTACTTCCACCACATCATCATTACCATCACCACCATTACAATAAACAGTGCTGCCTCCTTCACCGCAATCACCATTAGTACAACTATTACCACCTCCATTATCCCTGACACTATCATCACCACTAACACAAACACCACTATCAACATTACCACCATTATTGCCACCACCACTATTACCAAATTCACCACTACCACTGTTATCACTACAACCACTGTTGCCAATGCCCTCACCATTTTCACCAATATCACCATCACAATCACCAACACTGTTACCACCATCACCACTACTTCTAATAATACTAACACCACTACCATGTTCTCGTGTTTATGTAAGAATATTAGCATCACCACCAACACCATTACCACATTTGACATTAAGACCCTTACATTCGCACTCACCCCATCATTACCACCACCATTACAGTGATTACATTACCACCAACCTTACCATTATTACCACCATCATCTTTACCCCTACCAGTGTTAACATTTTTACCACCAGCATTGCCAACATTACCGTTACCATTTCCACAACTCCATTCTCACCACCACTACCAACATTAGCATGCCTATTACTACTACTACAGCATGATTGCCACCACCGTTATTACCACTGCTATCCCAAGGACTGTCACCACCATTATTACTGCCTCCACCACTGTTTCTACCACCCAGCATTTTCACCCCAGTCAACATTGACACAAGCATTACCATTATCACAATTACATCAATGTGATAGCCCCCTCTACCAACATTACTATTACAGTTTACACCAAGATTACTACCATTGTTACCACATTCACCACTGTCACTAGCATCCTTATCACCATCACTATTGTTCCCACCATTCTCACCACTTTTACCAACACTTTCACCATGATTATCACTACTAACTGCAACCACCATCAGTATTATCTCCAACACCACTGCTACAGTCAACATAACTGGTGCTCCCACCATCACCGCTACTAGCACCATCACTACTACCACTATTGCCAACACTGCCACTACCACCACATTTTCATTTGGGTAGGAGCTTTACCATTTTCACCAAATTACCTTTACCATATTATTGTTCTGATGGATACATCTGCCTGTGGATTCCTCACCTTTTGAATACCCCGCGGAAATTCTTTTCCTAGCTCTCCCACGTCGACGAGGACGTCATAATAGCACGGCTCCGCTCGCGACTCCGTATGACGTCATCGGAGCCATAAGAAGACCTAGTCGGCGTGCTGACGTCAGTTCCCTTTTTTCCGCGCCGTCGACGCGTAACGGTTTTTTCTAGGGGCTCTCCATTTTCTATGTGATTACTTTGTTTCTTCGAATATTTCAGATATGGCTACTTCTAAGAAGTCTGGATTCAAGCCCTGCAGGGAGTGTGGCGGTCATATGTCGATGACTGATCCCCACGATGATTGCCTTTGGTGTTTGTCTTCCGACCACGACGTCGAAGGGTGTCAATGCTGCAGGAAAATGAATCCTAAAGCTTTAAAGGAACGTGAGGCAAAGCTCTTCATGGCTAAAGCGAAGAAGGAGAAGAGGGGTTGTAAACGTTCGAAGTCGTCGACTTCGTACTCTTCAAAATCGAAGAAGTCGAAGAAGAGGCATAGTTCTCGGCGTCGTTCTTCGAAGAGCAAGCCATCGAGGTCGCCTTCACCGGCTCAGCAACGTCGGAGAAAAGACTTTGTATCTCCATCATCTTCTCCTTCTCCGCAGGCGACTCCGATTCACTCACCGGCTCCGAGGTTGCTGGCATCGAGGGGCTCTTCGACGCCTGACTGACTGACTTATTTGTAGAGCGCACTATTGCCGAGGCGTCTTGGCGCTAAGTGGTGTGCAGGGACGGCAGCAAACAGGGATCAGGAATGGGTGAAAAGCCAAGTTTTTATTTCCTTCCTAAACGCCAGCCTGCTGGGCTGAAGTCTAAGATGTGGAGGAAGGGAGTTCCATAATTTAGCTGCTAAAAAGAGAAACGTTTACCTCCACACCTTACTTTTTAATCTTTGGAAGGTCTACCAATCCAGAAGAAGAAGATCTTAAAAGACGCGACGGTACATATCGAGCAAACAAGGATTGCATATCCTTAGCTCCTCCTCCAAATAAGGCTTTATGTACTAGGCTATTTTTGATATACCCTTGTGTGGAGTTCCTTTTTGTGGTGTGCATATTATGTTGTTGCTGGGTGTGTGTTGCGCAAATGCTTTACACATTGCCTCCGGGATAAGCCTGACTGCTCGTGCCAAGCTACCAAGGGGGTGAGCAGGGGTTATCTTGGGTGTGTAACTCCCTTGCCCTGACTAGAGTGGTGGTTTCTGCCTGGCTTTGGCGCAAGCCTTAGCCAACCAGAAATCCCATTTCTAACATTGGTGGCAGCGGTGGGATAGGACTTGCGTTTGCGCAATACCACGGCAACAACTGGTTGCACTACAAGCTCTGCATTTTAGATAGTCACATGATGGGGATTATTATGTCTGAGTTTGTTTTGTCATTTCTTTTTGAAATGTGTTTTATTGTTGCACTATGAGTTGGGTGTCCTGCCAAGGACAAAAACCAGAGAAGCTGAAGGAGTTTTGTACTGCCCTTGTGCAGACTGCTATTTATGGGGTTGGCCTGAAGCGGAAGGAGTTTTGTACTGCCCTTGTGCAGACTGCTATTTATGGGGTTGGCCTGCAGCGCAAGCTAAAGGAGTTGTTACTGCCCCTGTACTGTCTGCTAGTCCTTGGGTTGGCCTGAAGCTGAAGGAGTTGTTACTGCCCCTGTGCGGTCTGCTATTTCTAGGGTTGGCCTACAGTGGTAACTTAATTGGCATGGAGTAATTCGCTCTGGAGAGTAGATTATCCCCTAAGTGCAGTTTTAGTTTTCTGGAATTCCCAGTAAGGATGGGATCCAGTGGTGGCAGCAATATGTAGTCCAGTGCAGGAAGTCCCATTCCCAGTTCCCATAGTATGGTACCTGGTTCCCGGTTAAGAGGGGGACAGGTTGTGTTTCAGGGGCAGTAAGATGCTGTCTCATCAGTCTTGTGGGGGGAGTGTGGATGAATGTTGTGATGCACTGGACGTTTGGGTGACTGGTTAGTACGGTAAATGGTGTTAGTGTGTGAGTTCTTTGATTGTAGGGAGCTTGCATTGGGAGTGACCCTAGAAGAATGGTGCAGGTATCTCTAACCCTTGCGGCGGAGATGGTTCAGAGTAGCCCAGCTAGGTGACCTTATAGTGAGGAGGTTGTAGGGACTCACATCCTGTCTCGCAGGAGAAGGAGTGAGATTGGGCTGTGTCCCGAAGTGCCCGCACCTCAGTCTCCAGTACTGGTTGGTTCCATGAGGGAACACCAGGTAGGGAGCCTAGTTTGTCCTGTTTGACCGTTCTTCGAGGTGGTTTTTCCCATTTTAGGTGAGCTGGGAGTGTCTGTAGTCAGACCTCCATCAGTTCTAGTGTCTGGCAGTACCGCTCCAGTTGGGAGGGTGCAGAAGTCCAGAGTGAGGGGTGAGAGGGGGAAAGAGTCCCCCGTGGAAGAACCATTGGGTCAGGGGCCAGCCAGAAGGGCTGAGCCTCATAGGAGTGGCCATGGTGACGCCACTTTTGTCCTGGGGCATCTTCACACATTGTCAGAGGGCAGGAGGTCGTGAGCTCTGCGCCAGGTTGCTGGGGCATCTTCACGCACTGTCAGAGGGACAGGAGGTCGTGAGCTCTGCGCCAGATTGCTGGGGCATCTTCACGCACTGTCAGAGGGACAGGAGGTCGTGAGCTCTGCGCCCGATTGCTGGGGCATCTTCACGCACTGTCAGAGGGACAGGAGGTCGTGAGCTCTGCGCCAGATTGCTGGGGCATGGCATGCTAGGTATGTGTCACCCTCAGGAAGTCCTGGTTCGCCAGGCATCTGACCAAAGGGTATCGTCCCTGGGTTGGGGAGCCAGGTTCAGGTGTTTGCCTGTCCTGGACGGCAGGGCGGCTGTAGTCAGTGTCCTGGCCGGTTTGTCTTCTAGGGGGTACCACTCCAGTGGGGAGGGTATCAGACTCTGGGAGGGGGTGCAGAGGGAGGGAGTCCTCGCCTCTGACCCCGGTGCAGCCGGTGAATGTGTGTCCCAGGTGGTAGACCAGTTGATGGAGTGAGGTCCTGAACTGGTGGGAGAGTTGTGTTCTGGTGGGTGCTTCCCCTGGGAGGGTGCATAACCCCAGAAGGGAGGTAGGGTGAGGAGATGCTTCGCCCGTGACCTCTGGTCAGCCTGAGGGTGCGGACCCTAGGTTGGAGGATCAGTGGTAGTTTGGAACTACACTGAGAAGGAGAGTGGAGAATGGCTATTGTATGCCAGGGGTTACTGCCCCCCACTCTGTGGATTGGCAAGGACCAGTGGCATCTGGGTGGCCTAGGGCCTGGTCCTGGCCGTGGACAACTAAGGAGTACCGGTGGGGTAGCCTAGTTGGTCCTGAGTTTTTTTTCCCTCTTAGATGGATTCCATGGGTTCCAAGTGGCGTAGGACCGGACGGTGTCCCTGCAGTTGCGGGCCCGCGTCGGTGTTCTATCGCCCCAAGCAGGGAAGCCCATCACGGTGGTGATTGGTCTAGCCTGCGTTTTGGCTGGAAGGGGGTTGTGTTGGACCTGGCCCTTTTGGCAGGTTCACCCCTGAACTTTTTGCCTGTCTCTTAGCCTTTTCCCTGTGTAGTGTTGGTGATTTTAGGCCTCTGGGCACTTTAGCACTGTGGTCCAGTGTAAAGTGCGTGCACGCTGTGTGCGTGTGTGTTGAGACTGGCCTGCCCTCCCATAGGAATGCATTGAGGATGAGTGTGTCAGTGGTAATTCCTGTTATGAGAGGTGCAGCATGGTCAAGTCTAGTATGTCTGAATTCGTGAGAATAAATGCTGCGCAATGGTGTGCGCAGATTTATGGTGACTGGTAGAGAAATGCCACTTCTAGAAGTTGGCATTTCTGTGTGTTCTGTGTCTGCCTGCCTGATGTGAATTGCATGTCTGGCTTGTGAGTGACAGGAGCTGGGAGGTGTGTGTGGCTCCAGGAGGGGCAGGGTGAGTCAGCGCAGGGCTGAATGGGGAGATCTCCATGTAGATGGGTGGGAGGAGTTGCACCTGGGACCTGAATAGGGCTGTGCCTTCCCTCCGCAATGCTGGCTCCACCTCCAGTGGTGCGTCTGATGTCCCTAGCCTACACTCTGAAAGGAGAGAGGAGCTGAGCAAAACAAAGTGCTCCAAAGCTCCCCTAAACCAGTTCTGACTGGTATCCCCCAAGCCCTGCACCTTTAGACAAAGGAATTCTGTGAATAAATGTAGGGGCTGTGACCCCATAAGGTTGTTCAGTTCTGTGGTGCTGATCCTGCTGGGGCGTGCTGCTGGTGGGGCCCAGGGGGAGCTGCCAGGAGGGCTTGCCTCCCTGGGCCCTGCATTGCCCCCTTCATCTGAAGACTGATGCTTTTTGCTGTAGAACTTTGCTTCTAGCGCATTGCGAGCGCTTTATTTTAATTATTCCTCCAGCAAAGGAGCACGAGGGCTCCGCAGCGTGGAGCTGCAATCTTCCTGAGGGAATCCCCTGTCATGTGTAAATAATCCCTTGTAGATATTGCCCAGTGCCAGTTGGCACCATGTGTATTATGTGAATACTATTCTAATGTATTATGAGAATACAAAGGCTATTTTTGATATACCCTTGTGTGGAGTTCCTTTTTGTGGTGTGCATAGTATGTTGTTGCTGGGTGTGTGTTGCGCAAATGCTTTACACATTGCCTCCGGGATAAGCCTGACTGCTCGTGCCAAGCTACCAAGGGGGTGAGCAGGGGTTATCTTGGGTGTGTAACTCCCTTGCCCTGACTAGAGTGGTGGTTCTGCCTGGCTTTGGCGCAAGCCTTAGCCAACCAGAAATCCCATTTCTAACAATGATGTTTAGGAAGTTTGAGCAATACTCGCGCTGCCGCATTTTGAATTGATTGGAGTTTAGAGAGTTGGGCAGCACCTGCTCCCAAGTAAAGAGCATTGCAATAATCTATTCTCGATAAAACCATGGCTCCTACCACATTTTTCCTCAAAGAGAAAGGGATGAACGGGAGTATCTTCCTTAAGCTTTTTAACGTAAAGAAGCAGGCTGACGAGACTTGATTGATCTGTGGTGCCAAAGTGAGGTCTTTATCAATCAGAAAGCCCAGGAGGTCTCCGACGCTCAGGGAGTCTTCTCCTGTTCATGTGGCTTCGCCTGTGCGGGCGCCGTCTCCACCGGCTCCGCAGCCTCCAGTTCGGCCTCAGGTAGATCCTGTTCAGGAAGTTACGGATCCTTATCCTCCTTTTCCTGGCCCTGGAACGGATCCTACGCATTTTTTAAATGAGATGTTTAGCATGTTTGCTAGGGCCTCCCATCCTACTGGTGTGCCTTCGGGCCCCGTGGGGCCATTGGCCTTTAATTTGGGTGTTCCTCATCAATACGCCCAGGCTCCTTTCATGCCATTCATGCCGACGACTCCGGCTTGGCATTTTCCGGCGCCGAAGGGCTTCCACTCCAAATCCTCGGACTCCATCTGTTGTCGAGTCGACGCCGCCTCGGATTCGATCGACGCCGAGGCTTGATCTTGAAGGTCCTCCTTCGACGGCGCCGCGTCTGGCGCCGCCGACGCCGATCCTGAAGCAGCGCTCTACGAGAGATGCGCAGAGACTGCATGAAGAGGAAGAATATAGGCAAGAACAGGAGGAGGAAGAGATTGTCGACTCTGTTGACGAATTTGAAGGCCTACAAGAGGCCAGTGGGTTGGATACTTCCCTAGAATGGGAACTCTCCTCACCAAAGGCTGGGATTTCACAGGATGTTGCTCCTTATCACGTAGTCGTAAGGAAAGCAGCTGAGTTGCTTGACCTGCAATTACCTTCAGCTGAGATTAAATCTAACATTTTGACTGAGGTCCTTAATACGTCTTCTTCAGTATCTGAGCCTCTTCTGCCCTTCAATGAGGCTTTGACAGAACCTTTTTTGGAAGTTTGGCAAAGACCCTTGACTGCTCCAGCCATTTCCAGGTCTATTGCGAGGAGGTACAAGCCAGCTCCTGGGGATCCTGCTTTTCTGTCTGCTCATCCATCACCTTAAAGCTTGGTGGTCCAAGCTTCTTGCTCCAAACAGTCATCTGGTTCCTTCCCTACCATCCCGGGGGATAGGGATTCTAAAAAGATGGAGCAGGCGGCTAAAAAATATTTTCATCTACAAGTATGGCATTGAAATCTACTAATGCTACCTGCTTACTTGGAAGATATATCCATGCTCTTATGGACTCTGTTAAACAGCTAGCCCCAAAGCTACCTGAGGATGATCAGATTAATTTCCTTGAGGCATTTTCTGACTCTCAGGCTGCTGCCCGTCAAGTTATACAGTCAGGTTTGGATACGGCTGACTCGGTGGCCCGAGTGATGGGATCTTCTGTGGCAACAAGGAGACAAGCTTGGCTAAGATCATCTGGATTTTCTCCTGATGTTCAGGCAACCCTGTTGGATTTGCCCTTTGATGGTACGAGACTGTTTGGCACTAAGGCTGACTCTGCTTTACAACGCTTTAAAGATAGCAGAGCGACTGCAAGATCTCTGGGCCTTCAAACGCAGTCTAGAGGGTAAGGCTACAAGCGATATCGAGGTTTTGGAAGGGCAGCTTCCTTTCGTGGCCGCCAGCAACCTCAGCAGAGTCAACAGCAGCAGAACCCTTTGTACAAATCGTACAGGGGTAAGAACAGAGGCCGTTTTCGAGGAGCTGCTCGGCAGCAGTCCTCCTCTTCTCCTCCCCCCACCGTTGGTGCCACAGGGAAGCAGCTCTAGATCCCCCATCTTAGAGTATGTTGGTCCTGTAGGGGGTCGGGTGTCCCACTTTCTACAAGATTGGAAATCAATTACTTCAGACCGTTGGGTTTTGAATCTTGTAGAGAATGGGTACACCCTCCCTTTTTTAGAGTTTCCTCCTCCTTACCCTCCTCGCCAGGGTTGGTGTTCAGAGGACCGCTTGCTGCTTTTGCAGCAGGAGGTTCTTACCTTGTTACAGAAAGGTACGATAGAGGTGGTTCCAGAGCAGGAGAGGGGTCAGGGGTGCTACTCCAGGTATTTCCTGATTCCCAAAAAGGACGGTCGGTTGAGGCCGATCCTGGACCTCAGGATTTTGAATCTTTACCTCAGGCAGGAAAAGTTCAAAATGTTGACCTTGGCTCAGGTTCTTCTCGCGCTGCAACAGGAAGACTGGATGGTGTCCATCGATCTGCAGGATGCGTATTTTCATCTTCCCATCCTGAAGTCGCATCGGAAGTATCTCCGGTTCACGGTAGGGTCGCAACACTACCAGTTTGCGGTCCTCCCGTTCGGTCTGACTTCCGCACCTCGAGTCTTCACGAAGGTGATGGCGGTGGTAGCGGCACATCTCAGAAAGTCAGGGGTTCGTGTTTTCCCCTATCTAGACAACTGGCTGTTGAAAGCCAAGTCTCCGGAGATGGTGTTGCGCCATTTGCAAGCAACAACGCAACTGTTGTTCAACTTGGGTTTCTCGATAAATGTACCCAAATCTCACCTGGTGCCTTCTCAGCGCAGCCTGTTCATAGGGGCAATACTGGACACTACTGTTTGTCGTGCATTCCCGCCTCCACAGAGAATTTTCGAAATTCAGGAGGTGATTCCTTTGTTTCGCAATGGAGCGGTTGTTCCAGTCCTGAAGGTCCTACGCCTGCTCGGTCTGTTCGCTTCCTGCATACTGTTGGTCAGTCATGCACGCTAGCACATGAGGGCACTCCAGTGGTTCCTCCGCAGGCAGTGGTATCAACACAACGGAGATCTCGGGGAGAAGGTCAGAATCTCCAGAGACGCTGGCTTGGTGGGGTGTGCAGGGCAACCTGTCTCAAGGGAAGCCCTTTCAACTTCCTCCACCGATGGCCACAGTAATCACGGACGCCTCCACTCTAGGGTGGGGTGCTCATCTGGGGGATCTGGAGATCAAAGGTCTTTGGTCTCCAGAGGAAAGGTTGCTTCACATCAACCTTCTGGAATTGCGGGCGATACGTTTGGCACTAAAGGCTTCCTTCCTTCCCTTCACGGTCGGTCAGTTCAGGTCCTGACGGACAACACGACCGCGATGTGGTATATCAACAAACAGGGAGGTGTAGGGTCGTTTCGTCTCTGTCGAGAGGCTCTGCGACTCTGGTCCTGGGCTCAGGGCCAACAGATTTGTGTGTTTGCAAATCATCTAGCCGGGGTGCTGAATGTTCGTGCGGACAGTCTCAGTCGGCATTATTCGGCCGATCACGAGTGGCGGCTTCATCCAGAGGTGGTCCATCACGTCTTCCAGATGTGGTGGTCTCCTCGGTTGGACCTATTTGCCACTCACGAGAACGCGCACTGCCCGTTGTTCTGCAGTCTCCAGTTTCCGATGCAGGGAGCGTTAGGGGACGCATTTCAGTTGAGTTGGAGCTCTCAACTCCTTTATGCGTTTCCTCCCATACCCTTGATTCCTCGGGTTCTGAGGAAGATTCGCCAAGACCGGGCCCAAGTCATCTTGATCGCTCCGGATTGGCCGAGAAGGGTGTGGTACACAGATCTTCTTCACCTCTCTTCGCACCCTCTGCTCCGTCTCCCTCTCAGGGCAGACCTCCTCTCGCAGTCGCAGGGGCAGGTTCTTCACCCCCACCTCCAGAGCTTGCACCTTCATGCCTGGAGATTGAACGGGGCAACCTGAGTTCGTTCTCTCTCCCACCAGATGTGGTGGATGTTATTTTATCGTCCAGACGACACTCCACTAAGTCCATTTACTCTTCCCGTTGGTCTAAATTTGTTAAATGGTGTGGAGAGAGATCTATTGACCCTTTGAAGGCTCGTTTATCTCATGTTTTAAGTTTTTCACTTTCCTTAGCGCAGCAGGGTTTTGCTGTAGCTACTGTAAAAGGTTACTTATCGGCTTTGTCGGCTTTTATCTGTTTGCCGGATCAGCCGTCCTTATTTAAATCTCCGGTGGTGATGAGATTCATTAAAGGTCTTACAAACATGTTTCCTCCCACTCCTTTTATTATGCTTCAGTGGGATTTAAATCTTGTACTTACTTTTCGCATGGGTTCTCCTTTTGAGCCTCTGCATAGTTGCCCTTTGAGGCTTCTTACTTTTAAAATGGTTTTCTGATATTTTTTGAGGCGGAGCAAGATGGCGCTCGTGTAATCTCCAGCCACATCGCCGCCCACGCTACGAGGGGAATCGGCCCTCGATTATGCTACCTGGGGGATGTATGCAGATACACACAGATACAGAACGGAGGACGCGGCCAGACGCGGGCGGAGGACGCTGTTGGTGTTTTCCCGATCGTTTAGCTATCGGTAATTTCAGACGCGGGACGCGAACACGATCATTGCGCCAGAGAGCTCGAGAGGTACTTTGGTTGGCATCTGTTTTCCTAACTCGCTGCACACTACTGGCTGCAACTTTGGTGATTTCGGGTCGTGCTGCGATTCGATCGCAACAAAAAGCGAAGATGACCTCTCGTGGAACGAGAGGAGCTAGAGGGAAGACTATGGGTTGTAACACCAATACCCCCCTTAACATCATTCATGGAGGCGCGGAAGTAACTCTACAGGAGGCTGCCCCAAAAGGTAAAAAGGAGACGGTCAATATTAAGAAAAACATGGGGAAACCAGGAGGAGGTGCTACCCATAAAGAGAGTGCAAAGATACAACCCTCAGTCGCTCAATTATTTTCAATAACCAGACCCCCTGCACTTAAAAATCAATCTATAACTACAGCAGGGGGGCAAGACGAGACTACGGGGGAGGGCACTTTGATACAACTAGAAATGCAAAATGCGCAAGGGTCCCAAGGGACTACCCCCAGGGAGCAAACGGCGGATCTGAAGGGGGTCGAGACGGCTACTAAAATCAGGAACTTTGAATCCTCCTCTCAGACTCTAGAAGGCAACCTGATGGTCACTCCAGCTACAATATCAGGAGATATGGATCCCGATAACCCAGTGGGAGGGGCCATTAGTTTAATAAACCCTGAATTAGATATCGACTTTGATCCAACAGTACTTCCCCATTCTCCGGATTCTATTGGGGACCCCTTTTTTCAGTCTCAGATGGTTCAAACTCAGAGGAGGAAGCTAATTCCTCCAGCTCTACTGATGGGGCATCCTTAGACCTTAATGGTAAGACTCTCTCTAAAGAAACCGGGACAGTACAGCGGTCGAAAGGGGACGTAGCAACGCCAAACGGCGTAGCCAACTTAAATGGGACTATTCCGACTCTCATGCTGCGCTGTCCTTCGGGGAGGAACCAATCTCAAATCCTGATCACCCGAGAACCCCCGCACTTTCCATCGGTAACCCCATTACAGATCCCTCTCTCACAGACATATTAGCCTCCATCAAACAGTTTCAGGAGGAGGTTAGATCTGAAAACCTGCTTGCTAAGGGGGCTGCCAAGAAGCTACAGGGGGCATGAGGAAGCTTAACAAAATTTGCTCAGATATTGGCGATCGGGTTACCCAGATTGAAACTCGTACTGAAAGCCTGGAAACTGACGTCACTGCCCTGAAAGATCTTGGCTCAGTACAAAGCAGTCTTATGACGGACGTAATGTGGAAACTGGAAGACCAGGAGAACCGCCAGCGGCGGAATAATCTCCGCCTCCTTGGGATCCCTGAAGGGGCTGAAGGGGAAGACCCGCGACGCTATATCGTGAAGTTACTCCGGGGGCCTTTCCAAATCACTCTGAATGGAACTGGGATCAAGAAATTCAACGCGCCCACCGTTTCCCTCTTAACTTGAAAAAGCGCTGGGAGGGCAGTAATAACAGTGGAGAAAAACCACGGGCTTTCCTTGTCTTTTTTGGCAATTTTTTGTTGAGACAGTTAGTTTACGACCAGGCCAGGCCTAACTCCTTAAAATGCTTTGATGGGGTGTCTTTTTTGCGAAGCCCGACTTCTGCCATTCCACGGTGGAGCGGAGGTGGCGTCTCCGTCAGCTTTTTGCACCTTTTCAGCAGTTGGGAGCTCAGGTTTTCTTGATGAACCCGGCCAGGCTGAAAATGATAGTAAACGGGTTTACTCGCACTTTCACTTCAGAAATTAAGGCCCAAGAATATTTAGATGAGATAAAGTCTAGAAAATAATCACATGAAATGTCTTAAAAGCTGTAGGCTGCAGTCTAGATTTTTTTGCTTGTTTTTTTTTTTTGTTTTTTGTTTTTGTTTATTAGCATGTGGTGTTTCTACGGGCCAAAACTTGTGTCTCGAGGCTTCATATGGTGTGGGTGGGTGGCGGGGACCATAGCGAGCTGTCATCACTCAGGGGTTTCCTGATTGCTCTAAGAATGGGGGTGAGGGGGGAGAGGGTGGGTGGGATGGAAGTGGGGGTAGAATGTTTTTTTAGCCACATAGATTCTTGTGCACGGATAAAAGGGGGAGAAATGAGAGCGGGAAAAAGGGGAGAAAAAAAAAAAAGGGGGAAAAAAGGCATAAAGGGACTACGAAATTACTGGAAAAGAAATTAGAAGGCATATATTTGGCCGAGAGGCTCAATCATAGAGATAGTCAAGGGCTATTGTCGATTAATGCAGTTAGGAATAGATAAGTTTAAAACATCTATATAACCATGACATATCATTTTAGATGTATTAGTGTTAATATCTGTGGCCTCAATGACTTCCGAAAGAGGCAGAAGGTGGCTCATGGGCTGCGTCTGCTGGGGGCCGACGTAGTCTGCCTCCAGGAAACTCACATTGAGGGCTCACAGTTACATCTTTTGAACACACTTGGATATAAATTAGTTGGGGGACCTCACAAGGGGCACGGGTGAAAGGGGTGGGGATTTTGGTACAACCTAGATCATCACTACAACCTATCCGTATTAAGGCTGATCCACGCGGCAGATGGGTTTTGGTTGAATGCCGGCTAGCTTCGGGGTTTTCATTCACTCTTTGCTCCGTTTATGGAAGCACTTCCGATGATCCTGAAGTATTTCACTGGCTTAACAATGAACTAGTCCATTGGCACCTTCCTGTGATCTTGAATGGAGATCTGAATATCAACTTACCCAGTGACTGGGGGAGTAAGCAATGGAAGTACACTGGCCGGAAACCTAAGGTATTTCAAGCCATTAGGAGCCTAATGGTTACACATGGCCTTATTGATGTTTGGACTTCTCTCAAACCATCCCAGCCAGGATATACTTACTACTCGGCCCCTCATCTTTCTTTAGCTAGGCTGGATTATTTCTTTGTTTCATCCTCTTTGATTGCCCATTGTAATATTGATATGGCACCTCGCTTTCTGTCGGATCATAATCCTTTAATTTTAAATATAACAGGGTCATTCTCTCATAAGGAAATGCCTTCCTGGAGCTTTGAGCGAGCACTCCTGAAGGACGAAGGGTATCAGATCTATATGAGAGGTTGGATTGAGAAATTTCTAGCCGAAAATATTGGGTCTGCCCCTGTAATGATTGTCTGGGATACACTGAAAGCATGTGTCAGAGGGGAAACCCTACAATTTTCTGCAAGGAAAAATAAAGGGGAAAAAAACAAATCTTAGAGCTCCAGGGTAAACTTGCAAAGGCTGAGGACAAACTAACTGAGGCGTTCCAAAAGGGGGATGACACGTCATTAGCACAATTAGAAGCACTGGGCATTAGAGCTAAAATAGGCATGATCTTGGCCGAGAAAACTGCGTCCAAGTGGGCTGCTTCAACAGAAAAAATTTATGAATGTAGTGAGCTTATCGGCCATCAGTTGGCCGTGAGAACAAGACAACAAGTAACTCACAACACAATACAGGCCATACAAATGCCCACCGGGAAATTACGAGGATCCCACAAAAATTCGATCAACTTTTCACGAGTTTTACCAGAACTTATATTTGGAAAAAGGTGTTGGAACGCAAGAACAGATGAGGGGTAAAATAGATAAATATTTAGATCTGGTCTCTTTAAAACAGCTGAGTCCTGAGGATCATGATATGCTAGAAGCAGTCCCGGCATTAGAAGAAGTTACTATGGCTCTCTTCAAATTGCCAGACGGCAAAGCGGCGGGGCCTGATTGTATCCCCGTGGAATTTTATAAGCTTTTTTTCCACAACTGAAAGGTCTTTTTTTTGCTTTAGTCGAGCTAATTTATAATGGCTTTTCTCCACCGGTGTCTTGGGCTAATGCGAAGATTGTCATCTTTCCTAAAAAGATAAATCACCACTAAAAATGGGCTCTTATCGTCCAATTACCCTTATTAATGGGGATTCTAAAATTTATGCCAAGATCATATCGTCTAGACTATCTTCTATTATTAAACATCTAGTGTCTAAATGGCAACATGGTTTTATTCCCGGGAGAGGCACTACCGACCATATCCGTCGAACTATCACCTTAATAGACATTGCCCAGACCGCAGGAGACCCGTTCGCGTTAATACTGCTGGACGCTGAGAAAGCATTTGATCGGGTCTCCTGGGAGTTTTTGTGGAGTGTTATGGGAAGGATGCATTTTGGGGTTAAAGCTATACAAACAATAAAAGCCCTTTATTATAAACCTACAGCGTGTTTATCGATCAATGGGCAAACAACCAAGGAGATAGTAATTTCACGAGGGACGAGACAGGGATGTCCCTGTTCCCCGTTACTTTTTGCTCTATATATCGATCCTTTAATAAGGCGGCTACAAAATAATTTAGACATTGGGGCTATTACTAGATTTGGCTTTGACACTAAAATTATGGCATATGCAGATGATTTGGCCCTGGTTACTTCTGACCCGGAAAAGGCTATAGTTGCCATTGAATCAGAAGCTCAAGAGTTTGGGAAATTATCTGGCTATGCCTTAAATAGTGATAAAACCCAGATTATAATTAATGAGAAAATAAGATGGTCTGATAAAAGAATTGTGACCAGTGCTAAATATCTGGGAGTAGTATAGTGAAACAAGGGTACCCCGTTAGAAGAACCTGGGGTTAACATGTGTTTTAAGAAAAACAGCGGTTCAATTTGGCCCGAATGGGTCCTATACAACCAAGTGAAACCCTCGAGAAGGTCACAAGGTAAAGCTTTTTGGGGTAGACAATTAATCATTAAGGGAGCACGAAAGTAGTAGGGGAACATATGTGGTGTAAAATAAACATTTTATTTTACACAGACATGATTTGACGACAGTCAAGGTAAACAGGTGCTCACATAAAGTGACAGGTGCGTAATGTGACAAGGTGCAGTGAACTCTAAAAACATTACATCACATTGACAACAGAGTAGGAACTTTGCTTAGGTTAATACAAATGAGAGAGTTCCTATTGTAGAAGTCGACGGCGTTTCGATCTTAGGGACTTAAGATCATCATCAGGACAATAATTGAGCAACCTGAACCTAGAGGGGAACAGAGTGGAATTACGATATGTCCCCTACATTTCAACTATTAACAGCGTGGGCGTGCTCCCAGTGCGATAGCATATCTTAATTAAACGCTGGCACACAGTGAAGTGAACGTTGCCTATTTAAAGAGGGCCAAGTGAGTAGCTTAGGGCCCTATCAATTCCAGTGGCCCCTAAGGGGAGTTGCGCGCATTATATCAATTAACAATGAGTGGACTAACTATTGCACTCATACATGTGTCAAACTCAGAAGCGATGTGCAAACTTACTTCCTACAAGAACCACTGAGGCATGGGTGTTGTAGAACCGATCTGTGATTAGTACAGTGTTGTATTTCTTGCCTTGAAGTGCGTCTGGGGAAGATATGGAGTGCAGGATTAGGGCTCACTGATATCGAATTATTGAACATAGATAGCTAAGTGAAGATATTACTCACATACTATTGAGGGACCTACTTCCAGCCGGAAGCAGTACAATCTGCGCAATACTGCTCTCATGCAGGGCGGGGACCAACTACTGTAGGAGTGGAGGGAGGCAGCGTTAGAATATACAGTATAATCATGTATACAGTGGAGAAGCCTATATACAGGGATCAGGGCAACTCCATATGGTGCACTTACAATTGTGGGGGCAGAGTATTCAAGCCCGTTGACACTGAAGAGTTCGGTGGGCCTCAAGGGTGCCCAGAATATTAAAAGGAGGAGGCGCGGTTACTCTGTGGACATGGAGGTCTGTAATACAGAAGGGAATTAATAAGTCCGAAAAACTGTGATGAGAGGGGTGCCCGAGTTGTCAAGAGTCTACTCACCCTTCTCTGAAACGGCACTGCGAGGAGCCGTCAATATTACAACCCGCCCAGCCTGCTAGGGAAAACACAAGTTTAAGCCCAGGAGACAGTGTGAGGGTGCCTATTAGTGAGACAGGGGAGGAAAAAGGGAAAGGAATACTCACGAATGCGGCGCTTCAAAATTGGAGCCCCATTCTGAAATTAAGAAGTGGTGCCATTAGCTGCGCTTAAGATAGATGAATAGCCACTACGTAAGGGGGCCGGAGGACAAGGCACTTACTATTTTGGACTTCCAGCGGGAGTCAAACACCGGTCTGGTCGGCGCGCTGCAATGTATCACTCTATTGCGACAGAGTACGTTGTTTGGAGGCGTGGTTATAAACTTTGTCGGCGGTGATTGCGTGGCACAGAAGGGGAGGGGCTAAACAACCATTCTCGGTGTTACTAGCAAATGTGAACTAAAAGGGAAGGGCGCGCATATCAACTCAGAACTAAAACCGCCTAGTGCGTCTTCAATTGAGCGATGCCTCTCAAGTTAATCTTGTCTCGTGAGAATTCTAGCTGTCTCGAGGGACATGGCGGCTGGCCAGCGGTAAAAATGGAATTAAAACCATTATTGCAATGCCTATCAGGAAAAACTTATGTCTAGCCCGGACTGTTGTGATATGGCCCAAAGTGTACATACAATTTACACAGTTTACAGGTACTTCTTTGTTAGCATGGGAGGTAGGGAAAGGGCTGTGGAGGCAACTGCATAGTAATCTATACTAGGTGGAATGAAAAAACAGAAAAACAACTACAGCAGACATGGTTAGGAGAAGGTAAAACAGAACATTATGTCTGCGGTGTGATAGGAACATCATATAGTCATAGAATCAACATATAGTCATTAGACCATTAAATGCAGGTATTCCATTCATCAACGGAGTTCAAACCATTCTCAATGGTGCGGCAATTAAAAATCCATTTACATTCCAGCCGATTTAGAATAGACTGTTGGTTTCCTCCTCTTGCGTTGGTATGAAGGCTGTCAATCACCTGCCACTTGATTTCATTTTCCGAATGCCCTTTTTGTAGATAGTGTTCCACCAGGGGTGCAGTAAGGATTTTACATCTGATCCTACTTTTGTGTTGGGAAATCCTGGCCTTTACCTTCTGGGTTGTTTGACCAATATATCGCAGTTGACAAGGGCATTCAATGCAATAGATGACATTCTGGGAATCACAGTTACTAAATGCTTTCAATACATGTTTGTGATTACCATACTCAAATACTTTAGTGTTACAGGTAGTATCGCATGCCATGCACTGATTACATTTAAAATGGCCCACCAGAGGTGGCAGGTTAAGGTACGTATGGATAGAAGTGTCCTTGCTAGTGGGTGTATGTGCCCTCACTAGATGGTCCTTGATGTTACGGCCACGTTTGAATGAGAAAAGTGGGGTACCTGTGGTGAAATCTAGGGGATCTAGAACTGACCAATGCTTTTTTACTAGTTTCATTAGTTTGTTACTCACAGAGTTAAAGGTGGTAACACAAGTGATTCTGGATAAAGAGGTCTTATCTCTAGTTTGAAGGAGAAACTCCCGATGAGCGTACCATGCCCTTTTCATAGCGCGTTTGACTAGGCGTCTTGGGTAGCCTCTATCTGTGAGTTTTTTACATAATACTTCAGCCTCTTGGAAGAAGTCTTCCTTAAATTTACAGTTACGCCTGATACGGAGAAATTGGCCGTATGGTAGGCCGTCCCTGAGTGCCCTAGGGTGCGCGCTGTTGTACTGTAACAAAGTGTTCCTTTCAGTGGGCTTTCTAAACAGGGTTGTGTACAGTTCGCCATTTGCATTCTTAATAGTAACATCCAGATAGTCTACACTAGCATTATCATAGCTGTATGTGAATTTGAGATCAGGTTGGGTATTATTCAGCCAGTCACAGAAGGTCTTAAGTTCATTTTCATCACCAATCCAAATCATGAGTACATCATCGATGTATCGACGCCATAGGCGGATATTACCGAGATGTGGGTTGGTGGGATTAAGAATGATGTTAGTTTCCATGTCATCTACATAGAGGATGGCAAAATTTGGGGCAAAAATAGCTCCCATAGAGGTGCCTTTGCACTGTCTATAATAAGTGTTTTGAAACAAGAAATAGTTCTTGGTTAATGCAATTTCCAGCAATGTTATAATAAATTCAGTGGGGACCCTGTGCGGAGCTGGGCGGTTGTTAAGGTGTTTCCTGATGACATCAATACCTTTCTGTTGGGGGATGTTAGTGTACAGAGACTCTATGTCAAGCGTGACAAGGAGTTCTGTATTTGAATCAAAAGGTTGGGATTCGATTAGGTTAATCAGATGGGTTGTGTCTTTGACATAGGTAGAAGTATCTTGTACCAAATCTTTCATAAAGAAGTCAATATATCTTCCCAGGGGCTCTAGGACAGAGCCACAGCCGGAGAGGATCGGCCTACCCGGGGGTGCCTCAGCATTTTTGTGCACCTTGGGTAGTGTATATAGGACTGGTGTACGAGGTGTCTTGTTGTTAAGGAAAAGGAATTCGTTTTTACTAATGAAGCCATTCTCCAAACCATCCTTGGTGATGGTAAGGATGTGGTCACTTATACCTCTTAAGGGATTGCTGCTCAATCGTTCGTAATGTGAGGTGTTGCTTAATTGGCGAATGATCTCTGCAATATAGGTATTTTTGTCCTGAATCACAATTCCCCCACCCTTGTCGCAAGGTTTTATGACAATGTCATCTCTCTCCTTGAGTTTTTTCAGGCTGTTTTTCTCCTCTAAGCTGACATTAAAGGGGGTGAAATTGTAACTTTCTTTAAGTTTATTGAGGTCTCTTAATATCAAATGCTCAAATGTGATGACTTCAGGTGGCATTGATCCGCTCGATGGATTAAATATTGATACGGGGCGAAGCCCAGTGGTGTCTGTCTTTTTAGGAGGGTCCCTGTTCTGAAAGAACGCATGAAGTCTAACTTTCCTGAAAAACTGGAAAATTTCAGCCTGTATATTAAACCAGTTTGGCCTTTCGGTGATTACAAAAGAGAGACCCCTGCTTAACAGAGCAATATCTGTAGAGGCCAGTTGGTGTTGGGAGAGATTAAATATTGGTATTTTCTCCATGTTTTGTGTGGGGGAAGTGGTGGGAAGAGTACAATCAATATTTAGTATTGGTATCCCCACTGGTAGAACCTGTTCCTCGTTTGACGTTCCCCGGGGGAAATTGTATCGTGTTTTGCCTCTGCCCCTCGGTCTCTCTGTAGTCCGTGTCTGGCCTCTCCCTAAAAAATGAGGGGTACGGGAGGAAGTGCTGGGGCCCTCTTGTCCTTCAGAACCGTCTGATTCTGCTGATGAATCAGAGAAGGTTACAGGTTGTCTGTTTCTAAATCTACCCCAGGTGCCTGCAGGTCTCTGATATACTTGGGGGCCTGAGGTAAAAAGTCTTCTTGTAGGTAGGGGTAGGTTTTTTCTTTATTATAGTTTTTAATGTCATTAGATACTTTAATGGATTTCTTGTGATGTTCAAAGTTTTGGAAGTCGTGAATGGTGCGTTCCAGTTTATCCAAAACTGCCTTTGCGTCTTCCAAACTTTCTAGTTCTAGGATGGCTTTTTCAAGTTCCTGAATCTCCTCAAGTTCCTTTTTGCTGTGTTCTAGTGCTGTATCTATGCCCAGCACCATCCAGTGGCGCGAGCAGGTGGTGCCTATATGTGAAAAGCCTGTATTGAATTTTTTATCTTGTACAAAGATGGCTGGAATATTGCGTACTTGTAGTCCAACGGGTATAATATCTGCTCTCAGATATTCCGTCAACATACGGGCGTGTAGTTCAGTACGGATATGCTTTTTTAAGTCTTTCCAAAGCAGTCAGTTTTGCACTGGCCAAGTCTGTAGGAGCCCCAATGACTGATGCTGGGGTGTGAAACAATGAGGGGCCGGTGAGTATTTTTGCTATATATTCCTCTGTGTATGTAGGGATTATTGGTGTAGACATAGTTTGTTTAATAATGAGCAATCAATCTGTCTGTTCTAGAGACAATGTAATCAATACAAGGTAATCAATACAACCACTCAATGAGTGGAACCCTTGCAGTGTAGCCACTGCGCGTAAGGTAGTATAGTGAAACAAGGGTACCCCGTTAGAAGAACCTGGGGTTAACATGTGTTTTAAGAAAAACAGCGGTTCAATTTGGCCCGAATGGGTCCTATACAACCAAGTGAAACCCTCGAGAAGGTCACAAGGTAAAGCTTTTGGGGTAGACAATTAATCATTAAGGGAGCACGAAAGTAGTAGGGGAACATATGTGGTGTAAAATAAACATTTTATTTTACACAGACATGATTTGACGACAGTCAAGGTAAACAGGTGCTCACATAAAGTGACAGGTGCGTAATGTGACAAGGTGCAGTGAACTCTAAAAACATTACATCACATTGACAACAGAGTAGGAACTTTGCTTAGGTTAATACAAATGAGAGAGTTCCTATTGTAGAAGTCGACGGCGTTTCGATCTTAGGGACTTAAGATCATCATCAGGACAATAATTGAGCAACCTGAACCTAGAGGGGAACAGAGTGGAATTACGATATGTCCCCTACATTTCAACTATTAACAGCGTGGGCGTGCTCCCAGTGCGATAGCATATCTTAATTAAACGCTGGCACACAGTGAAGTGAACGTTGCCTATTTAAAGAGGGCCAAGTGAGTAGCTTAGGGCCCTATCAATTCCAGTGGCCCCTAAGGGGAGTTGCGCGCATTATATCAATTAACAATGAGTGGACTAACTATTGCACTCATACATGTGTCAAACTCAGAAGCGATGTGCAAACTTACTTCCTACAAGAACCACTGAGGCATGGGTGTTGTAGAACCGATCTGTGATTAGTACAGTGTTGTATTTCTTGCCTTGAAGTGCGTCTGGGGAAGATATGGAGTGCAGGATTAGGGCTCACTGATATCGAATTATTGAACATAGATAGCTAAGTGAAGATATTACTCACATACTATTGAGGGACCTACTTCCAGCCGGGAAGCAGTACAATCTGCGCAATACTGCTCTCATGCAGGGCGGGGACCAACTACTGTAGGAGTGGAGGGAGGCAGCGTTAGAATATACAGTATAATCATGTATACAGTGGAGAAGCCTATATACAGGGATCAGGGCAACTCCATATGGTGCACTTACAATTGTGGGGGCAGAGTATTCAAGCCCGTTGACACTGAAGAGTTCGGTGGGCCTCAAGGGTGCCCAGAATATTAAAAGGAGGAGGCGCGGTTACTCTGTGGACATGGAGGTCTGTAATACAGAAGGGAATTAATAAGTCCGAAAAACTGTGATGAGAGGGGTGCCCGAGTTGTCAAGAGTCTACTCACCCTTCTCTGAAACGGCACTGCGAGGAGCCGTCAATATTACAACCCGCCCAGCCTGCTAGGGAAAACACAAGTTTAAGCCCAGGAGACAGTGTGAGGGTGCCTATTAGTGAGACAGGGGAGGAAAAAGGGAAAGGAATACTCACGAATGCGGCGCTTCAAAATTGGAGCCCCATTCTGAAATTAAGAAGTGGTGCCATTAGCTGCGCTTAAGATAGATGAATAGCCACTACGTAAGGGGGCCGGAGGACAAGGCACTTACTATTTTGGACCCTAAGCTACTCACTTGGCCCTCTTTAAATAGGCAACGTTCACTTCACTGTGTGCCAGCGTTTAATTAAGATATGCTATCGCACTGGGAGCACGCCCACGCTGTTAATAGTTGAAATGTAGGGGACATATCGTAATTCCACTCTGTTCCCCTCTAGGTTCAGGTTGCTCAATTATTGTCCTGATGATGATCTTAAGTCCCTAAGATCGAAACGCCGTCGACTTCTACAATAGGAACTCTCTCATTTGTATTAACCTAAGCAAAGTTCCTACTCTGTTGTCAATGTGATGTAATGTTTTTAGAGTTCACTGCACCTTGTCACATTACGCACCTGTCACTTTATGTGAGCACCTGTTTACCTTGACTGTCGTCAAATCATGTCTGTGTAAAATAAAATGTTTATTTTACACCACATATGTTCCCCTACTACTTTCGTGCTCCCTTAATGATTAATTGTCTACCCCAAAAAGCTTTACCTTGTGACCTTCTCGAGGGTTTCACTTGGTTGTATAGGACCCATTCGGGCCAAATTGAACCGCTGTTTTTCTTAAAACAAATATCTGGGAGTAAGCATAGCTGCAGATTTGGACTCTATTGTCTCAGGAAATTTGATTCCTCTGGCTGCTGAAACTAAAGGAGCTTTGAATAGATTGAACAACTTGCATCTGACCATAGTGGGACGCTGCAATGTGGTAAAAATGATTTTTTTCCAAAGCTACTTTATTTTTTAGATCCATTCCTTTGGAGTTTAATAATGCATTGCTGTTGAAATTTGAACGTCTCTATTCTCAATTCATCTGGGCATATTCACAACCTAGAAGAGCGTTTAGATACCTATCTCTCCCACGGGATAGAGGGGTTGGGCACTCCCTAATATAAGGTTATATTACTGGGCTACGGTTTTACAAAACTGCTCTATATTACTACAAGAACAACTCTTGACTCCAACAACGCTGCTTCCGTCACCATTTGAATTGCTGCTCGGGCCTGAGGCTTGGGGCTGTCTGTGGCGCCAAGTGGAGTATGGGTATTATAAGAAGGTGAGATTCAAGTCTTTGTTAGGCACATTTAAAGTTTTTTCTTCGGTACGGAAACTTTTGGGCTTGGGAAGGTTACATTTCTATACCCCAATCAATCATAATCCCTATCTACCTATTATATTTGGGAGATCTTATTTTCAAAACTGGCTTACTTCCGGTATTTCTAAATTAGGGGCCTTTTTTTCAACAGAAGGTATTCTCTCCTTTGAGGCTCTCAAAACACAATATAATTTGAGTCCTAAAGAGGCTTTTAATTATTTTGCAATTAAGGATTTCTTGTCCCGCAAGACCGGTGGGCGTTCCGGGTTTATCCCCAATGATCTAATTAATAAACTATGTGGATGTCCCGTCCCTCGCATTGGCTATATTTATTCTACTTTGAACAATCTTATGCCGGATGATTTAACTAGAGTTTCTCTCAAATGGCGACAAAAATTGGATATCACCGATAGTGACTTTAATATGGCATTATGTGCCGCCCAGAGTGATCTTCTCACAGCTAAACTCCAGGCGCAGTTTTTTAAAACGGCGTTTTTTCTTTATCTGACACCGAGTAGAATCGCAAAATGGGGGACAGGCCGAGGAACACTATGCCCCAGGTGTGCAGAGCCGGAAGCAGACTCTATACATATGTTTGCTTCTTGTGCTCTATTAGGGCCTTTAATTAAACAAATGCAGGACTTTTTTAAGAAGATCTTAAAGCAAGATGTTTTATTAACACCTACAACTATCTTGCTGGGCATCCAGGACACCGTTGACAGAAAGAATGGAGGGGCTCTGGTATTCGTTGCTATGACAATATACAGGCTATGTATTACATCAGCATGGATTGATCCAAACCCTCCATTATTCTCTCAATGGTTAAACCGTCTTATTGCGATTGGTAATCTAGAGAAATCCATATACTCCAAAAAAGGTAGGCGGGCAAAAAGAAAGGGATTAATAATTTGGGAACCTTTATCAAAGTGGCTGGCTCAAATTGATGGTTAAAGAAAAGGCCGGTATCATATACTTTCTGCCAGAGAATCTCAAGAATGTTTTGAAGAAGGAAGAGAAAAAGAAAAATTTTTTTTTTTTTTTTTTTAAATAATCCGGAAGGTCAGGGTGTGTGATCCATATTGGCTAATATTGCATTAGAGTATATGTCACTTTATACTGTTTTTATCTTGGGATTTATAATTGATGTACTGTAAAGCATTTGCACTTTTCTTCGATATATTCCTTATATACACAAGAATGAACTTTTGCCACACGTGGAGAAACAATGTTAGGTATTACGATGTATAGAAATTATTTTTCCACTTATTCTTTAATTTTTCTTTTTTTTCTTTTTCCTTATGTGGCTAATCTTTTTCGCTTTGTTGTTTAAGTTTGGAGATATTAGGAGGGTTGGGGGGGGTGGTCGTGTTGTCTCATACTACTAAGTTGTTTATTTGGTGTTTGAATTTCGAAAAAAAAAAAAAAAACGGTTTTCTTGATTGCCATTACCTCGGCTAGGAGGGTAAGCGAGTTGCAGGCTCTTAGCTCTAAGCCTCCTTTCCTGACCATTCATGCAGATAAGTTGGTGCTAAAAAAGGTCGGGCCATACACAAACTGACCAGCTCTAGATGGGTTGTTTTGTGTATCAAAGCTTGCTATCCTTTGGCAAAGAAGGAGCCTCCTGTGGGGTACGCGCCCATTCCACCAGGGCGACGGCAGCTACCACTGCTTTGGGATGTGGAGTCCCCCTCCATGACATCTGTCAGGCAGCTACGTGGGCATCTCTCACACGTTCACAAAACACTACTGCTTGGACAGCCAAGTCCGGAGAGACAGCTTCTTTGGCCATTCTGTTCTCCGGTAAGGAATCTATAACTAATTGTCTCTTTCAGATGAACTAATAGTCTCTTTCAGATGAACAAGTTACTTACCTTCGGTAATGATATATCTGTAAGAGACATAGATTAGTTATAGATTCCTTACCGCCCCACCCATCCTCCCCGTTCTGCGAACTGACTTCTAGAGTTAAGGATTTCCTTTCAGGACCCTTGTTTTGTGCACCAGTGGTCAGTGTCTTGCATGGCTCTGTGCTTCTGGCGTGGAAAGTCGTGTACAGAACTGACGTCAGCGCGCGACGCCACCGACGAACGCGGAGCCGACCGACGCCACCTTTTGACGCACAGGGGTACTGCTGACGAAAAAATTCTCCGGATCCAGTCTGACGCCTGGGGGTAATTCTAAGGTAAGGAATCTAAGGTAAGGAATCTATAACTAATCTATGTCTCTTACAGATATATCGTTACCAAAGGTAAGAAACTTGTTCTTTAAGACTTTGGAAGTACCTTTAATTCCAATATCGAGTTTAGACATAGTTTTATTTTAAAAGCAGCCTGCAAGGCAGGGCTGGCTTTTAAAATGACAGCAGGCAACACAGCTGTGCACACTTCTGTGCATTAAATCTACTGGGCATCTAAACCTACATGCCCTACCATATACTAGGGGCTTACAGGTAGGTTATCATACCAATTGTAATTGCACCTATACCTTTTAAATAGAGCACTGGCCCAGGGCCTGGTTAGTAGGGACCAGGGCACAATCAGAGTCAGTAACCACCAGTTTCAGTCACAAAATGGGGGTGGTCAGTGCAAAAAAGCTGACTTTCTCCACTATTATTACCTTGCATACCTTTATCACTTCCGTTACCATCATTACTGTTATACTGTTACCACTATTACCATAGCTATGATTACCACCACACTAACATTACCACAGCCATTACCACCATCACCATTTCACCAACATCACCACTCTGTCTCTACCACTATCACAACTGCCATTTTCACTAACATCACCAACATCACTACTAACGTCACTATCACCAACTGTACCTTTACCAACTTTGTTGACTCTATCACTACCATCAGCAACACTGTCACAGTCAACACTGTTACCACCAACAACTTCACCACAAACACCCCTATTATTACTATCACCACTCCTTCTGCTAACACTACCACCACTACTGCCACAACTTCTGCCATTTTCACCTTTAACACCACTACTTCTCGCTCCCACACCATCAGCGCTACTGCCACCTATACCACCCTCACCACTGCCACCACCATTACTAATACCACATTACCTTCACCACCGTTATCATCAACAGTATCATCACTATTACAATCACCACCATCACCATTATCACCACCAAAACCATGATCACTATTCCCACCAACACCATGCTAACACTGCCATTAGCATCATTCACATTACCCAATCAACACCATTACTAACATTACCATTATCATCACCATTACCTCCACCATGATTACCACCATTGCCATGATTACCACAATTACCATTGACATCATCATCACCATTACCTCCTCCATGATTACCACCATTGCCATGATTACCACAATTACCATTGCCACCAGTACCACCTCTCTCATATCACCATCCCCATTTTCATCACCATTTCCACAGCCTTTCCCACCTCCACCATGACCACCATCATTACTATTGTGTGTGTGAATGATAATGGTGGTGGTGGTGCCGCTGAAAAATATTACAATTACCACTCCAATATTTACCAGCATGACCATTGTCACTCACACTCCCACCATAACAATTACCATTATCGCCACCATGACATTACCACCGTCACTGTTACCTCCACTATCATCATTTACACAACCACCATTACAGTATGATCACCATAACCACCACCACTATTACCATCACCACCATTATTATTACCAGCAACATCATTTCCATTGCCACCAACTCCATTGCTCCACCATAACCATCATTTACACCACCATTATTACCACCATTACCACCACCACTATTGCCATTACTATTGCTACCACCAGCACAATTGCTAATAACATCCTTCTCACTGCCGCCTCCATCACTATGCTTACTACCACTACCAATATTACCACTTTCACATCACCATTACCATCACCACCATTGCCTTAAACATTACTGCTGCCTTCACTGGAGTCACCATTATCACAACTATTACTACAACCATTATCACCACCACTAACACAAGCACCCCTATTATCACCAAAACTATCACCAAAATAACCACAACCACTGCTATCACCACTACATGCTACCAATATCCTCACCATTTTCACCATTATCACCATCACTATCACCACCACTGCCAGTACCATCACTGCTGCTTCTAACAATACCACCACCACAACCATGTTCTCATGTGTTTGTATAAGAACATTAGTATGACCTCCCACACCATCAACAACACCACATTTAACATTGCCACCACTGCTATCACCATCACTATCACTACTAGCAATATCATGTCCAACACCACTACTAGTGTCAGCACAAGTGGCACTACCATCATCACCGATACTAGCTCCATCATCGCTTTAACTATTACCAGCACTGCCACTACCACATTTTCATTTGTGTAAGAGCTTTCCCATTATCACCCTATTACCTTAACCATATTATCATTCAAACTTCATTCATTACCACAACCAAGACCAAAGCACTGTTATCACCATCCCCACCCTTACTGCAATTTCACTTTCAGAACTATTATTGTCGTTACCACTACCACCATTATTACCAGCATTGTTACCATTTCCATCTACTCATTCCAACCACCAACTCCATTCCCACCACCACCACCATTCCCATTACTACCACTACCACTACCCTCACCACCACTATCATTATTACCTTGCATACTTTTATCACCATTACTACCATCATTACACCACCATTACTGTTACCACTATTACCATGACTATGATTATCACCACACTACGATTACCAGCATTACACCAATATCACCACACTTTCATTACCACTATCGTAACCACCACTTTCACTAACATCACTAGCACTATCACCAACATAATTACTGACATCACTATTACAAACTGGACCTCAACAATCCTCCTTCTCTCTTTCACCACCATCACCAACACTGTCACCACCAACACTTACCATCAGCAACATCACCACAAACATCCCTCATATTCTTACTACTATTGCCACTCCGTCTTCTAACACTATCAGCACTTCTGCCACCATATCCACCACCACTGCAGCCAACATTGCCACTACATCTACTGACAGCAGTATCCCACCATCATGATCTCCTGTTTGTGTAAGAGCTTTACCATTGCAACCCTGCCATTTTCACCTTTTTCAGCACTACTTGTCATGCCCCCACCATCAGCACCACTGACACCTTTACCACCATCACCACAGCCACCACCATTACTAATACCAAATTACGATAACAATGATTATCTGTCAGCATTTATGGTGGTCTTCCCCCAAACGGTTTGCTTTCCCCCTTGGCTTGTGACTTCTTTACAATGCAAGGTTTGAGCCATCAACCTACGGAGAAACATTTGCATCAGCACATGGACAACCGGATGTAAGCTCCACTAACTCGGATGCAGGTTGCCTGGCAACTGTATAAGCATAGGCTGGGACTGGAGACCATGTTTGTTCCTTGGAGCTCATGGCTTGAGCAATAGACCAATCCTTGCACGCAGAGTCAGACTCCTTTATTGAGTTCTTGGCCTTCGATTTGGCGAAGAGCACAATGGATTCCTTCAAAACACCATCATTTGACTATTCTTCCAAATTGACACTTTCTTCAATTAACTTTTATTCCATGCCATTTTTATACCTATGCTTTGAGTATGTTTACATTCTAACAACATATATATTCCATTTGTGTTTCCTGCATGGCCCATTGTAGTTTTCCCTAGGTTAGCCTAATTGCGCATGCTGTAGGTCGCATTTTCCTAATAGTAAGCTCCAGCCAAATAGTGAGCCCCCAAATAGTGAGCTGCTGCCAAATAGTGAGTCAATGCCAACTAGTGAGCCCCTGCCAAATAGTGAGCTTCCACCAAATAATGACCCGCTAAATAGTGAGCCGCCACCAAATAGTGAGCTGCCGCCAAATAGTGAGCCACCAAATACTGAGCCGCTGCCAAATAGTGAGCCACTGCCAAATAGTTAGCCGCCGCCACATAGTGAGCCGCCGCCAAATAGTGAGCTACTGCCAAATAGTGAGCCGCCAAATAGTGATCTGATGCCAAATAGTGAGCCTATGCCAAGTAGTGAGCCGCTGCCAAATAGTGAGCCTTACCCAAAAAGTGAGCCTGTTTTACTGATTTCATTTTTGTTGGCCTTAGGACTCTTAACCACTGCTAACCAGTCCTAAAGTGCTTGTGCTCACTTTCTAAAGCATGGTAATACTGGCTTACACCTGATTGGCATATTTGCCTTACATATAAGTCCCTAGAAAAGCGGTATACCTTATACACATGGTTTCTAAACTAAATGCTAGTAGTGGGCCTGCAGCACTCACTGTGCCCTCCACTTAAATGTAGCCCTGTCAAACGTGTCTCAGGCCTGCCAATGCAGCCTATGTGCACTTTTAAACTGCCAATTCAACTTGCCAAAATAATCCCCTTCCCAAACCCAAAACTCCCTTTATGTGTACATATAACTCGCCCCTAAGTTAGGCCCTAGACAGCACATGGGGTAGGGTGCATTATAATTAAAATGTGGGACATGTTCCTGCCCTGGTAGTGAAAAACTCACAAATTCGTTTTTCACTTCTGTGAGCCCTAACTCTCCTGTAAGATAACTTTGGGTTACCTTATTACATTTAATAAGTGATAACCTTTGTTTGGGAGCTGGTAATGTCATGTTTGGTGTCTAGGGAATTGTAATTTAAAATCCTTGTAAATTGGTAAAGTCGTATTTTAAGTCACAATTCTGAAAATGTCACTTTTAGAAGGTTGGCATTTACTTGTCCTAACCATTTGGTACCTGCAGCCTGTTTCCTGTGTCACATGACTTGGTTTAGTTGGCAGTTGCCCTTTGTGTATTCCTTCCAGAGAGCCACACAATAGAGGGACTGAGTGTTGGCAGGATGAGGCATCCAAGGCAGGATGGGGAGTGGAGCTGTGCACTGACCTACTTGCACTTCAAAGACACTTCCTCAGCTCACACACAGAACTTCACACTAGCCCATTGTGACTGTAGACATACTGGAGCCAGGGCAGTGTGGTAGGAAATTCCAGACACTTCTGCGGGGGGGGGGACTCCAAATGTTTCTTCCATTTTAAAGTTGGCATCAGGTACAAAAATAGGACCCTCAGACCCACTCTTCATTTCCCTTCTGGACCTGCGGAGGACTTCAGAGGACTGCCCTGCTGCCTGTGGCCTGCTGTGTACGCCAGAGGACTGCCCTTCTGTCTGAAGTCTGCCCTGTGCTTTCAGAGGACTGCCCTGCTGCTTGAAACTGCCTGGACCCTCAGAGGACTGCCCTGATGCTTGAGATCTATTTTCCTTCTTGAACCCAAGACTTCCAGAGTCACTCCAAGGGCTAGTTACCTGGCCTCCTGATCAGAGCATCAGGGACAGAAAGGCTCCAACCGTCTTGAACCTGCATCTGGACCAAGCCTGAGTGAGTCCTGACACTTTAAGTGGTGCCCCTCCCGTCCGGGACCCTTGGAAGTGGTGCTGAAGGGCCCAGATAGCCAAAATCCAAAACTTGGCACTTTAAAAATGTTCTGCCAAAAAGTGCTGTGCGAATCAAGAGGAGACCAGGACCTACCTGCTTGCCGATCCGCCCAGGGTGCATCGCCAGTTGGCCTGACTTTGCTGCAGCTCCTGCTACGTTCTTCTCTGCAGCTGCAGCTCCTCGCAGAAGGGGCATCCTGGCTCGCTACAGTTTGCAGCTATGTCCAGCTGGAGATTTTTTCAACTTACACAAATCTTTACTGCAACTTCATCCAGAGGCTCCCCGACGATAAGGTCTCATCTTCGCACATAGTTGACTGCCTTGCCCTGTCGAACTTTACCTTGCCAGACATTTTTCTTTAAAAATACTTCTAAGTCTGAAGGTAAACGAACACCGGGCTCCATCCATTTCTTGTATCTGACCCGCGCTCCATCGCAGTCGTCCGTAACTTTCGACTTTGCCCCAGTCTCACTCGACTAGATGTCCACGGTTGTCGCTTTGATCTTTTCGGTGCTATTTTTCACTTTAAAATATAAAAATTCATAACTCTGGTTCTACTGATTGGATTTTTGTCATTTTGGTATCAAATAATTTATTTAAATGTACTCTATTTTTCTAAATTAGTGTGGGATTTTTCTTGTGTTGTGTATTTACTGTATTAATGTTCAAGTGCTGCATAAATACTTTACACATTGCCTCTAAGTTAAGCATGACTGCCTTTGTGCCAAGTTACCAGAGGGTTAAGCACAGGTTAGTTTATTGACTTTTGGTGGTTCATCCTGACAAGGATTGTGGCTGTTCCTTGAGCAGGGTTTAGCCCGCTCAACCAACAACAGAATTTCTCACAATCCCCATTTTCACCGCCGTTCCCACCACCACCATTACCACCATCATTAATACCACCACCATTACCATCCATCATCACATATACTGCCATTATCACCACTGCTATTACCACTATCACCACCAGTACTACTGCCGCTCGCTACATCACCACCAACTCCACTATCATTTTCGACAATGCCACCAATATTGCCACCATCTAAATTACCACCACTAATGCCCCTTGACTATCACCACCATTATCACCAATACTGTTACTGCTACTATTACCTGATTTCATTACATCACTACAACAACCATTAGGAACTCCACCATTAATATTACCACCAGCATTAATACATTTACCACTAACTCCAATAATAGCAATAGAGTTGCCATCACCATTTTGACAACTGCCACCATTATCACTAACACCACCACTACTATCACTACCATGCTACCAACATTACTACCACCAATACCGCCAACCATCCCACCACCATTATCATTGGTACCCCTCTCACAATAACCATTATAAGCATCACTGCTATTGCCACGTTAATCAACACCACTGCTACCACCATTCTCATGACTATCACCACTATCACCATCACTATCTCCACAGTCACTGCTGGCACCAGGAAATTCCCTCAGATACCACTACTACTCCTATCTTCACTGCTAGTGCTACCACAATCACTATCAACACCACCACGACTTCTAACACCATCATCACTACATTAGTGGAAGCACTATCAACATATTTTGATGTGTTTGTGGAAGAGCATTACAATCACTCTCCCACCATTACCAGCACATTCATTTCCACTACCTCTCACCAGTACAGTGGTTTCCAGCTCCTTTCCCCTGTCACCGTGTGATATCGGCTCCCCACCAGGTGACCGTGTGAAAGGAGCCTATATTGTGTGACACAGGGTGGCATCGTGTGAGTTGGCAGGTCTGCAAAAATATGTTGCTGACGGTCCCAACACACACTGTCGTTCAGCAGGGGGTAGTGCTGTTAGCAACTCTTGTCCCTCAATTAAGGCGCTTAGTAGGAAGCAAGTAAAACCTAACTGAAAGGCTTATTATGCTTTACATACACAAAAGAAACTTCTGGCAGAAAGTTGTTAACCTTCCAACGCCAGACAAAGCCGCCATCCATAACAAGCATTGGCATAGCCAATAGGTCTCGCCTTTGGGGCCTTATAAGTGCTTGTTTTCAGAAACAGCAATGGAGCAATAACAGCACTCTGTTTATTGTGCTGCATTGATATTGTAGCCAGATATTAATTATAATTTGTTGTAATGGGGGAAAACACAAAAGCAATATTATTTAAGTAAGTAATAAAGGGGCATAAAAGTAAATTACGTAGGTGGACGGGCACAGGCTGTCTGAACATGCAAGCTGTAGGGAGAGATGAAGACTGTGTTGTGCAGCTAACAGTGCATTAAAGTTAGCTTTTACCCAGTTTGTGGTGTGCAAAGCACAATAGCAGTGAGAGCTGCCGCCCTCCCTGGAAACGCCTGCGGCTATTTAAATGCTGAGTCCGGGGTGGGAAGTGTTGTTGGGGCGAGCCGGGGAGATGAAGCAAAGTGCCTAGTGAGCAGTAAATCATCACCAACACTCCAGTCCTCAGCAGGCATGCAGACACATTGTAAAGCATGTTTGAAGGCGAGGCGCGCACTAAGCCTCCCGATCCGTACATTACATGAATATTACTACGATTTATGAGCGTCGCGCTGAAAGTGAAAGTATGAATTCAAGTGCGCCGTGCACAACAAAAGAAAGGCACGGCCACTATGTTTAAAGTTAATCCTTGGCATGCCACGCTGTAATAATTAGAATAAAGCGTGGCGCCTGTTTCATGAGCGCCCTGCTGAAAGATAAAGTATGTTTCAAAGCGAGCCACGCAGCGATGCAACAATTAAAACAAGCATTGGCCGCGCGGCCATGAAAGTGACACGGCCGCGCGGCCGCAAAAGTGAAAGTAATCGCGAGCGATTAAAGCCGCTGCGAGTGTAAGGGTGGGAAGCCAGATGGCGAGGGAAGCCAGATGGCGCCTAATGAAGCTGACGAAAAGGGAGGGGGAGAAGGGAGGGGGAGTGCGAGCAGAGGAGCCTCATTACAGCAACCCAGATGGCAGCTGTGCACGTGCACGCGATCGTGAACGCAAGCTGGAGGCCAGCAAAAGCCTGTGGGTAGCACTCTAAAAAGCCACCTACTAAATTTCTCGCAGAGCAGCGCATGCGCTGGTTCAGCGAGACCTAAAAAGCACATATGTGCGGCAGCCTACCCTGCGTCACAACCCACACACGCTCGGTCCCAGTTTCCTCAGAGGTAGCGGAGTTACAGAGGGCATACAAGCGAAAGGGCGGGATAGAAAATATGACTCGTGCCATAATTCCCACCTTTTTCTGATTTCAGAGAGCTTTGCAGTTCCGAGATGTGCAGGGGCTGTACCTTCTGACTGATGCGAATCCTCAGACAAGCTGCAGCCATGTTCTAATGGAAGCTGGAAAACTCATGAAGGAAAAAGACGCGACAGTTCACACCGTTTCTTTTAATGGTGCGAACAGGTAAAGAGTCCACATCGTTTAAAATTGTGCTTTGGTTAGAGAAATTCCATTATAAATATATCATTACGAGTTTCGGGATCACAAGATTTCCGGAAACACCATTGACCATACAATTTTTTTCCTGCACACATTTTGGCAGACAAAAAAACCTGGATGTGCCTGGGGATAGCGACCCACAACCAGAGGAAAGCAATGCACACACACGAATTTTCATTGTTGTTCCCCATTTGTAAGGAACTGGCTAATACCACAGCATGGAATTACTGAACTCTGGTCTATCCCTCATTCTTGCTTCGTAACTGTTAACTCTTAAAATGGAAAGTAACTGTTAAATATGTCAGTATGGGACCCGCTGCGTAATTATTTGCTTCTCATCCAGGGGATACTCATCAATAGTCATAATCTATGAATAATCCCCGCCCACGTGCGGGATCCCGGAGTATATAGAAAATATATATATATATATAAAAATATATATATACACATATGTGAAACATATACATGCAGCCTAAAAAAGTTTCCAACATGGCAGAACTGCCGAAATTACATAGGTTTGCATTGTAAGACAAATACTCTCCTAACCCATAAGGAAAAGAGTACATTCACAGGATAATTGTGATATACCAATGCTTTATTGCCACAAGGAAAAACTTGTAATTGCAGGCATTCGCCTGTAGGCTGCATTGCAGAGTAATAATGAAAACAAGACAAAAAAACTGGCACCTTGCCTTTAAGGCTTCCAAGGGTTAGGGTACCGTGCCTTTAAGGCCTGCCAGAGACCCTCTGCTCCCATCATGCATCACAGGTGACAGTTAGGTCAGTTCTTTTTCCGGCTCCTTCTGTGAGGATCCTGGAGTTTGAGCTCTTCAGTTTTTTGACTGAAAGATAATTTTTTGATATTTCCTTGGAAATTTCGACATTTTCTGATACCTAGAGGTATATTCTACTGGTTTTTGGCATTTTTTTCTCCAAACATCTTTCCAGTCAGAATGCCTGCTTTATTTCGGAAATGTCCTTCCTGTGGCAAGAAGATGGCACTGTCAGATCCACACTCGGTGTGTATTGTGTGCCTTCCATCTTCACACAATCCTGACCAGTGTTATCATTGCCAGAAGTTTTCGAAGAGGACTCAGCGCGACAGAGAACGCATCAAGCTTCATGCCCTACTGGAGAGGGATAGAGATAGAGCTCCCTCTTCAAGTAAACACCGAAAACGGCATCGCTCCACCTCTCCTGAGTCCAGGAAGAAGCAGGTGCCTGAATGTTCGCCGTCGACGTCGAGATCGCCGTCGAAGAGGCCGAGGCATTCTTCAACGTCAAGGGACAAGCCAAGTAAGTCGGCGCTCAGCACTTCAGGCTCGAAGGCTGTGGGTACTGAGAGACTGTCCAAAACTCCGTCGACGTCGAGGCTTCCGTCGACGTCGAGGCACACTCCGCCAACCTCGAGGGGATCGGCGTTGAGAGACTCGCCGGCGAAGACCATGCCGCGAGGGGACATACCGACGTCGAGGCATTCTCCGCCACCCTCAAGGGGGTCGACGTTGAGAGAGTCGCCGTCGAAGGTCATGACGCGAGAGGACGTACCGACGTCGAGAGCATCGTCGAGGTCCCATCATTCGACGTCGAGGAGGTCGACGTCATCGAGAAGGGCGACGTCGAGATCTCCCCATCGGCGCCGTCAGGCGACATCAGGGCCCCCCATCGACGTGGGCGGTCGACGTCGAGACCTGTAACGGATCATTCGCCGTCGAGGAGATCGGCGGCAGCGTCAAGGGCGACGTCGAAGTCTCCCCGTCGACGCCGACAGTCGACGTCAAAGTCCCCCCATCGACGTGGACGGTCGACGTCGAGATCAAGATCAGGGCACAGATCGACGACGAGGGTGACGCAGACCTTGTCGACGTCGAGATCCCGTTCGACGTCAAGGCAGTCATCTCCAGGGCTGAATATTGTACAGATTTCACCAGAGAAATCTCCTACAGTTGCTGAAAAGAATCTTTGCGGCCTGTCTCCTCGCTGGCTGCAGGGTGTCGGAACAGGTGCCCGCAGAGGTCCGGGCTCGGACCACTCGCGTTCATACGCAACGAGACTTTCTAAGTCGCCTTCCAGAAGACCAAGGTCGCCTTCTACACGCCGATCTCGGTCAGGAGGTCGTCACAGCTCGCACGATCATCCACATAAGAGGAGGCGCAGAGCATCTTCTACCTGTTCTTCGTCTTCCATTCGGCACTACTCGCCAACTTTCTCATCTACACCACCTTCAAGGGTGTCTCCTATTGATGACATTGGGACTTTCTCTGACGTACTGGGCAGAGGAGCTAATAAACTAAACATCAGTTTATGTACTCCTGTGATCCCTACATCGATCATTTTCGAGACATTGCACCATCGTACAGCTCCCAGACCGCTGCTACCTCTGGTGCCAGGTTTTTTAGAACCAGCCATGACCACGTTCCTTACTCCAGCCACAGTGGGATCAGTTCCGTCGAGGATTGCAAAGAAATACAAAGCTCCAGACCAGGATCCCTTGTTCCTTAGGTCTGATCCTCCGGCGGATTCAATCATTGTGGCAGCCGCCAGGAAAGCGCACTCCGCAGCCTCATCCGCTTCTGTTCCTCCAGAAAAGGACAGTAAACAAATGGACTCTTATGGCAGGAAGATGTGCAATACTTCGGCATCATCGATGAAGATTGCAAGTGCTTCAGCCCTTCTTGGGCGCTATGATAGGTCTCTTTGGGACTCCCTGTCTAGGTTTACCGACAAGCTTCCCAAAGAAGATCGACAAGACTTCCATGAAATCTTGCAAGAGGGCGGCTTAGTAGCCAATCAAATCATCAGCGCGGCGGCTGACGCCTCAGATCTCGCCGCACACGGCTATTCACAGGGCATCTGTTCACGGCGCTCAGCGTGGTTGCGCCTCACAGGTCTAAAACCGGACGCCCAGAAGAAGATCCTAAACCTTCCTTTCAACGGCTCCTCCTTATTCGGTTCTCATGCTGATGAGGAGATGACAAAGATGAAGGCCGAGCTAGACACAGTCAAAGCAGTTGGACTGGAGAAGCGGAAGGAGTTTCGAAACGCTTCCGTCAGAACGACAAGCGGCCCTTCCAACAGAGGGTTCAAACCCCTCAATGGTCCTCCCAAAACCAACAAAAGTTCCAATACCAGAACAAGCGTCCTGGCAGGGGCAGAGGGAACAATAAGCAACAGCAGTCCTCCTCCAAGCAGCCTCCTAAACAGTGAGACATTGCTTCCTCCGCACCCGTTTGCCACTCCGGTAGGAGGGAGTATCGTCTTTCACCTGGAAGAGTGGGAAACAATAACAAAAGACAGATGGGTGCTGAATATTGTACAGCATGGTTACTTGCTGAGGTTCAAGACCCCTCCTCCGCAAGTTGCCCCTCATTTGACGTGCCTTCCTCAACACAATGTATTGTTACAGGGCGAAGTGTGTACCCTTCTCTCCAAAAAGGCTATAGAAGAGGTCCCACCTCACCAGCGAAATCAAGGGGTATACTCACGGTACTTTCTGGTCCAAAAACGAGGAGTAGCCAAAGAGTACAGGCCCATCCTCGACCTGCGCCTGCTGAACAGGTTTATAAGAAAAGAAAGATTTCGGATGCTAGCCCTGCACCAGATTTTCCCACATCTTCATCTGGGAGACTGGATGTGTGCCATCGACCTGCAGGACGCCTACTTTCACATTCCTGTTTCAGTGAAACATCGCAAGTTCCTCAGGTTCCAGGTGTCTCGTCAGCACTATCAGTACCGAGTACTTCCATTCGGACTCAAATCCGCTCCCCGGACGTTCTCCAAGTGCATGGCGGTGGTAGCCGCTTTCCTCCGCAAGAGGAAAATCTTCGTCTACCCCTACCTAGACGACTGGCTCCTGAAGAGTTCAACACCTTCTCTACTCCAGAGCCATCTCACTTACTGTCTCAACCTGCTTCACTCACTGGGGTTGCAAGTCAACTACAAGAAGTCAGTTCTCAACCCCACGCAGAAAATACATTATCTGGGCGCATCCCTAGACACCGCAACGGCAAGCGTGTGTCCTTCGGAGGAGAGGTTGTCCTCAATGTTGATCAAGTGCCGTGCGCTTCTCAGCACTATACATCCCACAGCAAGGCAGGTATCATCACTGCTGGGATCGATGGCCTCATGCATCTTCATTGTGCCAAATGCCAGGCTTTACATGCGGCCTCTACAGCAGTCCCTCGAAGATCAATGGACTCAGCACTCAGGCCTTTGGGAAGATCGTGTCTCTCTTCCTCAGGCGGCCAGGGACTCCATCAAATGGTGGATGAAACGTTCTCACCTTCTGCAAGGGGTCCCCTTTCACCAGGTACCTCCGACACAGACTGTAGTTACAGATGCCTCACTGCAGGGTTGGGGAGCGCACATGGGCCAGCTTCAGGTACAAGGTCTCTGGTCCGAGACAGAGAAAAGTTATCACATCAACTTCTTGGAGCTAAGGGCAGTCCATCTGGCTCTCAAGTCGCTGTACCCGTCCCTACAGTCCAGCTCCATTCAGATTCAGACAGACAACACAACAACAATGTACTATCTGAACAAGCAGGGAGGCACCAGGTCACGGGTCCTGTCTCTGGAGTCACAGACCATATGGAAGTGGCTTCTGGCGAGGAGTCTCACGATCGTAGCCGTTCACCTTCCAGGAACCTTGAACGTGCAGGCAGATGTTCTCAGCAGAGACTTCGTAGAAGCACACGACTGGGTGTTAAACGAAGAAGTCGCTCAAGACATTTTTCGACAATGGGGAGTGCCAGACATCGACCTGTTTGCAGACGCGGCAAATACGAAATGCCCCGTCTTCGCGTCCAGATTCCCTCAACAAGGATCACGGGGGAATGCACTTTTGATAGGATGGTCGCAGACATTGCTGTACGCTTTTCCACCTCTCCCTCTGATCCCTGCGGTCATACAGAAGTTTTACAGGACCAATGCCAGAATGATCCTGATAGCACCAGAGTGGCCGCGCCAGTGGTGGTATCCGGATCTCCTGCAGCTGTCCGAAGTCCCACACCGGAGGCTTCCCTGTCGACCGGACCTGTTGACCAAGAACGAGGGGAGAGTATTTTATCCCAACCTCTCGTCCCTGCGTTTGACTGCATGGCTCCTGAAGTCATCCAGTATGGACACTTAGACCTTCCTGCTGATTGTATGTCTATTCTCAAGGAAGCAAAGAGACCCTCCACTAGGAAATCTTATGCTTTCAAGTGGAAGAGATTCTACCTGTGGTGCAAGGACAACCAGTTTGATCCGACTAAAGGTCAGGAGCAAGTGATTCTTCCCTACTTGTTATACTTGGCAAAGTCAGGCCTACAATATCCCTCTATCAGGGTTCACCTAGCTGCTATAACAGCTTACAGGAAGTCCCCGACCCAGGGTTCATTCTTTCAGATGCCAGTGGTAAAGGATTTTCTAGAGGGTCTCAGGAAGGTTTACCCCCAGTGAGATCTCCCTCTCCTCCCTGGGAACTTAACATTGTGCTTACGAAACTTATGGGTGCTCCTTTCGAGCCTATTCATAAGGCGTCGTTGCAGCATTTGACCTGGAAGGCTGCTTTTTGGTAGCCATCACTTCTGCACGCAGGGTGAGTGAGATTCAGGCCCTGTGCTGTAAGGCACCTTATACTGTTTTTCATGCCAATAGGGTGGTGCTACGTACACATCCGAGCTTCCTCCCGAAGGTGGTCTCGGATTTTCACATCAATCAGGTTATTACGCTGCCCACCTTCTTTCCTAAACCTTCAACTCCCCCGAGAGATCATTACACTCTTTAGATCTCCGGAGAGTGCTGAAGTTTTACCTTGACAAAACTCACACACTTAGGAAGTCTGACCGGCTTTTTATTAACTACGGTTCTACTAACACCGGTCTAGCTGCATCTAAAAGATCCATCTCTCGATGGATTGTCTCTTGTATAGCTTTATCCTACCAGTTAGCTAACAAAACCTTACCAGGCAGACCTAAAGCGCACTCTACCAGAGGGAAAGCCTCTACCACAGCTCTCCTTCGCAATGTGCCAATGTCTGAAATCTGTAAGGCAGCCACATGGCGGTCGGTTCATACCTTCACACGTCATTACTGTCTAGATTCTGATGCACAGGCCGATGCCCAGGTGGGGCAGGCCTCTTTGAGGAATTTGTTTGCATAATTGCAATTTGAATGTAATGTTCTGTATACTCCGTTGCTCGTCCGCAAGGTACTGGGTATGGGCTTGCTACTCTATTCATAGATTATGACTATTGATGAGTATCCCCTGGATGAGAAGGATTAGTTACTTACCTGTAATCCTAGTTCTCATCCAGGGGTATACTCATCATAGTCATAAGCGACCCTCCCTCCTCCCCGGACGAGCATCACTGGAGTTCTTCTATGTTATTGCATCCTCTACTCAGGTGTCTCTACATTATACACCGTCAAAAGAACTGACCTAACTGTCACCTGTGATGCATGATGGGAGCAGAGGGTCTCTGGCAGGCCTTAAAGGCACGGTACCCTAACCCTTGGAAGCCTTAAAGGCAAGGTGCCAGTTTTTTTGTCTTGTTTTCATTATTACTCTGCAATGCAGCCTACAGGCGAATGCCTGCAATTACAAGTTTTTCCTTGTGGCAATAAAGCATTGGTATATCACAATTATCCTGTGAATGTACTCTTTTCCTTATGGGTTAGGAGAGTATTTGTCTTACAATGCAAACCTATGTAATTTCGGCAGTTCTGCCATGTTGGAAACTTTTTTAGGCTGCATGTATATGTTTCACATATGTGTATATATATATTTTTATATATATATATATATTTTCTATATACTCCGGGATCCCGCACGTGGGCGGGGATTATTCATAGATTATGACTATGATGAGTATACCCCTGGATGAGAACTAGGATTACAGGTAAGTAACTAATCCTTCTGCATGATCCATCAAATGACGCTAGGGCAGAGTCAGCGGATTGAGGGGCTTATTTACAAGCTCCTTGCGCCGCCGGTGCGCCACATTTAACATGGGAAAAAGTGACGCAGCGGCGGCGCAAGGGACTTGTAAATAAGCCCCTGAGTGTCTTATAAGCCCCTTGCGCCGCCGATGCGTCACTTTCTGTGACGCTCCGGTGGCGCAGGAGCCTGCTCCACACTTACCAGGCAGCACTAAGCCACTTTTTTTGGCATAATGCTGCCTTGTAAATATTGTTCCCTTTAATGCAGTTTTCTGCATTAAAGGGCGTGCAATGGGTGTTTTGCTGGGGGCGTTCCCAGCAACATCCATGGCTTTTTGACACTGCCCCAGATTTACGGGAAATCTTAACTCTGAGGAAGCGTCAAAAACATACCCTCCCCAGGGGAGACGTAAGGGAGGCACAACGAGGAGAAATATCTTTATTTCTCCTCGTTTTTCCTTTTCCTATGTGTGTCCTATTTGTGCTCCCTTCCTGCACAAAAATAATCATCCTCTCAACGCAGGCAGCCTTGCACCATGGTACAAAGGTGCCTGCATTGCGCGCCAGCACAGGGGAAAAGGGCAGGAATGCGCCATATCTGATAGATACGGCGCATTCCTGAATGCAAAGTATCTGATAGATGCTGCGCATTCCTGGCCCTTTCTTTTGCCGTAGGGCAGCGCAGCAGGAAGGCCTGCGGCGCTGCCCTATGGCAAAAACTCATAAATGAGTCCCTGAGTCCTGAGCGCACTCCCTCAGAAGACTGTCAATGTGCGTTAGCTATTGACTTATTGACACATAAATATATCAAATGCAATCCAATTGCCGAATTAATTTATGTGATGCTCTTAGACTTTTATAATGTAATGACAATTATTTTTTGACTTCGCTGTGACAGGATGTGAAGGGGGATCTATCTCCCCTTTTTGTTTTTAATTTGTTATTCATGGGAGACGTGCGGGAGGCTGTACGTACAATGAATTAACACAACTGATGATGCGTTTGTGTCTTATTGTTATTGTTGATTAATTAAAATCAATAAAGAAATATTTAAAAAAAATATATGTCACTATAATTTGCCCAAAAATAATGATTCATTTTTATGCCTCCATTGACAGAGTTTAGTGCTTAAAATCAGGAATATACCTAATAGACCTGATTGTACTCGGACACAAAAGCTTTTCCAAGGATCCTGGGGGCAGGATGGTAATATCTCTGCCCAAACGCTGGCTTCTGAAAAATGCCAATAGCAGCCGGACCTGGGTGTCCAATTTTTAATGTTCGTCAGTCCACCAGACTTGTACCCCTGCTTGGTAGTGTATACAAGAAGAAAAATATGTGAAAGGTCAGAAAGTACCTCACATAAGCATCACCAAGGGAGCTGCTGGTAGGTACTCACCAGTTTGCTCACGTTTTTCATCATTGGTGACTTTCATGACCATGAAAAAATGAAATAGGTGTGAAACTTATATTTAGGAGGTGAAGAAAAAAAAAAAGAAGATAGAAAGTGATATGTGAAAGGATGCACAAAGAGTGCTTGTGTCGTTCTATCCCAACTAGACCCCGTGGTGAGAGAAAGGGTAAACTCGCTTCTCCAAGCTAAAATGAGTTGTGACTCACTTGCAAATAAGCCTACTTTATTAGATGCTGTGATCCCACTCAAGGTTAAAAAAGGAACCGCATATTTCAGACTACTTCAATTAGGAAAGGCCAACATGTTTCATTGCCAAATACCTTGCGGCAATTTCATCAGGGCTCGGGCCAGTCTTCACCTCACTGGTACTTCAATCTGAGCCAAGGGTGACAAGTGGTTGCCATCAGAGTTCATACCGGCAACACACCTCCTGGGGAGTGTTCTCAATTCGTTAGCTACACATCCCCTGTAGACACACGCAGTCGCCGCCCGTCAACCGTGTATGGACGCGAGTCCAACTTGCAAGTGAGTCACAACTCATTTTAGCTTGGAGAAGCGAGTTTACCCTTTCTCTCACCACAGGGTCTAGTTGGGATAGAACGACAGAAGCACTCTTTGTGCATCCTTCTATATATCACTTTTTATCTTCTTTTTTTTTTTTCTTCACCTCCTAAATATAAGTTTGACACCTATTTCATTTTTTCATGGTCATGAAAGTCACCAATGATGAAAAACGTGAGCAAACTGGTGAGTACCTACCAGCAGCTCCCTTGGTGATGCTTACGTGAGGTACTTTCTGACCTTTCACATAGTTTTCTTTTTATATACACTACCAAGCAGGGGTACAAGTGTGGTGGACTGACAAACATTAAAAATTGGACACCCAGGTCCGACTGCTATTGGCATTTTTCAGAAGCTAGCATTTGGGCAGAGATATTACCATCCTGTCCCCAGGATCCTTGGAAAAGCTTTTGTGTCCGAGTACAATCAGGTCTATTAGATATATTGTTGCTATGAGTGGAGGGCGACCTGATTGTTAATTCCCTCTCATGCTCCTTATTGTGGATGATGCTTAAAATCAGGAACCTAAAATGAATGGTCTGTTTGATTAACTTGACTAGAGGTCAGGCTGATTCATGTGATCAGACTTCATAAATACTGCTGCACTGGAAGGTGTTTGAATAGTCCCCGAGTTTTCTTAGGGTTCCTGCTCCTTATGTAATCTGATATGTTTGTCATCCAACCCCTGTGGTATATTTTGCATGGTGTGCCAACTAAATATCGAAACCACAATATCAGTGGGACTCAGTATTGAGGAAAGAATATCAACAGGTAACTAAATCTAGATTTTCTATACCTAACTCCACATAAGTGTACCTATATCTTCAAGGTACAAAGATGTGGAGTTAGAAATAGTAAATATATACTTTGCTTTATGCGCTTACCTTTTGATATTTTGCCTGTCGATATTCTGTCCTTGATAGTCTTTGATAAGAATGTTGTTGGTGTCGATAATCAGTAGAACAATCTATTTTGCACCTGTTTCCCACACAAAAGGATCGGAGCACCAATACGTTTTAGTGACATAGGGGCAGATGTATCAAGGATTGCATTTGCGATTCATAATAGCGAATTTTTGCAGGTTGCTAGTAAGAATCGCAAAATGCTATGTATGTAGGAATCGCAATAATAATTGCGATTCCTTAATATTCCTTAATTGCGAGTGCAAATTGCGATTCGCAATTAAGGAATACCTTCCCATTCATTCTATGGGCGTAGAGGCCCATAGGAATGAATGGGAAGACATTCTCAATTTGCGTTACCAATTAGAGAATCGCAAATTGAGAATGCTATTTCAGGAGTGCCAGGGTGTCCTTTTGACACCCTATTGCACCCCTGAAATATGTATGTGTGCACATGTGGCACACATACATGCCCTAAGGGCATGTATGTGCACCACATGGCACTTTGAAAAATGCTAAAAAGTGCATTTTTCAAAGAAATCGCATATTACCACCAACTTGAAGTTGGTGGTAATTTCTGCGATTCCTTAAGGCCAAATTGCACTTTTTGGTGCTTCTTACATTGGATTTAAGGAATCGCAATTTGCGATTCCTTAAATGCAATCATAAAATAGGGAATCGCAAATTTTGCGATTCCTTATTTTGCGAGGCAGTTTTGCCTTAATACATACCACTAAACAAAATTGCGTTCGCAAACGCCGAAATTCCGCTAATTTCGGTGTTTGCGAATGCAATTTTGCTTGATACATCTGGCCCATAGTCCATTGCAAAGCATTAACTTTGCTCACAAATATGGCTCCTAGGATCAGTACACAGTAGGAGCGTGAAGGGAGAAATAGAGTCCTGAATGAATGTCACGCACCACTATGTTTTTGTGCATCAGGTAGGGTTTGTGTATACTCTACGTAGTTCATGCAGTTGCTTGTGTAAGTAGATATCAAAGTGATTGCGTTTCTGTTGCATGTTAACTTTCCTAATCTTTGTTTATGTGTTTTGTTTTCACGAATAGAACAGCCAATGACTTTCTGAAAAAACTGGCCTCTCAGACAGGAGGACGTTATCATTGTTGTCATGGCGATATTGATGGACACTTGGTGGTACACAGAATGCTGTCAGAGGGGTTTAGAGATGAAGATGTATGTATGTGTTTCTTTTTACAGCAGATCACAGATGTTACACTGAGTGAAATGTTTGTCCATGTCTATTTGAAGTGAGTTTAGACACTTATTAGTGTACTATGCTACGAACATCTTGGTATATATAAGATAGAGCTCAGAACAGTAAGTAACCCTTGTTCTGACCATCTCAAGAACTTTGAGCCTAGAAGAATTGTATTTATATTCAATGGCCATAGTAAACCTACTGGCCTGCTGGGAGCCAGTGCAAAGGTCTTCTGACATCAGAGACATGGGGGCCTACTCACAAAGGCATTTTGGGGTACTGAAAGTAGTAATCCTGGGCTAGTTGTTTTATGCACACCTATATGCCTTTATGAACTAGCCCCAAAACATCTAGCCTGGGAATAAAATGGGACTAGCTAGGGAATAGTTATATACAATTAGTACAAATTGAGGAAGATGCGATCTTTGCTTCGGGCTGATTCACAAAGACACACGTAAGAGTTCATAAAAAAGGACTCCTGTAGTACTACTTAGTGTACTCATAAATGCTTTTGTGAATCGGCTCCATTGTTACTTGTGTTCAGTACTGTTAAGCCTGTATTTGAGAGCAACACTGCACTGTTAAGTGTGTATTTGAGTGCAGCACTCATCACAAAGTTAAGGTTTCTCTTAAGACACATCTGTAGATTTTATTTTTTTGCTTATGATCTTGGAAAAGGTCGTTTCTTTTATCAACAGGCCCAACTTGAGGACCAAAAAGCACATGGTGTTGCGACAAAGCCTCCAAAATTGTTAATCTCCTAGACATCAGCAATGATTCACAAAAAGAGAAAAGAAGTGAACCCTGAAAGAGCCGATCTTCTGTTTAACCGAAGAGAAAATTGACAATTTACCTGCAATCATGTGTATCTAGCTGGATAACATATAGACTAGAATGATATTTAGACAATTGGTTAGGAAGCGTAGTGTTCCTGGATCTTGGATGTCCCACAGAAAAAGTGGACAAAACATTTTTGTTCTAATACAGCAAGGACAGGATTTCAAAATGCAAAGTTAGAATTGCTAAGCAAGACATGTGGAGACATTTATTGTGTGCTAGAGCTCATTAACTGCCATAAATTGGTATTTTATTCTCTCCATCAAAGTTACTGTTCCCCGCCACATTTAGAGATGGGGGAACCACAGTGGCTTCCATTGGATAAGCCTTAACTGGCTCACCAATGAGAAGCCTTGACCTGGTGGCACATGTGCCACATAGCTGCAAGACCATAGTGCCAGTCACCTGCTTTGTTCAGGGAAGGATGTCCATCACTAGGTCCCGGGCAGGAAAATCAGACATTGAGCCTCTTCCTTGTCATCGTCTGCTTTTGTTTTTTAGAAACATGAGCAATAAAAAAACATTGCAGAGCAAGGCCAAAACCCCATGGCACTTGTTCAGTAAACTGTTCTGCCTTCACTACAACCGCCTGACTGTTGCATTGAAGGCAGTGAGTTCTGAACAAGGCAGGCAGGGATCTCTTAATAGGGTGAACAGTCCTCTCGAGGGGAAACTGCTGTCATTGCATGCCAGGGTTGTGGGCCATCCACCAGGCTCTCAAGGGGAAACTGACTTCATTGCATGCAAGGGTCGTGGGACATCTACCAGGCTCTCAAGGGGAAACTGGTGTCATTGCATGCCAGGACTGTGGGCCATTCACCAGGCTCGCAGGGGGAAACTGACATCATTGCATGTCAGGGTTGTGGGCCATCCACCAGGCTCTCAAGGGAAAACTGATGTCATTGCATGCCAGGGTTGTGGGCCATCCACCAGGCTCTCAAGGGAAAACTGATGTCATTGCATGCCAGGGTTGTGGGCCATCCACCAGGCTCTCAAGGGGAAACTGACGTCATTGCATGCCAGGGTTGTGGGCCATCCACCAGGCTCTCTATGAGAATAAAAGTCTCAAATTCCTGTGTAATTGTTGAAAGAGAGTATATGATGCTGTTTATGGTTTTTGCTACTGCAAACAGGAGGCTAAGCCTATTGAAGACAACGCCCACCAAGGAAAGAGAAGACTTCCAGCCAGCAACCAAAACAAACTATCACCTTCTACCGTTAGATTCACACGTATGAAGAAACCATATCATAAACTGACCCAACGAGAATCGGAATACCCACAAAAGAATTTAATAAGAATATGGAGAACATATGCAGAAACTTATAACAGTATTTATTGAGCGCACAGAAAACATTCAAATTATTACAAGAAACTAGTAAACAATGCAAGTTTATGTACACAACTCGCAGAACCAGCCCTCATCTTAATAGAACACCTGCAGTATCATTCCCATTGCTGATGAGCACCTATAAGCAACCTCGCCAGAGGTATTAAGCACTACATAAATACAATACAATACAATACAATACCTGCAATCCCCATAAGAGTGCAGATGGCACTATGGCTAAGCTATGACCAAACAATCATGATAAAATGAACTCTGAGGTTAACATCAATATTTAGGATGCAACTTGCAGGTTTCCGGTCCCTCTGATTTTTGGACACGTGCATGGGAATGGTATTCTACCATATTACTAAGGTTTTTTTATATCAACTTGCAGCAATATTGAATATCAACTACATGTGTATTATCAAACTACTTGTAGATTTACTATTCTTAAATCCACATTTACTTACCTTGATGATGAATATATATTAGCAAGGTAAGTAGATAAGGAGTAGCAATAGTAAATCTGCACTTCACCATGCGCACTTACTTTAACAATATATTGATAGTCGATATTCTGCTGTCAGTTTTGTTATTGGCTGATATATCAATGACCTCGATATTCTGACATTCAGCCATGGCCACACAGTGGAGGTCTTAGCTGAGAGTTTGTGCCATTGTGTTTATGTGCTTGATCTGTGTCTTTGTTGGCACAGATGTGTTACAAGTGATGGATTATAATATGGACCTGTGTAATACCCAATGGTTGATAATAATTCAAGCATTTCATCCAGCGCTTTTTGTGCTGTTACTGCGAGAGTCCCCACCAGTATTTGGGTGGTAGTGCTGAGGAAAAATATGGATGTGGGAAATATTAATCTGTTTCAGTGGATGAAAGAGGGGGATGGCCTTGGTCAAGGTGATGGAGAGCAGGCTTTCTAGGAGAATTGTGGGTGCGATGCCTTCGGGCAGTTTTCTTGTGAGATGGTGAGACAGTGACTGAAATTGTCCAGATGAGTACACCACAAACTAGAGCCTAGTGAGGACTAATGTGCTTCTATGCCAGTGTCAAGAACTTATCGGGTGGGAAATTATAGAGATGGCACTGATGTAACTAGCCAAATGAAGGATGATGTCAACATGGTAGACACTGGCCACGTAATATGTACCAGTGCCAGTAGGACAGGGGTTTCCATCCTTGTGAAGTATACTGGGAATGAGGAACATCCTTAGGGCTGTTGTTCTAAGTATATGGCACATTATGTAAAACTCTGGGAGAGAAGGTTATACGTTGTTTGCTGGTTAATATAAGTTCAGAAGGGTACGGGATGGTGTTGAGGAAACATTAATACAAGTGGGAAGCTAAATTGACTCAGTACTTCAAATTAGCATATGAGGTATGCACAGAGCGCAGAGGCATACTTGGGAAAACAGAAAAAGAGTTTCTGACCTGTGGGGGAGGAGGGAGACCACAAACTGTCTCTGAGGAAAAGGGCCATGGGCTGAGTTCTGCCTATTGTTGGTGGTCACTAGTGAGTGTAGTAACAGCACTTGCTGAGCAATGGGAGTGGGACCATAGGAATAATCCTTGTGCACGGGCAATGGTTTGAGTGTGCGGGATTGTACCTTTGAATTCTGAATGTGAAAGCCATGGCGAGTAAGGCCCAGTTAGCAGAGACATGAATAGCTATGCACCAAGTAAATTGACCAACAAGCTGCTAACAATGTACAGGGAAATATAGTGTTTGCCTTTGATGATAGCTAAACATCTGTAATCCAAAATTCAATGCGATGACTATCATTGATAAATATTGATAGCGGACTTAGTTCAACAAGGCAAGCAAGCTAAACCAACATGGAGATAATTAACTGTTAAAAAAAGGCATTGCCAAAGGTCAGTTTGGTGCTAAGAAGGGTCAGATTGCTAGTTGAAACACAATTCTAAGGAACTTAATTTTCACCTGAAGGAACTGCAGATGAGACTCCCATCTTACCCATTACAGACTTCATGATGCTTGTGTATTAATTTCAAGTAGTCCTATGTACAGCTGGTTCATTGTAACTATGCTGCATAGCTTGCATTGTGGCGCAGATTTAAACAACCAGGATGGAGCGGATTTTTCAGGCAGTGGATCGTCCTGAAAGAACTGCTTTTTTCTGCTCTCCCGTGTATCTCAATGAAAACACAGTTATAGCAAATATTGTGCTTTATGTGTAGATGTGTAAATGATTCTCTGAAAATCTTTAAATTCGGATTTTATTGATATGAAACTGAAATAAAAATATTATTCTTTGATCTGTGTTTTTTTCTAAAGGATCCAGTTCTTCCTTTGTTTGAAGGCGATGATTTGAAGAAACTTGCAAATGAAATTGGCAAGGCACGACGCTTCTTAACACAAGCACAGTCCTTTCGGTGTGTACATTTCTAGAATCTTTATCTTTCTTCTTTAATGATTTTTATAGATGTGTTGACATTTTGCCTTTCAAAGTAGGAAGCAAGAAGAAAATTCTGCCATATTCTGATAGTATGGCACAATTCTTAGCAGATCCACTACTTTTAATATTACCCAAGTAATCATGCCAGCTACACTTGGTTAACTTTTAGTTTGGCTTGCAGGACTATCACAGCATTACCAAGGTTTTGTTGTGTTACTATTTTGCGTTATATCACTATACTTTTTGCAATATTACTGTTTTACTGCATTGTTTAGTATGAGGCAGAAAAACCTATACTATTGCCTTTGCATTGATATCGCCAAAAATGAAACTCCATTGGGTGATATTGACTTATATAATGATTAGGGAAGCTCAAACACAAATCCCATTTTTAAACCTTTAGTTTACAGCTTACATTTTATATAAATTGTTTAATACGTTCACAAGAAAGTGCATGTAATTTTCAGGCTTCAATCATGTCTCTATTAAGATTGGGCGTCAGCTGTAAGTGCTTTTTAGGTAGGCAACCAGACTTGAGCTGGCAAATGTCTGCAACAGGCCTAGTAACAATATCATTATGACCCTATACTGTTTTAAAAAAATATATATCAATATGAATAGGAACCCTTGGTATTTTTATTTACTTTCAGCTTGCATATAGGAGACCACTTCCTTTGCAAGTTGAATTACTTCTACATACTTGGGCATGATTTTGATGTTGGCAGCATAAGGAAAATTGTCTGATTGGTCTAGAAACTGCTGTATCTTCCATTGGTAAACTTTCCAGATAACAATCTGCCAACAGATATACCTCCACCATAGGGATAGTATGACAAATGGTAATCTCGCATCAGAATCTCCAGCAGAGAAGAATCTTGAACCGTAAGATTTTGCACTTTCTGAAAAGATTGAACGTTTTTCTATTCTTCAGCATTGGATCATTCCTAGATTGACATGCTTGATTTTCTATATACATCTTCAGGAAACAGGGAGCTTCCTGAGCTCTGCTCCTCTCTTCACAGACATGTTTTTCCACATTTTCTTGTCACCTAAAATATAGATGTCTGAGGGTGAAGTAGAGATTTTCTTTAAGGTTGAGTCCTATCATAACTCAAGTTTTCTTGATAGTCCAGGTCTTTGTCTAATTCATGCAGACCTTCCGCTTGTGAAGCTGTATCAGAGTAACCATCGTAATCATTGGTGTAAATCTGCTCATCTCCATTACTTGCTTGTTCCCCTTCACTAATGCATGAAGAGGAGTAATCTAACAGCTGGTTAGGTGACTCTGGCATAATTCTTGTCGATAAGACCAAACATAACAAAGGCACAATTGACAAAATAAGGTTCTATAAAAGGGACAGAGTTAAAATAGTAGCTACTGTTGCCAAGGACCCTACCATTGATGAAGTGGTCTTCGGTGGAAAAGAAACATACTTCTTTGTCGATGGTACTGTTTTCAATGGGACCTGTTTCATTGATGAAGTTATTGTCAACGAACAGGGCTTCTTTATTGATGGAGCTGTTGTCGACAGGATGGACATAGCCGTCAACAGTGTTGTCTTTGTCGATGGACCTACTTCACCGTTTACAGTGTGGTCTTCCTTGATATGGGAGATTTTGGCATCTATTGTCTAGTCTTCATCAACATGGTACATTTCGTCTTCGACAGGATGGTCTTCATCGTTGGCATCACTTTCGTCATTGACAGAATGTCCATCGATAGACAGTTTGTAGTCGGAGTAGAATTTGCAAGCCATTTTCACAGAAGTTGTTTACCCTTGTCCCTCGATGATGGGATCGACGATGATAGCAATTTTTTTTGCCCTGAGTATCTCAATCTCTGCACCACCACAGCTAGACGCTTGTGCCTTCAGAGCAGGCACCGAGGGCCTTCAATAGGGGTCATCTGCAACTCTTCACCAGAGACTGCTTCCAGGTCTTTTAAAAGAAGCCAGTTCCAATTTGTGCATCTTCGCCTTTGAAGGTGTATGTGAAGTCACTCCTTTAACTGAAACCCATGTTGGGGAATCAACATTTAAGGCCCTGAGATGGCGACCCTCTCTGGTGTTTAGAGTTTTAGAACTGAATGTCCCACAGATGGAACCGTCTTTTGGGACATGTCTAAATTTGTGATGGCAGTAGATTCATTTTTTTGATGTGTTTTCGGTAACATATGTCCAGACCCCACACTGGGCACATCCGGTGAGCTAATGGCACCTTAACCTCGGCCTAGACCAGTCCCTTCCTAGGTGCACGTCTTCCGGTCCCGAGGATGACATCCTACAGGAACTGGATACTACCTCGAGTGTGTGTGCCGAGGTTAAGGTGCCATTAGCTCACCCGATAACACGGGGAAGACGCTGACCAGCGACTAATTTGAGTGGTTAACATACCCAAAAGCTGGCTGTTTGCCTTTCTTACCACCTACTCACTGTGGTATGCGTGGTTACTTTATTTCACTTTTCATGTTCTGGTCCTGAAGAAAGCTGATACACCTCCACGGAGGGTGCCAGGCTGAAACATGTCGACCACCAGTCTATGACAGGTTGAATCACCCTGCCATAACTCAACCCTTTTAATCCTGACCACTGGGTGTCTCATTAAAGTTTGCTCTGACATACCAGGGAGTTCGTTTTAGTTCACTTTCACTTCTCACTTGACTCCCTCCACACCCTGCTCATCTAAAGGTTTTAGAATACCTCTTCTCTATATTCAAAACATCCCTGAGCTCCTCCCTCTCAGAGAGGGGGTTGTAGCCCGCACTGCAACTAGATTTGCAGTGCGAGGAGGTTACCCTATGATGAAGCATGCCACCTACGGGTGGGTGAGGGAAACTGTCCTTTAAAAGGGACTCCCCGCACTCCTTCCGATTTTCAGACCCAGGGGCTTTTCTTTGTGTTAATCTATGAAAGATACCAAGACTGAGAGCTGTAGTTACAGTTAAGTAACTGCTGTAGTTACAGTTAAGTAACTTTTATTTTACCCATTTCTGCATCAGTATTCTCAATAAACTTGTAGGGCTTGTTTTTACACATTTAGTATTGCCAATAAACTCTTAGCAACCAATTCGCAAAGCTTTTCTCTGCATTACTGCCTTATTCACAGATCCAATTTAAACTTTATTTTTTCACTGAGTTAGAAATGCAGGATGTTCATAGTTTGGCATGCAGAGCTCATAAATACGAAAATATGGGTGTGAGAAATCTGCACAAAGTATGCAGATTTCCGCATTTGTAACAGCATGTTGCAAATTTCTCCAGCATTGGATCTTTTATATATCCACATGCTTGAATCATTCCTCTTCGTCAGGCTGGGAATCCCCGCTACATTAAAATAGCAGTATATTGTGTAAAATATATATATAACATACCATCTACAGTATAAAATGGCCATAAGCCTGAAACAACATAGTATATTTATCTGAAAGAAACACGTTAGTGATAAATTCCTTACCTTAGAATATCCCCAGGCGTCAGACTGGATTCGGAAAGTTTTCGTCAGCAGTACCCCTGCGCGTCGGAAGGTGGCGTTGTGCGGCTCCGCATCCGTCGTTGGCGTCGTGGTCGCCGAGATGACTTCGCGGCAGCTACTTAGACGCCGCCCTCGTGCGCTGACGTCAGTTCTTTCTTTTTCCGCGCCACCTAGCGCAGATCCGGAGAGAGCGGAACCCCCAGTCATTTTTTGACTGAGTTTTTTTAGGCTTTTTGTCTCTGTATTTTTCGAGTCGATCGACTCCTGGTGCCGTAGGGATGCCCGGCTTCAAGTCCTGCGAGGAATGTCACTGCATGATGTCGGTGACGGACCCGCACCGCGTGTGTCTCTACTGCCTGGGGCGCGACCACGACCCCAAGTCGTGCCCCGACTGCCGGGCCATGGCGCCGAAGACTTTGCGGGAGCGGTCCCAAAAGTTGCTTGAAGTCTGGCAGTCGGTTCCGCGCCGCTCAAGGTCCTGGTCCCGTGGGAGGTCGAGGGACCGGTCGCGGAGCCACCACCATCGTTCGTCGGGATCGAAGTCTTCGCACTCGGGGTCAGGTAAGGCGAAGCACTCTAAGAATTCGAAGAAGCGCCGTCGCTCTCCTACTTCCCCTCACGCGACGCGGCTGAGGGTGCGGGTGGTGCCACCCCCGCCGCTCCGGCAGAGCCTACGCAGTCGCCGTCGGCCTACCCGCCCTTCCCGGGTCCGTCGCCGACTCTGGCCCAGCTGCAGGACTTTCTGTCAGCCATGGCTCGCCTCTTTGGGCCGTCCGGTCCCGCCGGTGCGCCTTCGGGCCCCGCGGGCCCAACTGGGGGTCCTTGCCTTCCACTGCCGATGGCTCCGGCATCGCTGTCGGCTCCGGCCCCGCAGGGCCCCCATGGATCCAGGCCTGGATCCCGGTCGACGCCGGTTGACCTTGTAACACCTCCACCGACATCGACCCCTACGGCACCACTTCCGACGTCGCCCGTCCCGCCGGACGACGTCGTCCCCGGTTTCAGCCCCGAAGTGGAAACGGCGCCGGAACGGCATCGCTCGACGTCGATTCCGACGCCGATGGGACCCTTCTATCCCTATGTCCATCCTCCTTATTTTCGGCCTGTTCATCAGCCTTCGGAGGAAGGGGAGGACTGGGAGGGTCTGAGGACCCTATCACCGCTCAGTGTGAGTTAGACCCGGACTCGGCAGAGGAACTGGGGGATGCCAGTGGTCTTGACACCTCTCCTGACCTTGGCATGCTCACTCCTCCTACCGTGGCTACGGAGGAAGGTGCAAGTTACACCGTGGTGTTGCGTAGGGCGGCCGAGGCCCTCCACCTCGAGCTCCCTACAGTGGCCGTCAGTACTAACCTCCTGACAGAAGTGCTTCAGCCGGCAGCTACCTCTGCGGAGCCATTGCTGCCTTTTAATGATGCACTTTCTGACGTTCTTTTGGGCACCTGGTCCAGCCCCACCACAGGGGCTCCTGTGGATAGGAACGTGGCCCGACGCCATCGCCCGGCCCCGGGCGACCCCCTTTTCCTCTCCCAACACCCTACCCCTGAGAGCTTGGTTGCCCAAGCCACTGCGTCCCCGAGCGCCTTCCCTACCGCACCTCCGGATAGGGAATCCAAGAAACTGGAACAATTTGGGAAGAAGATTTTCTCTTCTGCCAGTTCAGGGCTGTGGTCTGTGAACACCGCATGCCTCTTGGGCCGTTATTCCCACTCTCTGTGGGATACGGTGGCGCAAGTGCTGCCTCACTGTCTGGAGGAGGCCCGGACAGTGCTCTCTCAGGCTCTTGCTGAGGGGAGAGATGCGGCAAAGTTCACAATTCGGTGTGGCCTTGACACCGCCGACTCGCTGGGCAGGGCGATTTCCATGACAGTGGCGCTCTGTCGCCACGCCTGGCTGAGGACTACTGGTTTCTCGGGGGATGTCCAGAACACCCTGATGGACATGCCCTTTGATGGCATTCACCTTTTTGGCAACAAGGCAGATAGTGCGTTGGAGCGCTTTAAGGACTCGCGGGCTACGGCCAAGTCCCTGGGCCTTTCCGCCACGCGCCCTCCTCCGCCTTCTGCTTTTCGCTCCTTTCGTGGCCACGGAAGGGGCGCCCCGACACGTTCGCTTCAGAGCCACAGGCCTGCGCAGCAACAGTCTCAGCGCGGACGTGGGACCCACTGAGGCGGGTCAGGGGGCCAGCGGGCAGGTCAATCCACCTCCACCCCGCCCACCACTGCCTCCAAACCTTCCTAGTCCGGTCTTTCAGGCCCATCAAACGCCAGTGGGCGGCAGGATTCGCCATCACCTCCCCCACTGGCGCACCATCACTTTGGACAGGTGGGTTTTACAAATAGTCTGAAGGGGCTACTCCCTCCCCTTCGAGGCTACCCCTCCAGCCATGCCACCCCAGTACCACCGCATGTCGGGGGATCACTTGGCACTTCTTCAACAGGAAGTCACGGCCCTCTTGGCCAAGGGGGCCATCGAGCGCGTTCCTGCGCCAGAAGTAGGACGTGGTTGTTATTCCCACTACTTTCTGGTGCCCAAGAAGGACAAGGGCCTCCGTCCTATCTTGGACCTCAGGGACGTCAATCGCTTCCTCCGGAAGGAGAAGTTCAAGATGTTGACTCTGGCTCAGGTCTTGTCTGCCCTCGACCCTGGAGACTGGATGGTAGCGTTGGATCTGCAGGACGCATATTTCCACATTCCCGTCCTGCCGGCCCACCGACGTTACCTGCGGTTTACGGTAGGCCACGCGCACTTTCAGTTTACTGTGCTCCCCTTTGGCCTTACCAGCGCCCCTCGGGTGTTCACGAAAGTGATGGCGGTGGTCGCAGCTCATCTGCGCAGATCAGGGGTCCCAGTCTTCCTCTATCTCGACGACTTGCTGTTGAAGGCGGGCTCGCCCCAGGCTGTCGTCTCCCACCTCCAGACTACGGCCGACCTCCTGCATTCGCTGGGGTTCTCCATCAACGTGCCGAAGTCGCACGTGATTCCCTCTCAGAAGCTCCTCTTCATCGGTGCGGTTTTGGATACGACGCACTTTCGGGTCTATCCTCCCGAACGGCGAGTCCAGGATATTCAGGCTATGATTCCGATCTTTCAGCCTCTATCCAGGGTTTCAGTCAGAATGACCCTGAGGCTGCTGGGCCTCATGGCCTCCTGCAGTGGGACCTGAAGTTCCAGTAGGCGCAGCATCAGGGGAACCTGTCCAATTACGTCCAGATCTCGGAGGGCACTGCACAACAATTGCAGTGGTGGCTCACAAACCGGCACTGGGTCAATGGCAGATCCCTCTCCCTTCCCCAACCGGAGCACACTGCGGTGACGGATGCGTCCCTCCTGGGATGGGGCGGCCACATGGGAGAGGCGGAGATCAGAGGCCTCTGGTCTCCGGCGGAGTCCAATTTCTATATCAACCTTCTGGAGCTTCGGGCGATCCGACTTGCACTGAAGGCATTCCTTCCCTCTGTCAAGGGGAGAGTAGTGCAGGTGTTCACAGACTACACCACCGCCATGTGGTACTGCAACAAACAGGGCGGGGTGGGGTCGTGGACCCTATGTCAGGAGGCTCTGCGCCTCTGGACATGGCTGGAACGTCAGGGCATTTCCCTGGTGGTTCAACACCTGGCAGGTTCACTGAACGTCAGGACGAACGAGCTCAGCCGCAGGTGCATGATGGATCACGAATGGCGTCTTCACTCGGACATAGCGCAAGGTCTCTTTCAACAGTGGGGAGAGCCTTGGTTAGATCTATTCACCACCAAAGAGAACGCGCAATGTCAGCAGTTCTGCGCGTTGGAATTTCCAAGGCGGCACTCGCTCGGCGACGCTTTTCGTCGCGAGTGGAGTTGTGGTCTGTTGTACGCCTATACCACTTCTGCCCAGAGTGCTGAAGAAGATCAGGCGCGACCAGGCCCAAGTCATTCTTGTGGCTCCGGACTGGGCTCGAAGAGTTTGGTATCCCGAGCTACTCAGTATGACCATCGATCCCCCGATACGACTGCCTCTTCGGGAGGATCTTCTGTCGCTGCAGCAGGGGACGGTCCTCCACCCGAACCTGTCCAGTCTCCACCTCTTTGCGTGGAGATTGAGCGGCGGCAGTTGATTCCCTTCGACTTGCCTCCTGAAGTCTGTGATGTCATTCTGGCAGCCAGGCGTCCCTCCACTAAGTTGGTATACGCCTGCAGGTGGAACAAGTTTGTGGCATGGTGCACAGCAAAGGCTGTGGATCCCCTTTCTGCCCCTCTTTCTGAGGTCCTACTGTTCCTTCTTTCTTTGGCCCAGCAGGGCTCCGCTCTGGGCACTATCAAGGGCTACCTTTCTGCTATTTCGGCCTTTCTCAGGCTCCCTGATCAGCCCTCTCTTTTCAAGTCCCCTGTTGTTAACAGATTCCTCAAAGGCATTACTCACCTTTTTCCTCCTGTTCCCTTTGTAATGCCACAGTGGGACTTGAACCTGGTTCTCACATACTTAAAGTGCGCTCCCTTTGAGCCACTTCCCAACTGTCCTCTTCGCTTGTTAACTCTGAAGACTGCTTTCCTGGTTGCCATCACCTCTGCTAGGAGAGTGAGTGAGCTCCAGGCTCTTACTTGTAAACCTCCTTTTCTGTCTGTGCATCCGGACAAGGTTGTCCTCAGGACACGCCCATCCTTTCTGCCAAAGGTTGTTACTGCCTTTCACATCGGGCAGACCATCACTTTGCCCACCTTCTTTCCGCCTCCGCATCCTTCCAGAGAGGAAGAGAGGCTCCACCGTCTGGACCCAAAACGTGCACTCTCATTTTACCTGAGTCGCACACAACAGTTCCGAGTGGATGACCAGCTCTTTGTTGGCTACATTGGCGCCAAAAAAGGTCGGGCCGTACACAAGCGGACTATATCCAGATGGGTCATCTTGTGTATTAAAGCCTGCTATTCTCTGGCAAAGAAGGAGCCTCCGTTGGGGCTGCGCGCCCATTCTACCACTACAGCATTGGGACGTGGTGTCCCCTTACAAGACATCTGTCAGGCAGCTACATGGGCCTCGCTGCACACTTTTACTAAGCACTATTGCCTGGACAGCCAAGACTGGAGAGACGGCTTCTTTGGCAGTTCTGTTCTCCGGGACTTCCTGGTGTGATCGTGGTTCGCAGACCCACCACCGGGGTTGGTATTGCTGGGGTATCTATTCTAAGGTAAGGAATCTATCACTAACGTGTTTCTTTCAGATGCACAAGTTACTTACCTTCGGTAACGATATATCTGTAAGAAACATTAGTTAGTGATAGCTTCCTTACCGCCCCACCCATCCTCCCCGTTCTGCGAACTGATTTCTAGGGTTAAGGTCATCCCTTTCAGGGCCCTAGTTTCAATGCACCAGTGGTCAGTATCTTGCATGGCTCTGCGTTCCTGGCGCGGAAAGTCTTGTACAGAACTGACGTCAGCGCGCGAGGGCAGCGTCTAAGTAGCTGCCGCAACGTCATCTCAGCAACCACGACGCCAACGACGGACGCGGAGCCGCACGACGCCACCTTCCGACGCGCAGGGGTACTGCTGACGAAAACTGTCCGGATCCAGTCTGACGCCTGGGGATATTCTAAGGTAAGGAATCTATCACTAACTAGTGTTTCTTACAGATATATCGTTACCGAAGGTAAGTAACTTGTGCATTAGGACATCTACCTCATTTGAAAGAACCCAAACGTCAGCCAATGATGTGCAATCTTAAGCTTTCCTACTCCCTCTAGAGGCCACCATAGGTCAGATTTCTACTGCACATCGTTTGTGAGGGAGTCCCCTGAAAGAGCTCTGTTCTGACCTTACAGTGAACCTTAAATTTGTTACTTTCTTGATCTGCGCTGAATTTGAACCAGCCCTATCATCTGTGCAGAAGTACTGTGAGATACTTTTAGGGAAATAGTATACACTTCTGGGCCAGGGAGATTCTTTTACTGGATAGCCAACTGTCATCACGGCGATCAGAGACAAGAAATCTCTTTTAAAGGCATGTTCATCCTGTGATCGTAAAACGATTTACATTGAAGACCCTCAATTACAAAGGGGTCTTAATGTGGCATTTATAGGGGTTTCTAATGGCAAAAGAGAATATTCCTCCTCCTAAACGGAATACCCCCTCTTCATGGGAAGATTCCGTGAAAAGTGCTCCTCCTAGCAGGGCAAGAAAAGAGACTTATTCAGTTTGTGCAGTGGGACTTATTTGCAACAGCGCTTGCAGCCACCCGTCTGTCCCTAAACAGAGAAAGCATGCCTCTAAGAGTTCATCAGACTGCAACCTCTAAAAAAGAAGTAAAAATCAACCTCATCGATGACCTCATCGACGTCCCTCCAACGTCGACGACAACAACACTGTTGGCAACAATCCCGTTGTGATAGTGACCACCACAAAGTCAGTGATAGAACCTATGCCAATGATGACGATACGTCGACGACTATTCCACCAACATCGACACCATCAAATGCAGTTTTCACTTCTCTCCCTGGATGTCAGCAAAAGTCTAATGCCACTAGACTGGAGACCCATCTGATTTCAGAAAAAAGTCCAAAACTGAGGACACTCTTACCTGTACTCAGGAAGGCAGGCAGGAATCTAGTGCACCATGCAGGGAAGCCTTCCTATTGTCGTGTATACCAGAAAGCTCTCTTTTTGAGAGTGGTCATGCAAGAATTTTAAAAGGAGATTTTGATTGGTGACAATCGTTGACTAAACTAGATTAAAGCTCAGACAGTTTTCTTCCCAAAATTTATAAGAGTGTGATCCAGGGCCTGTTTTGTGGATTTGGTTGCTGACAAATACTATCCCATATTCCCCAAAACTCTAGTAAAACAAAATGTAAAAAAACCTCTGCTTGTCTCTGATTACCTCTCCCTCTATCAAAATTCCTCCCAAGGCCAGTCCAATCCTTCTGACAAGGGTCAAAGACAAATTCTACCATTCCATTTCCGTCTACTCCCCGTTCCTTCCTGTGATTGGTTTCTCTATACTGGAGATGGATCCTGCACATAAAAGGCCAATTGTTGTGCCTTTAATTCACTGGGGAATTTCACTCCATGTGGGAAGTCAACTTTCTCTCCATCCTTCCCTCTTTTCCTCTCTCCCTTCTTTATTTGAATTGGCCTTTGATGCTAGGCAGTTGGCAAATTTAGCCCCAAAGAAGGGTGGCTTTGGAAGGGGACAATTTGGTATGAACCATAAGAGGTTCTGGTAGGAAAAGATGAATAGCCCTTTGCTAATATTAATGCTCAACTTCAGACAGTCAACAAAACATGGGCAAAAAGTGCAGAGAATCAAAATCTAACATTTCTGTTAATTTTGTCATACTCATCTGCCATCATACTAAGATACTGAAGTTTGTCGCAGTTTCAGAACAGAAGTTCAAACTTTTTTCTTTTTTCCATGTTACACTTTTTAACATAGTGTTCTCCAGCCTGTTACATAAACAGAAGCTGTATAGCATGTTATATTTTTAGATGAAGGTTTCTTCTCATTTGTAATCCATATTTAAGCTTTGTGTCATTGGGCCAAGCATTTGAGCAAAATGATATTTGTCTTACCAAAGTGTTGTTGCAGATTAAAGATGGTTTAAGGGGAAAATATATGTAGTTGCCGTCTGGTGTATAGTCCAAATTCACTCCAGAGAGCAAATATGAGATATCCAGAGTGTTTAAATGAACCAACAATGGGTGGGACACAACAAAAGGATAGTTTCTCACAGTCATATATTCTGGGAGGGAGGCATTTGTCATCCTGTAGAGCAAGTCTCTAAAACAGTCTCCCTCTTAAGCTAGTCATGAGGCTACTTATACAGTGTTTAACTAGAGATTGAAGACATAGCTTTAACTCCCACTGTGCACAGCCTTCGACAGTACACATATGGCATTGGGTGCAGGGTCTTGCCTGCAGCCAGGCCCTGCTCCCTTCCCCTGCCTGTGGTTTACCCACACAGTATGTAGCCTTCAGGTACGCACAGGAGGGGTTAGGTGTAAGGTCTTGGTCTTTGCTTATGGCCAGACTCTTGTCAAAGTGTTTGAATGTATCTTGTTTTTTTTTTTTTTTTTTTTGGTTTAGCATGAAACTTTCAAGTCAGAAGTTGTTCATGGACCAACCAGAAAATGGTGTTTAATACTAGCACCTAAATTGGCTACCCATATAACTTTAAATTATTTTGTCACACAAGAGTCATGCCCCGATTTTGAGGTTTTTTCCTGGTGTGGGACTTGAGATTTCCTTTTCATCTCTTAGGTACTTTTTAGCACCCCCCTGGGTCAGTCCTCTTCCCCAAGAGGGTTTTCTCCCATGGCTGTGCAAACGTTTTCTCCACAGTGCAAACGTATTGAGTGCTTTTGCTATTCCATCATGACCCCTGTCATCTTCAACCTCTACATGGATATGCTTGGGGATCTATCAGCTGAAAAAAAAGCATGAAAATTCACTAACAGGCCATTTCCATCTATGCGCCCAGGATCCAAACAACATTCCCGTATCTATGAGGACTACCCTAACCCTGCTCCAATTTAGGAAAGAGTTGAAGAAGCACTTCTATTAAGAATTCTACATCATGATGCAGTAAGAGTTTACAAGCAATCTACCACACATCACTTATTGACGGTATCCTTGCCTTTGACCCTGTATAACACTCATCTGCCTTTGGTGAGGTTCACACTATACAAAACTCAACCGTTCGCTTTTCTTCACAACCATCTCATTGAAGTGACGGCCAACACACTATGTAACATATTTTCAAATTTCATGCAGATGTTCAAGAACTTGCTTCTTAAGTGGAAAATCCATGCTGCCAACTTAGTATTTCCCACAATGACACAATAGAACGTAAACAAAAAAGTAATCTTTTTCCTAACTTTTCTCTTTTTACTGTCACTATGCACTTGATATGTTTCACTGCTAATACTGTGCTTAAAAACTGCACAGTGTGCACACTTCCTAAAGCCAACATATTGGTCCATCCACGTACCTCTTTTCTTTGTCACTAGAGGTCCCCTTACCACTCTGTCTCTAAATGAAATGAAGGTGCTCTTCTACATGTGACCTGTGCCCTTGATCCTACCAAGCCTTAAATTATCACTTCTGATTACAGTCCTCTCCAGTTTGTTCTTAATAGTCTTGCCACTTTTCCTGCTTGATTTCAATATGTTGTAATCATTTTGACATTGGTGGTGTCTCTATCTTTCCTACCACCTCTTGGCCAGAAAAACACCTCCTCTGTATGCTCATGCACGCCTTCTGTCTGCTTTTTTGAGAATATGCCATAAGTATCCCTTCTGAATCTTCTCAACTTCACATTTCTTCTTGCATAAACAATGTTTATAACACTGCCAGTGGCGTAGCTAGATGTACTGCCGCCCGGGGCGGCCCCTAAGTTTCCTGCCCAGTTGAAGGTAAGAGCGGGGGCTGGCAGCCGCCAATGGATGATTTGTTCCGAGGGGGTGGGGGCAACGGCTGACTTGTTATCTATGCCGGGGGATGGTGGTAGTTGACAGACACGACTCCCGCCGACCCCAAACACAGTGCCGCCTGGGGCAGACCGCCCCCCTCTACACCACTGAGCACCGCAACTTCTTTTCGTTCTTAATAGTCTCAATATAGGATACTCAGTTTAAGGTTAGGAAGATAAATTGTACTAGCTTGATTTTAGACCTGTCAGCCTAAGAGTGATCTTCTCCCAAACTTTTTGTCTTCTCCCCTCCTGTTTTGCTGAATTTGTTTTTGTTGGCCGCAAGACTCTGTTTACTTTACCACCGCTAACCTTTGTAGAGTGCTTGTGCTCAAACATGGTGAAACATGGTCAACTTCTTACACCTGATTGGGATATTTAATTTACTTATAAATCCCTAGCAAAGTGGTATGCCATATACCAGTGCCAATAAATTAAATGCTACTAGTGGGCCTGCAGCACTTACTGTGCCACCCACTTAAGTAGCCCCTTAAAATATGCCTCAGGCCTGCCATTGCAGTCTGTGTGCAGTTTTAAACTGCCAATTCGACCTGAGAAAATTAACCCTTTGCCAGGCCCAAAATCCCCACCCCCTTTTTAATACATATGTCACCACTAAGGTGGACCCTAAACAGCCCATAGGGCAGAGTGAAGTGTATGTAAAAAGTGGGATATATACTTTCAAGTTTTACATGTCCTCATAGTAAAAACTCACAAAGTTGTTGTTCACTACTATGAGCCCTGCATCTCTTATCCAGGATAACATTGAGTTACCTTATTACATTTAATAAGTGTTAACTTTTGTTTGGGAGCAGGTAGAAATGTCATGTAGGGTGTTTAAAGAATTTGAATTTAAAATCCTCTTTAATGGTAAAGTTGGATTTTAGGTCAAAATTTAAAAAATAAGCCACTTTTAGAAAGTTGGCATTTTCCTGTCTTCACTATTTGGTGCTTGCAGCCTTTTCCTGGGTCACATGACTAGGTGCAGTTGTCTTTGTGTATTCCTCCCAAATATTCATACAATAGGGGGACAGGGTGTTGACAAAATGGGCCATTGTGGCAGGATTGGGGGGGCGGAGCTGTAGTCAGCCCTACTTGCACTTTAAAGACACTGCCTCAGATCACATACAAAGAACTTCACACTAGACTTTTGTGAGTCTAGACATCCTGTAACTAAAGCAGGGGTGCAGGAAATCCTAGACACTTCTTGGGGGGATCCAGACGTTTCTTCCACTTCAAAGCTGGCCCCAGGTTTAAAACTGGGACGCTCATACCCACTCTTCAGTTCACTTCTGGACTTGCGGCGGAATCTCAGAGGACTGTCTTGCTGCCTGTTTCCTGCTGTGTACTTCAGATGACTGCCCTGCTGCACCAAGAGGACTGCTGTGCTGCCTAAAACCTGCCCTCAGGGGACTGCCCTGCTGCTTGAGACCTGCTTCTCTGCCTGAACCGAAGACTTCCAGAGTGCCGCCAAGGGCTTGTTGGCTGGCTTCCTAATCAGAGCCTCAGGGACATAAAGGCTCCAACCATCTTGAACCCGCACCTGAACTCAGCCTCAAGGAGTCATGTCCCTCCAAGTGTTGCCCCTCCAGTCCTGGACCTTGGGAAGTGGTGTTAAATGTGCTCAGATAGCCCAAATCCAAAATTTGTGACTTATAAAATGTTCACCCAAACAGTGCCCTGAGAACCGAGAGGAGGCCAGGACCTACTTGCTCACTGTTCCACCTAAGGTGCATCACTGGTCGGCCTGACTTCTTTGTAGTTCCCGCTACATTCTTCTCTGCAGCAGCAAATCTTATTCAGCGGGACCTCCGAGGAATGGTATCAGGATTCATGGAGCCCTCGTTGGCTACAGCTTGCAGCTTTGTCTCGCAGGAGGTTTTCGACCTCCAAAAAAGTCACAAAGTCCAAACGTAGAAATTTTGATTGCAACTCCATCCATCGGCTCCCCGACGATGATGTCTCCTTTTCCTCAGACACTGCAGGCTGCCTTGCCCCACTTAACTTTACTTTTCTAGACATGTTTTAAAAAAAATTCTTCTAAGTCCGATGGTAAGCAGAGACCGGGCCCAATCCACTTCGTGTACCCGAACCGCACACCATCACGTTTGGCCATAACTTTCGACTTCGCTCGGTCTCGGGCAACTAGGTGTCCGTGGTTGTCGCTTTACTCTTTTAGGTGCTATTTTTTACTTTGAACTTTAAAGATCCATAACTCTGTTTCTACTGATTAGGTGTTTGTCATTTTGGTGTCAAATAATGTAATACATTTTACTCTCTTTTTCTAAATTGGTGTGGGATTTTTCTTGTGTTATGTTTTCACTTTATTACTGTTTTAGTGCGGCATACATACTTTACACATTGCTGCTAAGTTAAGCTTGACTGTTTTTATGCTAAGCTGCCAGAAGGTTAAGCGCAATTTACTTTAGTGATTTTTGTTGTTTACTCTGTCATGGATTGTGGCTGTTGCTTGTGAAGGACTCACATCCCCATCAACCAACAACCCAATTTCTCACACTTGGAATACGCCATTCCCTGTTGTCAGCTTTCTAAATAAAGCCATTTTGCTAATGGCCAATTGAAATTTCAAGTCAATATTTTATAGTGGTGTCACAGATTTGGCAAGTAAACTTCAATTTGAAATTATTTTCATTCAGTGCTTGTATAAACTCTTTGGCAAATGTCTTCTCACCACCACAATTTATCATAATCTGAGAGTAAGATGACACATATGCTTTTCATATCTGGATGTTCAAGCATCTGCTCTTCCCACCAGCCTATTAATAAATTCTCATAGATGGGGAGGAACAGACGCCCATCACATTTCTTGTCTTCTCTCTGTAAAGCACCACATTGAGCATAAATATGTTGTTTTCAAGCTATTAGACCTGTCAGCCTTAGGGAGGTCTTCCCTCAACCTTTTTGCCTTCACCATCCTATTTTTCTGAATTTGTTTTTGCTGGCGTTAAGACTATGTACATTTTACCATTGCTTGTGTCTTTCCTGAGTGCTCCACCCGCTTCTCTGTGGATCATCTTTCTGATGGATACATCTACCTGTGGATTCCTCACCTTTCGAATATTCCAATGAGCCAGCATTCCACAGAAGCTTTTCTTTTCAGCTCTCCCACGGCGACGAGGACATCATAATGCCACGGCTCCGCACGTGACTCCGCGTGACATCATAGGAGCCATAAGAAGCCCTCATCGGCTTGGTGACATCAGTTCCCTTTTTTCCGCGCCTTCGACGCGTAACGGTTTTTCCTAGGCTCTAAATAGTGTAGGAGTCTTGCAACATTTTTTTCCAGGAAATCGCGGTTCCTCTTGAGGAGGAACAGTACTTTTTGGGAGAAAATCCGGCTGTAGAAGAAGGGGAGATAGTTTCTTTGGATCCAGAGTTTGAAGGTGTAGAGGTGGCAAGTGGTCTGGATACCTTCCCAGAATGGGAGTTGTTGTCCCCAAAAGGCATTCCTTTGCCTGGTCACATCATGTCATTCGGTGATAAAAAAGGCTGCAGAGATGCTGGAGTTGCCTCTGCCATCTACTGTACTTAAATCATATTTGTTGACAGAGGTACTGCATTCTTCTACTTCTTCCTCTGAGCCTTTGTTGCCTTTTAACGAGGCTCTCTTGATATTTGGCAGAAGCCTATGTCATCGGCAGAGGTGTCTAGGCCCGTTGCAAGAAGGTACAAGCCTGCTCCAGGTGACCCATTATTCTTATCCACCCATCCTACACCTGAAAGTTTGGTAGTGCAAGCTTCCTGTTCCTCGAAGTTGACGCCCGGGTCTTTTCCAATGACTCCAGCAGATAGAGACTCAAAGAGAAGTAGTCTGCAAAGAAGGTGTTCTGTTCTGGTAGTAGTGCCCTGAAGTTGACCAATGCAATATGTTTGTTAGGGCGATATATCCATGCATTAATGGAATCAGCCAAGACAGTGGTCCCAAAATTACCTGACGAAGTTCAGGTGCATTTTTCAGAATTACCGAACGACAGTCAGGCAGCACCCGCCAAGTCATTCAATCTGATAGAGACATCTAGCTGCAGATTCCTTACCTTTGAATTTCCAAGGCGTCAGGCTGGATCCGGAAACTTTTGCTGAGCAATACCACTTGCGCGCGACGTCGGGTGGCTCCATTCGGCTCCGCGTGTCGTCGATGACGTCGGTAGCGTCGGTTATGACATCGCGGTGCCTACATAGGCGCCACCCAGGCGCGCGGACGTCAGTTCTTTTCTTTCTGATGGATACATCTGCATGTGGATTCCTCACCTTTTGAACACAGCCTGCGCCAGCATTCTGCGGAAATTCTTTTCCTAGCTCTCCCACGTCGACGAGGACGTCATAATAGCACGGCTCCGCTCGCGACCCCGTATGACGTCATCGGAGCCATAAGAAGACCTTTTCGGCGTGCTGACGTCAGTTCCCTTTTATCCGCGCCGTCGACGCGTAACGGTTTTTTCCATTTCTCCATTCCATTCTCTATTCCATTTCTCTCATTTTCCATTTCTCCATTTTCTTGGTGATTACTTTGTTTCTTCGATTTATTCAGAAATGGCTACTTCTAAAAAGTCTGGATTCAAGCCCTGCAGGGAGTGTGGCGGTCACATGTCGATGACTGATACCCACGATGATTGCCTTTGGTGTTTGTCTTCCGACCACAACGTCGAAGGGTGTCGAAGCTGCAGGAAAATGAATCCTAAAGCCTTAAAGGAACGTGAGGCAAAGCTCTTTATGGCTAAAGCAAAGAAGGAGAAGAGGGGTCGGAAACGTTCGAAGTCGTCAACTTCGTACTCTTCAAAGTCCAAGAAACACAAGAAGTCGAAGAAGAGGCATAGTTCTCGGCGCCGTTCTTCGAGGGACAAGGCATCGAGGTCGCCTTCACCGGCTCAGTGACTTCGGAGGACAGTCTTTGTGTCTCCATCACCTTCTCCTTCTCCTCAGGCGACTCCGATTCACTCTCCGGCTCCGAGGTCGCCGGCGTCGAAGGGCTCTTCGACGCCTAAAGGTAATGCGACGCCCAGGAGGTCTCCGACGCCCAGGGAGTCGTCTCCTGCTCATATGGCTTCGCCTGTGCGGGCGCCGTCTCCACCAGCTCCGCAGCTTCCAGTTCGGCCTCAGGTGGAACCTGTTCAGGAAGGTACGGATCCTTATCCTCCTTTCCCTGGCCCTGGAACGGATCCTACGCATTTTTTAAATGCTATGTTTAGCATGTTTGCCAGGTCTTCCCATCCTGCTGGTGCGCCTTCGGGCCCCGTGGGGCCATTGGCATTTAATTTGGGTGTTCCTCATCAGTACGCCCAGGCGCCTTTCGTGCCATTCATGCCGACGACTCCGGCTTGGCATTTTCCGGTGCCGAGGTCTTCCACTGCGGTTCCTCGGACTCCATCTGTTGTTGAGTCGGCGCCGCCTCGGATTCGATCGGCGTCGAGGCTTGCTCCTGAAGGTCCTCCATCGATGCCATCGTCACCGGCGCCGCGTCTGGCGCCGCCGACTCCGATTCTGAAGCAGTACTCTAGGAGAGATGCGCAGAGACTGCTTGAGGAGGAAGAATATAGACAAGAACAGGAGGAAGGAGAAATTGTCGACTCTGTTGACGAATTTGAAGGCTTACAGGAGGCCAGTGGGTTGGATACTTCCCAGGAATGGGAACTCTCATCACCAAAAGCTGGTATTTCACAGCATGTTGCTCCTTATCATGTTGTTGTAAGGAAAGCAGCTGAGTTGCTTGACCTGCAGTTGCCTTCAGCTGAAATTAAATCTAATATTTTGACTGAGGTACTCAATACTTCTTCTTCGGTAAGTGAACCTCTTCTGCCCTTCAATGAGGCTTTGACAGGACCTATTTTAGAAGTTTGGCAAAGACCCTTGACTGCTCCAGCCGTTTCCAGGTCTATTGCAAGGAGGTACAAGCCAGCTCCTGGGGATCCTGCATTTCTGTCCTCTCATCCATCACCTGAAAGCTTGGTGGTCCAAGCTTCTTGCTCGAAACAGTCTTCTGGTTCCTTCCCTACCATCCCGGGGGATAGGGATTCTAAAAAGATGGAGCAGGCGGCAAAGAAAGTATTTTCATCTGCAAGTATGGCATTGAAATCCACTAATGCTACCTGTTTACTGGGAAGATATATCCATGCTCTTATGGACTCTGTCAAACAGCTAGCCCCAAAGCTACCTGAGGATGATCGGGTTAATTTCCTTGAGGCACTTTCTGACTCTCAGGCGGCTGCCCGTCAAGTTATACAGTCAGGTTTGGATATGGCTGACTCGGTGGCATGAGTAATGGGGTCTTCTGTAGCAACAAGAAGGCAAGCTTGGCTGAGATCATCTGGATTCCCTCCTGATGTTCAGGCAACCCTGTTGGATTTGCCATTTGATGATACAAGACTGTTTGGCACTAAGGCTGACTCTGCCTTACAGCGCTTTAAAGATAGCAGAGCGACTACAAGATCTCTGGGCCTTCAAACGCAGGCTAGAGGATATGGCTACAAGCAATATCGAGGATTTGGAAGGGCGGCTTCCTTTCGTGGCCACCAGCAGCCTCAGCAGAGTCAACAACAGCAGAACCCCTTGTGTAAATCGTACAGGGGTAAGAATAGAGGCCGTTTTCGAGGGGCCGCTCGGCAGCAGTCCTCCTCCTCCTCCTCTTCTCCTCCCCCCACCGTTGGTGCCACAGGAAAGCAGTTCTAGATCCCCCATCTTAGAGCATGTTGGTCCTGTAGGAGGTCGGGTGTCCCACTTTCAACAAGATTGGAAATCGATTACTTCTGATCGTTGGGTTTTGAATCTTGTAGAGAATGGGTACGCCCTCCCTTTTTTAGAGTTTCCTCCTCCTTACCCTCCTCGCCAGGGTTGGTGTTCAGAGGACCACTTGCTGCTTTTGCAGCAGGAGGTTCTTACCTTGTTACAGAAAGGTGCGATAGAGGTGGTTCCAGAGCAGGAGAGGGGTCAGGGGTGCTACTCCCAGTATTTCCTGATTCCCAAAAGGACGGTCGGTTGAGGCCGATCCTGGACCTCAGGATTTTGAATCTTTACCTCAGGCAGGAAAAGTTCAAAATGTTGACCTTGGCTCAGGTTCTTCTCGCGCTGCAACAGGAAGACTGGATGGTGTCCATCGATCTGCAGGATACGTATTTTCATCTTCCCATCCTGAAGTCGCATCGGGAGCATCTCAGTTTCACGGTAGGATCGCAACACTACCAGTTTGCGGTCCTCCCGTTCGGTCTGACTTCCGCGCCTCGAGTCTTTACAAAGGTGATGGCGGTGGTAGCGGCACATCTCAGAAGGTCAGGGGTTCCTGTTTTCCCCTATCTGGACGACTGGCTGTTGAAAGCCAAGTCTCCGGAGATGGTGTTGCGCCACTTGCAAGCAACAACGCAACTGTTGTTCAACTTGGGTTTCTCGATAAATGTACCCAAATCTCACCTGGTGCCTTCTCAGCGCAGCCTGTTCATAGGGGCAATACTGCACACAACTGTTTGTCGGGCATTCCCGCCTCCGCAGAGGATTCTCGGCATTCAGGAGATGATTCCTTTGTTTCACGATGGAGCGGTTGTTCCAGTCCTGAAGGTTCTACGTCTGCTCGGTCTGTTCGCTTCCTGCATACCGTTGGTCAGTCAAGCATGCTGGCACATGAGGGCACTCCAGTGGTGCCTCCGCAGGCAGTGGTATCAACACAACGGAGATCTCGGGGAGAAGGTCAGAATCTCCAGAGACGCTGCAGCGGAGCGGACTTGGTGGGGTGTGCAGGGCAACCTGTCTCAGGGAAAGCCCTTTCAGCCTACTCCACCGATGGCCACAGTGATCACGGATGCCTCCACTCTAGGGTGGGGTGCTCATCTGGGGGATCTGGAGATCAAAGGTCTTTGGTCTCCAGAGGAAAGGTTGCTTCACATCAACCTTCTGGAATTGCGGGCGATACGTTTGGCACTAAAGGCTTTCCTTCCTTCCCTTCGCAGTCAGTCAGTTCAGATCCTGACGGACAACACTACCGCGATGTGGTACATCAACAAACAGGGAGGTGTAGGGTCGTATCGCCTCTGTCGAGAGGCTCTGCGACTCTGGTCCTGGGCTCAGGGCCATCAGATTTGTGTGTTTACAAATCATCTAGCCGGTGTGCTGAATGTTCGTGCGGACAGTCTCAGTCGGCATTACTCGGCTGATCACGAGTAGTGGCTTCATCCGGAGGTGGTCCAACACATCTTCAAGATGTGGGGGTCTCCTCGGTTGGACCTGTTTGCCACTCACGAGAACGCGCACTGCCCGTTGTTCTGCAGTCTCCAGTATCCGATGCAGGGAGCTTTGGGGGATGCGTTTCAATTGGATTGGAGTTCGCAACTCCTTTACGCGTTTCCTCCCATACCCTTGATTCCTCGGGTTCTGAGGAAGATTCGCCAAGACCGGGACCAACTTATATTGATCGCTCCGGATTGGCCAAGAAGGGTGTGGTACACAGATCTACTTCACCTCTCATCGCACCCTCCGCTCCGTCTGCCTTTCAGGGCAGACCTCCTCTCGCAGTCACAGGGGCAGGTTTTACACCCCCACCTCCAGAGCCTGCACCTTCATGCCTGGAGATTAAGCGGGGCAATCTGAGTTCGTTCTCTCTCCTTCCGGATGTGGTGGTTGTCATTTTGTCATCCAGGAGGCACTCCACCAAATCTGTGTATTCTTCCAGATGGTCCAAATTTGTGAAATGGTGTGGAGAGAGGTCCATTGATCCATTGAAGTCACGCTTGTCTGATGTGTTAAGTTTTTCCCTTTCCTTGGCCCAGCAGGGTTGTGCTGTGGCTACAGTTAAAGGTTATTTATCGGCCTTGTCGGCTTTTATTTGTTTGCCGGATCAGCCGTCTTTATTCAAATCTCCGGTTGTTATGAGGTTCATTAAGGGCCTTACAAATAAGTTTCCTCCCACTCCTTTCATTATGCCTCAGTGGGATTTAAATCTTGTTCTTACTTTTCTAATGGGTTCTCCATTTGAGCCTCTTCATAATTGTCCTTTGCGGCTCCTCTCTTTTAAGACAGTTTTCTTGATTGTCATTACCTCGGCCAGGAGGGTAAGTGAGCTGCAGGCTCTTAGCTCTAAACCTCCATTCTTGACCATTCAAGCAGATAAGTTGGTTCTTAGGACCAGGGCTGCTTTCCTTCCTAAGGTGGTTACTCCTTTCCATTTGGGACAGTCCATTACCTTACCTACCTTCTATCCTCCCCCTCACCCTTCCAAGGAGGAGGAGAGACTTCATCGCTTGGACCCAAAGAGGACGGTCAGTTTTTATCTGAACAGGACCAGAGAATTAAGGCTGGATGATCAGCTCTTCATGGGCTACATTGGTCGGATGAAAGGAAGAGCTGTACACAAGCGAACTCTTTCAAGATGGATCATCTTGTGTATCAAGATCTGCTATGCTGTAGCCAAGAAGGACCCTCCTGAAGGTATCAGAGCTCATTCTACCAGAGCTAAGTCATCTTCTTCTGCTTTGGCTAGAGGTGTTCCTGTTGTTGATATTTGTAAGGCAGCAACGTGGGCCTCCCTCCACACCTTTGCAAAGCATTACTGCTTAGATTCGGAGGTTAGGAGGGATGGCAATTTTGCTCGTTCTGTTCTGCAAGAATTTTTGGTCTAGTCAGGTGGACACCCTCCTCCGGGAGAGGTACGGCTTTGGGATTCTATTCAAAAGGTGAGGAATCCACAGGCAGATGTATCCATCAGAAGAACAAGTTACTTACCTTCGGTAACGCTTTCTGGTGGATACAGTATCTGCCTGTGGATTCCTCACTGTCCCGCCCGCCTCCCCGTTGTCCACCTGTTTCTACCAAAAATGTTTTAACTGTTTGACATGAATGTTTTTAATATGTCTTTTTCATGCTTATGCTTTAATAGTGGAAAATGCTTGGTCTTTGGCCCTTTTTCCATGTTATTATTACTTATGCTATGTGTACTTGCATTTGTATATATATTTTGTATACTGTGTATACGTGTGAAAATGTGTCGGTCCGCCCGTTTGCCTCGGAGGCACGGAAAAAATGGGTGGAACTGACGTCAGCACGCCGACGAGGTCTTCTTATGGCTCTGATGACGTCATACGGAGTCGCGAGCGGAGCCGTGCTATTATGATGTCCTCATCGACGTGGGAGAGCTAGGAAAAGAATTTCCACGGAATGCTGGCGCAGGGGGTATTCAAAAGGTGAGGAATCGACAGGCAGATACTGTATCCACCAGAAAAAGCGTTACCGAAGGTAAGTAACTTGTTCTTCCACGCCAGTTAAGCGCCGCTCCGGGAAGAGCTACCCCTCTGCCGCTTTTTGGCAGGCTTTTTTCTCGACCTTTGTCGAAATTTTTGACGACTTCGTGTTCGAGGGATGTCGGGTAGGAAGACAGGTTTTAAACCGTGCGGGACTTGTTCCCGCACGATGCCGGTTACCGATCCAAACCGCCTATGTCTGTGGTGTCTTGAACGCGACCACGATTCGAAGTCGTGTTCAGACTGCCGAGCAATGGCTCCGAAGACTTTGAGGGAGCGGGCGTTGAAGTTGCTCGTGGCCCGGCAGTCGACACCATGGAGCGGGACTCCGAGGAGGTCACGATCCCGTTCAAAGAAGAGGAGGTCGTGGGATCGCTCTCGGAGCCTTAAGTCCTCTTCCTCCCATTCGAGGTCATCTGGACACTTGGGGAAGAGGCACAAGAAGAAGTCCAAGCGGACTTCGACTTCACCTCAACTGGCGTCCGTCGTCGAGAGAGGTAAGGAGCACCGACGCTCTAGGCACGGTACTTCACGCCTCCCTCCATTTCCGGGAGCCGGAGCGACTCCCGCTCAAATGAAAGAATTTTACGAGACCATGCGCCGCGTATTTGAGCGGAACGACCCACTTGGTGAGCCCTCTGGCCCCGCGGGGTCGGATGGGGCCCCATTGGGTTCGACTTCGTCTGCTTCGGCCACGGCATCAGTGGGGCCTCAGGGGTCAGATCTCGGATCTGGTTCAACGCTGGTCGCACCAACGCGACCTTCCCCGACGTCGAACCCGAAGTCGGTGCCAGCGGCGTCACCGGCGGCTGTCGGTGACGCAAGACCCATCCTCATCCCCGATGACACGGAGCCGGAACGGCGTCGAGCGACGCCGATTCCGACGTCACCAGAACCCAGGGGTTCTATGTTGTTGCCTGAGCACTTTGTGGACGTGCTAGTCTCAGGAGAGGAATGGGAGGAGTATGGAGACCCCTTAGAGAAGCAGGATGTCTCTGAGGAGACTATGGACTGGTATGGGGAACTTGGGGAAGTCAGTGGTCTGGATACTTCCCCGGACACTGGCATGCTCTCTCCACCTACAGTGGCTACGGAGGAGGGGGCGTCCTATGCTATGGTGGTTAAGAGGGCAGCTGAGGTCCTTGGACTGGAGCTGCCCTCAGTGCAGGTCAGGACTAATCTCCTGACCGAAGTGCTTCAGCCTGGGGCTTCCACCTCTGAAACCCTTTTGCCCTTTAATGAGGCACTTACGGACGTCCTACTAGGAACTTGCTCCAAACCTAGCACAGGGGCTCCTGTGAACAGGACGATTGCATGCCGCCATCGCCCAGCACCGGGCTACCAAAGTTCCTCAGCCAACACCCCACCCCAGAAAGTTTGGTGGTGCAGGTCTCTACTTCCCAGGGTGCATTCCCTTCCGCCCCTCCGGATAGGGAATCCAAGAGACTGGACTCTTTGTGGAAGAAGATGTTTTCTTCCTCCAGTCTGGCATTGCGGTCGGTGAATACTGCATGCTTATTGGGCCGTTTCTCTCACTCTCTTTGGGAGACGGTTGCGCAAGTGCTGCCACAAGTCCCGGAGGAGGCCCGGGCTGTGCTCTCACAGGCTGTCAAGGACGGGAGATGCGGCAAAATTCACCATTCGGTGTGGTTTGGATACGACCAATTCGCTAGGCAGGTCTATTTCATCAACAGTGGCCTTGAGGCTCCACGCCTGGCATCGTACATCTGGCTTCTCGGGGGATGTCCAAGCCAATTTGATGGACATGCCCTTTGATGGAACCTGCCTTTTTGGGGAAAACGCTGACTCGGCCCTGGTCAAGTTCAAGGACTCTTGAGCAAAGGCCAGATCCTTGGGTCTTGCCTCCACTCCTCGTGGCCAGTCTTCCTTTTGCCCCTTTCGTGGCAACGGAAGCGGTTTCCAGCCGCGTCAGCCCTATCCTAGCCACCGTCCCGCACAGACTTCCCAAGCTGTGCATGGACTTGGACGGGGTACATTCCGTCCTCGGAATGGAGGTCAGAAGTAGTCCGCCACACTGCCCCCAGCAGCTGCAGCCTCCAAGCACTCCCAGGCTGATTCTGCAGGACCACACTACTCCAGTGGGTGGGAGAATTCGTCATCATCTCCCCCGCTGGAGATCTATAACAACAGACAAGTGGGTCTTGCAGATCGTCCAGGAGGGCTATTCTCTTCCTTTCCTTTCTTTTCCTCCTGCTATTCTGCCAAGTCAGGAACGGCTGGCGGAGGATCACTTAAAACTTCTCCAAGAGGAAGTTACAGCTCTTTTGGCCAAAGGAGCTATAGAAAGGGTTCCAGTTTCAGAAGTGGGCAGTGGCTGTTATTCCCGCTACTTTCTGATTCCGAAGAAGAACAAGGGTATTCCGCCTATTTTGGATCTTCGGACCGTCAATCTCTTCCTCAAAAAGGAGAAATTCAGAATGCTCACATTGGCTCAAGTCTTGTCTGCCTTAGACCAAGGAGACTGGATGGTAGCGCTGGACGTGCAGGATGCCTATTTTCACATTCCCATCTTGCCGGGCCACAGGCGTTACCTACGGTTCAAGGTAGGCCACGAGCACTTTCAGTTTACCGTGCTCCCCTTCGGCCTTACCAGTGCCCCTCGGGTGTTCACCAAGGTGATGGCGGTGGTTGCAGCTCATCTGCGCAGGTTAGGGGTTTCAGTCTTCCCCTACCTCGACGACTGGCTGTTGAAGGCGTCCTCGCCCCAGGCTGTCATCTCCCACCTTCAGACTACGGCGGACCTCCTGCATTCGCTGGGGTTCTCTATAAACGAGCCGAAGTCAAACCTGACTCCTTCTCAGACACTCCTTTTTATCGGAGCTGTTCTGGACACAGTGAAGTTTCGGGCTTATCCTCCCGAGCAGCGAGTCCAGGATATTCAGGTTATGATTCCGATATTTCAGCCTCTTTCCTGGATTTCGGTGAGGTTGACTCTGAGGCTGTTGGGCCTTGTGGCCTCCTGCATCCTGTTGGTAAGACACACGAGATGGCGTATGAGGGCTCTGCAGTGGGACTTGAAGTTCCAATGGGCACAGCATCAGGGAAATCTCACCGACATGGTTCAGATCTCGGAAGGAACTGCGAAGGATCTGCAGTGGTGGTTATTGAACCGAGATTGGGTCAAAGGCAGACCTCTCTCCCTTCCCCAACCGGATTTCACAATCGTGACGGATGCGTCACTTCTGGGATGGGGCGGCCACTTGGGAGAGATGGAGATCAGGGGTCACTGGTCTCCGGCGGAGACGGGGCTCCACATAAACGTGTTGGAGCTCCGAGCGATTCGCTTGGCATTGAAAGCATTTCTTCCCTCTGTCAAGGGGAAGTTGGTGCAGGTGTTCACGGACAACACTACCGCCATGTGGTACTGCAACAAACAAGGCGGGTGGGGTCATGGACCCTTTGTCGAGAGGCCCTGCGTCTCTGGATGTGGCTGGAACATCAGGGCATAGCCCTGGTGGTTCAACACCTGGCAGGTTCTCTGAACGCCAGGGCAGACGATCTCAGCCGTCAATGCCTAGCGGATCACGAATGGCGTCTCCAGTCGGAGGTGGCGCAAGGTCTCTTTCAGCAGTGGGGAGAACCTTGGTTAGATTTGTTCGCCTCCGAAGAGAACGCGCAATGTCAGCAGTACTGCGCGCTGGAGTTTCCAAGGCAGCTATCGCTCGGCGACGCGTTTCGTCGCGAGTGGAGCTCAGGCCTGTTGTACACCTTTCCGCCCACACCACTCCTGCCCAGGGTTCTGAAGAAGATCAGGAGCGACCGGGCCCAAGTCATCCTTGTGGCGCGGACTGGGCAAGGAGAGTTTGGTATCCAGAGCTTCTGAGCATGAGTGTAGATCCTCCGATCAGGCTGCCCTTCGGGAGGATCTTCTGTCGCAGCAGTAGGGGAGGGTTCTCCACCCAAACCTGTCAACTCTGCGCCTCCATGCGTGGAGATTGAGCAGCGGCAGTTGATGGCTTTTGACCTTCCTCCCAAGGTCTGTAATGTTATTCTGGCAGCCAGGCAGCCCTCCACTAAGTCGGTATACGCCTGCCGTTGGCAGAAATTTGTATTATACTGTACAGAAAGGTCTATTGACCCTCTTTCTGCTCCTCTTTCTACTGTCCTTTTATTCATTCTGACCCTTGCCCAGCAGGGATATGCTTTGGGAACTCTCAAGGGTTACCTTTCTGCTCTGTCTGCTTTTTTGCGGCTGCCAGACCAACCTTCTCTCTTTAAATCTCCTATTGTAAATAGATTTCTAAAAGAGCTTGTTCACTTGTTTCCACTCACGCCCTTTATTATGCCACAATGGGACCTTAATTTGGTCCTCACTTATTTGATGTGCGCTCCTTTTGAGCCTTTGCACAATTGTCCCGTCCGGCTGTTGACCATCAAAACAGCCTTCTTAGTGGCGATTACATCGGCCCGGAAGGTGAGTGAGTTACAGGCGTTATCCAGCTCGCCTCCTTATTTTATGTCAATTCAGGACAAGGTGGTGCTTCGCACCAGGGCATCTTTTTTACCAAAGGTTGTGACCCCATTCCATCTGGGTCAGTCCATCACTTTGCCCACCTTCTTTGCTCCCCACATCCCTCTAAGGAAGAGGAGCGTCTCCATCGACTGGACCCAAAAAGAGCATTGTCGTTCTACCTTGACCGCACAAGAGAGTTCTGGGTGGATGACCAACTCTTTGTGTGGTATGTGGGAGCAAAGAAGGGAAAGGCAGTGCAGAAAAGAACCATCTCTCGCTTGATTGTTCTCTGCATTAAAATCTGTTATGCCTTGGCGAAGAAGCAGCCCCCTGAGGGTGTAAGAGCCCACTCCACCAGGGGAAAGGCTGCGACTACGGCCTTGGCACGTAGTGTCCCAGTCCAAGATATCTGTCAGGCAGCGACATGGGCATCATTGCACACGTTCGCAAAACGTTATTGCCTTGATGGTCAAGTACGCAGGGACGGGCACTTTGCCCGCTCAGTCCTGCAAGACTTTTTAGTCTAGTCCATGAGTCCGCAACCCACCGCCGGGATGGTATGGCTTGGGTATCTGATTCAAAGGTAAGGAATCTGCAGCTAGAAGTCTGTATCAGATGAACAAGTTACTTACCTTCGGTAACGCGTTATCTGGTAGAGACTCTATCTAGCTGCAGATTCCTTACAGCCCCACCCATGCCTCCCTGCTTTGCGGACTGACGTAGTAAGTCTAGGGTTATTCCCCTTTTCAGGGCCCTAGTTTTGCACACGTTTACGTCAGTCATTTCGTGGCTCTGCGCTTCTGGCGTGGAAAAACAAAAAGTACTGACGTCAGTGCGCTTGGGTGGCGCCTATGTAGGCACTGCGACGTCATAACCGACTCTACCGACGTCATCAACGGCACGTAGAGCCGAATGGAGCCACCCGACGTCGCGCGCAAGGGGTATTGCTCAGCAAAAGTTTCCGGATCCAGCCTGACGCCTGGGAAATTCAAAGGTAAGGAATCTGCAGCTAGATAGAGTCTCTACCAGATAATGCGTTCCCGAAGGTAAGTAACTTGTTCGTCTTGCCTACATATGACTTATTCAGTTGCAAGGGCAATGGGGTCTTCAGTTGTCACAAGGAGACACGCATTGCTGAGGGGTTCTGGCTTCTCGCCGGATGTGCAAGCTACCTTAATGAGTTTACCATTTGATGGTTCTCGGTTATTTCGCCCCAAAACTACTTCTACCTTGGAGAGGTTTAAGGACAGTAAAGTAACAGCGGGATCTTTGGGGCTTCAGACACAGCCTAAAAATTACAGGCAGTTTCGTTGGGTCTGGGGATTTGGCCGAAACTTTTCCTTTTGTGGGAGGAGCCTGTACCAACAACAGCAGCAGCCCTCAATCCCCTCTATAGGAGTTATAGAGGGCTTGGCAGAGGTAGACTACGTGGAGCTGCCCATCAGCAATTCTCCTCTTCCTCCCCTGCCAACGTTGCAAAAAAGCAGCCCTAGTTTCGCCATCTTGGAGCATGCGTGCCCAGTGGGAGAATGGTTGGTCTATTTTGTAAAGCAATGGAGAACTGTAACAACAGATCTTTGGGTTTTGGATATTGTGGAAAATGGGTACACCCTACCCTTACAAGAGTTTCCCCCACCCTTTCCTCCCCAGCAAGGTTTTTGTTGAGAAGAACATCTTCTGCTCCTCCAACATGAGGTTTAAATCCTATTTCAAAAGGGCGCAGTAGAGTTGGTTCCAGAGCAGTAACGGGGTCAGAGATGCTAATCCCAGTACTTCCTGATTCCCAAAAATGACGGTTGTTTGCAGCCGATCCTTGATCTCAGGATTTTGAACTGGTTCCTCAAGCAGAAAGAGTTCAAGATGCTGACCCTTGCACAGGTGCTTCTTGCCCTGAAGAATGAAGACTCGATCGATTTGAAGGATTCATATTTTCACATCCTTATTCTGCGATTGTACAGGAAGTATCTCTATTTCATGGTGGGGTGTCAACATTATCAGTTTGCGGTCCTACCATTTGGTCTTACTTTTGCGCCTCGAGGCTTCACAAAGGTGATGGCATTGGTTGCAGCGCATCTCAGAAGGTGGGGATTACCAGTATTCCAGTACTGGCTGATTAAAGCCAAGACTCCAGAGTTGGTGTTACATCACTTGCAATTGACAACGCAGTTGTTGTTCAACCTGGGCTTTTCCATCAACGTACAAAAATCTCACCTAGAGCCCTCTCAGTGCACCCTGTACATAGGGGCAGTACTGGACACTACAGTGAATCGAGCCTACTCTCCTCCTCTGAGGATTCTGGACATTCAGGCTATCATTCCAATGTTTCACATAAGATCTATGGTTCCAGTCTGAAGGTCTTACACCGGCTAGGTCTGACAGCCTCCTGCATTCTGTTGGTCACCCTTGCACGCTGTCTCAGGAGGACCCTCCATTGGTGCCTCCAGAGGCAGTGCTTTCAGCACAACGGAGATTTCAAGAAGTCGGTCAAGATTTCCAGAGATACTGCCGCATATTTTAGTGGCAATCAATCTCAAGGTAAGCCGTTTCACCCTCTACCACAGGTGGTCACAGTGAGAACAGATGCCTCCACATTTGGGTGGGAAGCTCATCTGGGGGGCCTGGAGATAAAAGCTCTTTGGTCTCCGGAAGAAAGATTATTGCATATGAATCTGTTGCAATTGCAGGCGATATGTCTGGCTCTCAAGGCCTTCCTCTCTTCCATTCGCTGTCAGTCAATTCAAGTCTTAACAGACAATACTACCGCAATGTGGTACATAAACAAACAGAGAGGAGTAGGCTCGGGCCCTCTCTGCCGAGAAGCTCTGTGGCTGTGATCCTGGGCTCAGGACCATCAGATTTGCATCATGGCAAATAACTTGGCCAGAGTTCAGATTGTACGTGCGGACAGTCTCAGTCGGCATTTTTCAGCCAATCACGAGTGTTGTCTCCATCCAGAAGTGGTACAACACATTTTCTGGCTATGGGGGACCCCTCTGATAGACCTTTTTACCACTCACAAGAACATGCACTACCCATCATTCTTCAGCCTCCAGTATCCGATGCAGGGAGCACTGGGGGACGGGTTTTAATTGGGCTGGGGCTCCCAGCTGTTTTACCAGTTTCCCCCATACCTGTGATTGCTTGAGTTCTGAAGAAGATTCGCCAAGACCAGGACCAAGTCATATTAATAGCCCAGGATTGACATGAATGGGTGTGGTAAACAGACCTTCTTCACCTCTCACTGTGCACTCCACTCTGTCTCCCTCACAGGGCAGACCTACTCTCGCACTCGCAGGGGCAGGTTCTACACCCCCACCTCCAGAGCCTGTACCAACATTCCTGGAGTTTGAGGGGGGCAATCTGATTTCTTTTTCTCTTCCTCCTGGTGTGGTGGTTGTTATATTATCAGCCAGAAGACAATCCACCAAGTCGGTTTATGCTGGTAGATGGGCGAAATTTGTGAAGTGGTGTGAAGAAAATTCAATCGACCCTTTTAAAGCCCAGTTTTCTCATATTTTACTTTTTGCGCTTTCCCTGGTGCAGCAAGGTTGTGCAGTTGCACCAGTTAAGACATATTTGTCTGCCCTTTCAGCATTCCTTTGTTTACGTGACCAACCATCCCTTTTTAAGTCCCCTATCGTATTGAAGTTTATTAAGGCACTTACTAACAAATTTCCTACCCCTCTCCATTTATTATGCCTCAGTGGGAACATAATTTGGCACTAACCTACCTTTTGGGTACTCCGTTTGAGCCCTTACATAGTTGACCTGACGACTACTTACTTTCAAAACGATTTTTCTGATCGCCATAACATCTGCTAGACATGTTAGTGGATTGCTGGCGTTAAGTGTGAAACCCCCTTCATGACTTTCTATGCAGATAAATTGGTACTGGGAATCAGGGGTGCTTTCCTGCCAAAGGTGGCTACTCTCTTCCTCTTGGGGCAGGCTATTACCTTTCCTACTTTCTATCCTCCTCTACATCCTTCTAAAGAGGAGGAAAGGCTTCATTGTTTGGACCCTAAGAGGGCTGTCAGATTTTATGTGGACAGAACTCATGATATCCGGCTGGTTGATCAGCTGTTTGTTGATCATGTGAGCAAGATGAAAGGAAAAGCAGTGCATAAGAGGACATTGTCCAGATGGATCATCCTGTGCATAAAGATCTGCTCCGCCATGGCTAACAAAGAACCACCTGAAGGCATTAGAGCTCATTTTACTAGAGCTAAGTCTACTACTTCTGCTTTAGCTATAGGTGTCCCTGTAGTGGACATTTGTAAAGCGGCAACTTGGTCCTCCCTCCACACTTTTCGGAAGTTCTATTGCTTAGACTCCGAAGTGAGAAGGGACGGTCACTTTACACCTTCGGTTTTGTAAGATTTTTTGGAATAGGCAGACAGGCACCCACCTCCAAGTGCGGTACTGCTTGGGGATTCTTTTCAAAAGGTGAAGAATCCACATATATGTATCCATCAGAAGAACAAGTCACTTAACTTCGGCAACACTTTTTCTGGTGGATACAGTATCTACCTGTGGATTCCTCACTGACCCGCCGCCTCCCCGTTGCTTGTCTGCATATGCGAAAAGCAAGGCTATTTGTATATTGTGTATTTTATTTATTTTTATGAATGTAGTGTATTTTATTTATTTTTATGAATGTAGTGTATTTTATTTATATTTATAAATATATATATATTAATATATATGTATATATATATATATATTCACTGAAAAAAACATAGGTTTCAGGGGCGTTATAGTTAGTTGGACATTTCACTCGTACAAAACCATAGAAATTCCCCCGTTATAGTTAGTTCAGCTAACTATAACTCGCGCATACGCAATGCACTGCTGATGACGTCACATATTACATCACTCATGACATGGTCAGTGACATCACTCATGACATCACTGATGACATCTCAAATGACATCACTGATGACATCACTGATGACATCATCCAGTGAATGTGTGTTTTTCTGAAAATTAAATATGTTTTTATATATGTATATCTCAAGGTCGATGGAAGAATAAATGGGTATATAAGTGTCTAAATGGATGATTTTTTTTTTGTAAAATTGATTGTATAACTAAGTGTATCTTAGTGAATACATGGGTTAGTGAGTAATGTTTAAATATGAAAATATATGTATCAGTCTCTCACTTTGTGTATTAGTGGCTGCATGGGTTGGTGAGTAGCTACATGAGTGTCTATATGGGTTATTAGTTGGTTTTTTGAGTATCAGTATGAGTGTCTGAGTGTCTGTATGGTTCGGTGGGGGTATTACTTAGTGCATAGATGCATGAATGAGTGACTCACTGTTTGTATGTGTTGAAGACAGCATGTGTGCAGGACTGTATAGGTGGATGAGTATGTGTGTATGGGTGTGTTAGTGAGTGAATGACTGTCTCAATAGTGTCTTTATGAGTAACTACATATGTTTTAAACTAGTATATGTGAGTATTGGTGTATATAAGTGAGTATATGTGAGAGTGAGAGATTGGAAGAGTTCCTGTACAAATAAGTAGGTGTTTCTATAAGTGATTGTTTAAGAGAGTAAGTATGTGTAAGTTTCTGTAGAAGTAAGTGTGGTAGTGTGTGTATAACTGTATATGCAAGTAAATGGATGTTTGATACTTTGTTTGCATGTGTGACTGTGTGTGAGTAACTCTATGGATGAGTGGCGGTGTGTAACAGGATGTATAGGTGTATGAGTACATATGATGAGTGAGTACATGTATGAGTGACTGTATAGGGACTGTTGGTGAATGAGTGGATGTGTGTGTAGATCTTGGAATTACTGAATAGGTGTGTTGTAACTGGTATTGGTATGTCCATTGTTTTGAAAATGTCAGTTTGTATTTTTGAGTGTGTGTATCAAAGGTTATATTAGGGTGAGAGGAGGTCTGCCACTCTATCACAAGGATGATGTCATCAGTGATGTCATTTGAGATGTCATCAGTGATGTCATGAGTGATGTAATATGTGACGTCATCAGCAGTGCATTGCGGGCGCGCAAGTTATAGTTAGCTGAACTAACTATAACGTGGGAATTTCTATGGTTTTGTACGAGTGAAATGTCCAACTAACTATAACGCCCCTGAAACCTATGGTTTTTCAGTGAATTTCTAAGGTTTTTTAAATGCTAATTTCTAACTATAACGTGCCTGAAACCTATGGTTTTTTCAGTGAATTTCTAAGGTTTTTTAAATGCTAATTTCTAACTATAACGTGCCTGAAACCTATGGTTTTTTCAGTGAATATATATATATTTATTATACTAAGTATACATGTGAAAATGTCTCGGTCCCCTGTTTGCCTCGGTGGCACGGAAAAAATGGGTGGAACTGACGTCAGCACGCCGACGAGGTCCTCTTATGGCTCTGATGACGTCATACGGTGTCGCTAGCGGAGCCGTGCTCGTTGACGTGGGAGAGCTAGGAAAGAATTTCCGTGGAATGCTGGTGCAGGGGATATTCACCTAAGTGTTCAGGCTAGTCCTTTGGGAGCAACTGTTTATGTTGCCACTCCAGAAACCGAAACCAGTGATCCGAGGGCAGAGGCCCTGCAGATGGCACACGAGGTGGGGTGTCCAGTCGTGTGCACCGGCGGGGCAGCGAAGTGACAAGCACCACAACCCACAAAAAAGGTAACGGGGGCACTGAATAACACAGGATCTTCTCTTTGTATCTGGCAGGAACAACGAAGTTAAAATGCCCTAGTACCAAAATGTAGAATTAGTGTTACAACGGTCTTCAAGAGGACCTGCGATGCCGCTTCTGCCTCCCGTACCCTGGAGGCGGCACATGGGTCACGCGGTACGGTCATACTGCGGTGGGACGCACACTCATTGACCTCTCATGGCACTGCTCCACACTTCAGGGAGGACGCTTTCCATTGGCTATGTTTTCTGATGACATGTCGCGCCGGCCACGTCCAACAACAGAACTCCTTTAGATCCAAACAGACTCTTCCACTCTCTCACCGGAAGTGAAACCAGGCCACGCGGACACTTTCACAATACAACAGCCGGGAATGCACTTTTCGGTAAAAAAAACACATTCCTTCCTCCTAATTAATCAAATAAACGTCTCACTGAAGAACAGGGGCCAGCTTCGATTGGTAAACAGCCGTTTAACGACTTTTTTACTTTGCGATACCATTACAACGCATGCATTACCACGCATGCGTTGTACATCACGAAAGTCATTACTACGCATTTTTTAGAACGCATGGTCATTTACCACGCAAGCCTTTACAACAAATTTTGTTGTAAAGGTATGTATGGTAAATGACCATGCGTTCTAAAAACATGTAGACGATCCATGTTGTTGTAAGGAAACAGAGGCTGTTCCGTTTCCTCACAACGACGTGCACCGCCCCTCAGAGATGACGTGAAGCAGGAACCACGAGGAGAGAGGAACCATGAGGAGTGAGAGGTAAGGGGGATTGGGCATGGGGTGGGGTGGGGGTTTCTTTTCTAGGGTTTAGGGTAGTGCAGTGGTGTTTGGGTGGTGTAGGGGGTCGTGCTGGGGGTAGTGTTTTAGGGTTTAGGGTAGTGCAGTGGTGTTTGGGTAGTGTAGGGGGTCGTGCTGGGGGTAGTGTTTTAGGGTTTAGGGTAGTGCAGTAGTATAGGGGTCGTGCTGGGGGTAGTGTTTTAGGGTTTAGGGTAGTGCAGTGGTGTATGGGTAGTGTAGGGGTCGTGCTGGGGTAGTGTTTTAGGGTTTAGGGTAGTGCAGTGGTGTTTGAGTAGTGTAGGGGGTCATGCTGGTGGTAGTGTTTTAAGGTTTAGGGTAGTGCAGTGGTGTTTGTGTAGTGTAGGGGGTCATGCTGGGGGTAGTGTTTTATGGTTTAGGGTAGTGCAGTGGTGTTTGGGTAGTGTAGGGGGTCGTGCTGGGGGTAGATTTAGGGTTTAGGGTAGTGCAGTGGTGTTTGGGTAGTGTAGGGAGTTGTGCTGGGGGTAGTGTTTTAGGGTTTAGGGTAGTGCAGTGGTGTTTGTGTAGTGTAGGGGGTTGTGCTGGGGGTAGTGTTTTAGGGTTTATGTTAGTGCAGTGGTGTTTGGGTAGTGTTGGGGGTAGTGCTGGGGTAGTGTTTTAGGGTTTAGGGCAGTGCAGTGGTGTTTGTGTAGTGAAGGGGGTCATGCTGTGGGTAGTGTTTTAGGGTTTAGGGTAGTGCAGTCGTGTTTGTGTAGTGTAGGGGGTCGTGTTTTAGGGTATAGGGTAGTGCAGTGGTGTTTGGGTAGTGTAGGGGGTCATGCTGGGGTTAGTGTTTTAGGGTTTAGGGTAGTGCAGTGGTGTTTGGGTAGTGTAGGGGGTCGAGCTGGGGGTAGTGTTTTAGGGTTTAGGGTAGTGCAGTGGTGTTTGTGTAGTGTGGGAGGTCATGCTGGGGGTATATTTAGGGTTTAGTGTAGTGCAGTGGTGTTTGGGTAGTGTAGGGAGTCGTGCTGGGGGTAGTGTTTTAGGGTTTAGGGTAGTGCAGTGGTGTTTGGGTAGTGTAGGGAGTCGTGCTGGTGGTAGTGTTTTAGGGTTTAGGGTAGTGCAGTTATGTTTGGGTAGTATAGGGTGTCGTGCTGGGGGTAGTGTTTTAGGGTTTAGGGTAGTGCAGTGGTGTTTGGGTAGTGGAGGGGTAGTGTTTTAGGGTTTAGGGTAGTGCGCCCAACCAGCCACAATATCCGTGGACAAAGGGGATCCTGACTCTTTGGAACGCTCCGTCAATTGAATAATTTGGGTCAAGGGCCCTACCACGTCCAAGACCTATCAATTCCTTTCTTGGGATCCCTCATATACTTGGAGAAAAAGGTACATAGTTTCTCATCAATTTCAGGCGTGTGTGCCACTTTCCCCTTCAGTGAGGGCCTGGGGCATTCTCCCCTCATCCTATTCCTGACCTCCCTTTCAAGGGGTTGATGGATTTTCCCCACCACATACTCTGCCACTTTGGCGTCAGGTGTCCACTCTGCCGACCTAGGATGGTAAATTTGGGTAGGCTCGAACATGTCCGAGTGGACCCCGTCCCCAACCGGGGACTGAGAGTAGTGGGACTCTGGACGCCAGGGACGCCCCGAGTCCTTATCCTCATCGGAGGAGAAATCGTCCTCCGATACACCCTCTCCCTCTAAGGAAACCCGCCGTCGGGGTCTACAATAGTGGTGACAGTGTCGCAATTTTCTCCGGGCTCCTCCTCCTCCCGGCAGGGTGCATGTTTTAGCGTTCGCGCACTCTTGAGGAAGGTCTCCGTAAGTTTATCAAATCCTTCCAAGTGCCCCGCGTTATGCTTAACGGCCCTTTTATTCCCCATCTGGGAGCTACTTGGACCCGCCACCACCAGATCTGGGTCACTGAACACCCCAGGGATGCTTTTCGCCAGCTTATCAACCTGATCCCTAAGAGGAGCCAGCGCCCTAGAAATAGCCAGAGAGAGGGCTTGGTCCACTGCTGGAGGGAGAAGTTGGGGGGCCATTCCTCCTCCACTTCCTGGTAGGAGGAGTAAAATTGGTCTTCTGGAGAAGACATGATAGCAGAGGGTGTGAGCACAGAACAAATGCCCTTAAAATCCTTAAAATCCTTAAGACAGCCCCCTCGCTGGTGCTCCAACAGCTGGGCTTTCCCCGAAGCTGTTATAAGAATAGACTGAGGCGCAATACCAATTACCACCACCAGGTGGCGCTGTTCACTAACGTGGCCGTGTGGGGAAATCACCGCGTAGCGGTGTCAAAATTAGGCGAGGGTTGGTCGGGAATCAAACGGACACTAAAGGAGTGACCGGATTCCCAAACGTGCGTAAAGACCAGTGGGAGCGCTCGACGGAGCTGCCTCGCTCGGACCAGACGCGCCTGACAGGATCTCACCGCGCGCAGAGCACACAGCGGGAGAAACTGCGAGGGGGAGAACGCACTCGGGCAAGAGCCTGCTGCGCAGGGAATATGAAACAATACCAAGGCAATAATGCTAATAACGTGCACAAGAAACCGCTATACAAACAGCAACACCGTCAGATTAAGCCAAGAATGTAAGGAATGCACTTAACTGATGAGCAGTGAAGAAAGAGGAAGCGGAAGGGACGTCACGATATTATATACGATGGACTGTGATATGATTGGACTATAGTTGCCTTGGAGACTACCCCCCTAATGGTTCATGGGTTGTGTAGTCTTTTGTTTAATGATTGTTGTGTTACGTTTTCTTTGAACTGCTATGCAAATAAAGTGAGGAAAGATATGCATAATCCTCGCCTCCGTCCTGCCATAGAATTCATTAGACTTTATTTGATCTGATTTAGAAACATAGATCATAAAAGTGTACATAAAAACAGTAAATCCTCTTTCCTAATACAATACAGTGAGAATTAATTAAAACCAGTAGGTAAAAACGGGTGTTACAAAGCCCGGTTCAGAGCAACTTCAGGTTAACAGAATCGTAAAGTTCAATGTTTCGCAAGATCAATCTCATGTACTTCGTGCAAAATACGCAATAAGGGGTCCAAGTAAGATGTAACGCTCCAATACCTGACTAGTTTGCACTATATAAAACTGCAGAAAAACTAAAAATAAAAGTGTTTTGCACACTTCTGTCATTGGGCTATATGTGTGCTACATCTGGGTGATATTTGTGCTACATTTGGGCTCTTTTTTCTCTGGTGGCCATCTTGGGAGACTTATTTGTTATGAAGTTTCCTATTTTCGTCATTTACTGCAGTCTCCTCAGTAGGAAATGCTTTCAGTTTTTACTTTGATTCCATCAAGAAGGCATTCAGATGTGTCACACATTTGCCATAAATTCAGAATGTTAGCACTCTAGTTGTTCATTAGATCACTGTAGTAAAGCTACTGCTCACCAGGGAGTTAACTGGAAGTCTACTGCTGGTATTGAAAGTGATTGTTTCAGTCTGCATGTCAGAATTTTCTAATGAAATAGAAGAGGATTTGAGATCTCACTTAAAACATGCCCTAAATTTTCTTTCTGCAGCACTAACCATAATTTCTATGGCAAAATGAACCCCCTCATTTTGTTCCTTTTTAAATTAAATGTTTTAAGTGTTACCAGTTTATTCCAATCAAGATGGCTTCAGGTGTGCCATACTTTTGTCATAAGTAAGACTGTTAGCGCTCTAGTTGTTCTTTAGATCACTCTGGGAAGCTGCAGTAGAACACAAAGGCATCAACTGACAGGCTGCTCCTGTTGAAATATAACAGGAAGATATTTGAGATCTCACTTAAAACATGTCCTAATTTTTCTTTCTACAGCACTAACCATAGTTTCTATGACAAAATGAACCCCCTCATTTTGTTCCTTTTTAAATTAAATGTTTTAAGAGTTACCAGTTTATTCCAATCAAGATGGCTTCAGGTGTGCCATAATTTTGTCATAAGTAAGACTGTTATCGCTCTAGTTGTTCTTTAGAACACTCTGGGAAGCTGCAGTAGAACACAAAGGCATCAACTGACAGGCTGCTCCTGTTGAAATATAACAGGAAGATATTTGAGATCACACTTGAAACATGTCCTAATTTTTCTTTCTACAGCACTATCCATAATTTCTATGACAAAATGAACCCATCATTTTGTTCCTTTTTAAATTAAATGTTTTAAGTGTTACCAGTTTATTCCAATCAAGATGGCTTCAGGTGTGCCATACTTTTGTCATAAGTAAGGCTGTTAGCACTCTAGTTGTTCTTTAGAACACTCTGGGAAGCTGCAGTAGAACACAAAGGCATCAACTGACAGGCTGCTCCTGTTGAAATATAACAGGAAGATATTTGAGATCACACTTGAAACATGTCCTAATTTTTCTTTCTGCAGCACTAACCATAATTTCTATGACAAAATGAATCCCATCATTTTGTTCCTTTTTAAATTAAATGTTTTAAGTGTTACCAGTTTATTCCAATCAAGATGGCTTCAGGTGTGCCATACTTTTGTCATAAGTAAGGCTGTTAGCACTCTAGTTGTTCTTTAGAACACTCTGGGAAGCTGCAGTAGAACACAAAGGAATCAACTGACAGTCTCTGCCCTTGTTGGATGTACATGTTTTACTGAGAATGTCAGACTTCATTCTCACATGACTGAGAAAGATAATGTGAATTTACAGAAAATATGCTCTTATTTTAGCTTCTGGAGCACCTTCCAAAACTGTATGGGACAAGCATGTGAAAATAGTTTTCTCTCAAACATGATTCATGATATCCCAGCAGAAGGTTTTTCACAGGGTAAAATCACCTTAGAACACACCACAATTCCTGAAATTAGTATGGTACCATCAACAAATGAATTCTAATGTAACTAAAGTCTGTTATCACCCTTTATAGTTCTCCTTTTGGTAACCCTCAAAATCTTCGATTCACTACAATGCATTTCAATGGGGTACTATCATTTATATTGGTCCCAAGATGTCTGCCAGCAATTCCAGGATGAAGTGCTGACAGCCAATCAGATCTCACGATGACATGTGTGGTTAGGCTCCGCCCAGATATATATGTGTTTTCTTTTTCAAATTTCTCAGGAACTACTGAACGGATTTACACCATTTAACCAAAAGGCACGACTCTGAACCAAGGGCTACCTTTTTGCCAAATTTGGTGTAATTCCGTTCAGCAGTTCGAGCTGTAGCTGCGATGAAAGGTTCCTATGGAAAATTGCATGGGGAAAACATGTTTTGGGACCCCCCTTTTTCTCGGCCCCTGCTTCCCGAATCACCCCGAAACTTTCAGGATAGGAGCGGACCGGAGCGGGCCATAAGTTTTGAAAATTTCGCGAAGATTCATCAACCGGCGCCAAAGTTATTTCAAATAGAATGTTGTGGATTTCCTATGGAAAATAGGTCCTAACTATAACTATCTACTGGCGACCGCCAGTAGATAATATATATATATATATATATATATATATATATATATATTCACTTAAAAAACCATAGGTTTCAGGCACGTTATAGTTAGAAATTAGCATTTAAAAACCTTTGAAATTCACTGAAAAAACCATAGGTTTCAGGCATGTTATAGTTAGAAATTAGCAGTTAAAAAACCGTTGAAATTCACTGAAAAAACCCATAGGTTTCAGGCACGTTATAGTTAGAAATTAGCATTTAAAAAACCTTAGAAATTCACTGAAAAAACCATAGGTTTTAGGGAAAGTTATAGTTAGTTGGACATTTCACTCGTACAAAACCAGAGAAATTCCCCCGTTATAGTTAGTTCAGCTAACTATAAGTCGCGCTCCCGCAATGCACTGCTGATGACATCACATATTACATCACTCATGACATGGTCAGTGACATCACTCATGTCATCACTGATGACATCTCAAATGACATCACTGATGACATCATCCATGTGATAATTTCATGCATCTTCTCACACCCTAATATAACTTTTGATACACCCTCTCTAAATTACAGACTGCCATTCTCAAAACCATAGACACTCCAACACCAATAACTACATACACACTCACTGATTCTTAGGTCTACACACACATCCACTCACTCACCCGTACAGTCACTCATACTTACGGTCACTCAGTACAGGACTATCATATGCACTCATACACCTACATAGACACTCACACACCGCCACTCATCCATAGAGGTACTCACACATCTAGTCAGTCATGCAAATAATTAATCACACTGCCATTTACTCACCTATACAGTTATACACACACCAGCTCACTTACTCATACCAATACTAGCACATTCTTACGCTCTTATACAATCACTGATACAAGCACACACTCATCCATACAGCCACTCACAATCACACACCCTCACTTATAGCCATTTATATACTCCAACACACATATATACTGCCTTTCACATATGTAGTTACTCACACATGTACCACTGAGATATACATTCACTCACAAACACACCCATACACACACTCTCCCACCCATACAGTCCATCACAGATGCACTCTTGAAACCATGCACCCAGTGAATCACCCACTCACACATCTATGCTCAGAGTCACACACACCCCACCCACACAAACACTCAGGCATCCATACAGATACTCAGACAACCAATCAATAACCCATATAGACACTCATGTAGCTATTCACAAACCCATGCAGCTGCTTACACACCAACAGACAGACGGATACAGACATTCACACAGTTTAGTCACTAACCCATGCATTCAGTAAGATACGTTTAATCACTCACTTATAGAGTCAGTCACGCACCTACTAAATCATCCATTCAGACACTTATACACCCACTCATTCTTCAATACGCCTTTCCCTATATATATTAAACATATTTAAACTTTACAGAAACACACAGTCACTGGATGATGTCATCAGTGATGTCACTGACCATGTCATGAGTGATGTAATATGTGACGTCATCAGCAGTGCATTGCGGGGCGCGAGTTATAGTTAGCTGAACTAACTATAACGGGGAATTTCTCTGGTTTTGTACGAGTGAAATGTCCAACTAACTATAACTTTCCCTAAAACCTATGGTTTTTTCAGTGAATTTCTAAGGTTTTCTAAATGCTAATTTCTAACTATAACGTGGCTAAAACCTATGGTTTTTTCAGTGAATTTCAACAGTTTTTAAATGCTAATTTCTATTTATAACATGCCTGAAACCTATGGTTTTTTCAGTGAATTTCAAAGGTTTTTAAATGCTAATTTCTAACTATAACGTGCCTGAAACCTATGGTTTTTAAGTGAATTTCAAAGGTTTTTAAATGCTAGTTTCTAACTATGCCTACAGAGGTAGGACATGTGAAGAAAGAAGAAAAACGCACAGAAAGAAGCAAAAGAAATGCAGAAAGAAGCAACAGAAGTCCACAAAGATGAAGAAAAGTGCTGGAAGAAGCAAGACATGTGCAGAAAGAACCAACAGAGGAGCAGAAAGAGGCTTTGTTGCAAAATCATCCTGTGCTCACAACTTTTTCAGACGGGTACTGGTGGTAACTGACTCTGACTAACCAGAGCCTAGAGCCAGTGCTATGCTAAAAGACACTTAGAATACAGTGAAAACACCTACATACACTAGGGAACACTATGTGTTGGGGTACCCTGTGATTAGCATGACCTCCTCTGTAAGGCCCTAGTACATAATAGGGCAGGGGAATTAAAACTACCTCTAAGTCAGAGGTGCAGAAATATGCTACTTTAACTAGTAGTCGCGTTTGCAGAGTGGTGGAGAAAGGGTGCTGGGCGTCCAACCAACGCTCAGGAATTCCGCTGCGTAGGACTTACAGGAGGTACCAGGAGGGATTTTTGGCCCCCAAACTCCCTCAGGACGAAATTGGACTTCATCCCCCATCCCGTAGTCTGCCACGAGGCACGTTTGCAGAGTGGTAGAGAAAGGGGGGCATGGCCTCCGAAGACGTCTTAGCAATCCGACTGTGTGGGACTTACTGGAGGTAACAAGAGGGGTAGTTGGCCCCCAAGGACATCCTTGGGGGCCAACTTCCCAAACTATTACCTCCAGTCAGTCCCACACAGCAGCATTGGTAAGTACTCGTACCAGGCCTCGGCCACTTTGCCCACCACACTACAAACGCGCTCCCTGGCACGCTCTTGGATGGGGATTGAAGTCCCCTTCACTGCTGGGGGTCCTTTAGGGACCAACTAGCCTACCTTTTACCTCCAGTAAGCCCCACACAGTGGGATTGTTGAGAGGTAGACAAAGGCCATGCCTGCTTTCTCCACCACTCTGCAAACGCGCACCCTGGCGCGTTGTAAGTTGGGGAATTAAGTCCCCTTGAATCCTGAGGGTCCCTGGGGTCCAACTAGCCCACCAGGTACCTCCAGTAAGCGCCACAGAGCTGCATTGCAGAGAGGTGTAAAAAGGGGCGTGGCCTGGACCACCTCTCTGCAACGCAGGTCTGTGGCGCTTACTGGAGGTACCTGGTGGGCTAGTTGGCCCCAGAGGCCCTCAGGATTGAAGTGGAATTAATTCCCCAACTTAAACGCGCCACAGGGCGTGTTTGCACGCATGTCACCTCAGGCCCCGCCCCCTCCCTTCACTACTGTGCAAACGCGCCCCGTGGCGCGTTTTAAGTTGGGGGATTAAGTCCCCTTGAATCCTGAGGGTCCCTGGGGTCCAACTAGCCCACCAGGTACCTCCAGTAAGCGCCACAGAGCTGCGTTGCAGAGAGGTGTAAAAAGGGGCGTGGCCTGGACCACATCACTGCAACGCAGGTCTGTGGCGCTTACTGGAGGTACCTGGTGGGCTAGTTGGCCCCCAGGGGCCCTCAGTATTGAAGGGGAATTAATTCCCCAACTTAAAACGCGCCACAGGGCGTGTTTGCACACATGTCACCTCAGTTGGGGTATTAAGTCCCCTTGAATCCCCCGGGGCATGGCCATAATTTTTTTTAAATTATTTTTATAATTTAAATCTAGGAGGGGGGCTGCGTGGCCCCCCTCCTTAGGCCTCTATTATTAGCCCCGGGGACCCCATCCCCCGGGGCTGTGCCTCTTTTATTTTTTTTATTTTTTGATGGAGGGGGGCCACGTGGCCCCCCTCCTAGGCCACTTCTGGCCCCGGGGACCCCATCCCCCGGGGCCTGGCCTCTTCATTGGGGACCGTGGAGGGAGCCCCAATGCCCCCACAGTCCCTGCCGGCTCCCCGCGTCCTGCGGGAGCCGGCATTGCTTTTCCACATGGGGAGCTGCTGACATGCAGCTCCCCGTGTGGAAAAACAATGTAGTTTGATTTTTGAAAGCGAGAGCAGGTTTCCTGCTCTTGCTTTCAAAACCCAAACCACAGTTTGCTATGACAGGGCGGGAGCTGCACGGCTCCCGCCCTGCCATAGCAAACAGCAGTGTCCCGGGGGTGGGCACCCCGGGACACTGCAGGAGCCTGCCCTGGGGGGTGGCAGTCCCCAGGGCCATCAAGGGTTCCAGGAGGGGGGCCGCGCGGCCCCCCTCCCAACGTTTGCACAGCCCTGGGGAGGTGGTGGTCCCCGGGGCTCGGGGATCCGTAACGGACCCCCGCATTTGAATATTAGTGCCCTGGGGAGGTGGAGGTCCCCGGGGCGTGTGGGGGGGCCGTGTGCCCCCGCAAAATAATCACCAGTTGGATTACAGAGGGACAGATTCATTTCTAGGCACGGGGAGAGTAAGTGATTTGCCCAGAATCACGGGATGTTTGAGCCTCCCGCCTGACACGAACCCGTCGGCCGTTCTAGCCATTAAGCCACATCCTCACCAAACCAAAGGCATTTTTGGGGGGATTGATATCCTTGCATTGCTTCGGATGATTGGAGCTTCATCCTCCAGGTTTTGTCTCACGTGAGGCTCATTTGCAAAGAAAAATATAATTCCATGAAGGAGGTGTTGCACGAATTGCACCAATGGCCATATAATCTCTTTGACATCTGTGAAAAAGCTCTCATGAAAAAGCAGGCAGTACACAATCACGTCATCATCGTTTACCAATTACCACTGAGTGAGACACCACAACCTTGTGGTTCTGCTCAGCAGTCTCTTTATACTACGCAGTTTGTTTTGTGTGGCTCATGTAGCACTGGGACTTGGAACTTTCTGCGACGAGAAAGATAACTCCGTCGAATGAAGAGGGCTCAGTATTGCAAATCTTGGATCCACCGATTCCGACTTGGGTCACGACCCCAGTTACTGCCCATTATTAGCCACTGGGCTCGGGCATGGGGACACCCTGCTTAACCAGGACGAACCCAGTTTGCTACTGCATGTAGGTCCCCAGTTCTGGGCCCTTTGCCGCTCACATCTACGAGATAAAGAAGGTGGTTTTATGAGGTACAATACCGCACAAGGGGAAGCTCGTGGTTGTGCTGGGTGGCACCTATCGCGTCCATACCATGATGCAAGATTTGTAAAGGGGGGTTTCACAGAAACGAGATTCATCGCAGATCAAAACAGTTTCCTCCACACCAGTCTCAAGCATCGATTATGGGACTTAGTGTTGCATCTTAAAAAAATATGATAATCAGTTTTACTTTTCTGATCGGTGCTACACACTGCAGTGGCGTAACGAAATGTGAGCCCACCCCACCACCCCTCCCCCCTGCAAAGTACATTGAAGACGGGCCCAACGCACCAGACCCAGTTAGGAACTCTCAGGACAGGGGCCCGCCGCCTGTGCACAGTGCCGGAGGTGGGCCCCCGGGGGCTATTGTTACGCCACTGCAGTGACACACTGGCAAACTATTCTATACACAAACGCCTGACATACATGCCATCTTATGAAGGGCGTTCCTTCTCGGTACCTCTGCTGAGATGCTGTTTGGCCCACCCACATGCACTTATTGTGCCGTACAAATGTTCTGCTAAAGCGAGCGTGAATAAGTGGTCACAGGTACTTTGCTTCTCTTCCCATTGAACCAGGGCCATTTCACAAAGAGTTGATGCTGGTGTGTGAAAGAGAAAAAAAGGGACTTAAGTGGTTCACCTGCTTGCCAGCCCAGCTGCCCTGCCCTCTTGTCACTCTTTGCTATCCCTCGACAATGCCTTTGATCGCGTGAAGACATCAATAGGAGTCACTGTCATCACCCCAGTTGCTCAACCCCCACTCCCTCCCTGGCCGCCTTCCCCCTCCTGCCCCGGTGATGGTGTCAGTTGCACGTTTTATCCTGCGTGTGCGAAATAAGCGCAGGATGTATTTCTGTTTAGTAAATGTCAGAGTTTGCAGAGCAGCTGCAAGGGGCCGTCCGCATGTATACACTGTTTCGAAAATGCCTGGGAGGCCGGAATACATCAGGACTCCATGCTAACTATTTTCCTGTGGTGTACATTCTAGACTCGTGTCTAAGTAACTCTCAAATTAGGAAGGGCTGGCGGGTCTATTACAAAAAACTAACCGTGAAATTGTTAGTTCCCAGTTTGCAGATTTTTTTAAGGAAAATGATTCAGGGTATTTAAGGAAAGCCCCGGGGGTGGCGGTCCCCAGGCTGCGGGGGCCTCCCTGGGCCCCGCAATTACATTATCGCATGCCCCCGAGACTTGCCCCACCGGGGGCCTGCGCTTCGTTTTTTTTTTATTTTCGGCTGAAATTCGCGCTGGGTGCGCAAATCTCGCCGATTTTTTTTAAAAAGAAAGAAAATGCTTTTTGGCCCTGGGGGTCCTTGTGGGACCCCTGAGCAGGCCTAGGGGGTCAGGGTGTGTCTACCCTGCCCCCTTTTCCTTTTTTTCACATTTGTTTCCCTGTTTTCTTGTGCCTCGGTTACCGAGGCACAAGATGGCTGCCAACACTTGCTGGTTTGGAGTGTTGACAGCCAATTAGAATAAAGCTCGTGGTCGGGAGGGTGCGCGGATCCTCCGTGCCTCTATATATCGAAACTTTTATTTTCTTATTTTCTCAGCAACTACTGAACGGATTTACACCATTTAAAAAAAAGGCGCTTTCTGAACCAAGCACTACCTTTTTGCCAAATTTGGTGTAATTCCGTTCAGCAGTTCGAGCTGTAGCCGTGTCTAAAGTTTTCTATGGGAAATTCATTTTCCGACCTCTTTTTTTAAAATTTCTCAGGAACTACTGAACGGATTTACTCCATTTAAAAAAAAGGTCTCTTTCTGAAACAAGGGCTACCTTTTTGCCAAATTTGGTGTAATTCCGTTCAGCAGTTCGAGCTGTAGCCGTGTCTAAAGTTTCCTATGGGAATTAACATGGAGAAAACACGTTTTGGGACCCCCTTTTCTCGGCCCCCGCTTGCCGAATCACCCGAAACTTTCAAGACAGGAGCTGACCGGAGCGGGCTACGAGTTTTGAAAATTTCGCGAACATTCGTCAACCGGCGCCAAAGATATTGAGAAAACAAAAAACGAGTTTCCTATGGGAACTAGGTCCTAACTATAACTATCTACTGGCGACCGCCAGTAGATAATATATATATATATATATATATATATATATATATTCACTGAAAAAACCATAGGTTTCAGGGGCGTTATAGTTAGTTGGACATTTCACTCGTACAAAACCAGTGAAATTCCCCCGTTATAGTTAGTTCAGCTAACTATAACTCGCGCCCCCGCAATGCACTGCTGATGACGTCACATATTACATCATTCATGACATAGTCAGTGACATCACTGATGACATCACTGATGACATCTCAAATGACATCACTGATGACATCACTGATGACATCATCCAGTGACTGTGTGTTTCTGTAAAGTTTAAATATGTTTTATATATATGCCAAGGTGTATTGAAGAATGAGAGGGTGTAAAAGTGTCTGGATGAAGGATTTAGTAGGTGCGTGACTGACTGTATAAGTGAGTGATTAAATGTGTCTTACTGAATGCATGGGTTAGTGACTAAACTGTCTGAATGTGTGTATCAGTATGTCTGCTGGTGTTGTGTAAGCTGCTGCATGTGTTGGTCAGTAGCTACATGAGTGTCTATATGGGTTATTGATTGGTTGTCTGAGTATCTGTATGGGTGCCTGAGTGTCTCTGTGGGTGGGTGGGGGTGTGTGACTCTATGCATAGATGTGTGAGTAGGTGATTCACTGGGTGTATGGGTTCAAGAGTGCATCTGTGAAGGGCTGTATGGGTGGGTGAGTGTGTGTATGGGTGCGTTGGTGAGTGAATGGATGTCTCGGTGGTATATATGTAAGTAACTACATATGTGAAAGGCAGTATATGTGAGTGTTGGAGTATGTAAATGACGATATGTGAGAGTGAGTGATTGTGAGAGTGGCTGTATGGATGAGTGTGTGCTTGTGTTAGTGATTGTAGAAGAGAGTAAGTATGCGTTAGTATCTGTATGAATAAGTGAAGTGGTGTGTGTATAACTGTATAGGTGAGTAAATGGGAGTATGATTGATTCTTTGCATGACTGACTAGGTGTGTGAGTAACTCTATGGGTGAGTGGTGGTGTGTGAGTGTCTGTATAAGTGTATGAGTGCATATGATAGTGCTGTATTGAAGAGTGACTGCATGTATGAGTAACTGTATGGATGAATGAGTGGACATGTGTGTAGACCTAGGAATCAGTGAGTGGGTATGTAGTAACTGGTATTGGTGTGTCTACGGTTTCGAAAATGGTAGTCTGCATTTTAGAGTAGGTGTATCAAAGGTTATATTAGGGTGTGAGGAGGTGCATCAGATTATCAATTGGATGATGTCATCAGTGATGTCATCAGTGATGTCATTTGAGATGTCATCAGTGGTCATGAATGATGTAATACGTGACATCATCTGCAGTGCATTGCGTGGGCGCGAGTTATAGTTAGCTGAACTAACTATAACGGGGGAATTTCACTGGTTTTGTACGAGTGAAATGTCCAACTAACTATAACGCCCCTGAAACCTATGGTTTTTTCAGTGAATTTCTAAGGTTTTTAAATGCTAATTTCTAACTATAACGTGCCTGAAACCTATGGTTTTTTCAGTGAATTTCAATGGTTTTTTAAATGCTAATTTCTAACTATAACATGCCTGAAACCTATGGTTTTTTCAGTGAATTTCAATGGTTTTTTAAATGCTAATTAAAGGTATGCTGAAAGCAGAGGTATTGACAAAGACCTAGGTTTGCAAAATGTAGACATTAAATGGAATGGACAGAGAGGATTAAAGTGGCACCAATTGATGCCATTGGTTCAATACTTTTTGCATCTCCAACCACCTGACCTCATGATTGTGCACTGCGGTGGCAATGACCTAGGCACAATGACTGGGCTAGGTCTGGAAATGCTAATGAAGGACACCTTTGCAGAATTTATGTTACTTTTCCCCCAAACTGCCTTTGTGTACTCTAACATATGCCAAAGACAGAAATGGAACTGGTCCAATCATTTCTGTCCACAGATTGAGAAAGCTAGAAAAATGTCAATAAAGCTGTTTCTGCTTACCTCAGAGACCATAGTATGGGCTCCATATACAACAACAATATGCGTTTTGATATGGATGGTATGTACAGGAGTGATGGTGTACATTTCACAGATAAGGGAAACAGAGTACTTCTCAACAACTTAAGACTCTGCATCAGCACTTACATGTAGCTACAAAAATCTCCCAATAAACACAAGGGCTCTTTTTAGAGCCACCCAAGATCCAAACATATAACCTAGATTTATTATAAAAAAAATCTTAATTTTTTTTGCATGGAGTCGCGCACCCAGCGCGAGTAAGGGTCGCGCACCCCTTGCGTTCGCGTTCACACCAGGGGGCCGCACTGGGAGTCGCGCACCCTGTGCGTTCACACCAGGGGGCCCTGCTGGGAGTCACGCACCCCGCGCGTTCACACGGGGGGCCACGCTGGGAGTCGCGCACCCCTCGCGTTCACACCAGGGGGCCGCGCTGAGCGCCGCGACTCCAAATTTTTCGATAAAAAAAACCGGCTCCTACCAGTCATTTATATTCACCCCGGGTACCCCATCCCCCGGGGCCTAGCCACTTCGTAGGGGACCGTGGGGGGAGCCCCAATGCCCCACAGTCCCGCAGGCTCCCCGCCTCCTGTGGGAGCCGGCACTGCTTTTCCACATGGGGAGCTGCTAACATGCAGCTCCCTGTGTGGAAAAGCAATCTGCTTTGGATTTTGGAAGAGAGAGCAGGTTTCCCTGCTCTCTCTCCCAAAATCCAAACCAGAGTTTGCTACGGTAGGGCAGGAGACATGCTCCCGCCCTACCATAGCAAACAGCAGTGTCCCTGGGGTGGGCACCCCGGGACACTGCAGGAGCCGGCCCTGGGGGGTGGCGGTCCCCAGGGCCATCAAAGGCTCCAGGAGGGGGGCTGTACAGCCCCCCTCCCAACTTTTCCAAAGCCCCGGGGAGGTGATGGTCCCCAGGGCTCGGGGGTCCAAAATGGACCCCCGCATTTAAACAGTTAGTGCCCCGGGGAGGTGGTGGTCCCCGGGGCGTGTGGGGGGGCTCAAGCCCCCCCCACACAGTATTTGTTATTTTTTAAAAACAAAGCCCCGGGGCTGCGGGGGCCCCCCGCTTTAGATTTACCAAATCCCCCCGGGACCTGGCCCTCCCGGGGGCTTAAAATTAACGAAGCGAGGAAGCCCTCGCTTCATTTTTTAAAAATTTTCGTCCGAATCCGCGCACCCAGCGCGCATTCTGCTGTTTTTATTTTTTTTTTATGCTTTTTTTGGCCCTGGGGGTCCTTGTGGGACCCCCTGAGCAGGCCTAGGGGGTCAGGGTGTTTCTACCCTGCCCCCTTTTCTTTTTTATCACCTTTGTTTCCCTGTTTTCTTGTGCCTAAGATGGCTGCCAACACTTCCTGGTTTGGAATGTTGACAGCCAATTAGAATAAAGCTCGTGATCGGGAGGGTGCGCGGATCCACCGCGGCCATAGATATCGAAACTTTTATTTTTTGATTTTCTCAGCAACTACTGAACGGATTTACACCATTTAAAAAAAGGTCTCTTTCTGAACCAAGGGCTACCTTTTTGCCAAATTTGGTGTAATTCCGTTCAGCAGTTCGACTGTAACCGTGTCTAAAGTTTCCTATGGGAAATGCATTTTTCGACCTCTATTTTTTAATTTCTCAGGAACTACTGAACGGATTTACACCATTTAACAAAAAGGTCTCTTTCTGAACCAAGGGCTACCTTTTTGCCAAGTTTGGTGTAATTCCGTTCAGCAGTTCGAGCTGTAGCTTTGTCTAAAGTTTCCTATGGGAATTAACATGGAGAAAACACGTTTTGGGACCCCCCTTTTTCTCGGCCCCCGCTTGCCAAATCACCCCGAAACTTTCAAGACAGGAGCTGACCGGAGCGGGCTACGATTTTTGAAAATTTCGCGAAGATTCGTCAACCAGCGCCAAAGATATTGAGAAAACAAAAACGAGTTTCCTATGGAAACTAGGTCCTAACTATAACTATCTACTGGCGACCGCCAGTAGATAATATGTATATATATATATATATATATCCACAACGAAAATCCCAAAGCGCGACCATCCAGAACGGCGCAACACCAGGATACAGACTCCGTAAGCAATGATGCAGGTAAGTGTAATTTATTCAAACATCATAGGTCCAAATGACGCGTTTCGGCCGCCAGACATGCGGCCTTGTTCACATAGCGCGCTGTTAAGAAATGGTGCATTATATACAGGTGACAGTGGTAGTATTTTTTCCATATTGTTTTAAGTGACTAGGCATTTTACTACATACGGTAACTTTTACTGTAGCGCTGCTTTACTGCCAACAGGTGAACAGACATCAAACTCCTGTCGTCATGTGTTAACATAGTGAACAGACTATGTGGAAACACTAGATCAGCTGTGTGAGTTTAAACAGTAAACAGATAAACTCTGCAGAAAACAGCGTGCATCTTCTGCCTTCCTTCAAAAGATTACTCGGGCTAGGCTAATGTGCACTAACCGAGTGAGTACCTTAATGACGAAACAGATATATTATCTCCCACTGCCCTCCCATAATGTGGCGGCCGTCAGTGCCGATTTGTATAAGGGTGTGTTGAGCGGGTTTTGGGAGTGCAATCACTAATGCGTGCCTGCTACATGCCGGCCATATATGCTAGCATGAATGTGCCCAAATCTATTTGCAGGGATTGCAGAGTTGTTAAACGTAGAGTCCGTAGTGTTCGCCAGCGCTAAAGGAACCACCAGAAAGCCCAACTTAATACTTAATGCTTGAATGCAGGGCTACTCACCACTGGAATATGTTGAATAAAAACGAGTGAGTGTGAGGGATATGTGCTGTGTTCTATACAACTTGAAAGAGGCGTGCGTGCTCAGTGCGCATAAATAGTGAGGGTGTGAGTGCCGTGATGTTACCTCTTAACAAGGGTGATATAAAAGAAAAATTACATTAGATACATGCGGAATGTAGATACTATAAGAGTTTTTACTCTAGGTTTCCCTAATGTGGTCCCAAGCTTCCTAAATTATCGACGCTGTTAGTTGTGGAAACAATCCCTTTAAACTAAAGCATGTGCAAGGAATGTACAAAGGCCAAGCGGAACACAAGCTAAATGCGATACAGGCAACAGACAAAATCAAGGATGCGCATTGAGAAATAGTGAGTCGCAAGAATGCTGTACTAGATATTTGCGGCTCGATGTGACATCATATATCAATATTTAAACAGTTTAGGGGTGCACAATATATATACAGTGGAAATACATGACAGTATTCAATATAAAAGCACTTTGTGTGTTGTACAACCTGTGTGTAATGAGCCAGTGTCACAGGAAGTGATGCAGATCCTCACTAGTGTTGAGGCCTGTGGGCGTTTTAGTATTGAACTGTAAGATGTATTTGCTTTCCATTTGGCGCAACAGTTTCTCCCTGTTGCCTCCCCGTCTAAGTGCGGGTATGCAGTCAATTACTGAGTATTGGAGGTGATCTAGGTTGTTATTATGTACCTCTTTGAAATGTCTGGCTATGGGGTACTCCGGGTCACTATTCACGATGGCTCTAAGGTGCTGCAGTATCCGCATGTGCACCTGTAACTTAGTGCTCTCGATGTAGCGTAATCCGCATTTACATTCTAGGATGTAAATAGCAAACTCTGTTCTGCAGGTCAGCCGATACTTAATGATGAGTGGTGCCTTCCTGAATGCGTAGTCCAACTGCGTGATATTCTTGCCAAACTTGCAGGCTCTGCAACTATTACATTTCACAAAACCCTTCCTGTCGGCCAACCAGTTCTGTGTGGTTTTAATTACTGGACTGTTTCTCACTAATGCATCTCGCATAGAGAATGCCCTCCTGTAGGTGTTATCAGGGTGGTTCGCAACTAATGGGCCCAGCGTAGGGTCAGACTTAATAATGCCCCAGTGTTTGTTGATAGCTGATCTAATAGCTCTTTCCTCTGTGTTGTGGGTTATGATAAGTCTGGTACTGACTGTGCTGGTTGGCTCAGCAAGAATGCTACCTGCACTAATGATTTCAGGAGCGGATTTCCCAATCAGGAGTTCTTCTCTGGGGATACTATTAGCTCTTTCTGTGGCTTTGTGGATGGCAGCGGCTGAGTAACCACGCGCCCTGAATCTCTTTGCAGCTTCACATTGGCACTCCAGGAGGTCATCTTGAGTGCTGCAGATCCTACCCAGGCGAAGCATTTCCCCGTAAGGAATGCTGGCTATGAGATGCCTAGGGTGAAAGCTCGAGGCGTGCAAAGTTGAATTGCCTGCAGTGAGCTTTCAGTGAAGTTTGGAGTGCAGAGTGCCATTGGCGACATATAGCATGACGTCTAAGAATTCAATGGAGGTGTCGCTGATATTGGCGTTGAATTCCAAGTTGAGATCATTAGTGTTTATCTCAGCAACGAATGTTCTTGCACTATTCGCATCACCTCGCCAGATTAAAAATACGTCATCTATATATCTGAGCCAGGACACAATGTTGTTGTTCCATGCCCCTGAGTGGCTGACCATGAGAGCCCGCTCCTCCCACCAGCCAACATATAAACATGCATAACTGGGCGAGAAGCAGGCTCCCATGGCCACACCCCTGAGTTGCTGGTACACCTTTTTATCAAACATAAAGAAATTGTGCCTCAGACACCAGTCAATCAGAAACAAAATGAGCTCATTATGCTTGTGATAGTTGATAGGTCTTTTACCAAGAAAATATTTACATGCAGCTAAACCATCATGGTGACGAATACTTGTATATAACGATGTGATGTCAAGTGATATTAACAAATAATCATTGTGCCATGGTATGTCTTTAACTTTAAGCAAGAAGTCACTGGTGTCTCTTAAGTAGGACTGCTGGCTGGAAACCAAATCCTGGAGGAAAAAGTCTACGTATTTAGAGATGCTTTCACACATACTTTTCCTAGTCGAGATGATGGGGCGACCAGGTATCGGGTTAATGTTCTTATGTACTTTGGGTAAGAAATATAGGATGGGGAGGACAGGTGACTCGTTATTCAAAAATAAGTATTCATTTTGCTCAGTTGACCTTGTGCCCTGAATGTGTATATATATATATATACATACGGGCAGTCAAAAACAATGATAAAACTTATCCTGTGGCTAGCCACATAAAAGAGATTCATAAGGGTAACCTAAAAGATCTAACTTACTTTGCAGTTGACCAGGTGGCTAAAATGAGAAGAGGAGGCAATAGAGAGAGGAAATTGCGACAATTGGAATCAAAGTACATAATGTTGTTTAATACTAGAATCCCGTCTGGATTGAATACAGACGAGGATTTACATGTACACTTAGGCCACTAGTAGTATCCAAGTCAGATGACTCATTTTAAATAAATAAGCTCCTTAATCTATAACAAGATTGACAAATGTGTTAGACGTATTGAGAGAAAGTTTTATAATAGTTTGGCAAATTGTATGATTTTAGCATTTGGAGTCAGGATTGAAATATGCTAGAATATTATTATAGTTAAATTTATTTATACAAATATATATATACTTTTTATTCCAAGGTAGGGTTCATTGGAGATTATGAAAGGAGGTTGTTGTGAATGTATATTTTAAAATGCACTAGCACTTTACATATTGTTCCATGGTGAAATATGGTCTAGTTGGTGGCAAATAATTGACTAATTGTTGGCAAAGCACTTGCACTTTATGACTTCATGTACTGTACTGACTATATGTCTGCATTTGCACCTTTTAGTAGGTATTAGAAACACTTGCACTTTGCCATACACTATTTCTGTTATATTGGCCGCGAAGTTGACATTATTCATCAATTGTATGGACAATATGAGAATGATGTTTGTTTACAATGCACTTGCACTTTATCCAAATTGACCCGCCTGGAAGAATTTTTTTTTAAATTATTTTTTAAATTTTTTTGAAACAAAATGTTTGGGATGTTTTTAGTGTTTGAAACATTTGAAATATGGATGATTTCAATATGTATTTTGATGTTTTTAATATTGGAACGTTTAATGTTATATTACATTCTTTATGCACATTTTTTATTTATGCAATGTGTATGTAAAATGTAAAATTCTCGACCCACTATACATAAAATAGATGGATGCCCTATCGGCTTGATTGGAAGCTGATGGATGAATTAGGCACTTGCCAAGATTTTAAGCCCGAGTAGGAATCGAGAGTGAGATAACTTGGATCATTGACAGCGCATTGAATATATAGGAAAGACAAGACTCCAAATTATTGATATTTATTGAAATAATGCCATAATGAATTATTAATGCAAAAAATAGATTTAGGATGAATGTACAACTATCAACACGGTATGTCTGTTATGGTTGTCTAATCACGGATTGTTTTAGAGTCTGTCTTCCATTGTTATGGGAGTAGCGGACCACGTGATCGGGAGCTTGGGATTTTAAAATGGTGTTATGGCAATGGCGTTTATTGTGTGAGCAAGCCTGCTGAGACAGGCGAAACGCGTTACCAAGAACAAATAAACTAGAGTTTTTAAAATCATAGTCGGAGTCCCTGTGTCGGTGTCCAGGTTCTGGAGGGAGACTGGAGTTGGTATATATATATATATATATATTCACTGAAAAAACCATAGGTTTCAGGCACGTTATAGTTAGAAATTAGCATTTAAAAAACCTTAGAAATTCACTGAAAAAACCATAGGTTTCAGGCACGTTATAGTTAGAAATTAGCATTTAAAAAACCTTAGAAATTCACTGAAAAAACCATAGGTTTCACGGACGTTATAGTTAGTTGGACATTTCACTCGTACAAAACCAGAGAAATTCCGCCGTTATAGTTAGTTCAGCTAACTATAACTCGCGCCCCCGCAATGCACTGCTGATGACGTCACATATTACATCATTCATGACATGGTCAGTGACATCACTGATGACATCATCCAGTGACTATGTGTTTCTTTAAAGTTTAAATATGTTATATATATATGTATTGAAGAATGAGTGGGTGTTTAAGTGTCTGGATGGAGGATTTAGTAGGTGCGTGACTGACTGTTTAAGTGAGTGATTAAATGTGTCTTACTCAATGCATGTGTTAGTGATTAAACTGTGTGAATGTCTGTATCAGTCTGTCAGTTGTTGTATAAGCTGCTGCATGGGTTGGTCAGTAGCTACATGAGTGTCTATATGGGTTATCGATTGGTTGCCTGAGTATTTGTATGGGTGCCTGAGTGGTGTGTGTGGGTGGGTGGGAGGTGTGTGACTCTGTGCATAGATGTTTGAGTGGTTGATTCACTGGGTGTATGGGTTCAAGAGTGCATGTGGGAAACAGCTGTATGGGTGGGTGAGTGTGTGTATGGGTGTGTTGGTGAGTGAATGGATGTCTCAGTGGTACATGTCCAAGTAACTACATATGTAAAAGGCAGTGTATGTGAGAGTTGGAGTATATAAATGACTATACGTGAGAGTCAGTGATTGTGAGAGTGGCTGTATGGATGAGTGTGTACTTGTATCAGTGATTGTATAAGAGAGTAAGTATGCATTTGTTTCTGTATGAATAAGTAATGTGGTGTGTGTATAACTGTATAGGTGAGTAAATGGAAGTGTGATTGATTCTTTGCATGACTGACTAGGTGTGTGAGTAACTCTGGATGAGTGGTGGTGTGTGAGTGTCTGTATAGGTGTATGAGTGCATATGATAGTGTTGTATTGATGAGTGACTGCATGTATGAGTGATTGTATGGGTGAATGAGTGGATGTGTGTGTAGACCTAGGAATCAGTGAGTGCGCATGTAGTAACTGGTATAGGTGTGTCGATGGTTTCGAAAATGGTAGTCTGTATTTTACAGTGGGTGTTTCAAAGGTTATATTAGGGTGTGAGGAGGTGCATCAGATTTTCACGTGGATGATGTCATCAGTGATGTCATCAGTGATGTCATTTGAGATGTCATCAGTGATGTCATCAGTGATGTCACTGACCATGTCATGAATGATGTAATATGTGACGTCATCAGCAGTGCATTGCGGGGGCGCGAGTTATAGTTAGCTGAACTAACTATACCGGCGGAATTTCTCTGGTTTTGTACGAGTGAATTGTCCAACTAACTATAACGTCCCTGAAACCTATGGTTTTTTCAGTGAATTTCTAAGGTTTTTTAAATGCTAATTTCTAACTATAACGTGCCTGAAACCTATGGTTTTTCAGTGAATTTCTATGGTTTTTTAAATGCTAATTTCTAACTATAACGTCCCTGAAACCTATGGTTTTTTTCAGTGAATTTCAAAGGTTTTTTAAATGCTAATTTCTAACTATAACATAGCAGTCTCGTTTTCAGAGTGATGGAGAAAGGTGAGCGTGGCCTCCAAACACCTTTTAGCAATTCCACTGTGTGGGATGTACTGGAGGTAACAGGAGGGGTAGTTAGCCCCCAACATCAACCTTGGGGGCCAACTACCCCTTTTATTACCTCCAGTAAGTCCCATACAGCAAGATTGCTAACTTGTTATATCAGGCCCCGCACCCTCCCTGCACCACTGTGCAAACTCGCCCCCTGGCGCGTTGTAAATTGGGGGATTAATTCCCCTTGAGTCCTGAGGGTCCCTGGGGGCCAACTAGCCCACCAGGTACTTCCAGTAAGGGCCAGAGAGCTGCGTTGCAGAGAGGTGTAAAAAGGGGCGTGGCCTCGGAACACCTCTCTGCAACGCAGCTCTGTGGCGCATACTGGAGTTACCTGGTGGGCTAGTTGGCCTCCAGGGACCCTCAGGATTCAAGGGGACTTAATCCCCCAATTTACAACACGCTAGGGGGCACATTTGCACACTTGTTTTGTTAGGCCCCACCCCCTTCCTGCACCACTGTGCAAACGCACCCCCTGGCACGTTGTAAATTGGGGGATTAATTCCCTTGAGTCCTGAGGGTCCCTGAGGCTAACTAGCCCACCAGGTACCTCCAGTAACCGCCACAGAGCTGCGTTGCAGAGAGGTGTAAAAGGGCGTGGCCTCAGAACACCTCTCTGCAACGCAGCTCTGTGGTGCATACTGGAGGTACCTGGTGGGCTAGTTGGCCTCAGGGACCCTCAGTATTCAAGGGAATTAATTCCCAACTTACAACGTGCCAGGGGCAGCGCTTGCTGAGTGCTGCAGTAAGGGAGCGGGGCCTCCGGCGCAATGCTGGCATTTTTTAAATTTATTTATTTTAGAAGGGGGCTGTGTGGCCCCCCTTCTTTTACAATATTTTAGGCCCTGGGGACCCCATCCCCCAGGGCCTGACCTGTTTTTTACAGTAAAAAAAAAACGGGAAGGGGGCCCCGCGGCCCCCCTCCCGAGGCCAATTTCGGCCCCGGGGATCCCATCCCCCGGGGCATGGCCACATATTTAATTTAAAAAAATAAAAAAAAATTAAGGAGGGGGGCTGCGTGGCCCCCCCTCCTGAGGCCTCTTTTGGCCCCGGGGACCCCATCCACGGGGCTGTGCCTCTATTTTTAAAAATATATATATTTTAATGACGGAGTGGGGCCGCGTGGCCCCCTCCCGGGCCACTTCTGGCCCCGGGGACCCCATCCCCTGGGGCCGGCCCTTTCCGTTGAGGACCATGGGGGAGCCCCAATGCCCCAACGGTCCTGCCGGCACCCCGCCTCCTGCGGGAGCCGGCATTGCTTTTGAGCAAGGGGAGCTGCTGACATGCAGCTCCCCTTGCTCAAAAGCAATTCTGCTTTGCTTCCTTGAAGCCAGAGCAGGTTTCCCTGCTCTGGCTTCAAGAAAGCAAAGCAGCGTTTGCTATGGCAGGGCGGGAGCTGCATGGCTCCCGCCCTGCCATAGCAAACAGCAGTGTCCCGAGGGTGGGCACCCCGGGACACTGCAGGAGCCGGCCCTGGGGGGTGGCGGCCCCCAGGGCCATCGAGGGCTCCTGGAGGGGGGCCGCACGGCCCCCTCCCTCCATTTCAAAGCACTGGGGAGGTGGTGGTCCCCAGGGCAGTGTGGGGGGACTTGAGCCCCCCAACCTAATTATTCTGTATAGCCCCGGGGAGGTGGCGGTCCCCGGGGCTCGGGGGGCCCGCGAGGGCCCCCGCCCATTTTCATCAATGCCCTGATGAGGTGGCGGTCCCACTTGGGATTTTATTGAACATTTACTTTTGTTTCACATGACCACTCACTGGAGTAATACTGATGCGACACTACAATAACCAAAAGGCAGCGCGCGCAGCCACGCCCACTGGGGCTGGGTTAAGGACTTTAAATCAGGTGCGCAATGGTGTCCTGTGTGACTGTTGAAATTGCCTATGACAAAGTGCGAGTATGCCCGAAACGCGTCGGCTGAAAATTATGGATTGATGTTACCCGCTAACCAGTTGGCAACCTCCATTAAAAAGCAGGAATATTACCTACCTGTGTGGCTCCTTCGTCGAGTGCAACCTCTGTTTCTGGATTTGTACGGCTGGCCCAGCCGTGGGGGAGCCCCGCCGCGTACCTGATGCGGATCCGTGATGACGCCAATTGGTTGTCACCATTTGGGAGGTAGTCTGCGATGGAAGGTATAATTATGCAGCTGTGTTTATGCAGGACATTGAATCAACCCACTTGGGATTTTATTGAACATTTACTTTTGTTTCACATGACCACTCACTGGAGTAATACTGATGCAACACTACAATAACCAAAAGGCAGCGCATGCGGCCACGCCCACTGGGGCTGGGTTAAGGACTTTAAATCAGGTGCGCAATGGTGTCCTGTGTGACTGTTGAAATTGCCTATGACAAAGGGTGAGTATGCCCGAAACGCGTCGGCTGAAAATGATGGATTGATGTTACCCGCTAACCAGTTTGCAACCTCCATTAAAAAGCAGCAATATTACCTACCTGTGTGGCTCCTTCGTCGAGGGCAACCTCTGTTTCTGGATATATATATATATGTTTATATATATATCTCATGCCCCCGCAATGCACTGCTGATGACGTCACATATTACATCACTCATGACATGGTCGGTGACATCACTGATGACATCACTGATGACATCTCAAATGACATCACTGATGGCATCATCCACTTAATCTCTGATGCACCTACTCACACCCTAATATAACCTTTCATACACCCACTCTAAAATACAGACTTCCATTCTCGAAACCATAGACACACCAATACCAGTTAGTACATACCCACTCACTGATTCATAGGTCTACACACACATCCACTCACTCACCCAGTCACTCATACATGCAGTCACTCATCAATACAGCCACTATTATATGCACTCATACACCCATAAAGACACTCACACATCGCCACTCACCCATAGAGTTACTCACACACCTAGTCAGTCACCCAAAGAGTCAATCACAATGCCATTTACTCAACTATACAGTTATACACACACCACCTCACTTATTCACAGATACTAACACATACTTACTCTCTTATACAATCACTGACACAAGCACACACTCATCCATACATCCACTCTCACAATCACTCACTTTCACATACAGTCACTTATATACTCCAACACTCACATATACTGCCATTCACATATGCAGTTACTCACACATATACCACCGAGACATCCATTCACTCACCAACACAGCCATATGCACACTCACTCACCCATACAGCCCCTCGCAGACGCACTCATGAACCCGTACACCCAGTGAATCACCCACTCACACATCCATGCAGGTAGTCACACAACACACAGACACTCAGGCACCCATACAGGTACTCAGACAACCAATCAATAACCCATATAGACACTCATGTACCTATTCACCAACCCATGCAGCCACTTACACACCTACTGACAGACTGATACAGACATTCACACAGATTAGTCACTCACCCATAAATTCACCCAGACACGTATAATCACTCACTTATAGAGTCAGTCACACACTGACTGAATCATCATATATATATCACATTCTTAAACTTTTTAGAAACACTCACAGTCACTGGATGATGTCATCAGTGATATCATCAGTGATGTCATTTGAGATGTCATCAGTGATGTCATCAGTGATGTCACTGACCATGTCATGAGTGATGTAATATGTGACGTCATCAGCAGTGCATTACGCGGGCGTGAGTTATAGTTAGCCCAGCTAACTATAACGGCTGAATTTCTCTGGTTTTGTACGAGTGAAATGTCAGACTAACTATAACATCCCTGAAACCTGTGTTTTTTTCAGTGAATATCTAAGGTTTTTTAAATGCTAATTTCTAACTATAACGTCCCTGAAACCTGTGGTTTTTTCAGTGAATTTTATATATATGTATTCAATCTCCTCTCACTCTTACAAGGAAGAATCAGCACTCAGGTTGTAGTTTGGAAGTATTTAATCTGCAAAGGATGCGATCCACGCGTTTCGGCTCGTCCGAACCTTGATAACGATACAAGACGTCATTGTAGCCTCCTTATTTAAATGTACAAATGCCTCCAGTTGCTAACATTAACAAAGGACTACATATTACTTTAATCCAAAAAGCTGGCGGCCATATTGGCCTGGTCACGATGTGAAAATTCAGGAATTGATACAATAAAGAAAAGAAAACAAGTGTTAATATGCACAGAATGTCATTTCAGCATATCTTGCCCCGTGACCGCTGTACCTGTATGTTCGTCAACGTGACTTGTTCATAATAAACATACTTAGGATTGCAAACATCAACATAAACATTGGACTACACATTACTTTAAAGTGAAAGGCTATTGGCCATATTGATCTGGGCATGTTGCGTATTATAATGGTTCTTACACGAAACAAAAGAAAAAAAGGGGTGTTAATATACACACAATATCCCTAAATAAAGTTCTAGCGATTATAGTTCCATTCCATTCACAGCTCATTTGAGATGTCATGAGTGATATCACTGACCATGTCATGAATGATGTAATGTCTGAGGTCATAAGCAGTGCATTGCGGGGGCGTAAGTTATAGTTAGCTCAGGTAACTATAACTGCTGAATTTCACTAGTTTTGTACGAGTGAAATCTGAGTCTAACTATAACGTCCCTGTAATCTTTGTTTTTTCCAGCGAATTTCTAGGATTTTTTAACGTTAAGTAAGATGCCTATCACAATGGATGGTGGGGGGTTGGAAGCAGGGCCTGGCATGGCATTGTGCTGCCCCCACCCAAGCTTGCTGCTCCTGCCTCCCCTCCTCCTTGCCATTGATTGTCCAAGTCCATGCCCTTGCTCCCTCATTACAGCCCTGTGTTGCCATTGTTCTGCCACTGGCCTTCCCGCCTTCTCTGAACAGTTAGCTTGCTGCCCCATCCACCTCCTCCCTATCCTCTGTTGTCTGAATCCATACACTAGCCTCCTCCCTCCTGCCATGCATGGTCTGATGTGCTGCCACTGCCCTCCATTTAGCATGATGTCCCAGTCCACTCCTCCTGCCCTCCATTGCCCAATTCTATGCCCCATCATTGACCTCCTGCTTAGCCTCTGTGCTTAGCTTGCTGCCCCTACTCTCCTTCCCCCTGCCCTCCGATGTCTGTGTGCATGCCCCTGCTCCATCCTTTTTGCCCACCATGTTCCATGGACCTGTCCCTCCTATCTACTCTGAGTGTTCTGTTGAGCTGCCACTCCCCTCCCACCTGCCTAGCATTGTCAGATGACTGTAACCTGTCCCTGCCACCTCCACCCTGCCTGTCCACATTCCATGCCCCTATCCCCTTCCTCCTGTCCTCCATGGTCCATTTTACTGCCACACCCTTCTGCCCTCCCTGGTCTGTTGTGCTGCAACTGCTCCTCCTGCCTGCCCCGCGTGGTCTGTTGTGAGGCCCCTTCCCCTGAACTCTCTTGTCTGTGCCCAGCTCCTACCCCTCCCTTCTATCCTCCATGGTCTTTTGTGCATGCCCCTGCCCCCTCCTTCTTGCCCATCATGGCCATTGTGCTGCCACTAACCCTCCCGCTTGCCATGTATGGTCTTCTGTGCTGCCACGGCCCCTCCCACCTTCCCTGTGTGGTCAGCTAGCTGCCCCTGACCCCCTCCCACCTTCCCTCCATGGTCTGTGTGTATGCCATTATAGTCTCACTGTTGCTCTCCATGGTGTGTCTTGCTTCCAGTGCCCATCCTGCCTGACCTCCATGGTCAGCTTGCTGCTCCTGCTCTGCCCCCTTGCCCCCTGCCCTCTGTTTTCCATGTGCAGACCCCTATTCCCTCCCTCCTGGCTTGTCTGTTCCATTGTAATGCCCCTGATCCCTCCCTCCTGCCCATTATGGTCCGTTATGCTGCAGATTTCTCTCCTGTCTGTCCATTATGGTCAGCTAGCTGCCATTTCCTCTTTCCCCTCTGTTCTCTGTTGTCCATGTGCATGGTCCTGTCCCCTCCCTATTGCTTTCCATAGATTGTTGTGCTGCACTCCCGTCCCGCATGCCCTGTGTGGTGTATTGTGCTGCTGCAAACCCTGATGCCTGCCCTGTAAGGTCAGTTTGGTGCACCTGTCCATGTCCCTCCTGTCCTCTGTTATCCGAGTCCATGTCCCTACCACAATTCCTCCTGCCTTCCATGATCCAATGTACCATACTTGCTAACATTTTGAACTTGGTAAGAGGGAGATTTTGAAAAAAAAAACTGGGGTATTGATTTTCCCCATTGACTTACATTGAAAAAGAGGAGATTGTAGACAGGAGACAGATCAAATAAAGCCCATTTGGGCTTAAAAACATTGGGCGTTTCTTGGGTGAATCGGGTCTGTTGGCATGTATGGTTGTACTACCACTGCCTCTTCCTTCTGCCCACAATGGTCTATTATATTGCCACAGCCTCTCTTGCCTGTCCTGCATTGTTGGTTTGTTGCCCCTGCCCCCTTTCCACTGCCCTCCATTGTCTGTTGTGCTGCCACTGCCCTTCCTGCCTACCCAGTGTGGTCAAATTGTTGCCTCTGCACCCTCCTACATGCCTTCAATTTTCTGAGTCCGTGCCCCTGGCTTCTGCCTCTCAACAGTATCCTAATGAACAACTAGATTGCTAACATTCTATATTTATTACAAAAGTGTGGCACGCCTGACGTCATCTTGATGTAATCAAAACTGTAATACCTAGAGCATTTCCTTTAGAAATTACAGAAATGAGAGGGTCTTATTTGCATCGAAATTATGGTTAGTGCTCTAAAAACTAAAATGAGGACATATTTTCTGAGTTTTCAAATAGCGACAAAGCACTTTTAAATTATTTGTTATCTTTATGTTTTTTTATCCAGTTTACCACTTGATTAAATGTTGCACTTAGGGGAGAGGATGTGGTGTTACTTCCAGAACTGCAGACTTTGCAACTGGGGAACCAGGTTGGAGTTTCTGCTTCAGCTCGACATTCTGTGATTCTGGTCAAATCACTTAACCTCCCCATGTCTACAACTAAAATGAATTTGTCCTTTTGTGATGTAGCCAATGCTCAAGTAAAGCACTCCAAAACCTGACCAGTCAGCACTATATAAAACTGCAAAAAAACAAAAAATAAAAAGTGTTTTGCACACTTCTGTCATTGGGCTATACGTGGGCTACATCTGGGTGATATTTGTGCTCCATTTGGGCTCTTTTGTCTCTGGTGGCCATCCTGGGAGATTTATTTGTTATGAAGTTTCCTAATTTCCTCATTTACTGCAGTCTCCTCAGTAGGAAATGCTTTCAGTTTTTTACTTTGATTCCATCAAGAAGGTATTCAGATGTGTCACACATTTGCCATAAATTCAGAATGTTAGCACTCTAGTTGCTCATTAGATCACTGTAGTAAAGCTACTGCTCACCAGGGAAGTCTGCTGCTGGTATTGAAAGTGCATGTTTCAGTCTGCATGTCAGAATTTTTTATGAAATAGAAGAGGATTTGAGAAGTCACTCAAACTGTGCCCTAATTTTTCTTTCTTCAGCACTAATCATAATTTCTACTGTTGCCCTCATTTTGTTCCTTTTTAAATTAAATGTTTTAAGTGTTACCACTTTATTCTAATCAAGATGGCTTCAGGAGTGCCATACTTTTGTCATAAGTAAGACTGTTAGCGCTCTAGTTGTTCTTTAAAACACTCTGGGACATTCTGTCATTGGGCTATACGTGGGCTACATCTGGGTGATATTTGTGCTACATTTGGGCTCTTTTGTCTCTGGTGGCCATCTTGGGAGACTTATTTGCAATGAAGTTTCCTAATTTCCTCATTTACTGCAGTCTCCTCAGTAGGAAATACTTTCAGTTTTTTACTTTGATTCCATCAAGAAGGCATTCAGATGTGTCATACATTTGCCATAAATTCAGAATGTTAGCACTCTAGTTGCTCATTAGATCACTGAAGTAAAGCTACCGCTCACCAGGGAAGTCTGCTGCTGGTATTGAAAGTGCATGCTTCAATCTGCATGTCAGAATTTTTAAATGAAATAGAAGAGGATTTGAGAAGTCACTCAAAATGTGCCCTAATTTTTCTTTCTGCAGCACTAATCATGATTTCTATGGCAAAATGAACCCCCTCATTTTGTTCCTTTTTAAATTAAATGTTTTAAGTGTTACCACTTTATTCCAATCAAGATGGCTTCAGGTGTGCCATACTTTTGTCATAAGTAAGACTGTTAGCTCTCTAGTTGTTCTTTAGAACACTCTGGGAAGCTGCAGTAGAACACAAAGGAATCAACTGACAGTCTCTGCCCTTGTTGGATGTATATGTTTTACTGAGAATGTCAGACTTCATTCTCACATGACTGAGAAAGATAATGTGAATTTACAGAAAATATGCTCTCATTTTAGCTTCTAGATCACCTTCCAAACCTCTATGGGAAAAGTATGAGAAAATAGTTTTCTCTCAAACATGATTCATGATATCCCAGCAGAAGGCTTTTTCACAGGGTAAAATCACCTTAGAACACACCACAATTCCTAAAATTAGTATGGTACCATCAACAAATGATTTATAATGTAACTAAAGTCTTATCACCCTTTATACGTTCTCCTTTTGGTGACCCTCAAAACCTTCCATTCACTACAATGCATTTCAATGGGGTGCTATCATGTATATTGGTCCCAAGATGGCTGCCAACACTTCTTGGATGAAGTGCTGACAGCCAATCAGATCTCACAATGAGATGTGTGGTTAGGCTCCGCCCAGATATATAATTTTTTTTCCTTTAATATTTAAAAAACTGCTGAACGGATTTACATCATTTAAAAAAAAGGGCGCTTTCTGATCCAAGAGCTACCTTTTTGCCAAATTTGGTGTAATTCCGTTCAGCAGTTCGGGCTGTAGCCTTGTCTAAAGTTTCCTATGGAAATTAACATGGGGAAAACGCGTTTTGGGACCCCCCTTTTTTCTCGGCCCCCGCATGACGAATCACCCCAAAACTTTCAAGACAGGAGCTGACCTGAGCGGGCCATTAGTTTTGAAACTTTCGCGAAGATTCGTCCTGGAGCCCTCCATGGCCCTGGGGACCGCCACCCCCCAGGGCCGGCTCCTGCAGTGTCCCGGGGCGCCCACCCCCGGGACACTGCTGTTTGCTATGGCAGGGTGGGAGCCATGCGGCTCCCGCCCTGTCATAGCAAACTGTGGTTTGGATTTTGGAAGCGAGAGCAGGTTTCCTGCTGTCGCTTCCAAAATCCAATGGTGATGAGGTCCTCTTGTGTCCTGAGCAACACAAATTTACCTAGGCACTCTTCAAGTTTATCAAACACTACAGTTGAATAGTGTAACCAGTCTGTATAGAAGTCTATATATCAATTCACAGGCAAATAGTCCAACAAGTCAATTTGAGCAGTACATTTTTTTTTTTAATTTACTGATATAAATTCATTGCTAATTGTGGTGATCTCATATTTAACAGCACAGTAAAAATAATCAACAGTTACAGGTATTATTTTCTATTTATAATTTCCCAGAGGTCCTGTTCATATAGCCTTTACTACGTTGTCTTGGATGGAAACAGCCGACACGTGTTTCGTTACGTTAGTAACTTCTTCAAGGCTGTAAATAATATGAACAACAATACAAATCTTTTATAAAGCTAGCAAGAAAAATAGACAGTAATGTTGAACCCTAATAAGTGATTTGTTCTTTGTGATTCTACTATTTTGATAGGAACAAAGAAGAAAAAATATAGAAAGAACCAAAGCAAGCCATCGCCACGATAAAATTAAACATAAAAAGAGATCAGAAAGGCCAGAATAGAAATCCCATGTGTAAGAAGTAAACCCTATCCCAAATGGATGCAAAAATAGGTAAACCAAAGTTTGAATGAAACAAATAACTTAAGTGCAAATAACAGGAATAATATTTGATCAAAAAAGGGAAGCACAAATATTTATATAATAAAGGAAAAAGGTAAAAGACCTCATACTAAAAGATGCGAAACGCAATCACTATGATAAATGACTAAATCTACCTTCAAAAATCCAAGCGACAGTTCAAATAATAAGTAACGCTCCCATGGACACAGGGATCACCCGTACCATGTATGTCGGATATTGAGGGACCTTTGAACAAAAAAATATATATAATAGAGAAACATGAGCGTAATGCAAAAGTAATACTGAAGTTAAAATAAGCTCTTAATGGTCTTGATTTGATAAAAATACGCCACTTACAAATAATGTATGTCAGCCGCCTAAGAGTAGATCGAATTTTCAGAAAGGATCCACTTACATAAGATGTCTTCTCATAATAATCTATCTAAGGAGTCTAATATGGCAATATTCACCTATAAGAGAAATAAAAAGTGTCCTTGTAAGAACATGTACCCAATAGGGTGTGCAACAAAAGGAGTTTAGATAACTCCCCATATCCTTTTAATACTCTTAATTTGAAACGCCCCTAAAATCAAAAGGGCGAAAATGGTCCATCAATTTGTCTGACCAACAAGGAATAATAAAAAAATGTTAAACTTACAAGTAAGTATTACACCTATTTCGGATATTTGATGTAGATTTGTGGAACATAAAAGATTCAAGTGAAGGTCCTAAACACCGAACAAAAAGAAGAATGACCGGTTGACCAGCACCAAACACTTATTTTATATCACATATATTTATCTCTATATACAAGTTCCTTAACTTTTAGTCCATTTTCTTATGTATGTTAGTATCAATGAATTCATTTTCAGTATTCATGTCTGAAAATGCCGGAAGCAATGAATACAAAGATTAATTTGCCCTATCTGTTTTAAAATAAGGCCAACCAAATGTACGTCTAACAGAGTTGCATGTGAACAACAATTTAAACGGGGAAACCTGTTTAAAATCAGTCGCGGTATTTGACTGCTGTAAATTCCTGTCTCATCTAGTTATAAAATGAGACACATATTCGAAGGGGAAAACATGTTCAAAATTAATCGCAGCGTTTGTTTACTATAAATCTCTATCTCAAACACTGCCATCCATATATCACCGAGGTAATAAATTCTTTCTAAACACACTAAAGGGCTACTTTAAGACTAACACTCTTAGCAAGTTCAAGAATAAAACGAGATTCCTTCCAAACATTTAAACCCCTTTTATACAAAAGGTACTTGACTTACTTGGAGTTTTTAATTATGACTTCAAGGGCTATGGTAAGCCTCCCTAAATTTAGAGACAAGAATTAAAAATAAGTAAACCATAAAAGAAACGATATAGGAGCTGAGAAAAGGGCTGTCAATTAGCAATTGCCCTGTTCTATATCAAAAATTGCATAAATCGTAGCAGCTTCCTTTTTGCTTACCTAGTTTTGGCGCGGAGCGCCGTGTTCCAATCGTGGCGTCCCTCGAAACAAATAAGCAATTCCTTCTCTCTCACCGGCACTATTTATATGTGCCGATGCCGCCCTATAGGTTAACCATTAGGCAGGTTTTTTAGCGTCATAGCTAATCCGACAACTCCTCCTCGAATACGTTAGTGCCAGAATGTTACGAAGCTCTTAATCTAAAAATAGAAGAAGGACTTCAAAATTTACCGGTGTACTAGGATGGCGGCCATGTTGGAAGGAGTAAATATATACGAGTTCCATTAGTAGTAGCCCATAACAAAAAGCAATGGCAAATAGATGAGAAAATGGTTTAAAACGCTTAGTTGTCATTTTAGCCTATCAAAGTTTGAATATGAATAGTCCAAAAAGAAAAAGACAGAGAAAAAAATAAGAAGAAAAGAAAAAGGAAAAGAGAAAAAGGGGAAAATGTAAATTGCCCCAACACCACCTACATCTTAAATCATACATTGTCATTAAATATTGCGTATTAAGTCATTCCACTTGTTTACACATTATGCGATTTAAACTATAAGTTTGACAATTTCCACTCTATCTTAAAGCAAGCCAATTCCTGGTGATACTTATTGATTGTGGACATGTGTGCAGTCAGTATATATGGTCCAAGGCTACACGCAAACATGTGATATCCAATCTCAATGCATAATGTAATATAATACAAAGCTAAGTAAGTGTAATACAAGACTATAGTTCGATTTCCAGAAGCCAGTATGACAATAATTAGTTACGTGAACATAACATAGCAGTACAATTACCATGCTTAATGAAAGTCAGAGAACACTAAATTCACAAAAAGATCAAGTGAATCCTAAGGCACACATAATCTTTTGAGATACACACAATCTCCCTTGTTTAGAATAGAGACATATAGGACTTATAGCAAAATCAGATGGTGTTATTGCAGTTTGTATCCAAATTATACACAGATAGAGTAACATGTCTTAAAGGTCCAGCCAAGATGATAACAGATAGAGCATATTCAATCAATGGTATAAAGCCCTTTATTGAATTTCAATCTGTAAGAAATACATGTAATTCCCTATCGATGTTCAAGCCCAGCTCTACAGCCCTAAGACGAAGTATCCATTGCGATTCTACTTTTCTGAGCACCTTTATCTTGTCCCCACCCCTAGGGTCATTCTGTATCTGAGCAATTCATTCAAACTTTGGTTTACCTATTTTTGCATCCATTTGGGATAGGGTTTACTTCTTACACATGGGATTTCTATTCTGGCCTTTCTGATCTCTTTTTATGTTTAATTTTATCGTGGTGATGGCTTGCTTTGGTTCTTTCTATATTTTTCTTCTTTGTTCCTTTCAAAATAGTAGAATCACAAAGAACAAATCACTTAATAGGGTTCAACATTACTGTCTATTTTTCTTGCTAGCTTTATAAAAGATTTGTATTGTTGTTCATATTATTTACAGCCTTGAAGAAGTTACTAACGTAACGAAACACGTGTCGGCTGTTTCCATCCAAGACAACGTAGTAAAGGCTATATGAACAGGACCTCTGGGAAATTATAAATAGAAAATAATACCTGTAACTGTTGATTATTTTTACTGTGCTGTTAAATATGAGATCACCACAATTAGCAATGAATTTATATCAGTAAATTAAAAAACATTTTTTACTGCTCAAATTGACTTGTTGGACTATTTGCCTGTGAATTGATATATAGACTTCTATACAGACTGGTTACACTATTCAACTGTAGTGTTTGATAAACTTGAAGAGTGCCTAGGTAAATTTGTGTTATTTGAACTAACATAGGAGTCCGTTGGTACTCCTATGGGGTCACATCCGTGGTAGCGGGATGTTTTATATTACCTGGAGTGGCACCAACACTCATAGATGAATAAGAAATAATTTCAGAAAAATACTGCTTTGTAACTGAGGTGCTACCCTGTATTCCACCGCTACCTTTTTTCTGTGCTTTATTTCATCCTCCGAGCAGCAGTGCGCCAGAAGCCGCGTTTGCAGAGTGGTGTAAAAAGGGGCGTGGCCTCGGACCACCTGTCTGCAATGCAGCTCTGTGGCGCTTACTGGAGGTACCTGGTGGGCAAGTTGGCCCCCAGGGACCCTCAGGATTCAAGGGGACTTAATAGGGACGTTATAGTTACAAATTAGCATTTAAAAAACCATTGAAATTCACTGAAAAAACCATAGGTTTCAGGCACGTTATAGTTAGAAATTAGCATTTAAAAAGCCTTAGAAATTCACTGAAAAAACCATAGGTTTTAGGGACGTTATAGTTTGTTGGACATTTCACTCGTACAAAACCAGAGAAATTTGACCGTTATATTATCACTGACAATGTCATGAATGATGTAATATGTGACGTCATCAGCAGTGCATTGCGGGGGCGCGAGTTATAGTTATCTCTACTAACTATAACGGTCGAATTTCTCTGGTTTTGTACGAGTAAAATGTCCAACTAACTATAACGTCTCTAAAACCTATGGTTTTTTCAGTGAATTTCTAAGGTTTTTTAAATGCTAATTTCTAACTAGAACGTGCCTGAAACCTATGGTTTTTTCAGTGAATATATATATATATATATATAAGTTATATATTACTTACTGAGGGTCGCCAGTAGGTAGTTATAGTTAGGAGCTAGTTTCCATAGGAAAAGCGTTTTTTGTTTTCCCAATAACTTTGGCGCTGGTTGACGAATCTTTGCGAAATTTTCAAAACTAGTGATCGGCTCCGATCAACTCCTGTCTTGAAAGTTTCGGGATGATTCGCCAAGCGGGGGCCGAGAAAAAAGGGGGGTCCCAAAACGCATTTTCCCCATGTTATTTTCCATAGGAAACTTTAGACAAAGCTACAGCCCGAACAGCTGAACGGAATTACACCAAATTTGGCAAAAAGGTAGGTCTTGGTTCAGAAAGAGTCCTTTTTGTTAAATGGTGTAAATCCGTTCAGTAGTTTTTGAAATATTAAAGGAAAAAGAAATATCGATATCTGGGCGGAGCCTAACCACACATGTCATCGTGAAATCTGATTGGCTGTCAGCACTTCATCCAGGAAATGCTGGCAGCCATCTTGGGACTAGGTTGAACCAGAGTCATAAGAAAACAGTTAAACAAAGATGAAAAACAAGAAAAGGGGGCAGGGTAGGAACCCCCTGACCCCCTAGGCCTGCTCAGGGGGTCCCACAAGGACCCCCAGCCCAAAAACATTTTAAGAAATGTCCGAATTCACGCTGGGTGCGCGAATCCGGAAGAAAAAATACAAAACAGGCATTGGCACCACCAATAGGTCTCGCCGTTGGGACCTTATAAGTGTTTAGCCAGATATATTGGCAATGTTTCTAAGGTATGTTGTAGAGAGAGAGAGAGAGACTGACTGAGAGAGAGACTGACTGAGAGAGACTGACTGAGAGAGACTGACTGACTGAGAGAGACTGACTGAGAGAGACTGACAGAGAGAGAGACTGACTGACAGAGAGAGAGACTGACTGACTGAGACTGACAGAGAGAGAGAGTGACTGACTGAGAGAGACTCTGACTGACTGAGAGACTGACTGACTGACAGAGAGACTGACTGACAGAGAGACTGACTGACAGAGAGACTAACTGACTGAGAGAGACTGACTGACTGAGACTGACAGAGAGAGAGACACCGACTGACAGAGAGAGAGAGACTGACTGAGAGAGAGACTGACTGACAGAGAGAGACTGACTGAGAGAGAGACTGACTGAATGAGGGAGAGACTGACTGACTGGGAGAGACTGACTGACTGAGAGAGACTGACTGACTCAGAGAGACTGACTGACTGAGAGAGAGACTGACAGAGAGAGAGACTGACTGACTGACAGAGAGAGAGACTGACTAACTGAGAGAGAGGCTGACTGACTGAGAGAGACTGACTGACTGAGAGAGACTGACTAAGAGAGAGAGACTGACTGAGAGAGAGACTGACAGAGAGAGAGACTGACAGAGAGAGACTGACTGACTAAGAGAGAGGCTGACTGACTGAGAGAGACTGACTGACTGACTCAGAGACTGACTGACACAGAGAGAGACTGACTGACAGAGAGAGAGACTGACAGACAGAGAGAGAGACTGACTGACTGAGAGAGACTGACTGAGAGAGAGACTGACTGACAGAGAGAGAGACTGACTGACAGAGAGAGAGAGAGAGACTGACCGAGAGAGAGAGAGAGAGAGAGAGAGAGAGACTGACCGAGAGAGAGACTGACTGACAGAGAGACTGACAGAGAGAGAGAGAGAGACTGACAGAGAGAGAGAATGAGAGAGAGACTGACTGACTGAGAGAGAGAGAGACTGACTGACAGAGAGAGACTAACTGACAGAGAGACTGACAGAGAGAGAGAGAGACTGATAAAGAGAGAGAGACTGACAGAGAGAGAGAGGCTGACTGACAGAGAGAGACTGACAGAGAGAGACTGACAGAGAGAGAGACTGACTGACTGAGAGAGTCTGACTGACTGAGAGAGACTGACTGAGAGAGAGACTGACTGACAGAGAGAGACTGACTGACAGAGAGACTGACTGACTGACAGAGAGACTGACTGACTGAGAGAAAGACTGTCTGACAGAGAGAGACTGACTGACAGAGAGAGAGACTGACTGACCAAGAGAGTGACTGACTGACATAGAGACTGACTGACTGAGAGAGAGACTGACTGACAGAGAGACACTGACAGAGAGAGAGATAGACTGACTGACTGAGAGACTGACTGACTGACAGAGAGACTGACTGAGAGAGAGACTGACTGACAGAGAGACACTGACAGAGAGAGAGACTGACTGAGAGAGAGGGACTGACTGAGAGAGAGAGAGAGAGAGAGACTGACTGACAGAGAGAGACTGACTGACAGAGAGAGAGACTGACAGAGAGAGAGAGACTGACTGACTGAGAGAGACTGACTGACTGAGAGAGACTGACTGACTGAGAGACTGACAGAGAGAGAGAGAAACGGACTGACAGAGAGAGAGACTGACTGACCGAGAGAGAGATTGACTGACAGAGAGAGAGGGACTGACTGAGAGAGAGACTGACTGACTGAGACTGACAGAGGGAGAGAGAGAGAGAGACTGACTGACAGAGAGAGACTGACTGACTGAAAGAGAGACTGACTGACAGAGAGAGACTGACTGACAGAGAGAGACTGACTGAGAGAGAGACTGATTGACAGAGAGAGAGACTGACTGACTGAGAGAGACTGACTGAGAGAGAGAGACTGACTGACTGAGAGAGACTGACTGACTGAGAGAGAGACTGACTGACTGAGAGAGAGACTGACTGACAGAGAGAGAGACTGACTGAGAGAGAATGACTGAGAGAGAATGACTGAGTGAGAGAGAGACTGAATGACTGAGAGAGAGACTGACTGACTGAGAGACTGACTGACTGAGAGAGACTGACTGACAGAGAGACTGACTGAGAGACAGAGACTGACTGACAGAGAGAGAGACTGACTGACAGAGAGAGAGACTGACTGACTGAGAGAGACTGACTGAGAGAGACTGACTGAGAGATAATGACTGAGTGAGAGACTGAATGACTGAGAGAGAGACTGACTGACAGAGAGACTGACTGAGAGACAGAGACTGACTGACAGAGAGAGAGACTGACTGACAGAGAGAGACTGACTGAGAGAGACTGACTGACAGAGAGAGAGACTGACTGACTCAGAGAGACTGACTGACTGAGAGAGAGACTGACTGACTGAGAGAGAGACTGACTGACTGACAGAGAAAGACTGACTGACTGAGAGAGAGACTGACTGACTGAGAGAGAGACTGACTGACAGAGAGAGATACTGACTGACTGACTGACAGAGAGAGAAGAAAACCTGCTCTCGCTACAATGAAGCAAAGCAGGATTGCATGTCAGCAGCTCCCCTTGCTCAAAAGCAATGCCGGCTCCCGCAGGAGGCGGACAGCTGGCGGGACATGGGGGCATTGGGGCTCCCCCCAGGGTCCCCAACACAAAGGGCCGGCCCCGGGGGATGGGGTCCCCGGGGCCAGAAGTGGCCCAGGAGGGGGGCCACGCGGCTCCCATTCAATGTTAAAATAAAAAATAAATAAATAAAGAGGCACAACCCCGGGGGATGGGGTCCCCGGGGCCAATAGAGGCCTAAGGAGGGGGGCCACGCAGCCACCCTCCTTAAAAAAGAAAAAACAAACAAACAAAAAAATGTGGCCATGCCACGGGGATGGGGTCCCCGGGGCCGAAACTGGCCTCGGTAGGGGGGCCGCGAGGCCCCATTCCCGTTTTTTTTTTTTTATGTAAAAAAAAAGAGCATAAGAAAACAGTTAAACAAAGATGAAAAACAAGAAAAGGGGGCAGGGTAGGAACACCCTGACCCCCTAGGCCTGCTCAGGGGTCCCACAAGGACCCCCAGCCCAAAAACATTTTAAGAAACGTCCGAATTCGCGCTGGGTGCGTGAATCCAGAAGAAAAAATAAAAAACAAGCATTGGCATCGCCAATAGGTCTCGCCGTTGGGACCTAATAAGTGTTTAGCCAGAGATATTGGCAATGTTTCTAAGGTATGTTGTAGAGAGAGAGAGAGAGACTGACTGAGAGAGAGAGAGAGACTGACTGAGAGAGACTGACTGAGAGAGACTGACTGACTGAGAGAGACTGACTGACAGAGACTGACTGACAGAGAGAGAGACTGACTGACAGAGGAAGAGACTGACTAACTGAGACTGACAGAGAGAGAGAGAGAGTGACTGACTGAGAGAGACTGACTGACTGAGAGAATGACTGACTGACAGAGATACTGACTGACAGAGAGACTGACTGACAGAGAGAGAGACTGACTGACTGAGAGAGAGACTGACTGACTGAGAGAGAGACTGACTGACTGAGAGAGACTGACTAAGAGAGAGACTGACTGACTGAGAGAGAGACTGACTGACAGAGAGACTGACTGACTGAGAGAGAGACTGACTGAGAGAGAGACTGACTGACTGAGGGAGACTGACTGACTGAGAGAGACTGACTGACTGAGAGAGACTGACTGACTGAGAGACTGACTCAGAGAGACTGACTGACACAGAGAGAGACTGACTGAGAGAGAGACTGACAGACAGAGAGAGAGACTGACTGACAGAGAGAGAGACTGACTGACTGAGAGAGACTGACTGACTGAGAGAGTCTGACTGAGAGAGAGACTGACTGACTGAGAGAGAGACTGACTGACAGAGAGAGAGACTGACTAACAGAGAGAGAGACTGACAGACAGAGAGACTGACTGAGAGAGAGAGAGAGAGAGAGACTGACCGAGAGAGAGACTGAGAGAGAGACTGACTGACAGAGAGAGACTGACTGACAGAGAGACTGACAGAGAGAGAAAATGAGAGAGAGACTGAATGACTGAGAGAGAGACTGACTGACAGAGAGAGACTAACTGACAGAGAGGCTGACTGAGAGAGAGAGAGAGAGAGAGAGACTGACAGAGAGAGAGAGACTGACAGAGAGAGAGACTGAGAGAGAGAGAGAGAGAGAGACTGACTGACAGAGATATAGAGACTGACAGAGAGAGTGAGAGACTGACTGACTGAGAGAGTCTGACTGACTGAGAGAGACTGACTGACTGACTGAGAGAGAGTCTGACAGAGAGAGACTGACTGACAGAGAGACTGACTGACTGACAGAGAGACTGACTGACTGAGAGAGAGACTGACTGACAGAGAGAGACTGACTGACAGAGAGAGAGACTGACTGACCAAGAGAGTGAGTGACTGAATGACTGAGAGACTGACTGACTGAGAGAGAGACTGACTGACAGAGAGACACTGACAGAGAGAGAGACTGACTGACTGACAGAGAGACTGACTGACAGAGAGAGACTGACTGAGAGAGAGAGACTGACTGACAGAGAGAGACTGACAGAAAGAGAGAGAGACTGACAGAGAGAGAGACTGACAGAGAGAGAGACTGACTGACTGAGAGAGACTGACTGACTGAGAGAGACTGACAGAGAGAGAGAGAAACTGACTGATAGAGAGAGAGACTGACTGACTGACAGAGAGAGACTGACTGAGAGAGAGACTGACTGACTGAGACTGACATAGAGAGAGAGACTGACTGACAGAGAGAGAGAGACTGACTGACAGAGAGAGAGACTGACTGACTGAGAGAGAGACTGATTGACAGAGAGAGAGACTGACTGACAGAGAGGCTGACTGACTGAGAGAGAGACTGACTGACTAAGAGAGACTGACTGACTGAGAGAGAGACTGACTGACTGAGAGAGAGACTGACTGACAGAGAGAGACTGACTAAGAGAGACTGACTGAGTGAGAGAGAGACTGACTGACTGAGAGAGAGACTGACTGACTGAGAGAGACTCAACCCTCAACCTCTTCCTCAAGAAGAAGTTCAAGATGCTCACTTGGGCTCAGGTATTGTCTGCCCTGGACCCCAGGAGACTGGATGGTAGCGTTGGACTTGCAGGACACCTATTTTCTTAATCCCGTCCTGCCTGCCTATTGGCACTTCCTGCGGTTTACGGTAGGCTAGAAGCACTTTCAATTTCTCATGCGCCCCTTTGGCCTTACCAGTGCCCCTCAGGTGTTCACCAAGGTGCTGGCGGTGGTCGCAGCTCAACTGCGCAGATCAGTGGTGCCAGTCTTCCCCTATCTCGACAACTGGCTGCTGAAGGTGGGATCTCCTGAGGCTGTCGTCTCCCACCTCCAGACTACAGCGTACCTTCTGGATTCTCTGTGGTTCACTTTCAATGAGCCAAACTCATGCCTGATTCCCTCTCAGATGCTCCCTTTCATTGTAGCTGTTCTGGGCACAGTGCAGTTTCGGGCTTATCCTCCCGAGCAGCGATTCCAAGATATTCAGGCTATGATACCGATGTTTCAGCCTCTATCCTAGAGTTCGGTGAGAATGACTCTGAGGCAGCTGGGTCTTATGGCCTCCTGCATCCTGCTAGTGACATATGTGGGCTCTGCTGTGGGACCTGAAGTTCCAGTGGACACAGTATCAGAGGAATATCTCTGACATGGTCCAGATCTCGGAGGGAACTGCAACCGAACTGCAGTGGTGGTTAACGAACCGCAATTGGGTCAGAGGCAGAACTCTCTCCCTTCCCCAACCAGATCTCACAGTAGTGACAGATGCGTCACTCCTGGGATGGGGCGGCCATCTGGGAGAGGTGGAGATCAGAGGACTCTGGTCTCCTGCGCAATCCGGACTCCACATAAACATGCTGGTGCTTTGAGCGATCCGATTGGCATTGACACCCTTTCTACCCTCTATCAAGGGAAGGCTGGTACAAGTGTTCACAGACAATACCACCGCCATGTGGTACTGCAACAAACAGCGCGGGGTGGAGTCATGGACCCTTTGTCAAGCGGTCCTGCATCTCTGAAAATGCCTAGAATAGCAGGGCATATCCCTGGTGGTTCAACACCTGGCAGGTTCTCTGAAAGAGTCGTGAAAAGTAAGTCAGCGCGCCGAGGTGCCGCCTTTATAGGTGACGCCTACATCACTTCCGGCACGGACGATGACGTGATGAGCCGACCGACGCCATCTACCGGTGCATAGGGGTACTGCTCACGCAAAAATCTTCCGGATCCAGTCTCACGCATAGGAAATTCAAAGGTAAGGAATCTGCAACTAGATCTTGTCACTACCAGATAATGCGTTACCAAAGGTAAGTAACTTATTCATATATTTAAGCCTTTTGTTTGTGATCTACCACGGGCTTTTGCATGGGTACTGTTGGTTTCACCCGTTCTCCTCGAAGGCATGAAATAAATAGGTGGAACTGACATTAACAAGCCGACAAGGACTTCTTATGGCTCTAGATACTGTATCCACCAGAAAAAGCATTACCGAAGGTAAGTAACTTGTTCTGTGTGCATTCCTAAAACGGTTGACCATGATTTATATTGTGTGTTGTGTGCGTTCCTAAAACCCATATTCCACAAGGAACTGTGAAACCGTGAAAGCTGGAAAATATGGACTAAATTATTAAGAAAGCTTATCTAAATGATGTAGTCAAAAGGCACTTTCTCTGACAGTATCATTTTCATCTATTTGAGCTAGAAACATTTTTTAACTCTACAGATTATGTGGTGAATTCTATAGTCAAGCAATTCAACTGTAGCCTCAGAATGACCTTAAATCCAGTGGCCCTCATTGCTATTTATTGATTTATCAGCAATTTATTCTTGATTGGTAAGCAAATCCTCACCATTCAAATTCCAATCAGTCCCCATTGTCAGTTGCACTTTGAAGAAAACAGATTTTTCTAGCTGACGGCCTCCAAGTACCCATTTAATAGTAAAAATACATAATGCTAACGTGTAATATGGTTCTATGTTGCCATCTCAGAGCTCTGGTGGCAGTTACAAAACCAGCAGCGTTCAGCCTTGTGGTTTATGATGTTGCCAGAACCTCTTGAAGGCAATATTGGACATATTACATTAATTTCCACATCCCTGAGTGCCCCCAAAGTAATCCCCTGATGCAGGGCATCTCTCATAGTGCCAATTATGTGCTGCATTTTTTTCTACAGCTCTAAATTTGCAATTTTTTCAAAAGTCGTAATTTTAAGATCAAGATCATCAAAATGGCGTAAACAATTATTGATCCCCATTATCAGCCATCACATGCTTCAAAAATTTCAAAGGTGATCCACAGATTTAACGATTTCCAGAATTTGCGACCTACTTCATTAATATACGTGAGGTAGGCTGTATTATGACCCACTACGTAGTGGATTTTACAAAAGACCTACTTATGTCGGTTTATAAAATTCTTTATTGATTACCAAAATATAGGTTTCAGATTGCAACCGTTTTTTTGCGACCAGTAGTTCGTACATCTGGCCCCAGATTCCTGGGCAAGGCAGGAGAATTAAAGGCAAAATTCTCCATTTATAAAACATGACGTAATTAAATGAAAACTGAAAGGGGGCAGAAAAAAGCTACCAGCATAATAACAAAAAATCCTCTAACATAAAACAATATAAACACACAAAAAACGTGCGCAAAAATATTTGTGCTTACATTTGCATACAGTATGAACGTTGCATTACATTTCTTTTATGTTTTTAGGTCATATGCCAAGAATAAGGAAAACTACTCTCAAAACAAATACAAATGTATACTGCCTCTACCGTCAACAACTGAAATGACCTAAATGTAGTGTGAGATTCAGGTCATTCACTTTATTTTTGAATTATGTACATATTTTAGTTGAAGGTCTTAGGTGATATTCATATAAATGTGGACTTCATGCAAAGTGAAGCGGTATTAGAATCGCGAACAAGAGACTGCAGGGCTTCAACGAACTTAGGCCTTTCTAATTTGTTTTATAATTAAGTAGTTCTCCTGAATCTTGAAAATATTATTACATACATGAGGATCTAATATATCGAACATATTTGGTAGAGATACATACATTCACTTTAATTTTTGTTTGTTGTGCAATAGATTGCTACTGCTAGAAAAACAGATGGAATTGGACCCAAAAGATGATTCATTTGATGGAAGTGATCTGTGAGGTAAGAAGGTGATTTTGAACATTAGACTTATATAGTTAATATTTGAAACTTGAAGCCATCTTCATTAAGCCTTGCACAAGTGCACTCTTTAGTCCAGGTACAAAATCTAAAAATGAGGTTTTGTACAAAAGTTATTTTTTCAATTCAATAAATCTTATTGATTTTATCAAATGAACAAAACAAATCATTCAACATTAAAAAATGTCATCTACCTCACTGTACAGCAATCAGTAATGCATGTATGTGCAATACATGTTTAGAAATGAATCCACTCTCCTTATACACTGGATTAATGTGTCTTATAATAAAAATCATGTGGAGTTGAACCATCTTCCTTTTAATTTTCAATTACTCCTAAATTTGGCCCTCTTTTTTCCTCAGTGTCAGGACCAGAAACTGTGGCTTTATGAGAATTAAAAAGGTGTGCATATGGGGTCATGCGCAGCACATCGTCTCTCCTTTGCATTCCTGGCTTTTTAACTTTCCTCCATACTAGACTTGTCAGTATTTGTTATTCACCTGACCAAGAGGATGATCTGCTCTTTAAAGATCAGTCCTAATCCTTTTGGAGTCATATTATGAATAAGGGAATTGGGTGCACTCTGTGAAATTTCTGACTTTACGATTGGCTGAATGAGAAAGATATGTGAGTGTCATGCTTCAGGAATGGAGTTTATCTCTTTTACCATGCATCTGAAGTTTTAAATGGTGCACTGTTGGAAAGAAATCCATTCTTCACAGAAACCAGTGAATTCTGGCAAATTATTAGTTACTGGTACAAGACTTATCCTAGGCACTTCCCACTGCAACAGTTTATTTTCATGGGATCCTTTATGCCTTCAGAGTAAACACTGGCTATGAAATCATTTGAAAAGAGAAGAGTAAATGTAAGATATGGAAATTGTTCCTTATGAGACACTTTTCAGAATATGGAATACAAAAAAGATGTAAAGCAGTAAAACAATAACATATTAAATTGTCAACATCTTAAAGAGGAAATGTTTGTTGAATTTTATTTTCCCATCTAAATGCAAAGCTGCCAAGGGGCCAGTTTCATGTTTGACACTTTCAGTCAGTTGTGGAATTTTATGTTTCAATCTGTTGATTGTTTAATGTGATATATAGTAAGATATCAGTCACCTTTTTAAATCTAAAGCTTTCAACCTCTTACAGAGAAGTTAATATCAACACTGAGTCATCTAGCCACTAGGTATAGCCAGATATTTTTATATCCCTTATCTAGTACCCTAAATCCTCATATAACCACCCACAAACCACTCTCTAATCCAAGAGGGCAAAATAGGTGGTTAAGCGAAAAGGTGAGGAAGAAGAGAGAAGTATCACAACTGAAAATAGTCAAGGACTTCACCTCCTGAAGCATTTTCAAGCCTAGTTTCAAGCATGCTCCCTTTTGGATCGGCCCTATTAGCAATGAGTCAATCATTGGACCGCTCTTTCTTGACTTCCTCATGCAATATCTTGGCAGATGACACCTGTACGTATGTGTATGTCTTGCCATGGTATTTGATGTAAGGTTTTGTAAGATCTAGGACTGATGCCCCCTCATTTACCAGCTACAACTACTTCCTAATCCTCTGCACATCATGCCTCCAGAGCTTTGTCTCCCAACAAGAATATGGAAAGATGAACGTTTCACAACCCATGCATGGAATTCCAATCTTGCTAGCTGCGACCCTAAAGATCCCTTCTCTCAGTCTTGCATTGCTTATTTCTGGCAGCATTGTTCCATCACTTGTGTCCTGCCTGCCCACAGACGTTACCTGTGGTTCACAGTAGATCACAAGCACTTTTAGTTCACTTTGGCCTTACTAGTGCCTGTTGGATGCTCACAAAAGTTATTTTGATGGTTGCAGCTCATCTGCAGAGATCAGGGGTGCCAGTCTTCCCCTATCTCAATGACTGGCTGTTGAAGGGAGGCTCATCCAAGGCAGTCGTCTCCCACCTCCAGACTACAGCGGACCTCCTGCACTTACTGGGGTTCACTATAAATGTGCGGAAGTCACACCTGACATCTTCTCAGACTCTCCCTTTCATCAGAGATGTTCTGGACACATTGCAGTTTCAGGCTTATCCTCCTGAATGGCGAGTCCAGGACATTCAGGCCATGATTCTGAAGTTTCAGCCTCTAACCTGGGTTTCGGTGAGACTGACTCTGGAGGCTGGTGGGCGTCATGGCCTCCTGCATCCTGCTTGTGACACATGCCTGCGGGCATATGCGGGCTCTGCAGTGGGACCTGAAGTTCCAATGGGCCCAGCATCAGGGAAATCTCTCCAACATGGTTCAGATCTCGGAGGGCACTGCAAAAGATCTGCAGTGGTGGTTAACGAACCTCGATTTGGTCAGTGGCAGACCCCTCTCCCTTCCCCATCTAGATATGGCAAAGTGATTGATGTGTCCCTCCTGAGATGGGGCAGCCGTCTGGTAGAGTTGAAGATCAAAGGCCTCTGGTCTCTAGCAGAATCCGGACTCCACATCAACCTGTTAGAGCTCCAAGTGATCCGTCTGGCACTGAAAGTCTTTCTACTATTCATCAAGGTAAGGCTAGTACACTGCCATGTTGTACTGCAACAAACTGGGCAGGGTGGGATCATTGACACTTTGTCAGGAGGACCTGTGCCTCTGGACATGGCTGGAATGTCAAGTCATATCACTGGTGGTTCAACACCTGGCGGACTCTCTGAACGCCAGGGTGGACGAACTCAGCCGGAAATGACTTGTGGATCAAGAATGGTGTCTTCATCTGGAGGTAGTGCAAGGTCTCTTTTAGCTGTGGGGAGAGCCTTGATTAGATCTGTCGTAACTCCTGAGAAATGCACAATGTCAGTAGTTATGCGCGCTGGAGTTTCTAAGACGGCTCTCGCTAGGAGATGCTTTTCATCTTGAGTGGAGGTCAGGCCTCCTGCCCGCCTTTCTGCCCTTACCACTCCTGCCCAGAGTTCTCAAGAAGATCAGGACTGACCGGACCCAAGTCATCCTTGTGGCTCTAGGCTGTGCTTGGAGAGTGTGATATCCTGAGCTGTCGAGCATGGCCATCAGGATGCCCCTTTGGTATGATCTTCTGTCGCAGCAGCAGGGGAGGGTTCTCCACCTGAACCTGTCAACGCTTCACATTCATGCGTGGAGATTGAGCGGCGACAGTTGGCAGCTTTCGACCTTCAGCCCGAAGTCTGTAATGTCGTCTTGGCTGCCAGGCATCCCTCCACCAACACGGTATACGCCTGCCATTTGCAAATTTGTGGCATGGTTTGCAGAAAAACAGGTTGAACCCCTTTCTGCCCCCCTTTCTCAGGTCCTTCTATTTATTCTCTCTCTTGCCCAGCAGGGCTCTCCTTTGGGCACCATAGAAGGCTATCTTTCTGCCATCTCTGCATTTCTGTGGTTGCCTGTTCAGCCATCCCTTTTCAAGTCCCCTATTGTAAATAGGTTTCTAAAAGATCTCCAACACTTGTTACCACCTTCACCATGCCTCAGTGGGACCTAAATTTAGTTGTGACTTTCCTGATGTGCGCTTCTTTCGAGCCACTACATAACTATCGTCTCAGGCGTCTAACTATCAAGATGGCCTTTCTAGTGGCAATGGCATCTGCCTGAAAGGTCAGTGAGCTCCAGGCTTTGTCATCTAATCCTTCGTGCCTCAACATCTTTCCAGACATGGTCACTCCCTTTCATGTAGGCCAGTCCATCACCCTGCCTACCTTTTGGCTCTGCCTCATCCCTTTAAAGAAGAGTAGCGACTTCACTGTCTGGACCCAAAAAGAGCGTTGTCGTTTTACCTTGACCCCACAAAAGAGTTCCAGGTGGGTGAACAACTCTTCATGGGGTATGTCGGAGAACAGAAAGGGAAGGCGGTACTGAAACGGGCCATCTCCCCAGGGACCGTGCACTATATCTAAATCTGCATTGCACTGGCCAAGAAGTAACTCCCTGAGGGTTTGCTTGCTCATTCCACCAGAGCCAAGGCTGCGACCACTGCGTTAGCACGCGGAGTTCCAGTCCTGGACATCTCCCAGGCACCAACATGGCCATCTCTGCACACGTTTACCAAGCACTACTGCCTGGACAGTCAATTCCGTAGGGATGGGTACTTTGCCCTTTTTGGGCCTAGCATGATTTTTTAGTGTGAAATTGTTTCGTAGACCCACCTCCGGGGAAGTATTGCTTGGGTATCTATTCTAAGGTAAGGAATCTGCGGCTATAAGTTGCTATCAGATGAACAAGTTACTTACCTTCGGTAATGCCTTATCTGATATAGACTCTACCTAGCCGCAGATTCCTTACCGACCCACCCATCCTACCCGCTCTGCGAACAGATTTCTAGGGACAGGATTGTTCCCCCTTTCAGGGCCCTAGTTTTCCACACCAGTGGTCAGTGTTCTTCGTGGCTCTGCGCTCCTGGCGTGGAAAGTCACTAAAAGGAACCCAATGTCAGCACACTGGGGTGGCGCCTATATAAGCACCGCTCATGTCACTTCCGGCGCGGACGACGCCCTGCGGAGCCGAACAACGCCTTTTACCATTACGCAGGGGTACTGCTCACGAAAGAAATTCAGCAACCAGTCTGACGCCTGGGGATAATTCTAAGGTAAGGAATCTGCGGCTAGCTAGAATCTCTACCAGATAAGGTATTACTGAAGGTAAGAAACTTGTTCATCAGTGCCAAAGAGGAAAACTCAGACTCAATTTAGGCCAGGTGTAGTATGTCTGGATATATCTCATAGGGCTTTTCGTAGGGGTGGTGGGGCAATCTTTGGTATTGAGACCCTCTGATCAATTGAGGAGAACTAATGCTGAAGCTCAACCCATCTCTCTGACTTCACAGAGGCCTTCCAACATGGTGAACATGGCAGTTTCAGTGCTCGGTAGAGGCATAAATCAATTATGTAGGGAATTTGAAACAGGTCAGAATTTTCTAGAGTCTAGTTGGTCAAGGGCAGCGGTCCTTAATCTTTAAACTTCTGTGGACCCCCAATGAATCATTACTATAATTTGAGTACCCCCACTGAGTCATTAGTGGAAGCGGGGGACCCCCAGCCTGAGCAGTTTCTATGATTTGAACCTCAAAACAGTACACAAAAATACAAAAACTAGTATACACCTTACAAATGCTCAAATATGGAGATATTTTGTTTAATTCACAATCAAATATAAAAAAATCTCATTTTTAATTTTGCTTCTTTATTTGTATACACTTTATTAATTTTAATGTATTAATTTTACTGTTATTTAATTTTGTAAAAAAACAGTCATGGACCCCCTGAGTAGGCCTTGCGGGCCCCCAGGGATCCTCAGACCACAGGTTGGTCTTCAATGCTTTTTTCCATTATGGCATGATGTCTGTTTTAAGTGGTTCCTAATAGTGTAATTGTGAGGGGATAGTAATGGGCTGCAGTTTTAATTAGATTTGTTGGACATATGTTTCGCTTTCAGGAGTTTGTTTTTATTCTGGATATCACTTTTAGCATATACCTGATGTTACTTCATTGAAGTGGTTGACCGGTGCAAAGACTTAGGTGTAGTGCTAGTACCAGGTCTCGTTTGCCATTGGTGGTATGAGATGCTTCAAATGTGTATGGATTTTATATTTGTTTGCATCAAGTGAGTGGCTGTCTAGAAGATATTCCTTTGAGTTAAGATGATTATAGTAGTGTTATTGCAGGCTGTCTAAATAGGGTTGCTATATGTGTTCCTGATGTCTCAGGAAGCTGCCTAATTGTTCATGTGGTGTAGCTATGTCTGTATGTGTGAGATGTGATTGTTGTCGCTCTGAGTTTACATGAGGTGAGATCTATGCAAGGTTGCTGCACTTGGAAGAGTTACGTTGGATTTCTGATTCAGCCTGGAATTTGAAAGAGGTTTGCTGGCTGATTAGGAAAGTGGGTAAGCTATTGCACTGGACTGGGGTTTCTTGAGTGATGACTGATTGGAGGATTGGTTTGCTATGCTGTAAATTATATGAGGTAATCGCCCTTGTGTTCAGAGGGAAGGGTGTTTAATTTATATATATAAACTTCCTGTACTGAAATCTCCATTCAGGTTGTGCTTGTTAGCTATATCTCAGTAAGATTCCCCAAAGAAGGGACAAAGCACAGGCAATCCAATTTTCCAAGATTCTTACATTCTTTACTGGTTTTCTGAAATGTGTTAGCTATTTACCAACAACCTTAAAAATATGTCTTTTTCAACAGATCAAGCGAATCTGGTTGCTCGATGCAAATGATCCTGGATATGTAGCAGACATGTTTGGATGCAGTGCATATAATGTTCAACATTTCCTTTACACAGAAGAATCGTGTCAATCCTAAGACCATTGAGTCGGCGTCCATTAAGTTAAGCAAAAATGAGTTGACAACCCTCGTTTCCATCCTTTTCAATTTGTGGCCATAATTTCAGAATGAAAAAGGAAATTCTGAATTAAGCTGACTGAGTTTACACCAAAAGCGTTTGTGTTTCGATCAATGTTATTTTTCAATTAATTTTAACAAACACTCTACAGTTACTGTCGTCAGGTTTTTTTTTGAGTGTACGAACCACCAGTAAATTCTTTCCACAATGATGGAATGAGAAATGGTGCTTTCATTTTAATAACTAATTGTGTTTTCATTTCCTTGTGTCTCTTCATCCTCTGCTCTCCGAGTTTTTGACAACTTTGTTCTTACAAACTAAGTCCTGGTTCTTTCTCTACTTCATGTCTGGTATTTAATTCTTCGCCCAAATAAGTCATTTATTCTGTCACCCTCTTGCACCGCATTGTTACTTGCCTGCTCATTTCCTCAACTATGAAAAGTATTCTTTTTCTTAAATTACAGCATAATCAGTCCACTTCCAATGAATTTCAAGCGATAGTGGCAGCCTCATATTTATAGCACTGAAGACTTGTACAGAAGAATATAAAACCTTGGAGTCATTAGTAATTAATTAGTAATCAATTTGTAATATTGTATTTGTACATTGCATGCAATCTTTTGTTACTGGCTGTCCAGGAGAGGACAAAATATTGAAAGGTGTGAAATATTGTTGAGCTTACTTTAAAACAAGACACTGATTGCACACACTAAATTGTTTGCCAAACTGCAGCTTCTTCAGAAGAAGCAAACGTAGTTTTAGCAAACATTGAGGGCCATATTCTCAATGAAGTGGCGGAGAGAGGCGTTAGCCTTCTTGGCTTAACGCCTCTCTCCGCCACTTCGGAAACGCGAGGCTGCACCCTATTCTCAAGGATATGGTGCAGCCTCGCGTTTCCCTCTGCAATGGCGCTAAGTTTCACTTTTTAGCGCCAACGCAGGCACCCTTGCACCAGAGTGCAAGGGTGTCTGCAAGCAGGGAGGATTGTTCATGTACAGGAAGGTGTCCCTTCCTGCACATAAACAAACCTAAAATGCCAGCTTGTAACTTACATGTGTGCTGCTTCATGCAGCACACATGTAAGTTACAAAATGGCATTTTTCAAAAGGTTTGTTTATGTACAGGAAGGACACCTTCCTGTACATAAACAAACCATGGCATTTTGCTTTTTCCATGTGTGCTGCACAAGGCAGCACACATGGAAAGAAAAACGAGGAGAAATAAAGCATTTCTCCTCGTTTCGCCACCCTAAGACCAGATTTTTCCTGGTCTTAAGTTTGGCGCTACCTCCTATTTACGCTGCCCTTGAGAATAGGAGGTAGCGTCAAACTCAATGGGTGTTGCGGTGGAACGCCCACCACAACACCCACTGCACGCCCCTTTCACGCTAAAAACAGCGTGAAGGGGGCCCTATTCACAAGGCAGCGTTAAGCCACTTAACGTGGCTTAACGCTGCCTTGTGAATAGGGCTAAGCCCCTATCGCCACAACAACGTCACTGAAAGTGACGTTGTGGTGGTGGCGATAGGGGCTTGAGAATATGCCCCTGAATTTTTTAGTCCAGTATTTGGAATTTGACACTTATATGTTTGGAATTAAAGATGCTATACAACATTTCTGTCAATAAAGATATTTTTCTAATCATTGTTTTTTTCTGGTTTAATTAAATGCTTGATGTTTTAAGATCACATTTTCTTTATTTCTTCAAACTTCCCAGTTCCTCTGTCTTTCTTGTCTTCTACACCTTGACCTTTCTTTTCTTACTGAATTATTCCTTGTCTGTTTTATTACAGTTTCCATTATGTAATACAAACAACTTTTTCAAATTAGCTACCAGATTTTCCAATCAAAATTTGCATAGAGGCTCTATTGTGATTTTTTATTGGACTGAGCGTGTCATTCCAATGCTATGTGCCCTAACCTGCCTACCCAAGACTTGTATGGTTGCCTGTGGGTAACTCATTATTCTCACCTCTTTGACTGGTAATATACCAACTTACCTCCACCACTTAGAAACATCATAAATGTTTAATTAGCTATTGCTAGAAGAGCCAATTGGAACCCCTTTGAGTTTCATTGGAAGATCTCTTCTTTTGGTCAAATGAACCAAGTGATTTATCAGCATTACACAACTAGGCTCCGTTTGCCTTGATTAGAGAGTGAGAGAAAGAGATAAATCGTAATTCGGGATAGAGGGCAGTTCGAGGGGCAAAGTGGTGGAATCAGGGAGGAAAGAAAAGAAAACGAAGGAAGGTAAGAGAGGAAAGAAATGGGAGCAAGGAGGAAAGAGGATAATCAAATGGGTTGAGGCAGGAAGGGATAGAAGATACACAACCTAACCCCATGCAACATCAACAAGAGCACTATCAAGAATGTGAAGATACTGATTTGCACAACATATCCCTTCAAAAAGCCTGCAACATAACCACACAAGTCAACAGTAAGTCACAGGATCCACGATGATGACCCACAACTAGACCGAAGCCAGGACCACAGGGAATTCATGGAGAACAAGAGAACACACAACTTTCTACAAAGAGTGGGACCACAAAATACACAATATGCAATGCACAAAAGTGCTCTCATGACAAGAGTGCCCAATTAAACTAGGGAGCCAAAATGCACAGGCGCAGATTAAGGCTAAGTCGGGATACATAATACCCCCTAAGAGTACACTCCCTCTCCGTGAAGTGCCAAATCAAAATCCTGTTTATAAATTCCTAACAACCATTAACCATAATGGGACATTGTGCTTTTGAAAAACATTGTAACATAACATGAAAGTGAGAGAGAAAATGAATGGGACAGTGTCTGGGGAAGAAGAGAGATGGAAAAAAGATACAGGAATTTATTAAGGGATCTTCTTAGAGCCCTGCTAGAAATGAAAGGAATGATCAAAACTGGTAGTTCTGCTTATGGCAGCACTGCATGCAGACCTGCCAAGCAACGAGCGGCCTTTCCTTTGAAATTCTGGCCTGCTAAAAATCTACATCATTAGATCATCTGTGGTCTATCTTTTTGCCCTGTATTCATAATTGCTAGGAAATCACAGAGACCCCACTCAATACGTCTTCACTGTCCCTGTGGACTACACATTCCTATGTAATTTTGGTGCCTACTCCACTAGCCTTTGTGAGAGATGCCAGGGAAGGTGTGCCATGCACACCTTTGATTGTCCCTGGCTAATTGCCTTCACCCAGCACAATTCATCCTTCATAACCTACTCCTGCTTGGATTCTGGACTTCTACAGAATCCCTGCTGCACCAGCACAGGGAGACATCTGACCAAGAAGATGATTCCTGAGGTTGCTGACTCCACCCCACCTCCCCCAACAATGCTGAGAATACGCCTAAGATTCTGTTGGAGGCCCTGCTGCCTTGAATGAAGAGCACACAGTACTCCCGGGTGTGGTGAGGAGCTGCCCACTTACCAGAAGTACAAAAGCAAGAACCACTGAACTGAAGCCTGAGCAGAGATCATCTCTATGACGTGAGCCACCCAGAAGCCATGAGGACCTTTGAAGCTTAGATGGTCAGTGCTCAACCAAAGACATCTAATCTGAAGGAGGGTTGAGAATCAGCAGAAAACCATTACAGATCTGCAAGTGTGGTAAGCATGCATCACCCTGACCCAAACTATGTAAGCATTGACTTTATGATAGCCTATATCACATCCTTTCCATCCCAAGAGGGACATTGGAGGGTTTTCTATTTCAGCATGGACCTTAGTCTACTACCCCTTTGGTTGAAGCTGCTCACCCTGGAATCTGAAAGCATATGGACCATCTTTCTACCCTTTTTTTCTTGGTGAGATTGGACCCTGGTACTAAATCACAGTTCTTCATTTGCTAGCAGGAACAAGTTGGTCCAGTGTGTGCCCCCGATCCAATGGTTGCCAGTATCATTTGTCAGTAACAAGTCGTTCGACATACAGCCCTCTAAAGTTGCATGTCTCCAGGGCACTTAGCTTGGATGCTAGCCCAGTTACAGCACAAGTTATCCGTCTATTGGAACATTTAACTTTAGGGTCAGGTTTTAGCTGTAACTGGTCTCCCTTCTGAACTTTGTCCTGTGGCCCCGGCAAGTGACAAATGGAGCCATTGGGGTCATGTAAACTGGGCATTAGACTTTGTGCACATGTCTTTAAGTTCACTAAACCATCATTTAAACTGGCAATAGTTATTCAAATTTTGGTGGTTGATTTTTGTGAGGTTGAAACATGTTTAGTGCAAAGATTTACTGATTCTATGCCCCCTCAGTTACAGAGTCTACATCTATATTGATCAAAAGGAACTTTGTCCCAAGCCCTTACTGCAGAATAAGGAGGCAAATAGATCATACAACATAAATAGAAAGTAATGAAGTAAAAATCACAGATACATTTGGTGGTCAGCTAAGGTCTAAGTATTATGTCACTTCTGTCTTAAAGTAGTTACCAGAGCAGAATTATTTATTATTCTGGCTTGCTGGTTATACATTAGGAATAATATTTCAGCACACCATATATCCACCTAAGGGCTTCATTAAGAGTACCCCAGTCCGAAAGGTGTTAATACCATACCTCTGGAGTTGAAGTTACTGAGGGTCTTGTTTAACTCGGGGTGGGGCAGTCATAATGGGATGCACGTAAGAATCAGTAATTCAAGGTACGATTCCCTGAGTGATTGCTCATTCTTCCCCGATGTTTCTCTTGGAGATTTCAGCTACTAAAACCAGTGAAATATCTGGGAGAAGCATTCCAGGTCCTCATAAGTCTTGATGGGGCAAGTAAACCAGTTACCAGCCTCCTCTGGAATTGCAGGCCTCTCATAACGAGACTTGGGCCCAGATTATCAAAACTTTCACACTACACAGTGCAGCACCCTAAGTTGCTGCACTGTGTTACGTGCGAGGTAGAGAGCAGGAATGCACTATATAAAGATATGGCACTATCCCGCTCTCTCCCTAGCACTGGTGTACAATTAGGCTGCCAAGTGCCACGCACACACACCGTTGCGAAATAGTTCAAAGATGTATGCGTGAGTCTGCCGTAGGTTTTGTACTGGAAGGGTGCCCTTCCAATACAAAATACTGTGCTTAGACTAGCTTAAAAACTTTTCCCACTTCGGATGTGTGCTGTACAGTGCAGCACACATGCACAGAGGGAAAGGTTAGGTCAAATAAAAGCATTTCTCCTTTATAACTCCTCCTATCTGAAAAAAACACGTTAGTTATAGATTCCTTACCTTAGAATTACCCCCAGGCGTCAGACTGGATCCGGAAAGTTTTTCTCGTCAGCAGTACCTCTGCGCGCCAGAAGGTGGCGTCGGTCAGCTCTGCATCCGTCGTTGGCGTTGTGGTCGCTGGGATGACGTCGCGGTAGCTACTTAGATGCCGCCCTCGCGCGCTGACGTCAGTTCTTTCTTTTTCCGCGCCAGCCAGCGCAGATCCGGAGAGAGCGGTACCGCCAGTCATTTTTTGACTGACTATTTGGCGACTTTTGTCCGAGGGATGCCCGGATTCAAGGCATGCGGTTCCTGTACCCAACTGATGTCGGTTACGGATCCGCACCGCGTGTGCCTCTTTTGCTTGGAGCGCGACCACGACCCCAAGTCGTGCTCCGACTGCGGTCCATGGCTCCGAAGGCTTTGCTGGAGCGGTCCCGAAAGCTGCTTGAGCGCCGGCAGTCGGCTCCGCGCCGTTCAAGGTCCCAGTCGTGAGGGGGGTCGAGGGACCGGTCGCGGAGCCATCACCACTCGTCCAAGTCATCGAAGTCTTCGCACTCGGGGTCGGGTAAGTCGAAGCACAAAAAGAAGTCGAAGAAGCATTGTCGCTCTTCGACTTCTCCCTGTCGGTCGGCTGACGCGACGAGGGATGTGGGCGATGCCCCTCCTGCAGCTCCGCGCGCAGAGCCCGAAGAGTCGACTCCGGGCTTCCCTCCCTTCCCGGGACCCAGAGTGACTCCTGCCCAGCTTCGTAAATTTTACGAGGCGATGCACGCCTTCTTCGGGCAGCCCGAACCCGCCAGCGCGCCTTCGGGCCCCGCGGACTCGGTTGGGGGGCCTAGGCTTTCTCCGCCGTCGTCTCCGGCGCCGCAGGCCCCCCGTGGATCCAGGCCTGGAACCGGAACGGCGCCGGTTGACCTTATTACACCTCCACCGGTGCTGCTTCCTCCGGCACCGCAGCCGACGCCGGTCGTGTCCCCTGCCGGCGTCGACCCCGGCCTCCATCCCGATGTGGACCCGGAGCCGGACCGGCATCGTCCGACGCCGGAGCCGGCGCCGAGAGGGGTTTTTGTGCCCCTGTTCACTCCTGGGGTCCCTTTTCAGCCAGATTGGCAACCTGAGGATGAGGAGGAGGAGGACTGGGAGGGGTCAGGTGACCCTTTAACTGATCAGCTAGAATCTGAGCAGGACTGGAGAGAGGAATTGGGGGATGCCAGTGGTCTTGACACCTCCCCTGACCTTGGCATGTTGTCTCCTCCTACCGTGGCTACGGAGGAGGGAGCGTCATACGCAGTAGTGTTGCGTAGGGCGTCAAAGGCTCTCAACCTCGAGCTTCCTACGGTGGCGGTCAGGACTAACCTCCTGACAGAGGTGCCTCAGCCGGCTGCGAGCTCTTCGGAGCCCCTGCTGCCGTTTAATGAGGCCCTTACCGACGTCCTTTTGGGCATATGGTCCAGGCCCAACATGGGGGCTCCCGTGGACAGGATGATTGCCCGAGGCCACCGCCCGGCTCCGGGCGACCCCAATTTCCTCTCCCAACACCCCACCCCGGAGAGCTTGGTGGTCCAAGCCTCCACTTCCAAGAGCGCATTCCCTATCGCTTCACCGGAAAGGGAATCCAAGAAGCTGGATCATCTTGGGAAGAAGGTTTTCTCTTCCGCCAGCTTGGGACTGCGGTCGGTAAACACCGCATGTCTATTGGGCCGTTATTCCCACTCCGTGTGGGATACCGTTGCGCAGGTGCTGCCTCAGTGTCCGGAGGAGGCCCGGACAGTGCTCTCCCAGGCTATCGCCACCGGGAGAGATGCGGCGAAGTTTACCATCCGTTGTGGGCAGGATACCGCCGACTCTCTAGGCAGGACAATTTCCACGTCTGTAGCCCTTCGTCGCTACGCCTGGATGAGATCGACTGGCTTTTCGGGGGATGTCCAGAACACCCTCATGGACATGCCCTTTGATGGCCGTCGCCTTTTTGGCGACAAAGCGGACAACGCTTTAGAGCGTTTCAAGGACTCAAGGGCTACGGCCAAGTCCTTGGGCCTCTCCAGCCGCCCAGCGCAGTCTGCTTTTTGCCCCTTTCGTGGCTACGGAAGGGGTGCCCCACTACGTCCCGCCCAGAGCCACAGGCCGCAGCAAGTTTCCCAACCTTCGCGCGGCCGGGGACTTGGGAACCACCGTCGGGGTTCAGGGTGCCAGCGGGCGGGCCAGTCCACCAACCCCCCTCTGCAGCAGCCTCTGAACCCTCCTAGTCCGACCTTTCAGGCCCATCAAACGCCAGTCGGCGGCAGGATTCGCCATCACCTCCCCCACTGGCGCACCATCACGTCGGAGAGGTGGGTTTTGCAGATAGTCCGAAGGGGCTACTCCCTCCCCTTCGAGGCTACCCCTCCAGCCATGCCGCCTCAATACCACCGCATGTCGGAGGATCACCTGGCACTTCTCCAACAGGAAGTTTTGGCTCTCTTGGCCAAGGGAGCCATCAAGCGCGTTCCTGCCCCAGAAGTAGGTCGTGGTTGTTATTCCCACTACTTTCTGGTACCCAAGAAGGACAAGGGCCTGCGTCCTATCTTGGATCTCAGGAACGTCAACCGCTTCCTCCGGAAGGAGAAGTTCAAGATGTTGACGCTCGCTCAGGTCTTGTCTGCCCTCGACCCTGGAGACTGGATGGTAGCGTTGGACTTGCAGGACGCTTATTTTCACATCCCCGTCCTGCCGGCCCACCGGCGTTACCTGCGGTTCACGGTAGGCCACGAGCATTTTCAGTTTACCGTGCTCCCCTTTGGCCTTACCAGCGCCCCTCGGGTGTTCACGAAAGTGATGGCGGTGGTCGCAGCTCATCTGCGCAGATCAGGGGTTCCAGTCTTCCCCTATCTCGACGACTGGCTGTTGAAGGCGGGCTCGCCCCAGGCAGTCGTCTCCCAACTCCAGACTACGGCCGACCTCCTGCACTCGCTGGGGTTCTCCATCAATGTGCCGAAGTCGCACCTGATTCCCTCTCAGAAGCTCCTCTTCATCGGAGCGGTTCTGGACACGACGCGGTTTCGGGTTTATCCTCCCGAACAGCGAGTCCAGGATATTCGGGCTATGATTCCGATCTTTCAGCCTCTATCCCGGGTTTCGGTCCAGATGACCCTGAGGCTGCCCTCCTGCATCCTGCTGGTCGATCATGCCAGGTGGTATATGTTGGCTCTGCAGTGGGACCTGAAGTTCCAGTGGGCGCAGCATCAGGGGAATCTGTCCGATTGCGTCCAGATCTCGGAGGGCACTGCTCGACAGTTGCAGTGGTGGCTCACGAACCAGGATTGGGTCAACGGCAGATCCCTCTCCCTTCCCCAACCAGAGCACACAGTGGTGACAGACGCATCCCTTCTGGGATGGGGAGGCCGCATGGGAGAGGTGCAGTTCAGAGGCCTCTGGTCTCCGGCGGAGTCCGGGCTCCACATGAACCTTCTGGAGCTTCGGGCGATTCGTCTTGCACTCAAAGCATTCCTTCCCTCTGTCCGGGGAAGAGTAGTGCAGGTGTTCACGGACACCACCACCACCATGTGGTACTGCAACAAACAGGGCGGAGTGGGGTCGTGGACCCTATGTCAGGAGGCCCTCCGCCTCTGGACATGGCTGGAACATCAGGGCATATCCCTGGTGGTTCAACACCTGGCATGTTCCCTGAACGCCAGGGTGGACAAACTCAGCCGCAGGTGCATGATGGATCACGAATGGCGTCTTCACTCAGAGGTGGTGCAAGGTCTCTTTCGACAGTGGGGAGAGCCTTGGTTAGATCTATTCGCCACCGAAGAGAACGCGCAATGTCAGCAATTCTACGCGTTGGAATTTCCAAGGCGGCACTCGCTAGGCAACGCTTTTCGTCGCGAGTGGAGTTGCTGTCTGTTGTACGCCTTTCCGCCTATACCACTTCTGCCCAGAGTGCTGAAGAAGATCTGGCACGACCGGGCCCAAGTCATCCTTGTGGCTCCGGATTGGGCACGAAGAGTCTGGTATCCCGAGCTGCTCAACATGGCCATCGATCCTCCGACCCGTCTGCCTCTTCGGGAGGATCTTCTGTCGCAGCAACAGGGGACGGTCCTCCACCCGAACCTGTCCAGCCTCCACCTCCTTGCGTGGATATTGAGCGGCGGCAGCTGACGTCCTTTGACCTGCCTCCCGAAGTGTGCAATGTAATCTTGGCAGCCAGGCGTCCCTCCACTAAGACGGTATACGCCTGCCGGTGGAACAAGTTTGTGGCATGGTGCACAGCAAAGGCTGTGGATCCCCTTTCTGCCCCTCTTTCTGAGGTTCTCTTGTTTCTCCTGTCTTTAGCCCAGCAGGTCTCTGCTCTGGGCACTATTAAGGGCTATCTTTCGGCCATCTCTGCCTTCCTTTGGCTTCCAAATCAGCCTTCTCTTTTCAAGTCCCCGGTGGTTAATAGTTTCTTGAAAGGCATAACTCATCTCTTTCCTCCTATTCCCTTCGTTATGCCTCAGTGGGACTTGAATCTAGTCTTAACCTATTTAATGTGCGCTCCCTTTGAGCCGCTTCACAACTGTCCTTTGAGGCTTCTGACGCTTAAAACTGCTTTCCCTGGTAGCCATCACATCTGCCAGAAGAGTGAGGAGCTCCAGGCTCTTTCCTCCAAGCCTCCTTTTCTGTCTGTTCATCCGGACAAGGTAGTTCTCAGGACTCGTCCATTCTTCCTGCCTAAGGTTGTCACTGCCTTTCACATCGGGCAGACCATTACTTTGCCCACCTTCTTTCTGCCTCCGCATCCTTCGAAAGAGGAAGAGAGGCTCCACCGTCTGGACCCAAAACGTGCGCTTTCGTTCTGAATCGCACAAAGCAGTTCCGGGTGGATGACCAACTCTTTGTTGGCTACGTGGGTGCCAAGAAAGGCCAGGCCGTACACAAGCGAACCATTTCTCGATGGGTCGTTTTGTGTATCAAAACATGCTATTCTCTGGCTAAAAAGGAGCCTCCTGTGGGGCTACACGCCCATTCCACCAGGGCGACGGCAGCCACTACTGCCTTAGGACGAGAAGTTCCTCTACATGACATCTGTCAGGCAGCTACGTGGGCATCACTGCACACGTTTACGAAACACTACTGTCTGGCTAGCCAAGTCCGGAGAGACGGCTTCTTTGGCCGTTCTGTTCTCCAGGACTTTCTGGTGTGATCTTGGTTCGCAGACCCACCACCGGGGTTGGTATTGCTGGGGTATCTAGTCTAAGGTAAGGAATCTATAACTAACGTGTTTCTTTCAGATGAACAAGTTACTTACCTTCGGTAACGATATATCTGTAAGAAACATTAGTTAGTTATAGATTCCTTACCGCCCCACCCATCCCCCCCCATTCTGCGAACTGATTTCTAGGGTTAAGGATATCTTTTCAGGGCCCTAGTTTTGTGCACCAGTGGTCAGTGTCTTGCATGGCTCTGTGTTTCTGGCGCGGAAAGTCGTGTACAGAACTGGCATCAGCGCGCGAGGGCGGCGTCTAAGTAGCTACCGCGACGTCATCCCGGCGACCACGACGCCAACGACGGACGCGGAGCCGACCGACGCCACCTTCCGACGCGCAGAGGTACTGCTGACAAAAAAAACTTTCCGGATCCAGTCTGACGCCTGGGGGTAATTCTAAGGTAAGGAATCTATAACTAACTAATGTTTCTTACAGATATAACTAACTAATGTTTCTTACAGATATATCGTTACCGAAGGTAAGTAACTTGTTCTTCAAGTGGTGTTATTTTGTGGCGCAAAACCCTGTCTGCTATTGCTGATGGAAACAGCACAAGGCAGGTGTGATTTTGGGAGGGGGATAATAGGATGTATTTTAGAATGATTGTGATAGAAGAAAGGATAAAGGGTGAGCAGGTGCCAACATAGAATAAGGTGGCTGGGAGAGCGCATGACACTGCTGTACGAAGTATCTAAACAACTAATAGTGTAGACATATCTGCAAGGCCTGCATGTTGTGCACATACCTCTTATACCCTTGCACTGTGCACATGTTGCTTAGGATCTAAGTATCAGTTATAAATAAGAATTTTTCAGTGTGGATAGTTCAGGAAGATGAAATGAAATGAACAAAAGAATATAAAATGCTCTAAACCCGAAGATATCAAGGCGCTGTATTTAGATCTGAGCCTAAATGGGGACTAGGCCTAGTTCTGGCGAAAGAATAATTTACTTACCTTCGGTAACGCTTTTTCTGGTGGATACAGTATCTGCCTGTGAATTCCTCACCTTTTGAATTACCCCCTGCACCAGCATTCCACGGAAATTCTTTTCCTAGCTCTCCCACATCGACGAGGACGCATAGTAGCACGGCTCCGCTCGAGGACACCGTATGACGTCATCGGAGCCATAAGAAGACCTCGTCGGCGTGCCGACGTCAGTTCCACCCATTTTTTCTGTGCCTTCAAGGCGAACGGACAGACCGACAACATAACACAAGTATACCCAGTATACACAATATATACACAAATACATATATCATATGCATAAATAAAAAGGAAAAGCCAATAACAAAAGAATTTCCTAGCAACAAAATATATGCATAAAAATTACATATAGGAAAGAACAATGTCAGATAGTCAGAACTTTTTCAGTATATGCAGGAGGACAATGGGGAGCCGCGTGGGTCAGTGAGGAATCCACAGGCAGATACTATATCCACCAGAAAAAGCGTTACCGAAGGTAAGTAACTTGTTCTTCTGATGGATACATCTGCCTGTGGATTCCTCACCTTTTGAATTGAATCCCCAAGCCGTACCTCTTCCGGAGGAGGGTGTCCTCCTGCCTATTCCAAAAAATCTTGCAGCACAGAACGTGCAAAATGGCCGTCCCTCCTAACCCCTGAATCCAAGCAGTAATGCTTCGCAAAGGTGTGGAGGGAGGCCCAAGTTGCTGCCTTACAAATGTCTACAACAGGAACACCTCCAGCCAAAGCAGAAGAAGAAGACTTAGCTCTGGTGGAATGAGCTCTAATACCTTCAGGCGGCTCCTTCTTGGCCAGGGGGTAGCAGATCTTGATGCACAAGATGATCCACCTGGAGAGTGTTCGTTTGTGAACAGCTTTGCCTTTCATTCGTCCGATGTAACCCACAAAGAGCTGATCATCCAGCCTTAGATCCCTGGTCTGTCCAGGTAGAAGCTGATAGCCCTCTTAGGGTCCAGGCGATGAAGTGTCTCCTCCTCCTTGGAAGGATGAGGGAGAGGATAGAAGGTAGGTAAAGTAATAGACTGTCCTAAATGGAAAGGAGTAACCACCTTAGGCAGGAAAGCAGCCCTGGTCCTAAGAACCATCTTTTCTGCATGAATGGTCAAGAACGGAGGTTTAGAACTAAGAGCCTGAAGCTCACTTACCCTCCTGGCTTAGGTAATGGCGATCAGAAAGGCCCTCTTAAAAGAAAGAAGCCTCAACGGACAGCTATGAAGAGGCTCAAAAGGAGAACCCATCAAAAAAGTAAGTACTAAATTCAAATCCCACTGAGGCATAATGAAGGGAGTGGGAGGAAACTTATTAGCGCCAGGATGCCCGTAGGGTTACAGTGCGCTTTATAAATGTCAAAATAAATAAATTAATGAACCTCATAACAATGGGAGACTTAAATAAAGACGGCTGGTCTGGCAAACAGAGGAAAGCAGACAAAGCCCACAAATAATCTTTAACTGTAGTCCCAGCACAACCCTGCTGGGCCAAGGAAAGTGAAAATCCTAGAACATCAGATAAGTGGGCATTCAAGGGATCAATGGACCTCTCTCCACACCATTTCACAAACTTGGACCACCTAGAGGAATAAACAGATTAGGTGGTGTGTCTCCTGGAAGATAAAATAACATCCACCACATCCGGTGGGAGAGAGAAAGAACTCAGGTTGCCCCGTTCAATCTCCAGGCATGAAGGTGCAGGCTCTGGAGGTGGGAGTGAAGAACCTGCCCCTGCGACTGTGAGAGGAGGTCTGCCCTGAAAGGGAGACGGAGTGGTAGGTGCGATGAGAGGTGAATTAGATCTGTGTACCACACCCTTCTTGGCCAATCCGGAGCGATCAATATGACTTGGGCCCGGTCTTGGCGAATCTTCCTCAGAACTCGAGGAATCAAAGGTATGGGAGGAAACGCGTAAAGGAGCTGCGAGCGCCAATCCAACCAACTGAAACACGTCCCCCGGTGCTCCCTGCATCGGGTACTGAAGGCTGCAGAATAACGGGCAGTGCGCGTTCTCCAGAGTGGCAAAAAGGTCCACCTGAGGAAACCCCCACATCTTGAAGATGTGATGGACCACCTCTGGATGAAGACGCCACTCATGATCGGCCGAGTAATGTCGACTGAGACTGTCCGCATTCACATTTAGCACCTCGGCCAGGTGATTTGCAATCACACAAATCTGATGACCCTGAGCCCAGGACCAGAGTCGCAGAGCCTCTCTGCAGAGATGATACGACCCTACCCCTCCCTGTTTGTTTATGTACCACATCGCAGTAGTGTTGTCCGTCAGGACTTAAACCGACTGACCGCGAAGGGAGGGAAGAAAGGCCTTGAGAGCCAAACGTATTGCCCGCAATTCCAACAGGTTGATGTGAAGCAACCTTTCCTCTGGATACCAAACACCTTTGACCTCCAGATCCCCCAGATGAGCACCCCACCCTAGAGTGGAGGCATCCGTGATCACTGTGGCCATCGGTGGAGGAGGCTGAAAGGGCTTACCTTGAGACAGGTTGCCCTGCACACTCCACCAAGACAGCTCCGCTGCAGCATCCCTGGAGATCCTGACCTTCTCCCCGAGATCTCCATTGTGCTGATACCACTGCCTGCGGAGGCACCACTGGAGTGCCCTCATGTGCCAGCGTGCATGGCTGACCAACAGTATGCAGGAAGCGAACAGACCGAGCAGGCGTAGGACCTTCAGGACTGGAACAACCGCCCCTTCGTGAAATAAAGGAATGATTTCCTGAATGTTGAGAATCCTCTGCGGTATCGGAAAAGCCCGACAAACAGTAGTGTCCAGTATTGCCCCTATGAACAGGCTCGCTGGGAAGGCACCAGGTGAGATTTGGGCACATTTATCGAGAAACCCAAGTTGAACAACAACTGCGTTGTTGCATGCAAGTGGCGCAACACCATCTCTGGAGACTTTGCCTGAGCAGCCAGTCGTCCATATAGGGGAAAACAGGAATCTCCGACCTTCTGAGATGTGCTACCACCACCGCCTTCACCTTCATGAAGACCCGTGGTGCGGAAGTGAGACCGAACGGGAGGACCGCAAACTGGTAATGTTGCGACCCCACCATAAACCTGAGACTTACGATGCGACTTCAGGATGGGAAGATGAAAATACGCATCCTGCAAATCGATCGACACCATCTAGTCTTCCTGTTGCAGCGCCAATAGAACCTGAGCCAAGGTCAACATTTTGAACACTTCCTGCCTGAGGTAAAAATTCAAAACCCTAAGGTCCAGGATCGGTCTGAGCCGACCGTCCTTCTTGGGAATCAGGAAATAACGGGAGTAACATCCCTGACCCCTTTCCTGCTCTGGAACCACCTCTATCACCCCTTTCTGCAGTAAGGTAAGAACCTCCTGCTGCAGAAGCAACAAATGATCCTCTGAACACCAATCTTGGCGGGAGGGTAAGGAGATGAAAACTCTAGAAAAGGGAGGGCGTACCCATTCTCCACAAGATTCAAAACCCAACGGTCCGAAGTAACCGATTTCCAATCTTGTAGAAAATGGGACACCCGACCCCCTACAGTACCAGCATGCTCCAAGATGGGGGATCTAGAACTGCTTTCCCGTGGTACCAGTGGTGGGGACAGGAGAGGAGGAGCAGGAGGAAAACTGTTGCTTGGAAGCTCCTCGAAGACGGCCTCTACCTTTACCTCTGTACGAACGGTAGAGAGGATTCTGCTGCTGTTGTTGCTGAGGCTGCTGTTGGCCACGAAAGGAAGCCGCCGTCCCAAAACCCCGATACCACTTGTAGCCATAACCCTTGGGCTGGGTCTGCAGGCCCAAGGATCTTGCAGTAGCCCTACTGTCCTTGAACCGCTGCAGCGCAGAGTCTGCCTTGGTACCAAACAATCTTGACCCATCAAATGGTAGATCCAGCAATGTAGCCTTAACATCTGGCGAGAAACCTGATGATCTAAGCCAAGCATGTCTTCTTGTAGCAACCGAAGAACCCATTACTCGAGCAACTGAGTCTGCAGTATCCAGACCCGACTGGATAACCTGACGGGCAGCTGCTTGCGAATCTGAAAGTGCCTCAAGAAAATGAACACGATCATCCTCAGGAAGCTTAGGAGCCAACTGCTTAACAGAGTCCATTAGAGCATGAATGTACCTCCCCAGCAAGCACATGGCGTTCTAGACTTCAGAGCCATACTTGCCGAGGAAAACACCTTTTTGGCCGACTGCTCTAGTTTTTTGGAATCCCTATCCCCCGGGTTGGTAGGAAAGGATCCAGATGACTGCTTAGAGCAGGAAGCCGTGACCACCAAGCTTTCCGGAGATGGATGGGCTGAAAGGAAAACCAGATCACCTGGAGCAGGTCTATACCTCCTTGCCACTGATCTTGAAACTGCAGGGGCAGACAAGGGGTTCTGCCACACTTCCATGATTGGCTCCGTCAACGCCTCATTCAAAGGCAACAGAGGCTCACTTGAAGAGGAAGAAGAATGAAGCACTTCAGTTAGAATATTAGATTTTACCTCAGCTGAGGGCAACTGAAGGTCCAACAACTCAGCTGATTTTCTGATGACCACATGATAAGGGGCAACATCCTGTGAGGATAAAGATTTAGGAGAAGAAAGCTCCCATTCCGGAGAAGTGTCAAGGCCACTAGCCTCACATAGACCTTCAAATTCGTCTACGGAGTCGTGAATCTCCCCTTCCTCCTGTTCTTGCTGGTTCTCATCCTCCTCCAGCAGTCTTTGCGCCTCTCTCCTGGAACGCTGCTTACGGACCGGCGTTGGTGGCGCCAGCCGCGGTGTCGGTGACACCAGCGCTGGCGTCGATGGGTGACCTTCCAAGGTGGACAACGGCACCGTTCAAATCCGGGTCGACGCCGGCTCAACACCAGACGGGGCCGGTGACTGAGGTATCAGAGTCGAAAACCTCGGCGCCGGAAACTGCCAAGATGGAGCCGTCGGCATAAAAGGCATGAAAGGTGCTTAGGGCATATTGTTGGGGATACCCAAGTTAAAGGCAAGTGGACCCATGGGGCCAGAAGGCGCACCGGTAGGGTAAGATGCCCTGGCAAACATGCCATACATCGCATTAAGGAAATGCGATGGATCCGATCCTGGTCCTGGGAAAGGCGGACAAGGATCCGAACTCCCCTGGTCTGGAACCATCCGAGGTCGTACAGGAGGCTGGGGTTGCGGAGCCAGAGACATCAGCGCCTGCACAGGCGAAGCCACAGGTGCTGGAGAAGACTCCTTGGGAGCCGGAAGACTCCCTGGGAGCCGGAGGACTCCTGGGCGACAGAGAACCTCTGGGCATCGGAGAATCCATGGGCGTCGGCGAATCCACCAGAGCGTGAACCGGAGTCGCCTGCAGAGAAGGAGAAGGCGACGGAGTCTTTTTCACGACGCCGCTTAACTGGAGAGGCTGACCTCGAAGCCCTTCCCTTCGACGAACGACGTTGAGAACCATGCCTTCTCTTCGACTTCTTATGTTTCTTCGACTTCGAAGTATGCGAGGTCAACAACTTTGTACGCTTACGACCCCTCTTCTCCTTTTTCGCCTTCGCCATGAAGAGTTTGGCTTCACGCTCTTTCAGCGCCTTTGGGTTCATCTTCCGACAGCTCGAACACCCTTCGACGTCGTGGTCGGAAGACAGGCACCAAAGACAGTCATCATGTGGGTCTGTCATAGACATATGACCCCCACACTCCCTGCAGGGCTTGAACCCCGACCTCTTCGTAGAAGCCATTCCAACTGCAACACGAAGAAGATAGGAGAAACAATGTAATCACAGAGAAATGGAGAGTCCCAGAAAAAAACCGGTACGCGTCGACAGCGCGGAAAAAAGGGAAGAACAAGTTACTTACCTTCGGTAACGCTTTTTCTGGTGGATATAGTATCTGCCTGTGGATTCCTCACTGACCCACCCGGCTCCCTATTGTCCTCCTGCATATACTGAAAAAGTTCTGACTATCTGACATTGTTATTTTCTATATGTCATTTTTATGCATATATTTTGTTGCTAGGAAATGCTTTTGTTATTGGCTTTTCCTTTTTATTTATGCATATGATATATGTATTTGTGTTTATATTATGTATACTGGGTATACTTGTGTTATGTTGTCAGTCCGCCCGTTCGCCTTGAAGGCACAGAAAAAATGGGTGGAACTGACGTCGGCACGCCAACGAGGTCTTCTTATGGCTCAGATGACGTCATACGGTGTCGCGAGCGGAGCCGTGCTACTATGACGTCCTTGTCGACGTGGGAGAGCTAAGAAAAGAATTTCCGTGGAATGCTGGCGCAGGGGATAATTCAAAAGGTGAGGAATCCACATGCAGATGTATCCATCAGGAAGACAGATTACTCTGGGCTGAAGGCACAAAGAACCCCCTTCCGTGGACAGATGGAGGGCTGGCCTAGACACATGAAGAATAATGGAAAGGCAAGTTTAAGAGGCACCCCAGTGCCCACAAAAGTATCGCAAGAAGTGGGACAAATGAATAATGTATTGATGTCTTTTGGCATGAACCCCACCAGCCTAATACAAGTTCCATTCACTCATTCGGTGTCAGGTCAGCAATGTATTAAACATTCACTTCTGTTGTTTGTCCTGTGCAAGCGTCGACAATGTGAACCTGGCTTTGCACTGTAAATTATTGAGCATGTTTCAGAAGAATTCTCAGCATAGGGACTGTGGCACAGTCCTTGTATAGCACAGTACCGCCCTGACAAGAGTCTTTCAGCTGATGCTCAGGTGTTCCAGGCATAGAAAACTAATGGAGGAGCATTCTGTTCAAAGTAACTGACAGTCAGATGTTCAGTGGGATAGAAGCTCGTGGACAGGCCTTCTCTGTTCAATGACTTCTGCATATAGAAACTAAGGGGCAGATTTACAAGCCCCTTACGACACTTTTGCGCCGCCGTTGCGTCACTTTTGTGACGCAGCGGCGGCATAAAAAATGCGGCCAATTTACAACGTGACGCATCTAGGGAGATGCGTCACTTTGTAATGCCCTGCGTCACATTATACCTGCGTCAGGTATAATGTATGCAGGGTGGGCGTTCCCACGCAGGAAAGCCTCGTAAAAGTGACACAGTGAAATCTACAAGATTTCACTGCGTCGCTTCTAGGACGCCACTGCGTCAAAACCTTACGCCTGCTTGAAGCAGGCGTAAGGAGTGATGCAGTGTAGTGGGAATAGGCCTCAAAATGCATTGCCGGAGTTGCTTAGTGCTTGCGAGACGACTCCAGCAATGCGTGACGTTTGCCCCAACAGATGCGTCAAAATTTCTGATACATCTGTCAATCCTTGCGCCATGATGCGCTGTATTGTAAATACGGCGCATCCATGGTGGCGCAAGGGTTTCTCAGGGTGGCGCAGGGAAAGTGATGCATCTCTAAAGATGCGTCACTTTCTTGTAAATCTGCCCCTAAAAGAGGTAGATTCTGCTCCCAGTACCTGATGGGAAAGTATTATTTGCTACAGAGGCACAAAAGTGGATCCTCCAAGGCTACACGAGGCGTTGTGAGCTTCATCAAGTCTCTAAATGCTGGCCTTGAGCCCTTTGCCTTGAATTTGCTTTTGGGTACCTCTGGTACTGACTGCTCCCAATTCTCTGAGCTGAAATGCTTGCAGGGCCCCTAGCCTCAAGTACCCCTGGCATGAGGTAGGCCCCTACTCAGATCCACCATCTTGAGTCCTATGCCCCTAGTTTAGTATGCCCTGAGATCGTAAGCTGTAGCCTTCCCTCTTATTGTTCCGCGCCCTACTGCTTTAGGTTATACCCCAAGTCACTAGAAGTTTGTGCTGTGTCAAAGGACCAGGCGACCTCATTTCCTATTGACCCATGGGGTCTCTGTAACGTAGGTGTCACTATATGGGAGCTGTGCTGCAAACCCAACTTTGATTCTGTTTCACTGTCCTGCGCCCATCCACTTACGATTCCACGCTCTATGCTGCAACTGTCCCCTAGAAAATTTTAGTGACTTTAATTCTCCTGAGCACCTTCAAAAACTATTTCTAATGATTCTTTTCTCCTATATGAAAACTATGACTAACCAAAACATATACTAATTTTATTTACTCATATTACCTTTTAACTTTAGAACATAGTGATATTTGGAGGGTGGATGGATCTTTTAAAAGCTGTCCACATCCTTTCAGACCGAAGATACCAACCCACGCAGTCAACTATAGACAGTTTTGTCAAATCCAAAGTGTAGGGGCTAAGCACACCCTGGAGCATTCTGGAGCCAGGGCTGATTTGCCTTACAACGATCAATAGGCTGGTAATCCTCTGACAGATATGCAAGAGCTGATAGTTGAAGGAACTAAGGGGCTTATCTACAAGAAATGACGCATCGCTGCGCCAAGGCAGCGATGAGTCAAAAGTTCTTGCGCCTGCATCAAAAAACCTTGTGATGCCATGGATGCACCGTATTTACAATACGAAGCTCCATGGCGCAAGGACCCAAGGATGCATCAGAAATCCTGACTCATCTGTGGCTAGGATGCAACAAGGCATCTGGCCCAAAAGTGGCGCATTGTTGTAGTTGGTCATAAGACTGAATCAACTACAGCAATGCATCAGAAATCAGAGGCGATGTGTCAGTTTTGACTGATGCAAGTAGCCTCGTGTGGGGACCAATGTAATAGAGTGTGAAAAGTTGAACTCACCTTGCCCTTTATTACATAGGTCCTGGATATCACACATACAAGTGGGCATTGTGCACTTATGTGTACCACTATGCCTACGTACGTGTGACATATGTGAAAGTTCAATGTGAGTGCATACAAGTCTGTGATGGTGTGTGATGTGATATTTACTGTGTTACCTACATTATGTGTGCACTTACCTGTTGAGGGGATGTGACTAGATTGCTGATTACACTGTTTCAAGTCACTTCAGCTGGTCAGATACCTATGCCACAGCCAATGCGTCATTCCTACGCCTGGGTTTTAGAGGCGTAGGAATTTTGATACATCTCAAGCCCTTCGGCCCACTTCCCAAAGATGCGTCACTTTTGCAAAATGTCATAAATACCACTGCGTCAATTTTACGGGAGATTTTAGGTGGAAAAGCCTACCTTGCAAATATTAAAACACGACACAGCCAATTCCCACGAAGGTAAAAACCCCTGCAGGCCGACGAAAAGTGACGCAACTGCCTAGATGCGTCACCTTGTAAATATGAAGTATAGAAAGCGCCGCCGCTAAGTAAAAAGAAATGACCCGGTGGTGGCACACGCGCCTTGTAAATATGCCCCTAAGAGCTATTACAACAAGATGAACACACTGTGGGGTGGCAGAGCACTTTGCCAGGGCCGGTTTCGGACGATTTTGTTACAGGGGCCGATATTGCAGATATGCTGCAAAAACGGCCCTGTAACAAAAACGGCCCCCCCCAGGGGCCCAAAACCGGCCCCCACCCTGGCGGCCTACCGGGGAAATGCCCAGTGCCCGCTACGACCAGTCCAGCGCAGACTGTATAACAACCTCAACACGGACCGTGAAGAAGTGTCTAAAATGTGTGAGATGCCTAGAAAGCTAAAGGGGAGGGTGTCAAGCCTGGAAAATGCTGCAGGGGAAAGGAAATAATGCAAGGTGGCCATGGTTGTTTAGCAGCAAAACAAGCTGTGTGACATGGAGGACAAGTACAAACACAACAATGTGAGACTCTTGGGTGTATCGTAGGGGAGCAGGAGACTTCGCATTGAGCATTAGATATAGGAGTTGATACCTGCCATCTGTTTCCAAGGAAGTAATATCTGGTGTTTGACATTGCACACCACTCACCTGGTCAGTGTCGTCCTTCCGGTTCTGTTTCTAGACCAGTGATCAATGTTTAATTTTCAAACTTAGATCAAGCTGCTCTCTTTGGTGAGGGAAACCATTGAACGCAGTCAGATAGGTGATACACTGCCCTTCAAACCTGCCTTCCCACCTGAGATTAGGAAAGCACGAAAGAGAAGAGGTTTGACAAAATGAAGAAACAACTATGGACCTTGGGGTTAAATATGCTATTCTTGCCAGTGCCTGCCCAGGCGTAACTGTTTTTACATACCGAAGTGGCTGGCGAATCTGATATCATTTTTGCCAAATTACCAAAAACTGGGCTTGCCATTTTAAATGTAGAGCACTGGGTTATGGATCACAATAAGCTCCGGTCAGCTTAGGGCTTACTATGATATCTGAACTCTTACACCATTCTCCTTGCTGAGCCGCACTGAGGACCTCATTTATGAGGCCCCTTGCACCGTCAGAACGTCACTTTTTGTGACGTTCCGTGGCGCAGGAGCCTGCTCCATATTTACGAGGCAGCACTAAGCCACTTTTTTTGGCTTAATGCTGCCTCGTAAATATTGTTCCCTTTAATGCAGTTTTCTGCGTTAAAAGGGCGTGCAATGGGTGTTGCTGGGGGCGTTCCCAGCAACATCCATGGCATTTTGACACTGCCCCAGATTTACGAGAAATCGTACATCTGAGGCAGCGTCAAAAACTTAAGCCTCCCCAGGGGAGGCGTAAAGGAAGCACAACGAGGAGAAATATCTTTAGCTCAGAGGGGCTAGCTAGCTGTTTCAGGTTAGCTAGTCGTGGTTTTCAAGTGGTTTGTCAGTAGTGTTAGGTTCCTCTTGTATTGCTTCGTTGGCAGCAATTATGGCGGGCCAGAATAAGGAGGTGATCGAGGCCCTCAAAAAGGTGGGGAGGGCGAACTTAATCAAGCCTAGGGTGCTGGAACAGCCTTTGGTGTCCCATCGGGAGTGTCCGCAGAGGCATTCTGCCAGTGGGGTGGCATGGCCAATTTTGACTGGCTTGCCACCTCGAGCAAAGTGAAAAAGTTGGGTGAAAGGCCAAGTACTGACAAAGGAGCAGAAATAGACTTGACGGCTCCGGTAGGCCGATCCTCCAAGGCATACAAGCACTGCTGGTCCATTGTTGCTGCAAGGAAGAAGGCAGAGTTAGAGAATGTACCTGGGTCCCTTGGGGTCATGTCCTCAGCAGTTTTCATGCCGGGTGTAGGGCCAGTTGAAATTGTGGTGCTGTCGGTGGCCCAACAGGTGGTGCACGTCGAGGGGGACAGGGTTAACTGTGACTTGCGCTTGCCTGTGTATTTGCCTAAGTATATCAGAACAGTGAGCCCTAGGCACACAGGGGCTTATTTACAAGCCCATTTCGCCACTGGTGCGTCACTTTTTGTGACGCACCGCTGGCGCAACCTCCTGCCCCATATTTACAAGGACACGTAAAGCCACCCTACGTGGCTTTTCCTGTCCTTGTAAATATGGCCCCTTCTCACGCAACACTTTCAATCAATCAATCAATCAGAACATTTGTAAAGCGCACTACTCACCCGTGAGGGTCTCAAGGCGCTGGGGGGAGGAGGTGCTGCTACTGCTCGAACAGCCAGGTCTTGAGTAGCCTCCTGAAGGTTAGTAGGTCCTGGGTCTGCCGTAGGAGGATGGGGAGGGTGTTCCAGGTCTTGGCGGCGAGGTAGGAGAACGATCTTCCGCTGGTGGTCACTCTTCGGATGCGGGGGACGATGGCAAGGGTGAGGTCGGCGGAGCTGGCGGTTCGGGGTGTAGAAGGTGAGTCGTCTGTTGAGGTATGCCGGTCCGGTGTTGTGGAGTGCTTTGTGTGCCTGGGTGAGGAGCTTGAAGGTGATCCTCTTGTTGATGGGGAGCCAGTGTAGGTCTCTCAGGTGGGGTGAGATGTGGCTGTGGCGAGGGATGTCGAGGATGAGGCGTGCAGAGGCATTCTGTATGCATTGCAGTCGTTTCAGGAGTTTGGCCGAGGCTCCCGCGTAGAGGGCGTTTCCGTAGTCCAGCCTGCTGCTGACGAGGGCCTGGGTGACCGTTTTTCTTGTTTCGGTGGGGATCCACCTGTAGATCTTGCGGAGCATGCGTAGGGTGTTGAAGCAGGAGGACGAGACGGCGTTGACCTGCTTGGTCATGGAGAGTGCCGAGTCGAGGATGACCCCCAGGTTGCGTGCGTGGTCGGTGGGTGTCGGTGCTGCTCCCAGTGTGGTTGGCCACCAGGAGTCGTCCCAGGCTGACGGGGTGGAGCCGAGGATGAGGACCTCCATCTTGTCCAAGTTCAGCTTCAGTCAGCTCTTCTTCATCCACTCGGCGACGGCCTTCATTCCTTTGTGGAGGTTGGCTTTGGCGGTGAGGGGGTCCTTGGTGAGGTAGAGAATCAGCTGGGTGTCGTTGGCGTAGGAGATGATGTTGAGGTCGTGCAGTCGGGCAACGTGGGCTAGCGGTGCCATGTAGATGTTGAACAGTGTCGGGCTGAGGGATGATCCTTGGGGTACGCCGCAGATTATCTCGGAGGCTTCGGAACGGAATGGGGGGAGGCGGACGCTCTGGCTTCTGCCGGAGAGGAAGGGGTGGTCCATTCCAGAGCCTTGTCTCGGATCCCTGCGTTGTGGAGGCGTGTGCATAGGGTGCGGTGGCAGACCATGTCGAAGGCGGCTGAGAGGTCCAGGAGGATGAGGGCCGCGGTTTCACCGTTGTCCAGCAGGGTCCTGATGTCATCGGTAGCGGCGATGAGGGCAGTTTCGGTACTGTGGTTGCTGTGGAACCCGGACTGGGATGGGTCCAGGATGTTGTTCTCCTCGAGGTAGCGGGTCAGCTGTCTGTTGACGATCTTCTCGATGACCTTCGCCGGGAACGGGAGCAGGGAGATGGGCCGGAAGTTCTTGAGGTCTCTCGGATCCGCCTTGGGTTTATTGAGTAAGGCGTTGATCTCTGCATGCTTCCAGCTCTCCGGGAAGGTCGCGGTCTCGAAGGAGATGTTGATGACTTTGCGGAGATGGGGTGCGATGGTGGCGCTAGCTTTGTTGAAGATGTGGTGCGGGCACGGGTCTGACGGAGAGCCGGAGTGGATGGTGTTCATGATTTTGATGGTGTCGTCGTCGTTCACGTTGGTCCAGGTGAGCATGGGGTCGATGCGGATGGTGGCCGGGGGGTCCGATATGTCGTTGGCTGTCAAGGCGGTCAGGTTGTTGAAGCTGTCGTGGATGTCTGCGATCTTGCGGTGGAAGAAGGTGGCAAGGGAGTCGCACAGGTCTTGCGATGGTGGGATGTTGTTGGCGTTGGAGCTGGGGTTGGAGAGTTCCTTCACGATGTTGAAGAGCTCTTTGCTGTTGTGTGCGTTGTTGTCGAGGCGGTCCTTGAAGGAGGCCCTTTTGGCGGTTCTGATGAGGTGATGGTGTCTGCGGATGGCGTTCTTGTGGGCCTCATGGCTGTCCGGTGTCTGTTCGCGGTGCCATTTCTTCTCTAGTTTCCAGCAGGTTTGCTTGGAGGCCTGGAGGTCCGCGGTGAACCAGCTGGCTTTCTTGTCGGTGTGTCTGTTGGAGGGTTTCTTGATCGGGGCGAGAGTGTTGGTGCAGTCGTCGATCCATCGCCTGAGGTCGCGGGCGGCGGTGTCGGTGTTGGTAGGGTCGGCGGGTGGGCTCCGGGCAAAGGTGGTGTTAAGCTGAACATCGGTGACTTTGCTCCAGCTGCGGCGGGGGATCTGTTGAGTGCGGTGGTGCGTGGTGGGTTTCCGGAAGGTGAAGTGGATGCAGCGATGGTCGGTCCAGTGGAGTTCAGTGGTGTGACTGAAAGAGACGTGGGAGCTTGCGGAGAAGATGGGGTCGAGCGTAAGGCCGGCGGAGTTGGTGGGCGTTGTGACGAGCTGTCTGAGTCCGAGGTTGTCGATCAGGGTGGTGGAGTTGGTGTCGTTGGTGTTCTCGAGGTGGAAGTTCAGGTCTCCGAGGAGGATGTAGTCTGTGGAGGCCATGGCGTGCGTGCTGACGAAGTCGGCGATGGAGTCACTGAACTGAGGCCGTGGTCCGGGGGGGTCTGTAGACGAGCGTTCCTCTGAGGGTGGTGTTGGGGTCCGTGTGGATCTGGAAGTGCAGGTGTTCGGCGGTGCTGAGGGTGTCGTCGGTGCTGGTCGAGACCCTGAGGGTGTTCTTGTGGACGATGGCGATTCCACCTCCTACTCCGTTGGTGCGGTCCCTGCGGGTGATCTTGTAGCCGTCCGGGATGGCTATGGCGATGTCGGGCGCAGAGGAGGCGTTCATCCAGGTCTCCGTCAGGAAGGCGACGTCCGGGGTGGACGTGTCGATCAGGTCCCAGAGTTCGACGGCGTGTTTGCGTGCGGAGCGGGTGTTGAGTAGGGGGCATCTGAGGTGGTTGCGTCCTTTCTCGGCGGGCGGTTTGGCGGCTCGGAGGCTGGTGAAGCTGCAGTTCCGGCAGGAGAAGGGTCCTTGGGTGCGCTTCGGGGCGGCCAGGAAGCAGGTGTGTGATCGTCCGGTGTTGAGTACGTGGAGGGTGCTGGCATCGTAGTGGCGTCGGTCGTTGTGGCAGTCACGGGGACCAGGGGTCTGGCGCTGGGCGCGGTCCAGGTGCGGACGGGCGCAGATGGGCTTGCCTTAGGCGCGCATTCGGCGCGCCAGCGGCACGCCCACTACGCGCGGCCGCGCAGTGGCCGCCATAAGAAGGGGAGGTGGGAGGGAGGAGCAGCTGGGAGGGGGAGCGGGACAAATGGGCGTGCGGGGCGGCGGGGCCGCAGGGGACGCAGCGGCGGGAAAGGGAGAGCGGAGCCGGGCGGAAAAACGCGGGGCACAATACAGGCTAAAAATGGAAAAAGAACAATACAACAAAATCAAGCAGAAGGGGGCACAGGGGCAAAACGAAATTACACTGGCAACGAAGGTACAGAAGAAAAACAGAAGGCAGACAGTAAAAGGGGCACAGGGGGCAAAACAAAATTACACAGGCAACGAAGGTGCAGAAGAAAAAACAGAAGGCAGACAGTAAAGGGGCACAGGGGGCAAAACGAAATTACACTGGCAACGAAGGTCCAGAAGAAAAAACAGAAGGCAGACAGTCAATCATAAGGGGGCACAAGGGGCACACAGAGACTTACGGTTCCCCACTGGCCACCAGGGATGAGGCGCAGGTGGTAGCCTGCGGGTGGAGGAGGGCCTCGAACTCGCAGCAGCAGCGAGGGTAGGGAGCAAGGTACACGGGCACAACAGGTGGTGCTGTGCGGTGTGGGGAGCGACCTGCCTGAGTCAGGGTCAAGGGTCACACTTTGCGTGAAAGGGGCGTGACTTGGGTGTTGCTGTGGGTGTTCCCATTTCCAGATTTACAAGAATTTGTAAACCTGGAAATGCGTCAGAATGCTACGCCACCCCAGGGGTGGCGTAGTGAGGCGCAATGAGGAGAAATGTTTACATTTCTCCTCGTGTTTTCCTCTTTCTAGGGGTGCTCCATTCTGCAGCACACATAACAAGAGCAAAACACCTCTTTTTATTTTTTTTGTTATTGTTTTTGTGCAGGAAGGTACCCCTTCCTGCACAGAAACAATCTCCCCGCAATGCAGGCACCCTTGCACCATTATCCAAGGGTGCCTACGTGGCACATGGCAGTCGATTGTGCGCCAGTGCAGGGGAATGCACAAGGATGCATCATATTGTTGTAAATATGACGAATCCCTGTGCTTTGAAAGTGCCGCAGCGTGGCGCAGCCAAAGGGCTTGCGGTGCCGCGCTGCTGCACTTTCTTGTAAATAAGGCCCACAATATCACTAAATCTTAAATACCGAATAGTTGTTTATTTGTAAGTATGTTCTGTCATCTTCACTCAATGCACTGTTATTAATAAGTTTGATTTTCCTTTTTCCCTATTTTTTTTCTTTTGCTACAAATTTACAACTATTCAGTATTTAGGATTGCTGATATTGTGTGCCTGGGGACCATGGTTCTGCTATACTATGACTAGCCAAGGTCCATGATGAGTCTCTGATTCCCTTGTTTCTTAGTTCTGGATTTGTCTAAGGTGAATTGGCAGGCCTGAGCAACGAACATATAAAGAGGACTGAGAGCGCACAGGAGCTTGCACACAGTATTTGGCTCCATGTGTGTATCGGTGCTGTTGACCACGGAGGAGGGGCCTGCAGACATGGACATGTACGGTATGCCCATTGTGCAGTTGGGAGCCATAAGGGAGGCAGAGAGCCCTGCATCTTCCTTTTAAGTTGCTGCCTGGCAGGGAGGGCGCAGCCAAGATGGCGACAGAGTAAGTCGCAGAACTCTGTGCTCAGCGACCCTAGGCCAGTAATTAAGCATCCTGTCCTGCCCTGGGGGGTGAACCGGCCCCAAAACTATTGCCTGCTTCCTAGGCTGTCAGCGGCGCGCAGGGGTGAGACTTTCACTGAATGGGGGCTGCCTTGGAGAGACGCTATAGCCACGCTGGAAACCGCGGCCTGCGACTCCTTTACGCGGCCGCAGGACTGGTCTGCCTTGTGGCTTCTGGGGCGGCCCGGCCCAGCGGAGCTCCTACAGCCCATCGGGGCTTGGATCAGGCCCGAGCAGCGCCCAGGGGCAACATGAAGAATGCCTAGTGACTCACGTACGCTTGTGTGGTACCCTCCAGTAGCGTGACTCATCTGCACGACAGACGCTGGGGAGGCCCAGCCCAGCAGAGCTACTGCAACCCATCTGGGCTTTGATCTGGTCTGTGCAGCACCCGGGAGCCTGTGGAGGGAGCCGCTGGTGACTCACAGCCGTTTGTGTGATGCCCTCCGGTCCCATGTAATCGAGCGCTGTAGGAGGCTGGCTTAGTATAGGGTGCCCATTTATTTAAGTGATGCACCTTGCACTAATCCAGGCAACCCTTATGGTGATTTTAGTGGTCTTTGATAACCATAGAAATCTCTCAAAGTGGTAGCTCTGTAGAGCATCCTTCAGGCTTATCTTGAAGGAGTGTTAAGAAGCTTGTTTCACCAGTTTAATCTTAGGATGTAAGTTAAATGAAAAAGAACCACACAGTGTTTATATAAAAATACTTCTATTTATTACACAACACTCAACACATTGGTATATCTCCTACCCGGAGATATCAACACAATACACAACAATACTTCAAATGCAATAAGGTAAGTAGCACAAAATACAGTGGTCTCCAGCAGGAGACCAAACCATTTACTAAAAAAGTGGAATGCGAACTGCAAAGGAAGATGGGAATTGGACCAGAAGACCCAGAGGAGCTGGGGACACAAGGAACCACCCAAGGTAAGTACCCAGGAACCCCACGGAGGCTGTGGGCAGAGTAGGAACATAGCCACGTGACCAATGGAAGTCAATGGAGAAGTCGCAGTTGCATTTTTGCAGAAGAAGTACCCTTCCCAGAGGGCCTTGAAGAATTCCCTTGGAGGACGGAAGGTTGGAGAGCCCCCCACGTGTGGATGCCCCGGGAACCAGGTTACCTACACCAGGGAAGCCTGGTGCATTGGGGTGAAGAGATGTTGGAAACCTCCGTAGACGACAATGGGAGACTTGGAAGAAAATGCCTGTGGAGAAGAAGGTGAAGAAGTCCAATGGAATCCAATGGTGGATTCTGGAAGTGAAGAACCAGCAAACAGAGGGGACAGAGTCTACGCCACTCAGGAGTGACCAGGAGGCACGGAAGAGCATTGCCCACCAATGTTGGAAGGTTCGGAAAAGTCGATGGTGACCTTGTCATTGCAACTGTGAGGACCAGGCGATGCTGAAGAAGACCAGGAGCTGTGCACGAGCTGTCCCACATTGGATGTCGGTGCCTAGGTGGTCAGTGTCCGGCGGGAGCACCAACAAGCCTTGGTAGCCGCAACTGGCGTGGAGAACGCAGAAGGAGCAACGTTGGGACCAGCAAGGTCCAAGCGACTCACCAACAGCAGAAGAGTCAGAGCAGGCATGAACCAGCAGGGGAGCCCACTTAAGCAGGAGAAGACCCTCAGGAGCATCCGCAGGCCGAAAGCACCGGAGTCGCAAGAGGACCTCGAGCAGCTCACCAAAAACAAAGGCCCACGGTGCAGAGGTTGCGTTGAGGATACTGAGCTTGGAGGGAAGAGATGCTGGAGGCTAGAGGTTCCTGTAGCCGAAGATCTCTGGAGTTCAGAGCCAACAAGCCTTGGCAGCTGCAAATCAACGCAGTGCACAGAGGTTCGGTTCCAGCAGTTCTGACGATGGATACTGGTCTCAAATTTGCAGAGAGGACAAGTCAGGCCTCGAGGGAGTTGCAGAACCACCACTTGTGTTGCTGAGCCTCAGGAAGTCCGCAGGACGACAGGAGCAGCAGACCAGTCAGCTTGGTTGCAGTGCCTGCAGACGCAGGGGCGCGACTCCTTCACTCCAAGGGAGATTACTACGGGTGTCCTTGATGCCCACAGGTCTGTCGAAGAACCTGGAAGAAGCACAGATGACGAAGAAGACTTGCAGAACAATGAGACCAGGAGCACCAGGATTCTTCCTTGGTGCAGTCTCAGTTCCAGGCAGAGTCCAGCGAAGTCCAAGTGCCCAGACGGTCGAAGAGTGATGTGGTTTCAGTCTTGAGTCTTGTCCCACCATGAATCTAAGGACCCACCCACAGGTAAGCCCTTAAGTACCCTAAGGGAAAGGTTGGAACAACTCAAGGGTCCCTCCCAGCGGAGGGGCTGTACAGAGGGGAGGATACTCCAATGTCCTTTGTCCAGTTTCGCGCCAGAGCAGGAGCCAAGGGCTCCCTGAACTGACTCAAACTGGAGTATGCCAGGAGGGCACCAAATATGCCCTTCAAAGCCGTATGGTGGTGCTAGCAAGTGCCCCCACCCCAGCCCAATACACTAAGTCCTGTCCGGGAGGTGGTCACACCTCCCTGGGACAGGAAACCTATTGTTCTACCTTCCCCTGTTCGAGCTTGGCTCAGCAGCAGAAGGGCAGAATCATGCCTGGGGTCGGCAGCAGCACTTGCTTTCTGGCAGACCCCGAAAGGCTGTACAGGTGGGTACCCCAAGGAGCCCCCCAGTACATGGGATCATACTGGAATCAGTGTTGGGGTATGTTTCCACCATGTTTGATACCAACAGTTTAAGTGGACTCTCATGGTTGGCACAATACATGCTGAAGCTCATGGGAGACCCCTGGTGTACCTATTCCCTGAGTACCTTAGTACCATATACTAGGGACTTACAAGGGTACACTAGTAGCCAGTTGTGAAGGTACCAAAGTACTTATCATGTCAATTTAGGAAGAAAGCATAGTGACTTGGGTACTCATTAGCAGGATCCTAGTCAGACTAGGTCAAAAACATACTGACACCAAGCAAAAAGTGGGGGTAACCATGAAAGCAGATCCTACTTTCCTACAAGCACCACCTGATGGGTTTTGCCAGTCGGGCTGCAATGAACCGCATGCCCGTGGCCCGGCGGTGATATTCTACACACCGAGGTGCGCTTGTACATCCAAGGGGCTGAAGCGGATGGCGTTCGACCCCACGCCCCCCTCCTGACACCTCTGTGGATGGTGGAGAGGCCACACGGTTGACGACGGGGGCGTCCTAGGGGCAGGTGCACTCCTCCAGATAGCTGCTGCCTGGACATCACACATTAAAGAGCGATCATGGCGCTTTGTGCAGGAAACTGCCTCCCAACAACCACAGACAACTGTAAGTCACACAACTGGCTATTGGGTTCTCTACCCAGGTCCTGCTCCTCCCTGGCTACAAAGCGGGGGCCTCAGCCTGGGCTAATCCACTCCGGCAGAGGGCCTTCCCCCTTCAAGTGCAACTGTGGCTATGGGGTGCAGGCTATATGGAACTCAGGGCACCCTTACCACCCTAGTCACTGCCATCACGTTTACACCCCCGCCCACCGCATTGGCATCATAGGATATCTCTCTGGGGTCTGCGACACTAGTTTCTTGGAATCTGTCTGTGGACATGTGCTACCAGTTCACCATCCGGGGGTTCTGAGGCCTACCGACAGCCCAGCTGGACACACCAGAAAATGACTGACAGTGCGAGAGATCTACGCAGAAGGGCCTATTCCTGAATTGTTGGAACGCAGACACCGATTTTCCCTTGTACTCGCCGCTACCCTCACAGACAGTTTTCCTACGGACCCAGCCACACAACATACACATGATGGTACACCTGAAGACTGACAAGACACCTGCGACAGTGGCTGGCACCCGTGGTGGTGAGGAGACCCTAGATGTTGCAGATGCTGTGGGTACGTCCCTAGCGGCCTCACTCTCTGAGCACTCCCGCCGATTTGATGAACTCTTGTCTACTGTACTTGACATGAAAACTAACCCTTGAACCCAAAATAGATGCCTCAGGCATAGACATGGGCCTCCTTCGAGAAGATCACAAGAAACTGAAAGACCGAGTCGAAAACACAGAGTCAACGCTGACTGCCCGGAGGTCCACGGTGGTGGACTTTGGGAAGCACCTTCGGGTCATGCAGGAGAGATAGACTACCTACGAAGGGGAGTGGATGATCAGGAAGGTAGGTCGAGGTGGAACAGTGTGAGTATTGTGGGCCTCCCGGAACAGGCAGAGGGCCCAAACATGTAGCTGTACCTCGAGGACTGGTTTGTAAACAATCTTGCAGGGTAAACAATCGTCCTTCTTTTCTGTCAAACGTGCCCACAGGGTGCCTGGGAGACCCCCCCTCCAGGTGCCTCTCCAAGTCCAGTGGTCGCGGCCTCTTTAAATACAGGGACAGGGATCATATCCTGCAAGTAACACGGGCCAGGAGTCCTTGGTCTGTTGAAAATGCCCAAGTAAACATTGATCATGATTACACATTAGAGGTTCAAAGCCGCAGGTCTTCCTTCATAACAGTTAAGAAGGGCCTTCGCGACCATGGCATTAAATATGAATTGCAATTCCCTACCACTCTCGGGATCGTTTACGAGGGCACCACTTCCTTTTGTTCGATGCCAAAGGATGCCTGGTCTTGGTTGGAACACATAGGCATCACATCCCATTCTGTGGTTAAAACAGATCGTCCTTTCGAACGAAAAGTACAGAGGTGCTGTAAATCACGCAACAAGCACCACCTTCATTGTCCAACTAGGGAACAAGCTGCTAGGGAGAGGGCTCAGGTGGTGGCCTACGTGGAGCGACCCATGGCCGCCTCCTCCCCCACAGGATCCGAAACTGAAAGCCAACCTGATGAAACCTGGGAACTGACTGCCCCGCAGGTCGATGAAATGCTGGGTGACGGCCCACTTGTTACACCTCAGTCAGCTGAGGACTTGATATACGCTGCAATTCCAGACTTGGTAATACTGTTGATCTATATGTTTTACATTTGGGGCGACTGTTGACTCGGTAAGCAGTTGCAATGTTGATACGATTGTTGAGGGTTGCAGACACAATTACCCTACTGCTGTAGAAGTCTAACCACCCTCACTTGTATAATACTACTAGTATAGATTGGTTACATTACTTTTTTCGTATTGCATTACAGTGCTAATGGCTGGTCGCCCGTTGGTGTACTGGCCTGGAAATGGGAGTTAGGTGTTTTTTGCATAACCTCTTTTTTAATTCCTACATATTTCTTAATTTTGTTTTTGTGGACAGTGTGACATGCTGAGGGACTTGCGGGAGGGGTGGGAGGGGGTCAAGGTGGGATGGTGGTGCTGAGGTAGACTGCACACGCACGTCACAATGGCTGACAACATTGTAATGGCTGAGAAACCATTTCTGCGAATGACCTGGAATGTGCGTGGGCTGGCAGGCTATATGCACAATGATACTGTTTTATCAGTACCTATGTAGATGCAGGAATGAGATAGCGCTCCTTCAGGAGACACATCTGAACGTCCCCGACCTAGCAGCTATGCACAAGCATTGAAGGGGAACAGTGGTAGGGACCGCATACTTTCGATCCGCTAGGGGCTCCCTAATTTGGGGGGCACCGGGTAGTGCCCGTTGAGGTGTTGCATACCAGAATCGACACAGAAGGGAGGTATGTGGTTTTGGAAGGGATGCTAGACGGTCTCCCCTTATCCTTTATATTGCTATATGCGCCCAACACATACCAGGCACCTTTCCTGCATTCCTTAACTTCGGCACTATTTCGTAATACTTTGGCACCCAGTTACTGGGGAGGGGACTTTAACTGCACCCCGGACTATGACTGCTCTCGCCCCCCAATATACAAGGTGCAATCAATCTCCCTTACTCAACATTTAAAGAGGTATACCACCAACACTGAGGTGCGGGATGCCTGGCGCAGCCTGAACCCTGTAGTATTCATACTACTCTGGTCTTCATGATCTGCACACCAGGATTGACCTCTTTTACTGTCGTCATGATGCTCTTTCTAAAGTAACGCGAGCCGAATACCTCAAGCACACTCTTTCAGACCACTGTCCCCTGCAGCTACAGTTGCTTTGGGGAAGAGGTCGACCAAGAATACCTACATGGCGCCTTCCCTCAGAGTTGCTACGAGATGCCGCATTTCGCTCCACCCTCCCTGAAAATATCACCTCCTATTTTCAGGACAATGAGGGATCAGCTTCTGGAACTGGTATCTAGTTGGATGCATTAAAGGCCATACACCGCGGCTACACATAGCAAGGCTGTATATGGAACCAAGCTAACCCTCCGTAGGGAACTCAGTACTCTGGAAACTGATATACGGCGCTATGAACAATTATCTCCCACAGACCAGATGGTTGTGGCCCTGCCAGTGCAGGCTAGACTCACGCACAGATCCACTCTAGAGAAGCTAGGTGCTCTAGACTACAGGGAGCACTTGTCAAGGAAGCACGCAGAGGGAGATAAGGCGGGTAGACTTTTGGCGTGGCTTCTCTGCTCAGACTAACCTAGGGGCCCAATCACTGCCATAAGAGACTAAATTGGTCTTATTCTTAGTTCTCAAGATGGTATTAATGCTGCTTTTCATACATACTATGCTAACTTAAATATGGAGGCCTGCAAGGGTTGGACCCGATATCGATACAATCATTTCTAGATGGATTGGCTCTCTCACGTATACAGGCCCCTCAGCAAGTATATTTGGAGCTCCCCTTACTGAAACAAAAATTTCTGATGTGATTTAACAAATGGCACAGGGTAGGACCCATGGGGCTGACGGCTGGCCATTGGATACTTTTCCACTTTCAAGTCCAAGATCTGCTCAGGGTCTACAGCACAGCTTACGCCGAAGGTATACTCCCCCCACCCTCAGAGAGGCAGTGCTGGTAGTACTACTTTAGCCAGACAGAGACCCATTGCTCCTAGGGTCATACCATCCGCTCTCCCTCCTGAACTCTGACTACAAGATTCTTGGGGTGGTGCTAGCCAAAAGATTGATCCCAATAGTGCACCATGTGGTACATCAGGACCAAAACGGGTTCATCCCTGGCAGGAATACATTCTTGAACCTGCATCGGCTTTTCATGTTGATGGACTGGGCTCGTGAGACGGGTATGCACCCTTGGGTTGCGTCCCTCGACATTGAAAAGGCATTCAACACCCTGGGACGGGCTTACCTATTGGAGGTCCTTGGCAGGTTTGGAATAGGGCCTAAATTCCTCAAGTGGGTCTCTTTATTATATAATTTGCCCATGGTTCGTGTGAAAACTGGTTCCACATTCTCTGACTCCTTCAGTATTGGACGAGGCACCCGCCAAGGTTGCCCCCAACCCCAATTATTTTTGCACTCGAATTGGAGCCACTGCCTTGCGCACTCCACCAACACGCGACTAGTTGGCATATAATATCTATGTATGCGGACGATGCCCTGATATATCTTTGTGAGGATGTCATGGTACTTCTGAGTCTCTTGGAGTTACTTGGGCATTTTTGGGACGCCTCCGGTTTAAAGATGAACTGGGATAAATCCCAACTATTTCCACTGACATTTCTTTCGCCAGATCAATGATGGGCACTCCCGAACACCATACTCCCTTGGGCCTGTGATACGTTTAAATATTTGGGAATTCGGGTCTATCATTCTGAAAGGGATCTGCTGGAAGGTAACATAGGTAGGGCCATCACTGGCCATCGTCCCTTCCATTCTGGACTACACTGCCGCTCTCCCCTATAGGTTGCATAGCTATCTCAAAAATGCTGCTTCCCCCCAGACTGCTATTCTTTTCTCGGTCCTTTCTATTCTACTACTCCGAAAGTTTTTTAAATACTTGCAAACACTCCTGATCACACTAATATGGGGTAATGGCAGGAAGAGAGTGGCGATTTATAAACTGTATGCCCCTCTGTCAGAGGACGGCTTGGGTGCCCCAAATTACGAATATTACTATGTGGCCACTCAGCTACAATGGCCCACTCGTTGGTTGGCTGGACAAAATATATCGGAACTGGGCCGCTGGTCAGATAAGGTACGCCCGCCCACAGTACTGGAATGGTTGCTGGGTTCGGAGAGAGTGGTTCCCACAAGGGCTGGAAATATTCGTATGCACCAAGCCTGTTCGGGCTGGAACACCTACCTGCTTAAGAAGCACCCCCACATATGTCCCTGAACTATCTCTCTGGGCAATACCGGGCGGTACAGACTTGGGCTCCAGACTGGAAGCCATCGCATGGTTAAATTCGGGTCTCAAAACATGGGGAGGCCTCTTTACTGACAGAATCCTCTGCATGTTCGAGAACCTGGTGACTGACTACAGTGTGTCGCAGGGGTTCTTTCCTCCTCTATGCCTCGCTAACTCATCACATACATACGGTTTGGCATAGAACACATGATGAACCAGACACATTAAAACTCTTCAAGTTAGTGCTTACATATGGGGTTGGCTGCCACGCTGTCACACTATTATACAATTCCCTACGTGTGGGAAGAGGAACGTCCCTCACTACTCTCTGCGCCTACAGGGACGAGGTGCTATCCACTACACTCACAGACAAGCAATGGACACATTGTCTAGGGGTCCCGAAGTGCATCTCCATGAATGCCAGACTCAAATATACTCAGTTTAACTTTCTTCACCATACTTACCTCACTCCCAAAAGATTGTCGCGTATGTACCAGGGGGCTTACGACTCCTGTCCAAGCTGCCAAGGCACTACGGCCAATTTTATCCACATGGTATGGACATATCCCCAGTTGATTACATATTGGGATAAGATAACTGAAGTACTCTCTGAGGGCCTGGATACTCCACTTCACATCGATGGCCTTCATTATCTCCGAAGGATAACCTCCTGCTTGGCTGCGCATAAAAAAGCCACCAACAAATTCCTTGACCTGGCACTGGTCTTGGCTAAACGAAGAATAGCAATGTGTTGGAAATCTGCAGTATCCACCCCCCATCAGATTGTGGCTCTCCGATCTGCGCGCTGTCAATATGACAGAACAGGAAGCACTACACACTGCAGGGGCAGGCCCCTCAACCCCATCTCACCCCCCATACTGGCAAAGATATCTGGAGGTGGTGGAGTCTAGATCTGCAGGCACGCCGCCCTGAGAGTGTTTCTGATACTGATTTAACCCAGGGACTAGCAGCGCAGCCAACCCGGGCCCCCCTCCCACTGGCCAGGTAAAACCCCCCTACATACAGCGACAGAATACACTAATCAATGACCCCGAGGAATCAGCCTCCTCCCCTCCTTCCAGCCCCATCCGGCACACCTCCTCCCCTCCTTCCAGCCCCATCCGACACACCTCCTCCCCTCCTTCCTGCCCCATCCGACACACCTCCTCCCCTCCTTCCTGCCCCATCCGACACACCTCCTCCCCTCCTTCCAGCCCCATTGGACACACCTCCTCCCCTCCTTCCAGACCCATCCGACACACCTCCTCCCCTCCTTCCAGCCCTATCCGACACACCTCCTCCCCTCCTTCCTGCCCCATCCGACACACCTCCTCCCCTCCTTCCTGCCGCATCCGACACACCTCCTCCCCTCCTTTAAGCCCCATCCGACACACCTCCTCCCCTCCTTCCAGCCCCATCCGACACACCTCCTCCCCTCCTTCCTGCCCCATCCGCCACACCTCCTCCCCTCCTTCCAGCCCCATCCGACACACCTCCTCCCCTCCTTCCTGCTCCATCTCACACACCACCTCCCCTCCTTCCAGCCCCAACCGACACACCTCCTCCCCTCCTTCCAGCCCCATCTGACACACCTCCTCCCCTCCTTCCAGCCCCATCCGACACACCTCCTCCCCTCCTTCCTGCCCCATCCGACACACCTCCTCCCCTCCTTCCAGCCCCATCCGACACACCTCCTCCCCTCCTTCCTGCCCCATCCGACACACCTCCTCCCCTCCTTCCAGCCCCATCCGACACACCTCCTCCCCTCCTTCCAGCCCCAACCGACACACCTCCTCCCCTCCTTCCAGCCCCATCCGACACACCTCCTCCCCTCCTTCCAGCCCCATCTGACACACCTCCTCCCCTCCTTCCTGCCCCATCCGACACACCTCCTCCCCTCCTTCCTGCCCCATCGGACACACCTCCTCCCCTCCTTCCTGCCCCATCCGACACACCTCCTCCCCTCCTTCCTGCCCCATCGGACACACTTCCTCCCCTCCTTCCTGCCCCATCCGACACACCTCCTCCCCTCCTTCCTGCCCCATCGGACACACCTCCTCCCCTCCTTCCAGCCCCATCCGACACACCTCCTCCCCTCCTTCCTGCCCCATCTCACACACCTCCTCCCCTCCTTCCAGCCCCAACCGACACACCTCCTCCCCTCCTTCCAGCCCCATCCGACACACCTCCTCCCTCCTTCCAGCCCCATCCGACACACCTCCTCCCCTCCTTCCTGCCCCATCCGACACACCTCCTCCCCTCCTTCCTACCCCATCCGACACACCTCCTCCCCTCCTTCCAGCCCCATCCGACACACCTCCTCCCCTCCTTCCTGCCCCATCTCACACACCTCCTCCCCTCCTTCCAGCCCCAACCGACACACCTCCTCCCCTCCTTCCAGCCCCATCCGACACACCTCCTCCCCTCCTTCCAGCCCCATCCGACACACCTCCTCCCCTCCTTCCTGCCCCATCCGACACACCTCCTCCCCTCCTTCCAGATCCATCCGACACACCTCCTCCCCTCCTTCCTGCCCCATCCGACACACCTCCTCCCCTCCTTCCTGCCCCATCCGACACACCTCCTCCCCTCCTTCCAGCCCCATCCGACACACCTCCTCCCCTCCTTCCAGCCCCATCCGACACACCTCCTCCCCTCCTTCCAGACCCATCCGACACACCTCCTCCCCTCCTTCCTGCCCCATCCGACACACCTCCTCCCCTCCTGCCTGCCCCATCCGACACACCTCCTCCCCCCCTTCCTGCCTCATCTGACACACCTCCTCCCCACCTTCCTGCCCCATCCGACACACCTCCTCCCCTCCTTCCTGCCCCATCCGACACATCTCCTCCCCTCCTTCCTGCCTCATCTGACACACCTCCTCCCTTCCTTCCTGCCCCATCTGACACACCACACAGTGACTACCAGTAGTCACATGAATATTCCCACACATTTTGCACTGTCCTTAGATTGTTTAGTGATATGTTTTATAACATGCAGTTATGCTTGCCATTGCAATGGTCTGAGCACATACATATTGCAGAATTGCATGCGATCTATGTACAGTGTACTAATTGAAACCCCTTCAACGAGTGTACGGATATCTTTTCAACTGCATTGCTTTAATACATGACTGTACTCATTGTAGTCAATTATGTTGTTGCTCAAAATATCAATAAAGAAATATTTTAAAAAAAGAAGTTGCTGCCTGGCAGGAAAGTTCAATGGCTGTCAGACAAGGTATCTCCTTTTCGAGCAGTGGTAATGACCGGAGCAGCAGGAGGGGCCTACAGAATATGGGTGGTCCTTCTGTGATGGGGGCAATAGTGCCAGACGGAACAGGGGTTACCTGGGAGTAAGGGAGTGCATGGTGCACAAGATCAACAAAAAGGATGTTGGACATGGATTAGTGCAGAAGGCGTTGGGGCGAGTTTAAATATAGATGGGCAGAAGCAGGTAGCTGGCCGGGTGGGACTGGTGCAGTCCATGGCAGAGGAGAGCAGACAAATTTCCGTGCATCAGCGCGGATAGTCTTGGGTCTCTCAAGTACCTGCTCCACAGAACATGTGTCCTCGCAGACGGTGCTGGGACAAAGTTAGAACAGGGTGCAGCAGAGAGAAGAAGGCTGTTTGCAGACTCTTCTACTAAGAAGGACTCATATGCAGACTTATATGAAGCGCACTTTGGGGATAATGGTGTGGGAGATGGTGAGATTCCGAGTTTGAGTGCTGGTATGTTCAAGGCTTAGAGCACAAATTTGGAGGAAGGGAGGCTGGACTATGATGAAGAAGAGTTGGAGGAGCACGAACTATGGGGCCGATTCACAGAACTAATCTGAGATAAAATCCTAAACTTACTACTTTTGGTATTCACAGAAGGCATTTAGTAGTAGTAAGTTAGGACTCCTAACTTTACTACTACTAAACTGAGATAAAATCCTAAACTTACTACTTTTGGTATTCACAGAAGGCATTTAGGAGTAGTAAAGTTAGGAGTCCTAACTTTACTACTACTAAATGCCTTTTGTGAATACCGAAAGTCGTAAAGTTAGGATTTTGTCTCAGTTTAGTGGTAGTAAAGTTAGGAGTCCTAACTTTACTACTACTAAATGCCTTCTGTGAATACCAAAAGTAGTAAGTTTAGGATTTTATCTCAGATTAGTTCTGTGAATCGGCCCCTATGTGATTTGGGCGACAGAGAGAAGAATTGGTGGGGTGCACCTAGTGATTTGTGTCACAGGCGCCAGCCAACTAATAAGAACAGAGGTTTTGCACGAAGCAGCCCTCGGGCAAAGCGACTGAAGGGTGGTGGCAGAATCTCGGCTGGTATCAGGGTGGCAAGCTTCTGTGTGAGCACCGACCTTAACACCAGTTAAGGACACAAGATCGTTGGCAGGAAAAAGTGCTGCAAAAGTGTTGGTGCATTCAATTGGAGTCGGTTCTGATGACGTGGTGGAAGATAAGGGGTTAAGATTGGTTAAAGAAAAATATGTGCAGGACCAGGGGACTAGCCCCGACATTGTTTGTAAAGGGAAACCTCACAAGAAAAAAGACACGGGAGGGGGATACGATAAAGGGTACATAGGTAAGTCAAAGGAGAGTAAAGAGATTAAGCACAAAAAGCTGACTTACACGGGCATTACAAAACCTGTGGGGATGCATTTGATGGTGCTGACCAAGGAACAGATTTAAACAAGCATTTGCAATGCAATAGGTCTCGCATTACTGAAAGTTTAAGCTATTGGCGTTGCATTATTATTTGCAATGTCAATAGCTCATACTTTCAGTAATGCGAGACCTACTGCATTGTAAATTCTTGTTTCATTTGTCCGTTGCCACCGGGGACTCCTAGTTTAAGTTTACTCCATTCATCGGTATCAGGCTGATCTTTAATAACTCATGCTTGGTCTTTGAAGCTTTTTGCCCAAAGACTAGATCCAGCAGAAAACTGTCAAATATAATCGGAATGTTTAATTAACCTTTCATCAGCATGGGAGCAACAGTTTGGAATTGTTTGCCTTTTCTATTGAGTATGAAGGGTTGTTTGCTGAAAGAAAAAACATCTTAATGCAGCTCTGTTTTCTGAGTTAAATTAACTATTTTTATAAATGATTCTCCTTCCCCATTGTTTTGTGTTTTCTGGTTTTGTTTTTTTATTATTGTTTTTTAAATTAATTGTGTAGTGCTACAATGTTCCATCTCCTGGCAGCACTTACAGGCCCTTTAAACAAATATGCAAATAAATAAATGTACAGTCAAAAATTGTCTCTTGCCAGCTTTATTTGACATAAAATTGTGGGAGAGTTAGCATGCACTTAGCCTTGCTAAGTGCATGGCATAAACTGTGCATGCTTTAAAACATAGCATAAATAATAAATGCCCTATTGCTTGGTACAACATTCCATGTTTTGTCATTGTTGCGAAAAGACTGTACTTCTGATTAACAACTATGAAAGTCGGACTGCAGGACTCACAATCAAATAGTTGCAATCCTATGCAATATAACATTTATTGCACCCTTGCCCAGCAGATCGAGTGGATGGTCATTATTTGCTCTTTTGCTGTGTTAACTAAAAACATTGCATGGGGAGTGTAATATATAGGTTCAGTATTTGGAATAACAGCGTTGACATACTAATGAACAGCACATTATTCTGCAACTTTATAGACTTTACTGTATTTTTTTATGTGGGCCTGGCGTTTGTTGTTATTTCTCACACATAACTACATTATGTGCCTTTGTATAACGCAGGGTGCACAGGCACAGAAATTCGTTCCCTTGTCACAGGACCTGGAAGAGTTATCATAAGTTGAGCTGCCATCAATTAAACGGATTAAGAGCAATATTGATTTGTTTCTGTATTTTATGTAAAAATATCTATCAAACTGGTTTACTGTAAGTAACTCGTAAAACCATGCTATGCCCGGTATGTCTGCCTGCGAGATTGATAGAAGCGTGTATACGCCTTTAAGCTGACTGGGGATACAATAAGTTATTTAAAGGTTTTTTCCTCTGAAAAAGGTTATTTAAAGACATGAACATAACGACATATCATTTTCGTGAGCGCTGAGGCTTTCTTCGTTGTGACCAGCAGCACTTCGGGCTCACTCTGTGGGAAGGTTCACTTCACATAACATCGTTTCATTGCATTAGTTTTGAATTATTGGTGCTTGCGCCGTGTGACAGACTTACATATAGATACAAAAAGACAGTAGGTCTTGACATGTAGATTTGCTCTACAACTGGTTGGGAAAGAGGTGTGAAAGTGCCATGGCTGCAGCAGAGGAATTTACCTTTTTTACATCGCTAGTACAATTTTTGCAGTTTCATTGGTAACCGACAGGCAATGAGTGCCAAAACCAATGTTTTGTTCGCACAGAGGCAGAGAAAGCAAAACAACAAACAAACAAGGAATGCGCTTCTGAAATGCATGGAACGTTCTGCAGCAAAGACAAGTTTTTACTTTTGCAGGTATTCTACCTATCGTAACTGCAAGAAGCGGAACTTCCTCTTGAAAAGTTAAGAGGTTAGGGGCACCGTAAATCTGAAACCAGAGACGCCAAGTTATGGAACAATTTTGTTGATGCCTACTGACTGGAAACATGGCCTAGGCAGGAAGTGGGAAAAGGTAAAATTTGAAATGTATCACAACAAGTTTGTTTTCGATGCAGGGCTCTAACGCGCCGGCCCCTTCTATTGTGGTCGCTGGTCGAAGCAGAAAGAAGGCTCGCCACTGGTTCTCAGAGAGAATGAGGGTCCTCCTGTTCTTCAGTGTGCTCGCAGGGAAGAAAGAAGAGCTCCGAGGCTGCTCCTCCTCCCTAGGCTCCAAGCCTATCACGCAGCAATGTTTGCTGCAGGCAGCCTGAAGGGCATTAGGCGCCATTGTTAAATGTGTCCGCCCATGTGTGTCTGACCGTGTTGTAAAAGTAAAAGCGGGCGCCGTGGTTTCTTCGTTGTGCATAATATAGTGCCAATATCGGCAACACTCAGTTCTCATACAGTGACATACATAAATAAACCACACGACACCTTTTTAGTGGAGAATTTTGCTGCAGGTTTATTTGCATAACCAATATGCCAACATGGTGGGTTATCTTACGGGCGATCCCAGGGCAGGCCAGCCCCTATGCCGCCTGCCCGTCTGATGAGCCAAATTGCACCGTGGCCGTCGCCAACCGGTGGTTACCAATTATTGGGAGAGGCCACCTCTCCCCTCAGTGGACCGCCAGTCCACTCCCTTACTCACGCCCCCCCCACAGGTGGTCGGAGCGTTCCAGGCAGCCCCCGGTTGCTCAGACCCACAACCGCCTGTTGGCTAACGGGGCGCCGTAGTTCTTCCAGGGGACACGCTAAGACATCCCTGGGTATCCTTGGCTTAGCACCCTGTTGTGCTGCTGCAATATAGTACCCTTCTGTACCTTGCAGACTCTGGATCGCCCTGTAACTCCTCCACAGCTCTGGGGGTGGCCACCGTCACCACCAGGGCCCCCCACCAAGGCAGATATTCCTACCTGCAGCCTGTTGCTTCCAAGACCTCCCCAAGGTTCAGCAAAAATAGGTCCATGCCTACCCTTGAGAGGTGAATCCCATCCACTTCCCAACATCCAGTAGACTTGGCATGAAGTAAACCATGCCTGATGAAGCCAAATCCCCTTTGTTCCGTGAATTTATGCATGGCGCTGTTCACTCTCCTACGTGATCTCAATTGCGTCTCCCGATCGGGCTCCTTGCCAACTGGGCGAGGTAAAATTTCGGACCACCACAGTTCACCTGCCCCCAGTTGAATACTCAATTGACACATGATGTCCCTCATGTCTTGGAGCAGTCCTCTCCTCCCCAGAGTCGTCAGGTCATTCCCTCCCAAGAATGTGAGGAGGACCGATCCCTCCCCCCAGTCTCTGCTGCAGCTTCCTCATCAGCTCGTTCCAGCGCATACCCGGGTAACCTAGCCACATGATCTCTGTGGCGGAGGAACGTGATCTCTGTTCCAGTGCATGCCTGGGACCCCCAACCCAAATAATTTGGTGGTGGGAAAACCCATGCCTCCATTTCTTGAATTCCTCCAATCGCGCCACTCCAGACGCACGGAAGGCCATTCACCCAGACCCTTGGTCCTGGCAAAATAGAGAAATGCTCGGTTGCCAACACCCATAATGAGCACTGCACACCCTTTTATACCTACACCAGTCTGCACATACTTACACAATAACCCCCGACAAGGTAGGCATTCTTCTTGCTGCTTCCAGGGCCTCTCCCCAGGTCCAACAAAACCAGTCCATGCCCCCTCTAGACGGTTGTTTCCGGTCCAGGGAAGACATGGCTTGGCAGTTCGGGCTGGACTGTTCCCATGAGGCACAGGGTCAGACTGATTTGCATATGGCCATGTCTGAACTGGGGTGGTGGAGTGAGCTAAAGAATGATGATGGATTAAACCCAGATCAGTTGACTGGGGGTGAGTGTTTGATTGGCTCAAACGCTCCGTCCATCATCCCCTTTGTATCGCTTTGGTCGCCCTAAGTTGGCGGGGGTATGCCCAGACGTGGGTCCCTTGCTCACTTTGCCACTGGATTCAAGCAAGCCTGGCTGATGACGGCTGAAATGCCAGAAACCGGTCTAGGATGCTTGTTTCCGGTCCAGGGAAGACATGGCTTGGCAGTTCGGGCTGGACTGTTCCCATGAGGCACAGGGTCAGACTGATTTGCATATGGCCATGTCTGAACTGGGGTGGTGGAGTGAGCTAAAGAATGATGATGGATTAAACCCAGATCAGTTGACTGGGGGTGAGTGTTTGATTGGCTCAAACGTTCCGTCCATCATCCCCTTTTGTATCCTTCTAGACGGTGAACCCATCTTCTTCAAAAACACCCTGTGGGCTTGGCATGCAGCAAACCATGCCTGAAAATTCCAAACCCACTCTGATCAGTGAATTTACGCATGGCTGTTAACTTTCCTGCGTGAGGTTTCCACGGCCTCCCTGACCGGGCTCTTCGCCACACTAAACAAGGGGTTATCTCTGACCGCTATAACCAACAAGCCCCCAATTGGTTGCTTAACCTACACATGGAGGACTTCATTTCTTGCAGCAGTTCCCTCCCCCCCAAGAGAGTCAGATCATTGCCACACAGGTGTATGAGCAGGATGTTGGGAGGGGAGACACCCTCCCCTCGTCTCTGCTGCAGCTTCTTAGCAAGCTGTTCCAGCGCATGCCTGGGTATCCCAACCAAATTATTTCGGTGGCGGAAAAGCCCTGCCCCCATTCCTGCTTTCCGCCCACCGTGCCACTCTCATGGCGCCAGAATGGCCAATCACCCAGACCTTTGCTCCTGGCAACTAAAGAAATGTAAGGTTGCGAACACATATTGCATTCTTGACAAACAAACAAACAAAACTCCAACTTGCACCTTATTACACATCAACCCTGCACACCACCAGGCATCTGGTGCCTCAACGGGTAGTCCCAGGTGCATTCAACATTCGCCTGCGACTACAAAATTACAATGTCCTCAGGCCATTCCCTTGGGTAGCTCACGGAAGGAAGTCCTTTTGAAACAGAGGGATTCCCATTGTCCCTGCTGCATAATGCGCTCTGCTGACAAGCCCGCCCTAAAGGCTGTAGTTGCTGCCCCTATCCTGAAGAATGGCTGATGAAGCGCTTGCCAGGAATTTTGAGGGAGGCCCCAGAGAGTAATGCATCCTGTCCCTTCAATGCCACCCAGCCGAGTCTGATTCGGACCTTGCCACTAACTCGCTGATTCTCAGTGCCCCGAAGGTGGCCAGGCTGAAGGTGGTTGAAAAGAGGGCCGCTTCAAAAGCTGAAAGGGTTGCCTTGTGCACTCAATCAAGCCTGCCCTGCAGTGTCTTGAATGCCCCTACTAAAATAGTGACTTCAAATGCGCCTGCCAGGACCCGCACCCCTGACCTATAAAAGCACGCCTGCATTACCTGTCAACCTGAAAATGGTAAGGGGCGTGCTGTCAGCATGTGCCTGGAAGACCCTTGCTCACTAACCATGCTAAAAATCTTGCAGTAAGTACATACACTTAGGATGATGGTTGAAAGACCCAACCAGGGTTGGTCCTGTGACCATGAGGTTGAAACCACCACCACACCCAGCCGTAGAATCAGTCCGGGTTTTCTTCGCCATGGCCCCCCCTATGCCCTCTGCACTCACCCTCATACCTGCAAGTAGCCATGTGGCAGGGGCCCCGGCGGGACCTGCCAGTCCAGTTTAACCTTCATATCCATGCAGCATAGCGATACTCACTGCTGCAGATGTCTTGGTGCCTCCAATAATTGCCCATATTGAAATCAGTAATTCTTAAAATTAATCGAAACAGTGTATATGGATGCAACTCAGAAGGATGAAATTCTAAGTGGACCTACCAGGCTCTGAACATGTGACCAAGGGTAACCCAGGGCAGGCTTCTGGCACCTGAACCCTTACTTGGACATGCCCTAGCTAGAAACCCACATCTAGAAGGCCTGCCAACCAGCTGCCCACCTCAAACATTAGAGTGTCCCGCAGCCACTCCGTAGCCAGGATACTAAACCAGGTACAGATGTATCGGAAGACCCATCTCTTGGCGCATGCCTGCCACCATTTCCAACGCGTATCCTAGTCTGTTAAAACCAGGGCTCAGGGTAGCCAGCAAGGCTAAGCCCCCAAAGCAATTGCCCGCCCCTGCGGAGGACACCCGGCAGGCACACTCACGAGCTTCGGATGCCGTGAGCCGCCAACGAGGTTAGAAAAAACCAGCAGATCTGAAAACATCACCGAGGAGGTAACCCAGTTGACCCCTAGCCCTGCTTCCCACTGGTCCGGAACTGGAACAACCGCATGTGTTTAAACGTGGCAGCATACCCTCCGCCACAGAAACTTACAAGCAACATTGTTCGCTGATCTTTTGACCCCAGACCAGCTGAAGCTGTAGTTAGATAGATAGGAAGCTGTTCGCTGAGATTGTGGCCCCAAACCAAGTCAGTCTCTGTCCCTGGCCGTCCCTCCTTGTGCTCCTTTTCGCCCAATAAGGCTCTTCTGGGAAGCTGCCGCATCCCTGCCTACCCACTGCAATTGGTAGGCCATCGCAACCCTTAATTAAAGTCCATGGGTGACTTCCTCACAGTGTAGCCTTAAACCAAAGTATTGCCAATTGTGTGCTGGGATTTTAGCCCCAAACAATGCACGTCTTCTATCCTGTCACCTCCTCGGTGCATCACCTTGGCCTTCAATGACAGAGACCCTCCCGGGTACCTCCCAAGCCCCCTGTAGGCCCGCCTGCCTCGCTCACTGCAACCTGCTGCAGGACAGTCGTGCAACTATATGCCAGGCCTCACCTCAGGCGGACGCTTCAGTTTGGCACACACCTAGCTCCTGCCGTGCTGCCAATCATAGTAACATCACAACTACTAACCCTGAGTTAGTGCAAGTGTGACAATCCTACTATAACAGGCCACCAACGCTATAAGAATGTCTTGAGCAGCAGGCAACGAATTTCAATGTATATAAACAGAGTAACATGTTCTGACCTAGAGCTGTTCCCGGCGACAAATACCTACAGATGACCAATATTGCGCGAAACTAGGATCAGCATTCGCCCGCGCTACATTGCAGCACGGCAGTTCTACAGAAAACCTGACACTTGTGCCACTATATACCATGACACACGTCAGGCGGCCACTTCCTTTTGCACCACACCTTGCTCCTGTCGTGCTGCCAATCCTAGTAACACCACAACTACTAACCCCGACACTCATGCAAGCGTGACAATTCCGCCTATTCCAAGCCTCATTGGTAGACGGGAGCTGCTGTTGTCTGTCTACTCCGCCTCACCTACCCACATATCTCCCTGCTAGCTGAGCAAATCATTAGTGCAGGTTAGTGCGCTGGCGCACCTGCACCAAGCACAGGCTTCGGCCCTACCCCCACCTTACAAAGCACATAGTAACCTTTCAATTGATCACAACCTGACTTCCCCGCAGTGCCACCTTTCCTTGCTGTAGCTGTAACTTCCCAGACTCGTCACGTATATTTCTTTCCAATCTCTACCATCAGGATGCAGCACTGACTCACGCATTGTGTCAGGGATCGCCCTGCCCATGAGCCGCTGCCCCGTGCCAGGCACCGGCCCCCGGTCAGCTCTGCCAGAAGCCACACCGCCAGAAGCAGAATACCGGGCCAGCAAAGACATAGTAATAATTACTGTGCAACACATTGTATTTCATTACTGTACATGTGATCCTAGATCAGGAGCATGTTGCCGCCATGCGCCGCGGTCCGAATCCCAACATGCACGTGGGTAGGAGGGGGGGCCCCCCAGCCCGCAACCTTCTGCCTACGCGGGCGGGGCCTAGGTGCCGGCCCACTGTGCTATCCCGCAGCGTTATTTACCAATAAACCACAAGACCGGTTTCGCTCAGGCTCTCTTTGTGACCTGGCACAGGCGGCCCGTACTCAGCTGTAGTGCAACAGCAAATACAAGTCGGGCGGCACACCCGCCTCAGCACCCTGCCCGCTTAAAGTCCTGGAGTTGAGCCCTCTGCGATGTGATAATCGCATCCACTACGCATTACTCCCGTGGTGTCTCTAATTTTGTACAGTACCGGCCTCCGCGCTGGCGCGTGCATGTAAATGCTTAAAATGTTGGGCTGGTAATACCTTGGTACAGATTACTATTCCAAGTTTGTCCGGGTTGGACACCAAAGGCCACGATCGGGCTTATAATTTTTAGGACGTGGAACAACCTCCTACCAGCCGACGGCCGGCTGGAATTGCCGTGGTGGAAAGGATTCCAAGACACATAAACCCCTGCGCCCAGTGTAAGACAGCAGGTATCCGATTTAACGAGCAACGCATTGGCGCGGAACAAGGGTGCCCTGAAATATATTGCAAACCTTATAAAAGATTGTGTTCAAGGTCTGCACTAGTCACCTATGAACATAGACTAAAAGTGGCAGTGAAAGGAGGGCAGTGTTTTAAATAATAAACTGTGTTGGGTTCTTATAGAATCCGCAGAGGTTACCAAAATGCCGCCAAACCGGAAATTCCCCTGCCTGTGAAACACGAGGCTTGTCTGAAGCAACTAATTAGTCGGAAAACAAGCAAACCTCATCGCCGGGCACTGGGAAGCCGCCTGCTCCGAAGACAAAGCAACTTGAAATTACCCGCAATGTAGGGCCCGGCCGGGGACCCGACAGGCCACAAGGCAGTGCCCCATGACCACACAAGGAACTCACACAATAGTTCGGCCTGACCTGTCCCCGCGCCGGCAATAACCAAGGGATCCCCCCTCCTTCCCTGGCCAAGAGACATTGGCGGACACAACCAACGGACCCCTCACCGTGTGTGATTGTCCGACTCGGGCTCAAGAAGTGGGCGCCAGTGCACAACACCACCAGGTGCCCTTGCTAAAGAGGCCCATAAGTTCCCAGTATGTGCCAACCTCAGAAGCCTGCAATCTAAAGCGCTTCTTGACAGTCAGAAGCTGTGTTTCACCCCGGTTGCCGCACTGACTCACGCAGGTTTGACTCGGGGTTTCGAATACTCTGTGGTGGAAATAATCTATCCGTGCGCCAAACCAACCGACAACGCCGCTGTTTTCTGGGAGGCCACGGGTATTGCACAGCGCTAAGGAGGAGCACTCTAAGAGAAATTTCCCGCGCGGACACCACACGACTGAAAATCATGCTCTGCCCATGAGCCGCTGCACCGGGCCAGCGAGCCACAGGACTGCTCGATCGCAAGCCACCCAGCATGGGGCTGAAAACCAAGCCAGGCAAAGACAACGTACTTAAATACTGTGCTCATGTATCCCTAAACGAAGATTTGAAACCTGGGAGCAAAAAGGCAAGAAGTTATCTGCGGTCATCCCCTCCATCAAGGATAAGGTGGGGCCAGGGGAGGAACGTCTCGGAAGAGAGCACCAGCCCCCACCGTGGATGCTTTTGCTCAAAGGGGCGCCGGATTCTATAAAGTTGGGCCATAAGTGCATAGACCCGCGCCCTCTGCAGCCTTACAAACACGTGAAAATAAGAGGGGCCGCGTTGCACTTCCAGTGTAAACACTTTGGATATGCAGGCAGCGACTAGGTACCCCCCAACTCGTGCCCTTCCCATAGGGATGTGGGAGCAAGCCCCACAAGACCACCGTTCCTCTCGACCCCGACAGAGGCAAACACAAACAGAGGCAGCAAAGGGGTATCACTGGTAATTCTAGGATTCCGCCGAGCACGGAGCAACAACATCAAGCGCTCCACTGCACCCCCTTTACCAATGTCCGTCGACGCCGACCTACACAGTGTAGCCAGGCCCAAGCCGCCAGGCTCTCCTGACCCCCAACCAAAGCGCCAAACAGTCCGAGAACCACTCCAGGGAGGGACAGAAGCCACATGCCGACACTCCCGCTGGGCCCTCCACCATGTGCATCACAAGGGCCGTAGAGGAAACCTGAAGCACGGAGACGTGCCCGGCGCCCACCAGGGTCCCAGGAAAAGAAGGAAGCCAGGACACAAGAGGCACGCTGCGAATCGTCCGCGACCAAGCACACCGTTCAAACTGCACTTCTCTTCGCCTGTGCCAAGACCTTTGTTCACACCACAGCCCTGTGTGTGTGATTCTGTTCCTGATAAGTAGCAGCGCGAGCCGTACAGGAAGACAGGAGATCATTCAATCCCACCGCAGCTGTGACTGACCCTGATCCGGACCCCCAGTGACTCCTGCCGAAGCCAGACACATTCGCAGCGCACACACCCTCTGCAGTATGTTCCCCGCACCATGGCAAGCGCACACCTGCTGCGCACCCGCTGCCCCATGCCAGGGCGCTTAAATCTGTGAAGCCGCAATGGGACACAGCCCCGGGCAGCCGAGGCCTCAACGCCGCACTCTCTCCATGCCGCGGCAACGCTAACCTGGGCACAGAGGCTGCCCTTCCCCCAAGGGGACACCGCCAGGAGGTAGGAGTAACGGGGCCCAGCACCCACCTCAAACACTGACCCCTGCTGCTGAAACAGCACCCCGACCCACCTGGAGTCCGGAGAAACACACCACTCCCGTCCTCTACTCGCGGAGCTAACCCGAGGTGAGCCCCTTTAACCCGGCACCCCCAGTACCGTCGAGTCACAGGGTGGGGCTCGTCCAAAATCATCCTACCCGGCACTCAAGCAAAACCCGGACCTGTGGTACTGGCGGACCACGTGGGCAACGACACGGCGTGGAGGCTCTGCGCAAAGGGGCAAATACACACCCGGACTGTGTTAGATTGCCGCCCCCCCGGTCAAAATCCCCAGAAGGGACAGATCATGCGTGGCGGCTTGCCACAACCACACAACCTCCGAGCTACAAGCTCCACATCCCCGCAAGCGAACGAGGCCCGTCCTCACTAGAAAGCGCGCCCCCGGATAGGGGGCACGACTCACCGCACACAGAAGAAGCCGACCAGGGATGTAACCCGCACGACGCCGACGCCAGACCAGAAGGCCACCCCGTGGAACCTCGGCGCTAAAGGGGACCTCAAACAGCGAGACGGGTAGCGGTCAAGAGACCGTACATTGGGCGGGGAAGGCTTTTGTACCCCTGTCCCCTCCCACGGCCGGAAGTGACGCGGCCCGCAGACCCCCTGGTACCTAGCCCAGGAGCCTAGTCAGCAGACTTCTGTGCCTTCCTGTGGCACTAAGGCGGCCGCCCTGTTGGAGGGTCCCCTACGTGGCCCCCCTGGGCAGCCTTGGCATTAACATAACATTAAACGCGGCGCCTGGGGGGGGGCGGCAAGGGGCGTTTTTACAAGGAAAAACTTTAAAAAATTGTTTCTCTAGTACAGCTAAAGAGCAGAATGGGGCGGTAGTAAAAAAATTAATTGTTAAATGTGTCTGCCTGTGTTGGAAAAGTAAAATCGTGCGCCGTGCTGCAACATTAAGTGCGGCGCCGGGGGAGGGGGCTGGGTGGCGGCAAGGGGCGCTTTTACAAGGAAAAATATAAAAACATTTGTTTATGTAGTAAAGCTAAAGCGTGGAATGGGGCACTAGTGTAAAAAATAAAATAAACAAATAGTGCCTAAACAAAAAGATACAAAACTACAGTGTAAGGAAACTGTAGTTGGCCGGTGCTCCTCGCTTACAAACGGAAGTGATGTATCGGGAGCACCGGCCAATAGGGAGCCAGAAAACAACAGCAATAGGTTTTCTAACCAATGGCAAGCAGCAGCTGTAATTACTCTCGGTAGAGTGATTACACCAGGTCTTGCAGACAGCGCATGCGCGGTGATGCTCGACCTAAAAAGGGGAGTATATTGAAGTATGGTGAAGCACAAGGTTGTCCACTTTTTACACATCACAAATTACGACAGAAAATGTCAACAGATACATGATATGAACATACACTTAGCACGTGTTTCTTACTGGGTTTAATGATAAATGGAAATATTTTATTCGACATTACTATTAAGGAGTGTCTTTATTGTAGAAGTAGGGAATCTACTCATACGTTTGTGTTTAACCATGCTAATTTAGATGCTTCAATGAAGTTTGATAATAAAACCATCCTCGTTTAATAGATAATGTACTTTCTCTAAAGAGGAAACTCAATTTTTCTAAACGTGTGCTATAATGTGTGAATAACATTTAGTGACTTGAAACTGTGACTAAAACTATCCTCATGTATGTACAGTGTGATCTAAAGTGAAACTATAAGGTTTATGTAATCTGTGAACTAATGTTACACGTATATGCATTTAAATGTACTTCTCAGTCATACTTACACCTGATCAAATCTAAATATTTATTGTATGCTACATGTAGTATTACCTTAATGCAATGTAGTAGAATTTATATTAATTTATGTTTAAATGTGCACACACATATTAAATGTGCACCATTGAATTAATGTTTAACTTGACTTAACAGCTTAGGCCTGTATATCACCATGCTGCATTTCATAAAATACTGTTTTCCATTTTCTGCTATCATGACCCTTCTTGCAGGGAATTCACATGATTTGTTAGTGTAGAACAGATACATTACTGGCCTAGAGATAGGGTAAAAGGCCTGAGAAAAAGACCATCATGAAGTTACATGGAGAAACAGAGCGCTAACTGAATGGACTTACTTTAACAAATGTTACAATCTACGTGTGTCTGAGAGAAAGATGTCGTTCCCATGTCCAGTGTGGCTTAATCAAGCGATATTGCAGTCTGCAATTTGGTGATTCGACAAGAACAATGCTTGATTGTGTGATAAAGGGGGTGTTGCCTAAGTGGACTTTACACGTTATAATATACTGTTCCCCCTGGACTTTTTCAGAGATCCCTTCCTGGCTTCAGCCTTTTTCCTGAGCCCCTTTGCGAGTCCTTCCTGACTCTTGCCTGACTGCCTTGCTGAACCCCCCCCTTTCTACAGACTTTATGCAGATCTCTCTTGCGGATTCCTTACAGACACCTTCCCTGATTCACCACTAACTGATTGGACTGTCAGAGGTTTTCGACCTCAGTCCTTCCCTTTAAATTGATTATTTCCTAAGTATGGCTTAGGCTAGCACATATTCCTGGCCCATAGAAGACTCTTGACCGAGCTTCTGAGATGCTAACGCTTTCCTACTTGATTTCTTTTTGTCTTGTCCTGACTTCCTTCATGGAATTTCCCTGATTTGTGAGTCTTTGTTACCTAACCATCCTCTGGACTTTGAAATTCTAGATTACTAATGTATAGGAAAGAGTCTTAGACTATTTTCTGAGCATCAAATCTTAATGCTACCATTCTGTAGTGCCGTAACAGAATTGCTTGTTTGTTTAATACTATTTTGCCTCAATTTCTTCAGACTTCTGGGAATGCCAGTTGTTATTCTGTATATTTACAACATGGTTTTATGAGTTGTTTATTTGAACTTGATTATTAATTTGTAATAAACCTTTTGAACTTGTCTACCGATTCTTGGTCCTTATTGTGTAACCAAATGGGTTGCACTGTGAACTAAAATTTGATTGAATGCAAAGACTAAATCCCATCACCTCTCAGTTGGATCTAAAAGATCCATTGGAGGGCCAATGGTAAGGAAGTGGGCCCATAAAACGCTGTATCAAGTATTCAAACTTTTACAGAGAGAAGTGAGGACGAAGGAGGTTCCCAGAGAAGAACGTCAGCTTTCCAAAAACCTGAGGGTTCCTGTTACCATCTAAAATTGGACCGGTGGTTTCCTTATTTATGCCAGCATATACTGTGAAAAATTTCCAGAGCGCAGCATGGCTCTTTTTGAGTACATTGATGTGGTGAGGATGGCCCAGTTGACATTTGAGAGGTGGGCCTGGGTATGGTATGATGAGGAGTTCCGGGGTAATTTAACAGAGGATGCAGAAGGAGTTTGTGGTCAATTAGAAAATTAATTGTTGTTGCAAACAATGGCACGGGCTAGGCCAGGGCCAACTACTTACACAGTTAGTGGGTGGCCATTAGTTTATAGGCCCTTTCAGGGATGACCAACCCAGGGAGGAGTGGGTAACGTGGGGAGAGGTCAGGGTGAAGCAACTGAAACCTGTTGGGCCTATAACAAGGGGGTCTGCAACATAGAGTTTTGCTGTTTCAGGCATGAATGTTCCAATTACACTGGTAAGCACCCAGTTATACGGTGCGGTCAGCAGTTATAGGCTGCCTTGGGTCATGGAGTTCAAGGGGGATCTTGGCAAGGGCAAAATGACAGAGGCAGGCAGTGGGTTCCCAGGCTCCTTTTGAAAAGGCTCTTACGCCAGTTAAATTGGGTAGGCTGCGTCACTGGATTTCCATATGTGGGGAAACAGATGAAACTGTTTTTACTTTAATTTTTTAAGTTTTGTTTTCAGGTAGGGTTACGAGGGACCTCATGGTCGGTGATGAGCTGAGAATTTGCCCTCCATTAAGGGTTATGAGGATTTGCTATGGGCTCTGTTGATGAACGAGGTACAAGGTGGTAGAATGGAAGGCCCTTTTGACTATTGGTCTTTGGAAACACTGTAAATTTCACCAATTGGGGTGGACCCCAAAAAACAGTTGGGAGAATTTCAGTTAAATCAATACTTGTCTTGGCCGGAGTATCAGTCTGTTAATCACTTTATTCCACAAGAGTTGAGCAGGGTGGATTGAGGTTTTGATGGCTGAGTCGATATAAAGTCAGCTGTTTGCCTGTTCATCCTCTGGATTTTGAACTTTTAGGTGCACAGTTTGGAGGTTATTTCTTTGTTGACAGGGCATTGCCTATAGGTTGTTCTATTTCTTGTGCATTGTTTGAGGCTTCAGTAGCTTTTTGCAGAGTTTGTTTCGATTTTTAACTGGCACGGAGTGCATAACACACTACTTAGGTGATTTTTTCAATGTTGCACCCCCGTTATCAGAGTGTTTGGAGTTGTTGGAAAGGTTTCAGGACTTAATGCAGGACTTAGGTGTATCTTTGGCTCCAGATAAGACAAACAGACTTAGTGAAGTTCTGATTTTTCTTGGCGTAGAGCTGGATTCAATGAGAATGGAAATGTGGTTGCCATTGGAGAAACAGAGCTGATTGCTGGACCTTTTGGAATTGATGCTTCCCAAAGAAAAAGCGCTAGCGAGGGATATACAAGTTCTCCTGAGGCATTTAAATTTTATTTGTAGGGCGGTGAGGGCAGGTCACACTTTCTGTGGGAATTTGGGGCTGGCCCTGTCTGGGGCCACGCTTACCCATCACAGAGTCTGGTAGACCGCGGGCAGGAAGGCTGACCTGAGAATTTGGCAGGCATTTCTGAAGGACTTCAATGGGGTGCCTCTATTTGAAATGGGGGAGGAAGCAGAGTGGCCTAATCAAATTTTCTGAGATGCAGCAGGTGAATCAGGATTTAGGCTTATTTGGCACGGGAGGTGGTGTGCCCGGACTTGGCCAGAAGAGTGGCGGTGTGGTGGTCGCAGCATCGCTGTTTTGGAATTTTTCCCACTGGTGGTTGCTATTTTGTTATCGGGAAAGTACTTTGCCAACAAGAAATTTGTGTTTAACGTTGATAATATGTCAGTAGTCAAAACTGAAATCTGATAGAGACTTCTAGCTGCAGATTCCTTACCTTTGAATTTCCCAGGCGTCAGGCTGGATCCGGAAACTTTTGCTGAGCAATACCCCTTGTGTGCGACGTCGGGTGGCTCCATTCGGCTCCGCGTGATGGCATCGGTAGCGTCGGTTATGAAGTCGCGGTGCGTATATAGGCGCCACCCAGACGCGCGGACGTCAGTTCTTTTCTTTCCACGCCAGTTAAGCGCCGATCCGGGAAGAGCTACCCCTCTGCCGCTTTTTGGCAGGTTTTTTCTCGACTTTTGTCGAAATTGGATTGACTTCGTGTGCGAGGGATGTCTTCGAGAAAGACAGGTTTCAAACCATGCGTGACTTGTTCCCACATGATGTCGGTCACAGATACCCACCGCGTATGTCTGTGGTGTCTTGAACGCGACCACGATTCGAAGTCGTGTTCAGACTGTTGGGCGAAGGCCCCGAAGACCTTGAGGGAGCAAGCGATGAAGTTGCTTGCGGCCCGGCAGTCGACACCGTCAAGTGAGACTCCAAGGAGGTCACGGTCACGTTTGAAGAAGAGGAGGTCACGGGACCGCTCACGGAGCCCTAAGTCCTCGGTCCTCTGGACACTCGGGGAAGAGGCACAAGAAGGCCAAGCGGACTTTGACTTCACCTCAACTGACGTCCGTCGTTGAGAAAGGTAAGGAGCACTGATGCTCTAGGCACGGTTCTGCGGAGCCGGAGCCAGAGTCAACTTCTTGCCTCCCATCGAGAGCCAGAGTGACCCCCGCTCAAATAAAAGAGTTTTACAAGGTCATGCGCCGCGTATTTGAGTGGAACGACCCCGCTGGTGAGCCCTTGGGCCCCGCGGGGTCAGATGGGGCCCCATCGGGTTCAATGCCGTCGGCTCCGGCCACGGCGTCGGTGGGGCCTCAGGGATCCGATCCCGGATCCCGGTCGACGCTGGTCGTGCCAACGCAACCTTCCCCGGCGTCAAACTCTAAGTCGGTGCCTGCGACGTCGCCGATGCCCGTCGGTGGCGCAAGCCCCATCCTCATCTCCGACGACACGGAGCCGGAACGGCGTTGAGCGACGCTAATTCCAACGTCGATAGAACCCAGGGGTTCTATGTTGTCGCCTGAGAACTTTGTGGATGTGCTAGGATCGGGAGAGGAATGGGAGGAGTCTGGAGACTCTCTTGAGAACCAGGAGGTCTCTGAGGAGACAATGGACTGGTATGGGGAACTTGGGGAAGCCAGTGGTCTGGATACTTCCCCAGATGCTGGCATGCTCTCTCCACCTACAGTGGCTACTGAGGAGGGGGCATCCTATGCCATGGTGGTTAAGAGGGCAGCTGAGGTCCTTGGACTGGAGCTGGCCTCAGTGCAGGTCAGGACTAATATCCTGACCGAAGTGCTTCAACCTGGGTCTTCCACTTCTGAACCCCTATTGCCCTTTAATGAGGCACTTACGGACGTCCTTCTAGGAACATGGTCCAAGCCTAGCACAGGGGCTCCTGTGAATAGGACGATTGCACGCCGCCATCGCCCAGCTCCGGGCGACTCAAAGTTCCTGAGCCAACACCCCACCCCTGAAAGTTTGGTGGTGCAGGCCTCTATGTCCCAAGGCGCATTCCCTTCCGCCCCTCCAGATAGGGAATCCAAGAGACTGGACTCATTTGGGAAGAAGATGTTTTCTTCCTCCAGTCTGGCATTGTGGTCGGTGAATACCGCGTGCTTATTGGGCCGTTTCTCCCACACCCTTTGGGAGACGGTTACGCAGGTGCTGCCACAAGTCCCGGAGGAGGCCCGGGATGTGCTCTCCCAAGCTGTCAAAGACGGGAGAGATGCAGCAAAATTCACCATACGGTGTGGATTGGATACGACCGATTCGCCGTGCAGATCGATTTCAACGACGGTGGCCTTGAGACGCCATGTCTGGTTTTGTACAACTGGCTTCTTGGGGGATATCCAAGCCAATTTGATGGACATGCCCTTTGATGGAACCCGCCTTTTTGGGGAAAAGGCAGACTCTGCCCTGGTCAGGTTCAAGGACTCTCGAGCTACGGCCAGATCCTTGGGCCTCTCCTCTACTCCTCGTGGCCAGTCTTCCTTTCGCCCCTTTTGTGGCAACGGAACGGGTTTCCAGCCGCGTCAGCCCTATGCTAGCCACTGTCCCGCTCAGACTACCCAAGCCGTGCGTGGACGTGGACGCGGTACATTCTGTCCTCGGAATGGAGGCCAGAAGTCGTCTACCACACTGCCCCCAGCAGCCGCAGCCTCCAAGCACTCCTAGGCTGATTCTGCAGGACCACACTACTCCAGTGGGTGGGAGAATTCGTCATCATCTCCCCCGCTGGAGATCTATAACAACAGACAAGTGAGTCTTGCAGATCGTCCAGGATGGCCATTCTCTTCCTTTCCTTTCTTTTCCTCCTGCTATTCTGCCAAGTCAGGAACGGCTGGCGGAGGATCATTTAAAGGTGCTCCAAGAGGAAGTTACGGCTCTTTTGGCCAAAGGATCTATAGAAAGGGTCCCAGTTTCAGAAGTAGGCAGCGGCTGTTATTCCCGCTACTTTCTGATTCCGAAGAAGAACAAGGGGCTACGGCCCATTTTGGATCTTCGCATCGTCAATCTCTTCCTCAAAAAGGAGAAATTCAAAATGCTCACTTTGACTCAGGTCTTGTCTGCCCTAGACCAAGAGGACTGGATGGTAGCGTTGGCCCTTCAGGATGCGTTACCTGCAGTTCAAGGTAGGCCACAAGCACTTTCAGTTTACCGTGCTCCCCTTCGGCCTCACCAGTGCCCCTCGGGTGTTCACCAAGGTGATGTCGGTGGTTGCAGCTCATCTGCGCAGGTTAGGGGTGTCAGACTTCTCCTACCTCGACGACTGGCTGTTGAAGGCAGCTTCTCCCCAGGCAGTCGTTTCCCACCTTCAGACTTTGGTGGACCTTCTGCATTTGCTGGGGTTCTCTTTGAACGTGCCGAAGTCACACCTGACTCCTTCTCAGACACTCCCTTTCATCTGAGCTGTTCTGGACACAGTGCAGTTTCGGGCTTATCCTCCCGAGCAGCGAGTTCAGGATATTCAGGCCATGATTCCGATATTTCAGCCTCTATCCAGGATTTCGGTGAGACTGACTCTGAGGCTGTTGGGCCTCATGGCCTCCTGCATCCTGTTGGTAAGACACGCAAGATGGCGTATGCGGGCTCTGCAGTGGGACTTTAAGTTCCAATGGGCACAGCATCAGGGGAATCTTACCGACGTGGTTCAGATCGCGGAAGGAACTGCGAAAGATCTACAGTGGTGGTTAACGAACCGCGATTGGGTCTAGGGCAGACCTCTCTCCCTTCCCCAACCAGATTTCACAGTTGTGACAGATGCGTCACTTCTGGGAGAGGTGGAGATCAGGGGTCATTGGTCTCCGGCGGAGTCAGGGCTCCACATAAACTTGTTGGAGCTCCGAGCGATTCAGTTGGCATTGAAAGCGTTTCTTCCCTTAGTCAAGGGGAAGTAGGTGCAGGTGTTCACAGACAACACCACCGCCATGTGGTACTGCAACAAGCAGGGCGGAGTGGGGTCGTGGACCCTCTGTCGAGAGGCCCTGAGTCTCTGGACATGGCTGGAACAGCAGGGCATATCCCTGGTGGTTCAACACATGGCAGGTTCTCTGAACGCCAGGGTGAATGATCTCAGCCGTCGATGCCTACCAGATCACGAATGGCATCTCCAGTCGGAGGTGGGGCAAGGTCCCTTTCATTTTTTTTTTTTCCTCATATGACCTCCGTAGCTATAGCAACCTCTCGACCTGTTCCACCTCTGGTGCTTATAACTTGGTGGTTCCAATCTCAGCTGGTGTTCTTACGGGAACCGCCCGTTGCACACAACCTGAGCTGACCCAGAGGTTTTAATCATTGGAACTTATCCTATACCATGATCTAATCTAATCTAATCAAGAAAATGAATCATCCAACAAGTTCCAAAATAATCCAGTATCTGGCATTTCTCTATATACATTTACCCTTTGATCTAAGGCTCTAAAATATCTTACAGAATTCCACCAGGCATTCCAAGTGGGGGGTACCACCTGACGCCACAATTTACAAATCTCTCTCCTGGCCAGCAGGATCAGATAAAACACCAATTTGTATTGCAAACCCATCGGGCCTAACGCCCCCCCCCAGGCATGGATATAATACCAAATAAAATAAGAGATGGGCTTACCTCCACAACGGTACCCAAGACCCTGGAGATAGTCTTACCCACGCTACTCCAGAATTCTTGTATCTTGGGACAGGAGGCGAATACGTGGACATCATCTGCATTCTGGAAACCACATCTCAGACAGCTAGCTTCTCCACCGCCCTTTATTCTGGATATTTTAAGAGGGGACCAGTATATTCTGTGGAGTGTGAAAAAGTGGTTTCTCCTGAGTGCGGCAGATTTAATCAGTGGGTAAAGAATGTCTAGAGATACTTGCCAGAAATCTTTCAGCTCCTCACTCGGCAAGTAGTTCTCCCAGACCCGGTATGGCTTTTCCATCTTTCTGTCTACTGCAGCCAGGAGGTGGTTATACCAATGAGCCACTTCTTTCTTCCTCTGGGCCAAATCTTGTAGTTCATTTTCCATGGGGTTATGTTCCAAAAGGGACCAGCGTTGACTCTTACACCAAGATGAGATCTGATAGAACTTAAACCTAGACAGAGCTCCACTCGTAGTGTGGCTCCAAAAGTCCCAAGAATGACACTTATTACCCACTACGATGTCCTTCCAGTGAGAGACTCCGGCCTCTTTTAATGGCTGAGCTAGAGCGTCCAGAAGACACTCCGGTGTTCCAGGGGAACCCCACACTGGGGCCCAATCGCTATAATAGGAAAGTCCCAAGCAGTCTCGACAGTCCGACCATAACTTGGCCGCCATACTCAACGTCTTCAGATGAACTTTTAAAAAATTTTTAGAGGAGCCAAACGTATACATAAATCCTAGCTCCTCTACGCCATCTAACATTGCTTTAAACATGCTGCCTATCAGCGAGTCATCTGGAGTAAGCAGTAACATCCTGCAGTTTTTTAATTGGTAGGCCCAACAATACAGCTGGAGGTCTGGTAAACCCATGCCCCCATGCGTTAATTTGCGCCTTAATTTTTTCCAGGACAGCCTGATCCCTTTACCTGCCCAAATAAAGGAGGATATCTTGCCCTGAATTTTAAGCAGGTCAACTTTTGCAAATTCTAGGGGGATGTTGTTAAACAGATAAGTAAATTTCGGGAGCACGCACATTTTAATCAAGTTAACCCGTCCGTAATGGGAGAGCAGGATATTCTGCCATCTTTTTAATAGAATATCAACCTCTTTCGAAACTCTGTCTAAATTAGTTTTTGGAATTTCTCTGAGATCCTGAGTTATTATAACTCCAAGATATCTGAGCTCCTTGGCGAAAATCTCTTTCAGCAGTGGGGAGACCCTTGGTTAGATTTGTTCGCCTCCAAAGAGAACGCGCAATGTCAGCAGTACTGCGCGCTGGAGTTTCCAAGGCGGCTATCTCTCGGCGGTGAGTTTCATCGCAAGTGGAGCTCAGGCCTGTTGTACGCCTTTGCTCCCATACCACTCCTGCCCAGGGTTCTGAAGAAGATCAGGAGCGACCGGGCCCAAGTCAGTCTTGTGGCACCGGACTGGGCAAGGAGAGTCTGGTATCCAGAGCTTCTGAGCATGAGTATCAATCCTCCGATCAGGCTGCCCCTTCAGGAGGATCTTCTGTCGCAGCAGCAGGGGAGGGTTCTCCACCCGAACCTGTCAACTCTGCGCCTCCATGCGTGGAAAATGACAGCGACAGTTGATAGCTTTTGACCTTCCTCCCAAAGTCTGTAATGTTATTCTGGCGGCCAGGCGGCCCTCCACTAAGACGGTATACGCCTGCCGTTGGCAGAAGTTTGTACTATTCTGTGCAGAAAGGTCCATTAACCCTCTTTCTGCTTCTCTTTCTACTGTCCTTTTATTCATTCTAACTCTTGCCCAGCAGGGATCTGCTTTGGGAACTCTCAGGGGTTACCTCTCTGCTCTCTGCTTTTTTGCAGCTGCCAGACCAGCCTTCTCTCTTTAAATCTCCTATTGAAAAATGATTTCTGAAAGGGCTGGGCCATTTATTCCCACCTACGCCTTTGTTATGCCACAATGGGACCTTAATTTGGTCTTCACTTACCTGATGTGCACTCCTTTCGAGCCTTTGCACAATTGACCATCAAAACAGCCTTAGTGGCGATTACATCGGCCCGGAGGGTGAGTGAATTGCAGGCATTATCCAGCTCGCCTCCTTATCTTATGTCCTTTCCGGACAAGGTGGTGCTTCGCACCAGGGCATCATTCTTACCGAAGGTTGTGACCACATTCCATCTGGGTCAGTCCATTACTTTGCCCACCTTCTTTGCTCCCCACATCCCTCTAAGGAAGAGGAGCGTCCCCACCGACTGGACCCAAAAAGAGCGTTGTCGTTCTACCTTGACCGCACAAAAGAGTTCCGGTTGGATGACCAACTCTTTGTGGGGTATGTGGGAGCGAAGAAGGGAAGGGCAGTGCAGAAAAGGACCATCTCTCGCTGGGTCGTTCTCTGCATTAAAATCTGTTACCCCTTGACGAAGAAGCAGCCCCCTGAGGGATTAAGGGCCCACTCCACCAGGGGAAAGGCTGCGACTACGGCCTTGGCGTGGGGTGTCCCAGTCCAAGACATCTGTCAGGCAGCAAAGTGGGCATCATTGCACACGTTTGCAAAACATTATTGCCTTGATGGTCAAGTGCACAGGGACGGGCACTTTGCCCGTTCAGTCCTGCAAGACTTCTTAGTCTAGATCATGAGTCCGCAACCCACCGCCGGGATGGTATGGCTTGGGTATCTGATTCAAAGGTAAGGAACCTGCAGCTAGAAGTCTCTATCAGATGAATAAGTTACTTACCTTCGGAAACGCACTATCTGGTAGAGACTCTATCTAGCTGCAGATTCCTTACAGCCCCACCCATGCCTCCCCACTTTGCGGACTGATGTAGTAGGACTAGAGTTGTTTTTTCCCCCTTTCAGGGCCCTGGTTTTGCACACGATTACGTCAGTTACTTCGTGGCTCTGCGCTTCTGGCGTGGAAAAAACGAAAAGTACTGACGTCCGCGCACCTGGGTGGCGCCTATATAGGCACCGCGACGTCATAACCGACGGCGACGACGTCATGTGGAGCCGAATGGAGCCACCCGATGTCGCGCGCAAGGTGTATTGCGCAGCAAAAGTTTACGTATCCAGCCTGACGCCTGGGAAATTCAAAGGTAAGGAATCTGCAGCTAGATAGAGTCTCTACCAGATAATGCGTTACCGAAGGTAAGTAACTTGTTCAATAGGCAGTCTGCTCTGGATGTGAAGGTTTTACAGCATTTGAGGGTTGTTGTTAAGGAAAGTTATCATTGTAATGTGGTTTTCAAGGCGAAGCACATCCCGGGAGTTGACAATGACATTACAGATGCCCTGTCTCGTTCTCAGGGGAAAAGATTCAATGGAAATGCGCCAGGAGCGGAAGACGCAGAGGCCGGAGCAATTATAGAGCGTTAGATGGGACATGTGATGGCATTCATTGAAATGGTCAATGTCAGACTCCCCAATACCGGTGTATTGTCAGGCATGGTTGGAGTTTCTGGCATCAGGTCGTAGGAGAAGATATCTTGAGAATGGTTTTGAAAAACAAAGGGCAGATGTGGTAAATTTTATAAAGCTGTTAATTGAGAAATGTATGTCGGCAATGACAATTTTGGGTAAGTTGGCAGGGTTGGCATTTTTTGGGAAGGTGTACTGGGGTTATGAGCCATTGGCAGGGGAAATGAGCAGGAGGATTTCAGAAGGGTGTGGTGTGAACGCAGTGGGGAAGATATGAGTAGGCCCCGACATTGCAGTTATTAAGAAGATTGATTGATGCACTGCCAATAGTGTGAAGGAAAGCCACAGAGACTGTTCTGTTTTCAGTTATTATGGTTTAGCTGTTTTTAGGGTATTCAGGGTTGCAAAATTGTTGGGTTCAAAGACAACTGCAGGATAATGTGTTAGACAGTGGTGCAATGTGTTGTGTTTAATATTTACCCAGAAAGGAAAGTTTGTCCCCGGCAATGGTGGATAACATACACAGGGGGTTGTGTGCGGGCAGACAGGTTTTTTTTTTCATGATGATGGTTCAGGAGTTTTTGGTTCTCACTTATTGGGGGTTTTACCCAAGGCCTTAGGCGTCTTAGGGCTCCCCCTGACTGATATTGATATTCATTCCTTTCGAACTTGCATGGCAGCTGAGACAGAGCAGAGGTGCTGGTCCAGTGAACAAATATGAAAGGCATGAGGTAGAAAAGATTTCCCTCTATGCTGATGACGTTCTTCTATATATCACTAACCCCGACATCACTCTCCCGGTCCTATTCGACACTATAGAGGAGTATGCACGACACTTCGGATACAGGATAAACTGGAATAAGTCCACGCTTTACAGCCCAGGCGGAACCTTGGATGGGTTGCCACTGCCCGGCGACCTTAGAGCGGTACAGGAAGGCTTTCAGTATCTGAGAATTTTCATTACCCCACACAGAGATATGCAGACACTGTAACCTGGGAAAGGTCATACAGAACTTCAAACAAGATGCAGAGAGATGGAAAGACCTCCCTCTCTCTTTGCGCGGAAGAGCAGCTTTTTTAAAAATGATTACCCTTCCACAACTGCTCTACACACTCCAAAACACGTACCACCCACTCCCTCGGTCAGTGTTCACCGTTTTGGAGAGCGACCTCAGATCCCTATTATGGCAGGGAGGGCACCCCAGAATAGCGCTGAAGATGTTACATTGCAACCTCTACAATGGTGGGATTGCACTACCAGATATAGAGGCCTACTATTGGGCCACCCATCTCATTCCCATTAATGAATGGGTACATTGGGCACGGGACCACCCTACTTACCGACTAGAAAGAGAATTGATGTTGCCACACACACATCTATTCTATCTTTATGGCGGGAAGGTCACTTCTCAATTACTGCCGGCAACAAGAGTCACCATAGAGGCAAGGGAGAGAGCAACAAATTGGGAGGACAAACCGGGTCACAAAATCTACGCCACTCTAGGAAGGGGGACGGTTCACAGAACTGCGTAGAGTAAAGGTATTTGAGGCGTGGGATCTTCTGGGTATCTCCACAATAGGAGATGTCCTGGAAAGAGGGACACTCAAAACCTGGCCTAAAATTAAGCAGGAATACGGACTGCACAGATCCCAGTTCATCAAGTATGCACAGCTGCGCCATGCGTGGCAGACAGAGGACATATCATACACGGACCTACCCGAATAAGCTGCACTAGAGGGGAGACTACTGCAAGAACAACTTGTGGAGAAGGCAGTCTCCCTCACATACAGAACCATAAACAACAACAAACCAGACAATTTAAACGGGTTAAGGAAAAGGTGGAAGAAGGACATAGGGCCTTTGGAAGACAGAGATTGGGAGGCGGCCCTAATTCATCCTAGAGAGATAGCCATCAAAGCAAGGCTACACCTCGTACAATACAAAATTCTACATAGAGTGTATTACAACAGGGAGAAGCTCCAGAAGATGAGAAGGTCAGAGAAACCAAATCCCCTCACTTGTAGAGACATCAAAGGTGATTTTTATCATTCGATATGGACATGCCCCACCATACAAGCCTATTGGGAGGCCATAGTTGGAGTACTTGGGGAGATACTGGGGGTGTCGCTGAGGCTTAACCCCTGATTTGTTCTCCTGGGGATCCCGAGTGAGGTAGATGTTACCAGGACACAATTGCTCTTTGCCTCTCTGGGTCTGGCGGTGGTGAAGCGTGACATGGCCAGGCACTAGGGGGTGGAAGAAAAACCTATGGTACAGGAGTGGACCAGGTGGATGGACCTCTACATGGCCGCCAAACGTACTACATACCTGAGCAGGGGGTGCCCCAGAAAATTTCCCAGGGTTTGGGAGCCATGGAGATGATACTATGGGCTAGATCTCTGGGATACTGCACATGGCCCCACACCACTGCCAGTCGGAGATGAGAACACGGCCGAATGCAGAGAGTTACACTAGTTGAGAACGTAACATGTCACCCTTATTTGCGGACTTTGAGGCAAAGACAGTCTTTATAGAATACAAATACTATCTGCTAACCCCAACAGGGCAACCTAGGGAAGATGGGATTCTGTCAATGATGGCTTTGTTTTATGCGACTGAAGTTATGGTTTTGCTATTTGTATGCATTTATCATCTGCAAAATAAAAAGAGTTTTAAAAAAATATGAAGAGCAGGGACATAAAAGTCTGATTGTTACAAGAACTATATTAGGCTCAGGTGGGTGTTGGTGCAGTTTAAGGAATTTAAATTTTTTGTTTTGTTTATTACAGGTTTTGTTGCGGGGCCCAGAAGAAAACACTCTGAGGTCTGGACACTCATTTGTAAAGTGGGCGGCACGCCAGGCAGAAAGTCGAAAATTTGGGAAGTAGTTGGGGTTTGGCAACCTGATGGTACAGATAGTGGTTTGGGAAAGTGGGAATGCATTGACATGAGCTGCTGCCAAAATTGGACTTGATGTCACGAGGTTCAAATTGTCCAAATGCGCTTTTAATTCACCTGGGGGAGAATGATTTGGTCAATGTTAGAAATTGGGTCTCTAGTTGGCAGAAGTATGCACCCTGTCCAAGTAGGGACCACAGTCCTAGTCAGGGCAAGTCACAGCACAATCCCAAACTATCCCGGGCTCACCCTGTGGTAGCTTGGCACAGAGCAGGCAGGCTTAACGTAGAAGGCAATGTGTAAAGTATTTGTGCAATAACACGTACAAGAACACAGTAAATACATCACAAAAAGACTCCACAACAGTTTAGATAAATAGGGAATATTCATCTGAGTAAAACAAGACCAAAACGATCAAAATCCATCAACTAGAAATCGAGATATTTAATTTGGTAAAAATAAATGCAATGAAGCTCTTAGAAGCAGGTAACACTTTCAAATGTTCAGACCCGTGCAAATCCAAAGTTCAGGTCGACCACGATGGAGCGCAGGCCAGCTACAGGGACTCACTTGTATCTGTTGAACACAGTACCTTGGATCCGGGAGCGCAGTCTGCACGTCAAGGTTTTGCGCCGTCCGGCGTCGGTTCTGAGCGGCTGTGCGGCGAGGCTTTGCATCGTCTGGCATTGGTTTCGAGAACTGTCAGCTGTGCGGCGAGGCTTTGCGTTGCTTCACATTGGATGTGGCAGAAATTCAGCTGCAGAACCCACTTCTGAGGGCCAGAACTTGGAGGGGGCACCTCAGGCAAGGGTAGGACTCACAGTAGGCAGAGTCCAGCAGCACCAGCAGAACTACAGGAAGTCTTTTGTGTCCCTGAGACTTCGGAAACAGGAGGCATGCTAAGAAGCACTTGGAGACCACTTTGGAGGGAAGGCAGAGTCCAGCTCTCCTTCCAGCACAGTCAGGGAGCAGCAGGCAGCCGAGCAACCAGCAGGAAAAGAGTCCTTTCAGGAAAGCAGTCCAGTTCAGTCCGTTGTGCAGCACCGCAGTCCACTGACAGAGGTTTGGTTCAAGATCCAGAAGTGTATGAGTTAATGGGGTCAGAGACCCAATACTTATTCCCAAATGTGTCTTTGATGTCAGGGAAACTTCAAAGAGTGGTTTTGAAGTTCACGAGTATCCCTTTCAATCCAGCCCTCGCTCCAGACTACCAGTGGGGGGTTATCAGTCCTGTCTGTGGGGTCAGGCCACTAACCTTTGAAAGGTCAGGGTGAGCCCCTTCCTCCCATCTGCCCAGGACAACCCATTGGAATGCAGATGAATGCAGACAGGTGCCTAATGACACCCAGCACTTCCTGTGTCTGTCTAGAAGGAATGCACAAAGGGAACTGTCATCTAGCCCAGACGTGTATTAGAGACAGCTGTAAGGCACACAGAGCAGTAAGAGCAGAGAAATGTCCACTTTCTAAAAGTGATACACGAAAATATACCAGGCTCCTGCTAATTTTAACTGTTATATGATTCAAGCAAAGATCACTGGACCCAATCCAACTTGACCTGGTTATTTATTTAACCTTTTGCTTTTTTTTTATTTTGAATGACCTTTTCTTTTTTTCAACGAAGTCTGCAGTGAGACAAACACTTATCCATTCAAGAAATAAATGTGCAATATAAGTACAAACAACATATGTACACACATAACATTACATCATGTAAAGCAAAACAAACACGTGATACACCAATCACTTTTCAGAAACAAACAGTTAGAAAACAAACAATTCCTTCAAATTACTATTCCATTTTGTTCATAGAAGGAGAATGCCAAAGCATTGGAAACATTGATGAAAACAGTCGGGGTTGAAATGGCTTTCCCTCAAACTGTAAATAGCCACCATATGGCCCCTCAATATCACTTCAACATGCCGTTACTTCAAAAATGCCGACGCGTTTCGAGACCCTTGTCAACTCCAGGGGCTCTCATCAGGGCTTCTTATTTTAATGTGGAGGTGTAATCTACAAAGGTAAAAAAATGGGTATTTTTTAAGGAACCTCCCTTTGAAAAAAAACTAACCAAATGAGTGACAAAATTGTTCAAATTAATTACCTGATGGGTATTAGTTTTGGCCATCAGTAGAATCCCTTGCCAGCCATAGGGGGGTATTTATGGAAGGACCCTTTTATTGTAGGATCTGTTGGAATATATATGTTTAAAAGTCGTTTTAATATTTACATAGGCAAAACGAGTCAAATCAATCATGGGAATAATTCGAACATATACCTCTGTTGCGATATTCATGAGGCTCGGGCTTCGCTCCTTTCTTGTTTCCCAAATGTTCTTAGGGGTACATATTTTACTCGGGATATGAATCCCGTTCTGTAAAAGTAAAGGCAAGCGTATTTGTGTTTAATTATACACTCAATGGAAACGCTGATAGCAGTTTGTCATTATCTGACAAGCGCATACCTTAATACTGCTGCATCAAAGTTTAACGAACTTCCCGGTTTCTTTTATTTCAAAGTTAGAATAGAAGGGCTTCTGGCATTAATCCAGTCTGCAAAGGTTAAAAAAAAAGAGAGAAGCGCGTCCATCTTTTAGTAAGAGAAGAGTCTTTAATACCACTTCGCAAGCGCGCGTGAAAGACTAAACGCGTACCTGCGAAAGCTTTTGTTCTGTCTTCGTATTAAGACATTAAAGAGTGTATTTCCTTGACGGGATTACTCGGCCACGAGTTTCCGCATTACTGAATCACTTATTCTGGCCCTACCAGGCTCCTGTCTCGGGTCATACCCCCTTTTTGTTTGCTCACTTTCTAAAGGTGGCATTTCTAAACAAGCATTTGCAATGCAATAGGTCTCGCATTCACGCGAGTTTAAGCTATTGGCATTGTAAATGACAATGCCTTTTATTTATGTTTTAGAACACAAAAATAATAGGACTACTGGACAAAGGGGCATATTCACAAGGAGCTATCTCCGAATTAACGGCACTTTATCGCAGCCAAAGTCGTGATAAATATACCTCCCCATTCACAAGCTGGTGTAAACAGCCCACAGCACCAGTTTACCCGCGATAGCAGCCGCAAAAAACATCGCCACAGAGGACCCCCGCAAATATCGCTAATGAGATGCAGAGTAGGCGTTCCCGTGCCAAAAGCCGAGACAACATCACACCTCAACATTCACAACGACCAGCCACATCGGCGATAAGAACACAAAACAGGCGATAAGGCGAGTTAGCTCCAGGAAATCTACACCTGCTCTGACCTGGTATAAAGTCGGACGGCAGCCAGCACCACAAAAGGGAGCACAGCCCAGGGCCACATCCAAAGGGCAACAGATGCCATGGAGCCACTCATCATGCGGCCCGGACACCCAAGAGGGCCACAACACCCACCGCCACCACCCCAAGACCCCAACCCACACCCGGAACACCCCCCCCCCCGGACCACCACAGACGCAGCGCAGACAAAGACAGCGGACCCCCAGGAAACATACCAGCCGCACAGACCCAACATCTGACAATGTCACCGTCCACTGCAGGCTGAAAGGGACAACCATCCTACGCATCCTGACCATCATCGCCTAACAGGCCTACGGCACCAACACAGCGGACGACCAACATCCCACCCCACACAAAGCTGCTGGCTTGCCTGCACCTGTTGGCCCCTGGTACCCCCCAAACAACAACCGCCAGAGTCGGAGGAGTCACACAGCCAGCCACATCCAAGTCCCCAACACCTGTCCTAGACATCACCATCACCCTGGTACCCCAGTCCCCATACGTCCAACACAATGCGCAGGATCCACTGGAGACCAAGCAAGGACCATACGCCATAGCAGGATGCACGCACGTGTTGGGGGCAATTCACAGCACACATGTACTACCTGTGCCCCCTGGTGACACAGCACACAATCACCTCAACAGGAAGCACACATCTCACATCAATGTGCAGGCAACAACAGAACACTGTGGAACCTCCAACAATGTTGCCTTCAAATACACAGCCAGTGTGCATGATACCTACATCCTCCGACAGTCCATCATCAACCAGCGTTCCCAGGATGTCAACAAGGGAAATGCACACCCCCTTGGCAAGTTCGAAATGAACACCCCACACACCTCAACTCCACAACCATGCAACTCACAACTCTGGCAATGCACACGTCACAAAATCACAACCAACAAGCACAACAACATGACCACCCACCAGATACGACAGAACAACTTACAATGGTAACCTGGGCAAGCCCTGAACATGAGCCATCAACGGCATGGCACCTCAGCCACATAATAGCCGAATGTGGGGAGAGGTGGCAACCAGGCATGTGTGAAGGATGCAGTAGAACCATGATCGGGAAAGCACACAATGCCAAAAGTGGCGGAGATGTGCTGGACAGACCGCAGTATGCAGAACACACCCATATCCATGGCGACATACACCTCTGGCGTATGGAGTGCAGTGGACAGTGGACGCAACCATGTCAACCCAGCCAGTGGGGGACCTCACGGAAATGTTGCCTGTGACGCCACCCCCTAAGCGTCACCGGAGTGGGATGGCCCGGCGTAGGCCACGCCAGCATACGGGTGTGAATAAAAAGCACGTAGGCCTGGGCGTGGTCCTCTCCCGGAAAGCCCCACGTCTCTGCCAGGGCGGCGCCTCCCACCCTGCCACGAGGCCGTCGCCGTCCCCGTGAGCGGAGTTGCCTGCGATGCTGTGCGCCTGCCGGACCCCGGCACGCTGGACCACGAACCCGTCAGGCCCGCCCCTGCGCAGCCAGGCCACACTGATCACCTGCCGACACCGGCGTGTGTCAAGGAGGGCCCACCACGTGCCGGCGCAAGCTCCAAGCCCGAGGCCCGCGACCGTGGCAGCCACCTCAGACCACCACGGCCTCCACGACACAGGCCCGCTTTAGTCCTTTCTCGTTGACGTACTCTACTGCCGCCTTCGGCCTACTCTTCGGACCAGTAGGTCCCATATGTGAAACTGTGTCCTGAGTCATGAATGGCAGTGACCCCAAATCCGGGCCAGCGGCCACAGCACCAGAGCCCCCCGATCAGTGAGGCATAGTTCCATATGGGCATCTTGCGACACGTGGTGCCACTAACCCTGTTCAACGCCAGCCGGCTACACGTGGTGCCACTGAACCTGAACAACGCAGGCCGGTGGGGCCATCCAACCTATGCCGGCGACACTAGGTGAATGGGGCGTGCTGACCGCTTCCTCAGGCCTACACCACGGTCAGGTAGGTCACACATTTGGAACTGAGACTTGATTACACCATGGCAGTGACCAGATGTCTACTGCAGGGGTGATATCACTAAACTCCCTGCTATCAGTGAAGCAAACGAATGCATCACAAGCACACGACATGTGTCTGTGGGCCCATGCTGCCGCTGCCTCCGGCCTACACTGCGGTCCAGTAGGTCACAGAGTCTTGATTTGGCAATGTTGGAGTTCACAGCTGTGTACCGGCATCATCGCAGACTGCATCCCCTCTCAGCACCTGTGCCACTAAGTGTGTTCCCCGACATTCATGGACACTCACTGGTCGTACATTGGTGGTGTTTGAGTCTATGGAATTGGGGCTAGTTTTGATCCTCATGTAGCTGATACCGAATTGTTGGTGAAAACGAGGGTTGCGCTTTCCACTCCTCCATTTGCTGCTTCCAGATAACATCAGACCTTCCACATCATGCCCTGGAGGACACCTTCCACTGTCCCCCGCAACCCTCCGCAACATACACCTCGGACATTGATGGGGACCCGCTCAGGTCGCATGGCCCATCTGACTGCACCACAAGTCACCGTCCCGTGGCTGGGTGCCTGTGTCGGCCGCAGTGCATCCGGGGCCACTAACTCTGTGCTGCTCAGGCCTGGGACCCCTTCTTCTGAGACATTGAATGGCCTCTGTAGCGATGGTCTTGGGGTCATCAATGCCATGTGTCTGTGGCCCTGCGCTGTCCGCATCCTCCGGCCTGAACTGCGGTCCACCAGGCCCACACATAGCATCGAGTGTTGACCAGCCCGGACGTCGCATCACCACAGGAGGCACACGCCACCACCGCAAGGACCACCTCCAACCGCCATCTGCCAGAGTCGAAACGGTGGTCCTGACAGACTTACGGAGTTGCTCAGACCTGTCGTGGATGCCATCATCGGCCTGATACCCTGCTCAGCACTCCAGGTGCCAGTGACTCAGTGCACTGCAAGCCATTGTCCGTTACTGTGAGTTTTGTGCTGTTGTGAGGTTGCGCAGCAATGTCACCTCATGCAGTGGGGAAGACCTGGGACTATGATGAGAAAGATGTGTCAAGTGTGCGGACGGGAGAAGGCACAGACAATGGGAGGGCAGGAGGCAACAGCCCCAAGGCAGGAATGCAGACTGGTGGTGGTAGTCAATCTACACACCCGGATCTATTACTGGGTATTGCGCTGTGGACTGCGGACGCAACTGTCACCTCAGGCAGTGTGGGAGACCTGGGACGTTGATGAGGAAGTTGATGCAGGTGTAACACACCCCACTGCATCTGCATCAGGACTAACCCGAAGGGACACAATCCTAGCAATTTCTTCACATGAGCGCGCTCTTCTCTAGTGCCCCTACCTCAGTGCACTGCAACTCACGGAACCTCCTGACTGATTATTGGGTGACCTCTGTCCTTACTCTGGATCCCTCCATGTTGCTCTGCAGTTGACTCTGTTTTGCTGGTGTTTTCTGTTTCCATTACACTGGTGTCCACTGTTCAGGTTGTTGCCAGCACCAAGCACTCCGCGCGGGCTGGCTTATACTCACCCCACACACATCCAGCACAGGCGTCACTGTACATGTGGCCCTGCCAACAAAAGGGGCCGGGCGCACGTGCCCATAGCCAGTTCAACATGATATGTGCATGTGTCCCTGTGGTCTTGTTGTATGCATGGGGGCCCTGGGCCCTACAACATTACATTGTGCTGTGCACAGCGGACGCAGACATGTCACCGCAGGCAGCGGGTTAGAACCTGGACATGTAGCTTTGTCGTCACCCACTCAATTCGTAAGGGGAGTGGACTGTGCCGTCGCACGCAGAGCCAACGTGGGTGTGTGACTGATCTGTGCGTGCCCCTGGGCGTGGTTCTGTACTGGGTATGTGCATCTGCATGTGTCTCTATGGCAGTGTGGGTCTCCTTTGTGGGGTGTAGGTGGTCCCTGAAGGGTATTGGACACCCACGTATGTGTTCTAGTTCGCATTCCATGGGTTCGGCAACACCCGCACCTGTTGGGCCACCTCCTTTTGGCGTTCTGACACCTGGCATTGGGGTGCCATGTGTGGGTCGGTGAAGTGTTGTGAGCCAGCCGTGATTGCGGGTGCTTCATGCTGTGTGGTCTGTTGCAGGGGCTGGGTTCTCCTCTGAGTAGCTTGTCTGCCCTGGTCCTGGTGGTGGGTTGTGTGGGATGTCCATGGGCTGTTGTAGGGCGTCGGTGTCGAAGGTGTGGTGTTCGTCTCCGGCATCACTGATGGGTTGTCTGTTCTGACCTGCTGGAGGTGTTGTTTGTCCCTCTGCATTGTGAAGGGGAGGTGCATGTTGGCATTGTGTTGGCGCCTTGTTCTTGTCGACATGCAGACTGTGTGACAATGTACATTGTGACTGTTTGGGCGGTGGTGGCTATTTGAGTTGGGACAGTGTACATTTGGCCTACATGGCTGATGTGGGGTTGTAGCCGTAGATATGCATCTCACAGTTCCCTGCTCTGTCCAATGTGATTGTTCTGTTTCTGCGCCTGGGAGGACCCAGTTGTGTCCCCTGTTCTGCAGTGTGGGTGTTGCACTTTGTGCCACATTGTCATGGTATGTGCTGTCATTGCTATGTGTGTGTGCTGCAGTGTGCCACGGGGATGGGGGACATGTCCCTGGGTAATTGTGGGTGTGCAGTGTGCTACACCTCGTTGTGCATGTGTGCCATTGTGCCCATCACCCCCCGTCACCCCAGTCCCTGTTGGATCCTCACCCTGTTGTTGTTGTGTCGGGTCCTGTCGAGCTGTGTCCTTACTCCCACCTCCTTGCACCGTCTCCACACTGATGACTGTGGCCTGGGTCTCCTCCAGCTCCTCCTGTTGCGCTGGACTGCCACCTCCTGTCGCCGTTGCTGCCTTCCTGTTGGCAGCGGGTTTGTGCCTGGTTTAGGTTGTCACGTCCTGGCGGCGCCTCTTGGCCTCCTGGATTGGCCTCATCGGCACTCCGACTGCATTCCAGGTGGTCTGCTTGTGGGTCAGTTGCTGGTGGTGCTGTGACTCATTGCGCTGGTCTTGTTTTCCTGCGGTCTGCACCCCGTCTTCCTCTCCCTTTTCTCCTTGGCCTTCCCTGACCCCGTTGTTCCTTGCTGGTGGTCTGTGGGGGTTGTGGGGTTCGCGTTGACCTCTGCGCTGGGTCAGGGTGCATCCATGTTGCTACATGCTTTGGCTTGTTTCTGGTGTGTTGTTTCTGTGGTTTTTATGGTGCAATTTCCCGCCAGACGCGTGGGATTTGCAGGCCTGTGGCTGCTTTTCGCTACTTTTTGTACCACGATTGGCCTCATCGCATGATTTCTCGCGTTCGCGTTTCGCATTTTTTCGGCGTGGCGTTGATTTTCCGCTGACATTTGAGGCGTTATCTGGTGACTATCGCATGCTACCGCCTTGTTGTGAATTCCATGTTGACACGGGGTTATTTTCCCGCAATAGGCTGCGATATTGAAAGTTACATTACGCTACTCTTGCAGTAGTTATCGCACGTTCTTGTGAATATACCCCATAGTTTCTAGGAGGAAAACAAACATGGCGCCTCGTCAGGACTTTGAAGCGCTATATGGAAGCAATTACAATTTGTAATACTAAGAAGGCATACAGTAAAAACATCCCATTTTCCTACCACTCTCTCCCGTTGGGCCTGCCCTCAGGGGTGTACATAAAGATGTTACTGAGTGAAACAAGGACTCAGGACACGTGCAAAAGATGACAGCATGGGGCAGTGATCAAAATGTGTGGTGAGTACACGACATGAATGCGGAGCTTCCGGTCTTCCCAATCCCATACGTGGGTAGCTCACCCAGCCCTGTTATCGCTTGGCTTTCTGGGATGTGTATTACTTTTTGATCCCGCAAAACCAGGGCTTCACACCCCATGCTGCAAAGGAAAACTCTAGCCTGTGTGAGCTGCTCACACAGGGATCTGGGACATGGAGAGATAAGTGAGAGAGGAAAGGCACATGAAGAGAAGGGTTACTGAGAAGCATCAAGAGTGAGGGGGCAGGATGACTTGGAGTTACGTAAGGACAGGGGGTAATAAGACGAAGGGGCTCCAATGTGAGGAGGTTGTGAGCAGTCCACAGCAAAGGTGCAAGGCAGACTGAATGGGTCAGAGTAGCAAGAAGTGACGAGGGGGAAGGTGCAATGGGTTAAAGTCCAAGGAGACTTTCAGCAAGGTTTCAGCAGAACATGGAGAGTAGGGAGCAGAAACTGGCGTTAATGAGTGGGAGCACCGGCGATGACCCTGCTACTCTCTGTCAAACGCTAAGGACCTCAGTTTCACACAAACAGAGAAGATTAATTGACAATTAAAATACATCATAATAACACTAATTTGAGTTTAGAAACGTATTGGCTTTGTGTGATTTCGTTTTTATTCTAAGGCCAGTTTCATTGAACACTTCAAGGGAGTCACAAATCCTATGTGTAACAGCCATAACTTTCAATAACAACTGTTTGTTGCTTGTCTAAACGTGTCTATCATCTGAAAGGTTTTTTAACAGCGAATTTAACACATTGCACAGATAGTTTGTCGTGACCATAATCTTCAGTGAGTGAAGGGGTTCCGCTTTAAAGGTGATAGTCAGACATCCTTCCACGGCATTCTTCTCGGAGACAGTAGTGTTCATCTCATAAACTGATAGCTTCGCTGTGAAAAGGAAATAGCGTGATTAATTTATGCTGTCAGCTTTATAGGTAGAAAGCTCATATATTTTTGATGTGCTTGTATTTTTTTTAATGGACTTACATGCATGATTTACACTAGGGTTATTATTTTTTAAGCCTTTATTCGGATGACTGTATTATTTTACTGTCAATCTGACAAACACTATAATTCTCACAAAGAGTATATTTTCAACTGAAGGGTTGATAAACCCTTCCATTTCTTCATAAACAGTGCTTTGCTTTTTAGTTCTTACTTTTTAATAAGGCAAGCTACGCACTATCTATGCCTCTGGTTAACCACAATACTCCTGAGCTGTTTGACAAATATTCTTTTATGACTACAAGGCTGGATAAACAATTCCTAACTGGGGCTTGTGATGAGAACTTTTTCAAGGAGTGTTAAATACATTGTTCCACTTTTCTGCTTGCTTCTTACATTCTCTTTTTATAATCCACTATGGTGACAATATCCCCAATCCTCATTACACCTCCTGCAATCCCCTTTTTTTCGAGGTCTTCTTTCTTCGCCAAGCCTCCCCTTACGAACGCTGTACTGTATGAACATCCACCTTATTTTTCATTTATCTGAAAACGAAACGGTGACAATAAAGTCAGGCTTTCTTTGATGGCGGTGAAAAACGTCCGTGGGATATGTAAGTTCTGCGTGCACTTTTAGATCATTGCCAGCAAAGGAGGCGTCTTTATAATGTGCTTCATTCAAGAAGAGCGACTCCTCAGAGACGTACAGCGTAAGAGACCGCACTTCCCTCACATCTGTCGTGAGCCCCGTGATCTCTGAAAAGGAAAGGCTTTGCTGAAATGACAGCGCGCCTCCATCTGGTAATACGGCAGGAGGCCTTTTAAGAGAGAGGCGGAAGGCACATTTGTCTAGACGGGCCTCAAACGTTGTGTCATCTTGCAGATTGAGCACAGGCAAGAGGTGTTCACAGAAGGCAGTGTGTGAGGTGGTGGCTCTGCAATGCCGTCGGCAAGACGATAGCTGCACAATACCACAAAGGACGCAAGCAGTGCGCCGAGACAGAGAACAGGCACACTTACAGAACATCAAAAGGCCTCTGAACTCACGGATAGTGAAGTAACATGTCGGGATTACTATAACAACAAGCGCGGCCGCGAAAGAGAAAGCGTGATACAAAACAGATGGCACCCTGCACGCCCCTGCTCGCTCCCGCAAGCTGCAGGCCGCCACACGCACGAGTTTTACGAAAAGTCTGCAGTGATTGCAAGAGGCCCTCTCCTAGAGCAGCGCATGCGCGCTGCGCTAGGCAAGACCTAAAAAGGAATGTTAATTCCGACTTTACCAGTACAGAGGATTTATCATTACCAGTCCAAAGATATGTAACATGAAAAAGCTACTCCATTCTGATCAGGAATTACAGCTTAAAGGTATTTTAAGGAATTCCCAACGTTAGCCTATGAGAGGAGTAGGCCTCAAAGCAGTGAAAAACTAATTTAGCTGTTTGTCACTACTAGGACAGGTAAAACATAGAAGTACATGTCCTACTTTTTTACTTACATAGCACCCTGCCCTTTGGGTTACCAAGGGCTTTCCCTAGGGGTGACTTATGTTAAAAAAAAAGGGGAGTTTAGGGCTTGGCAAGTAGTTTTAAATGCCAAGCCAAAGTGGCAGCCAACTGCACACACAGGCCCTGCAATGGCGGCCTGAGGCATGGTTAAGGGGCTACTTATGTGGGTGGCACAATCAGTGCTGCAGGCCCACTGGTAGCATTTAATTTATAGGCCTGGGGCACATATAGTGCACTTTAGTAGGGACTTAGAAGTACATTAAAATTGTCAATTGGGTATGAGTTAATGTTATCACGGTTAGGGGAAGAGAGCACAAGCACTTTAGCACTGGTTAGCAGTGGTTAAGTGTGCAGAGTCCTAAAGCCAGCAAAACCGAGTACAGAAAAATAGAGGGAGGCAGGCAGAAAGTTGGGGAAGACCACCCTAACGCTGTCAGGTCTAACAGTGAACATGAGAGGCTTGTCCCTATTGAAGGTTATGAAGGCAGACTTTTTGGAGATTAGGAGAGCCTAGTCTGGAATGTCAGTGTTATGGATGGGATTTTTGCCCAGGCGAGAGTGGAGAGATGCCAAGAAGCCAGGGACAATTGACAGGCAAGGAGAGAAGTTGAAAGGGAGATGTGTAAGTTCTGTAAGGAGGAAAGTGTTTTTAGAGTGCAACATCTGGATATAAAGTTTGACGAGAAACAGTTGTTTAGGGATGATGTTCATCTCTCTGTTGTTGGGCTGGAACAATACTTGCTGTAAATGAGAAGCGCGCTGTTCACATTGTTGGGATTTGCTTTCTAGTTTGGTTGGAGGGGACAGAAAAACAACTTTTGGGGTTTTTCTGATTGCAGTTTTGGAGAGTTTTTCAGAATGACAAGGAAATATTGCTTATATTTATATTGAGCCTCAGGTAGAGAGATGCAAGGGGGGAGGTGGCGGGCAAGTTCGAAGTTAAGAAGAGGATATCAAAGTTTGGAGTATATGTTGTGATGTTGTGGATAGGGTTGTCACCAGGCCGGTTTTATACCGGCATGCCCAGTATTTTGATGTCTTGGCTGGTACAAAAAGTGGAGAAAAAATCACCCTAAAGCTGGTAATTTTTCCCCTTATCTGTATGTACTTTATACAATAAATGTAAAAAGAAACCAAATTTAAATGTAATCTACAGCTGCCCTAATGACTCCTGTCTGATAATTAAACAAAAACAGAAATGCTACAAATGAAATGCCACGATTTCATATGCATTCTACTTAAGAATAATGTCTGGGCCTTTGCAAAATGTTAAAACGTGAACAGATGGCTGATATTTTTCTCTGGGAAAGGTGGCAACCCTAGTTGTGGATGGGGGCAGCTTGTGAGTGATGAGTTTGTTCAATGTTTAGTGAGGCTGAATCTGTTATAGTCTGTATGGCAAGTTTCCATGTGTTTGCTTATCTGTATTTACAAGTATCTCATTAAAGCGGTCTTTTCCACACATTTAGTTGGCTCATGTGGTTTTTGGCTGCGCCGTCCTGCCCAATCTCTGTAACTGTTTACCTTCTTTTGCGTGAGGAGTAAAGCCTTTAGGTTTATTGTCTAATTTCAGTCTAGCATGCTTCCCTTCCATCTTTTCATAAACAGGAAGGGCTATGGGTTAATCCCACCTCCATAGAAACAGGATGAGGAAGTTAATTTTGATTTTATATTTATAAAGAGCGAGCTAATGCCCAAAGGCGTCTAGGTGCTAACCAACAGATGAGCAGAAAATTATAAGAAAGTATATGAAGCTAGAAAACGACCTGAAGTTCGGCCATATTGGGTGGGATGTTGTAAGATACTTTTATTTATTTCAGGTAAATGCTTTACCAAACTGAAAACAGAGCTCATTGTGTACGGACTAGGACGAAGAAGATAGACTAGGAGGTAATAGGCAGTAAAAGTTACCTCTTTTTGGTCACAGAATGTTGGCAAAAATGCAGTAGTACAGTAGGGGAAACCAAACATGCCAAAGGGCCATATAATTTGCAGAGGCGTGCTATACAAATACTGCGTTACAATACATTGCATTACTTTCAACCTTTCACTTATTTCTATAAAAAATGCTCACTCCAGTGGAAAGCAACGACAAAGAACATAGATCCCTTTTCTTTTTCAAACTCTTCCTCAGCAGCGGTTTCTGTATGGGGGCGTCGCCCCACTGTATTTGTTGGCCCTAAGGCCCCCGTAATACACAATAGAAATTGAAATTGTGCTTTCTTTACCGGCTGTGGCGCAGTGCTTTTATGTCAGCTGGGCCGGGTGCACACACTGCAGGCGGTAGGCTTTGCAATTGTTTTCGTATTCGATCGGGAGTGGGTGAGAGTGGAGATTCAATGTTGCAGGCAGACTGTCTGGGTCTTTAAATTAAAATGTCAGTGCGCATGTGGGGTTGGACGGGTGTCTTCCTACGACCAACCCGACATGCGCACCTGAGGCCTCTCCTACTAGCACAACGTTAGGGAGCCTGGGATAATAGCCGCAGTCTCCCTGGTCTTCTAAGGAGCGTCGATTTTGCCTGCTCCAGCCAATCATGACGCTGCTCTTCTGCTGTTTGCAGCAAGGGTGTAGCATTCAACAGCGTCTCAGAGGGTATTGTTTGAGAGGCAATACCTAAGGGAGCACAATTAATTGCTGTGAGCAAGGAAGGGGGAGCAGGGAGACAATAAATTGCAGAGACATGTGGCAAATGAGAAACTTTTGCATATATTTAGTCATATATTCAAAGACAAACAAAGCACTGTGTTATATTGAATTACATGTAACCTGTGTTATACTGTGTACAAGTGCTCATGTAAGAGTGAAAGGCGCTGGTGACACGTGAGGGAGTACATACAGCGGGAGAAGGGCGCAAACAAAACAATTTATATATACAAAGTAAAATTGTAGTGATGCCCATACAATGAATGCAGATAGTACAAAATAATTTAGTTGGGCAATCACGAGAAAGGCGCTGTAAATTACGCTGTGAAAGTCGACGGCGTTTCAGCTATATACAATGTTAGACCATCATCAGGACCAGGTTACAGATAGTTAGGGAACAGTGCTGTAGGGGGAGAATAAAAACACTCTATCGTGGCCCAAGAAAAATGGTTGAAAGGAGAAAAGGCGAAAGGCCATGATGGCAAAAGAATGAGCCAAAGAGGGATAATTGTGACAGACAAGGCAGTATGAGCATTAATCAAGGGAGCTGGGTAGCGTACTAGCAGAAGATTAATTTGTGTCTGAGCTCTGAGAGAAAGGGAGAAGTGATGGGTTGCGTGGGCGGGGTGAGAGAACTAACCTGGGGGGTCTGAAGGACCAAGCCCAGTTGGAATGGGCACTGAAGGAGAACTTGCTACGTCCGGAGATTTAAGCAGCATGTGAAGTGGAGCTGGAAAGAAAAGGAGGACGTGAGGAGTAGACCGAGCAGTGAGAACCGGCCTGGAGGCGGTGAAGAGCTGGGAAACTTACCGGGAGCGGATGAATCCCGGAGGAGGAGTAGATAGGATCCCGAACCGGAGGCTGCAGTGATCCAGCTGTGGGAAAAGAAGGAGGGATAAGGGGTGGGGCAGCGCGGAGGTTGGAGACAACCGTAGGAAATGCGGGGTAACTTAGAAACTTACTGAGTATGCAGTAGTGGGTAGGAGCCCTTTGGAAAAGTGGGTCCAGGTGTAGGGCAATGAGCCTGGGTAATCGAGAGACTTCCATTAAGGCTGCGAGTCGGGAGACCTGCACAGGTACTGACCTGATGGTCGGCCTGGACATTGAGTCACTTTATACGAATATCCCTCACAAGGAAGGCCTCTCTGTCATAAAAGATCTACTCAATTCCAGACCACTACATGCCCCCATTCCCACTGATTTTGTTATGGCACTCCTCGAAATTGGCCTAAGCAACAACTATTTCCTCTATAGGGATACCTTCTACCTACAGATCAAGGGAGTCTCAATGGAGGCATGCTTTGCTCCCAACTTTGCTATACTCTTCGTACATAACCTTGAGAAAACCAAGATCTTGACCCCCTTGAACCCTTTCAAAACAAACATCACTTTCTGGCGTCGCTACATTGATGACATTCTGTTAATCTGGAGAGGAAACCAAGAAACCCTACTACAGTTCCTTGATTGGCTGCATACTTGCCAACTACACCTCAAATTCACGGCTGACTCCAAGGAGAACAACCTCCCTTTTTTAGACCTCGCATTACAGGTCGAAGAAGACAAAATAGGCACAACTCTTTTCAGAAAACCCATAGAGCGTAATACTCTCCTATTATATTCCAGTTTCCATCCACAGGGTCTGCGCGATGGCTTGCCATTCGGACAATTCTTCCACATCCGCCGCAACTGCAAATGGAGGAAGGACTATTTCCGTGAAGCAGCCATACTCACGGACAAACTCATCTCACGTGGTTATCCCAAAAGATTGGTTACCAGAGCCCCCAAACGTGCCTGGTACAACAAGAGGGAAACCTTGCTTACACCTAAAGAAAAAAAGAAGAATACCCGTATTCCCTTCGTATCCACCTTTTCCCCTTCCAGCAACAAAATCTCTAAAATCATCAAAAGAAATTGGAACACCTTGACTACCCTACAGGAACCCCCTTTGTTCTCCTACCGCCGGGGTTTAAACCTCGCAGAGAACCTGGTACATGCCATAACTTGGCCAAAAGGAACCAACAGAGAAGAATCCAACACATCCGCCTGGGGCTTGCCCCACACTATAGGCCACTACAAATGCCAGAGATGTGTTGTGTGCTCCACATCGCTCAACACCAAAGAGTTTCAATTCTATGAACACACATACCCACTTAAAGGCTTCACCAACTGTAGATCCTGCAATGTCATCTACGCCATACGATGCCCATGCAACCTCTTCTGTATAGGACAAACAAGCCAAATGATTAAGGACCGGATAATCCAACACAGAAGTCGATTCAGATGTGGTACACCAAACGCCCCCCTAGTACCACACTTCCAAGAACTAGGCCACAAAGAGACGGACTTTACTTGGCAAGTCATAGACCAATCTACCCTACCACTTAGGGGTGGTAACCTGCAACAACTTCTCAACAGGTGCGAGTGTCATTGGATAGCTCGCTGTAACACTGTTGAACATGGCTTAAACACTTTAGATGAGTGGAACAATACCCTGGTTGGCTAATACACTAAGCCGGGACACCCTCTCCTGCCCTTATAGCCACCCTTCACCATCGCTATCCCTCCTTTTCTATGATATAAGGCCTATCCAATCATGTTCATACGCTCCTGTGTATGATTTTATATAATCTGTAGATAACTGTGTGCACTTTATGACTCATCTTCCATTTAGAGCTTGCATATACTCTGTGGATGTGTCTTTCGCAACCATTGGTTCTGAGATCACTAATATAACATTGTCGGTCTCAAATGTAATTACATTACTGTTTGTTCTCAATTTTTTCCTGCACAGTCATGTGATGTACTCGCTCACACTCTGGTACCTTGGGCCTGGCCTGGGCCGGACTGGGAACCAAAACCGACCTTGGCAAAGTGCTCGGCCGCCCCCCCGGAGGGTTGGGGGTGCAACCGAGCTGTTTGCCAGGGCCGGTTTCAGCCAATTTTATTACAGGGGCCGATATTGCAGCTGTGCTGCAAAAACGGCCCTGTAACAAAAACGGCCCCCACCCTGGCGGCCCACCGGGGAAATACCCGGTACCCGCTATGGCCAGTCCTGCCCTGGCCCAGGCTGTGAAGCTCAGATCGGGGCCTCTCGGGGCCGCACCCACTGTCCTCCGGCCCTGCGTTATTTATCACAAAGGCATCATCAAACAGAGGCCTTCTGCGCAACTGCCAGTGTTGCCAGATTGGGGTGTTTCCCGCACAAATGGGCGACATTTTTCCCAGTTGTGCGGGAAAAAGCTACACCGGCGGGTTGTGGAAAGTTGGGAGACATTTGCCCTTGTGTGCACAAAATTAATGGTTTCTGCGGACCCGACAGAGAATCTGTAATAATCAGGGCCGTCAATCATTCATAGCGCGAACGCGCTACTTATGACGGCCCTGCTTCTTGTTGATGGCCTGCCCCCAGAGAGAATGGACCAATGATCTTGCGAGGGGCAGGCCTGTCATCATTGTTTTTTTTTAAACTTTTGAATACTTTTGCCTGCCTCTCTTGGCGCGGGCGCGCAGTAGACTCCGAGTGCTGTGGACTGGAGCTCGAGAGAGGAGGAGTCACAAGTGTCAAGGCAGGGCTGGTTGGCTTACCATGCAGCCTGCTTCTGTTGCGCGTGGGAGTTCCTTGGTGCCCAGCAGGTGTATTAAGGTGAGATTAGTGTACGAAGTGTCCACTTTTCCTGCTCTGACCGTCAGCTGCCCCCTCTCTTCCTTTTATTCTCTCTGTTTCTGTCTCTCTCAGCTCCTCACTTGCTGAAACCCGTGCTTCAATAAACGTCTCTTACCCTCTGTTTCATTCTACTTTCCTTCATTCGTCCCCATGTGAAATGGATCCAAAAAAGAAAGAAACACTTTTGTTGGAAATGTTGTCTTTTTCTTACATATTTCTGTTCCAAAGTTCAGCCTCGGGACCAAGAGAAAAACAGGTGCAAAATATGAAAAATAAATAACTGAATAAAGCATTACACAGCAGTTGCAAAGTGGCCAGATTGGTTTTATTCTCACACAAACACATTAGCGCAACTTTACAGAGTTTGCCATTGAAGCGCTACTTTCTTTTTCTCGTCATTCTTTGAAAAACATTGTTTTCCCTGGGTGTGGTAGTGCACCATTCAGGAGGTTCTGCAATACCTGGTTCATGACTGGAGTGGAAAATGTTTATTGTGATCCTTATCAGCTCTTTTCCTTATTTTTATAAAATGTGTACTGCTGCTCTGTGTTCAGGAATGTGGTCTTTTTAAACCATACTACCTATGTTTTGTAAGGATTTAAGCAATGAACATTGAAACGGGTCCATTCTGGGCCCTGTAGTCATGCGCTTAACGTTTCAGGCAAAAACACTCATTCATTTCTGAATAATGAGTATAAAAGTGTTAAGGTAATAACCATTTTGTTCTGCTTACATTTCACATGCTTTACTTAATCTTGCATTCCCTATGAGGGTTTGCTTTTTCCAGGATGTTGTTACTTTTGTTTTCAGGCAGCATGTTACTCTTGTGCATAATTTGAATTGAGTCGCATCCAGGTGTTTATAGCGGGGCACAATTGGGATGTAGCTGAAGGCAGTGCTAGTTTCTCTCAGTGGGACCGTATGGTGTTCAGTGGGGGAAAGGATGTGACACTATGGTCAGAGCTGCCGAATTTGTTACTGGGGAACCAGGTTCAGCCTTCATGACCAGTCTACCAGACCATGCTCCTGAGGAAGCACATTCCCATGCTAGACCTCAGAAGCCCTAGCTAGACCTCAGAAGCCCTAGCTAGACCTTAGAAGCCCTGGTGTCATAGCACCTTGACGGTCTGTCCACCACAATCCATACTGAAGTTCACCTCCAGTCTTGCAGGTAGGCCTATGAAGCAGCACACCCTAGAGCAATAGTGACTCTGTCACTGAGGCCACATTGGCCTTGTTTCAGCAGGAGTAGTGCAACTCACCAGTGATCGGCAATGCAGGATTTGCACGCACACCAAACTGAGGGGCATATTTACAAGGGAATGGTGAAGTGTGGCATTAAGCAGACATTGCTAATGCCACGCTCCGCCATTCTGAAAACGCAGGGATGTGCCGTATTTACAATGGTGCAGCATATCCCTGCATTTTCCCTAGCGCTGGCTCTAAACTCAGCTGCGTAGTGCCAACGTAGGCACCCTTGCACCATAGTGCAAGGGTGCCAGCGTTAAGGGAATGATTGTTTATGTGCAGTAAGGTGTCCCTTCCTGCACATAAAGAATCCAGAATGGCGAATTGTAACTTATGTGTGCTGCACTGGGCAGCACATATAGAAGTGGCAAATCATCATTTGTTAAATGATTGGGTATGTGCAGGAAGGGACACCTTCCTGCACATGAGCAATCATTCATGGCGATTTACTGTAATTTAAAGTTAAGAGCATGAATAATTAAGACCCTGGCTGGGCGATAGGAGTAAAGGAGCCTCATGAGAGGGCCCAGGCCAATGGTGGTATGGGAGTGAGAGAGTGCTAATGATGAAGGGTAATGGAGTGGGATGGAACACGAACAGTATGACAGTATCAGTAGAGTTGAGGGAGTGTTGGTGTTGAGGGTGTCGCCAAACGTTCTGGGAAATTGGGTCATTTTCCTTTCTGCTCCAATAGCCTTGCGTTCATCTGTACCCCAAACAAATCCATCTGATGCTTACCAAAACTAGGAGCTTTAGTCGAGCGCTTGCTGCAACACAATGAAAACAACAATGTCCTCTATACTTTTCAGTGCCAGAGTAAGTGGTCAGGGTGAAGGACTTTGGGTCGGAGGGCAGGGAATCAGTCAGAGTAGGTGACTCTCTTTTCTGGCCTCTCCTTACATTTTAACTGGAAAAGTGTGGAACTCTCGTCTTACTGTAGCAACCCTCAGTTTTCACACTGTTGCTTCACATTTTCGTACACTTGTTTTGCACAAAAACTGTGTTTCAGATTTGTCTACTGCGATGTTTATTTTTGCTGTTGTCCCATACTGTCATTGTGAAGGAGTTTTTGTTGTTGAATATCTTCAGACAAGGACATAGAATGTTAAGCAGTGCCAAACAAGTTGTGTTGCAATTACTTTAATACAAGGGGATGTTTCTTAATATGTAGATCATTGTGTGGTGTTAATTCTGCATAACCATTCCAGTATTCTTTTTTGGAGCCACATTGTTGAGATAGCATTGAAATTCCTATCCATGGACATAAAGTGGTTTATAATCTGTTTTTGTAGAGGTAATTCATGAATGCCAGGTTCAGGTTTGGTTGTGTGGTGACAGAACTACAAGATGAAAAGTCAAAGTGGTGACTGGTCTTGAAAATGAGTATTTATTAAAACAGGTGTCCAGTTAACCTCCTCTCACTATCTGTATATTGAATAGAATTTAGATACATCCTTAAAATGTTTTCTGAAGACTACTTTTGCAAAATTTGAGAGTTTCGACTTTGGGCTGGTTTTTGGGCTGACGCTGGTTTGCGTTGGGCTGAATTTGGGCTTATACTTGAGCGTCTTTGGGCTTGGCATGGGTCTCAAAATCTGGCAACACTGGCAACTGCCGGAGTCAGTGAGAGGCGGGGCGAGGTAATAACAAGATGTATTAGCTGTGAAAGGCCCACAGGGGGTTTGTTCCCGTCCAGGCACAGACAGGCTAAATGGATGTCATGGGTGGAAGAAGGTTTTTGCATAGTTGTGCATGCTGTTTACTGCCTTCAGGCAGACTAGAGTGGAAGAGCAGTGGAAATTAAATCCTGGTTGTTTTGCCCACTACACTAATTGTTGAACATATTTAATGCTCTAGGATATGGGACATGTTTTATTGTGTTTAAATATTTCAAGGCTATACGTTCACAATTGCTGTATAAACCACCTGCTTTTTCAAATTTCCTTTAAAATGCACCATTTGCTACTCCTTTTTTAAGACCTTTCTTAGGAGAGAAGCTTCTGGAAAAAAAAACCTTTTGTCCATCTGGCTTCGCACGCTTGCGACATAATTCTATTACAGGACCGGAGGCTTCGGATTATGCTTTCTCTTTCTTTTACTGTCAACACAGCAGCCAATGAAAAACGTTTATACAAAACTACATTTCCCATGATGCTCTTGCACCAATCATGTCCCATCAGCCCCTATAAGAGCCATCAACACCTTCCCATGAGCCTCTTTCTTTGCTGCTCACAGCAGAGATAAGTGCTCTTCTATTACGATATATATATTTGCATTGTGCTTGTTTTTGATCATCTGCAAAAAACCGCTATGTGCGTTCCGCTTTAATAGTTATTATATACACTATATGGCTTTGTTTAATGGTGATTTATGTGCTTATTTCAATACTATTTGACCGAGACGCGCGTTGCGCGTGTAATGCAGGCGCTTGGCGCGCCAGATTGGTAACCCGTTGCGGGCTCTGTGCATCGGTGTGCTCCCGAGGGAGCGAGAGTACCTCATCGCTTCAAGCGGTGTTTTGTGGACCGGATCTGGTCGCACGCTTCTCGCGCTGTTGTTTGTGGCTCCCCTAATCGCCCGACAACTTTGGAGCCTACGCTTACGCGTCCGACGTGCGCAGCCCACTTGGGCTCCATTTGGGCTATAAAACCTATAACAAAACAGCTCGAGAATTTTGCTAAGCGCCACGGGTTAGGCCCGGCAGATCCCAAGCTTGATACCCCTACAGATAAAGGCAGGGCGAAGACGGGGCAGTGGCCCCATGCGGATGTGTTGGCATCCCTGCCTCAGGATAGGGCAGACGACCATGTCTATTCCACGGACTTGACAGGAGGAAAAGCTAAAAGTAAGCAGAAGGTATACAGGGATACCGATACCACAGACACTAATACTACAGATGAGGAGGTCCCCCCCCAAGAAAAAGGCTAGGAAGGCAGCCTCTATGCTACCTGATACTCCGCCAACTAATACTACCTTTTTCCTTCTGTGCCCCTCGCTGCCCCATTGTCGTTGTGCCCGTGATTTTGTCTCCCCTTTTTCCTTCTGTGCCCCTCGCTGCCCCATTGTCATTGTGCCCGTGATTTTGTCTCCCCTTTTTCCTTCTGTGCCCCTCGCTGCCCCATTGTCGTTGTGCCCGTGATTTTGTCTCCCCTTTTTCCTTCTGTGCCCCTCGCTGCCCCATTGTCGTTGTGCCCGTGATTTTGTCTCCCCTTTTTCCTTCTGTGCCCCTCGCTGCCCCATTGTCATTGTGCCCGTGATTTTGTCTCCCCTTTTTCCTTCTGTGCCCCTCGCTGCCCCATTGTCGTTGTGCCCGTGATTTTGTCTCCCCTTTTTCCTTCTGTGCCCCTCGCTGCCCCATTGTCATTGTGCCCGTGATTTTGTCTCCCCTTTTTCCTTCTGTGCCCCTCGCTGCCCCATTGTCGTTGTGCCCGTGATTTTGTCTCCCCTTTTTCCTTCTGTGCCCCTCGCTGCCCCATTGTCGTTGTGCCCGTGATTTTGTCTCCCCTTTTTCCTTCTGTGCCCCTCGCTGCCCCATTGTCATTGTGCCCGTGATTTTGTCTCCCCTTTTTCCTTCTGTGCCCCTCGCTGCCCCATTGTCGTTGTGCCCGTGATTTTGTCTCCCCTTTTTCCTTCTGTGCCCCTCGCTGCCCCATTGTCGTTGTGCCCGTGATTTTGTCTCCCCTTTTTCCTTCTGTGCCCCTCGCTGCCCCATTGTCATTGTGCCCGTGATTTTGTCTCCCCTTTTTCCTTCTGTGCCCCTCGCTGCCCCATTGTCGTTGTGCCCGTGATTTTGTCTCCCCTTTTTCCTTCTGTGCCCCTCGCTGCCCCATTGTCGTTGTGCCCGTGATTTTGTCTCCCCTTTTTCCTTCTGTGCCCCTCGCTGCCCCATTGTCATTGTGCCCGTGATTTTGTCTCCCTTTTTCCTTCTGTGCCCCTCGCTGCCCCATTGTCGTTGTGCCCGTGATTTTGTCTCCCCTTTTTCCTTCTGTGCCCCTCGCTGCCCCATTGTCATTGTGCCCGTGATTTTGTCTCCCCTTTTTCCTTCTGTGCCCCTCGCTGCCCCATTGTCGTTGTGCCCGTGATTTTGTCTCCCCTTTTTCCTTCTGTGCCCTCGCTGCCCCATTGTCGTTGTGCCCGTGATTTTGTCTCCCCTTTTTCCTTCTGTGCCCCTCGCTGCCCCATTGTCATTGTGCCCGTGATTTTGTCTCCCCTTTTTCCTTCTGTGCCCCTCGCTGCCCCATTGTCATTGTGCCCGTGATTTTGTCTCCCCTTTTTCCTTTCTGTGCCCCCGCTACCTCTCGCCATTCCCGCCGCTGCATCCCCTGCGGCCCCGCCCCCTGACTGCCCATTCGCTGCCCCTGCCTCCCGCCTCCCAGCTGCTCCTCCCTCCCACCTCCCCATAAATGGCGGCCGCTGCGCGGTCGCGCCGGCTGGCGCGCCGAAGGCGCGCCTAAGGCAAGCCCGTCTGCGCCCGTCCGCGACGGACCGCGCCCAGCGCCAGAACCCCTGGATCCCACCGATGCAACACCACTCGACGGACCTACGACGCCGCCACACTCACCGCACTCAATGCCGGCCGGAACCCTGCCTGCTACCGAGCCTCACCGAGACGCACCCACGGACCCTTCACCTGCCAAACCTGCCGATTCACCTGCCCCCGGACGTGCACCACCTCCGCCAAGTCGAGCACCAGCAGCAACCACCTGAAATGCATCCTGCTGAACACCCGCTCCGTCCACAGGCACGCCGTGGAACTCTGGGACCTGCTCGACGCAACAGCACCGGACATCGCCTTCCTCACCGAAACCTGGATGAACGCCTCCTCAGCGCCCGACATCGCCATAGCCATCCCGGACGGATACAAGATCACCCGGAGGGACCGCGTCAACCAGACGGGAGGAGGCATCGCCATCGTACACAAGAGCACCATCCGCATCTCGACTAACTCCGACGAGACCTTCACCGCCGCCGAACACCTACACTTCCAGATACACACTGACCCCAAGACCACCCTCCGAGGCACCCTCATCTACAGACCCCCGGGACCACGCACACTATTCAGCGAAGACATCGCAGACTTCATCAGCCCGCACGCCATGCCCTCCGCCGACTACATCCTCCTAGGGGACCTCAACTTCCACCTGGAGAACAACAACGACAGAAACACCACCGCCCTGCTGGACAACCTCGCCAACCTCGGACTCAAGCAACTGGTGAACACGCCCACCCACTACGCCGGCCACACGCTTGACCCCGTCTTCTCGTCCAGCAAGCACATCTCCTTCAGCCACGCCACCGGACTCCACTGGACCGACCACAGCTGCGTCCACTTCAGCTTCAGAAAGACTGCGACCCACCACCACCCGCAACAGGTTCCCCGCCGGAGCTGGAGCAAGATCACCGCCGAGCAGCTCACCGCCTCCCTCAGCCAGAACACACCCACCAACACAACGGACCCAAACGAAGCAGCCAGCAACCTCGCCAAGTGGCTGACCGCCTGCGCCGACGACCTCGCACCACTAAAAACCCTCCCAGCAGACCCGGAAGCAAGAAAACCCCTTGGTTCACCAACGAACTCAAGGAATCCAAGAAGAACTGCCGCACTCTCGAGAAAACCTGGCGACTCGACCAGACCACAGACAACAGGACCGCCCTCAAACACGCCACCCGCAAACACCACCAGCTGATCCGTGCCACCAAGAAGTCGGCACTCAAAGAACGACTGGACAACAACGCCCATGACAGCAAGGAACTTTTCAGCATCGTCAAAGAGTTCTCCAACCCCAGCGCCGGAAACAACGACATCACCCCCTCGCAAGACCTCTGCAACTCACTCTCCGCGTTCTTCCACCGCAAGATCACCGACATACATAACAGCTTCGACGCACAAACCACGCACCCTACCGCCGAACCAACGCCCGCCACCACCACCCTCTGCAACTGGACCCCGATCAGCACCGAAGACACCACCCGCACGATGAACTCCATCCACTCCGGATCACCAACCGACCCCTGCCCACACCACGTCTTCAACAAAGCCGACGCCACCATCGCACCCCATCTCCGGGACATCATCAACTCCTCCTTCCACACCGCCACCTTCCCGGAGAGCTGGAAGCACGCCGAGCTTACCGCCCTCCTGAAGAAACCAACGGCGGACCCCACCGACCTCAAGAACTACCGTCCCATCTCGCTCCTTCCGTTTCCGGCCAAAGTCATCGAGAAGACCGCCAACAGACAGCTTGCCGCCTTCCTCGAGACGAATGGATCCCTCGACCCCTCGCAGTCCGGGTTTCGGGCCAACCACAGCACCGAGACCGCCCTTATCGCAGCCACCGACGACATCAGAACCCTAACCGACAACGGGGAAACAGCTGCCCTCATCCTCTTGGACCTCTCCGCGGCGTTCGACACCGTCTGCCACCGCACCCTAGTGAAGCGCCTCAGCAACATCGGAATCCGAGAGAAAGCACTGGAATGGATCATCTCGTTCCTCGCCGGTAGAACCCAGAGAGTCCGCCTCCCCCGTTCAGATCCGAAGCCACCGAAGTCATCTGCGGCGTTCCACAAGGATCTTCACTCAGCCCAACCCTCTTCAACGTCTACATGAGCCCCCTCGCAGCCATCGCACGCCAACACAACCTCAACATCATCTCCTACGCCGACGACACCCAGCTGATCCTCTCCCTCACCAACGACCCCACCACCGCCAGAGCCAACCTACACGACGGGATGAGAGATGTCGCCGACTGGATGAGGAACAGCCGCCTTAAACTGAACTCAGACAAGACGGAAGTCCTCATCCTGGGCTCATCACCCTCCGCCTGGGACGACTCCTGGTGGCCCCCGGCCCTGGGCACCGCGCCCAAGCCAACGGACCACGCACGCAACCTGGGCTTCATCCTGGACTCCTCCCTGTCGATGACCAGACAAGTCAACGCCGTCTCATCTTCATGCTTCAACACCCTGCGCATGCTCCGCAAGATCTTCAGATGGATCCCCACTGAAACCAGGAAGACCGTCACCCAGGCACTCGTCACCAGCCGACTGGACTATGGGAACACCCTCTACGCCGGAACCACAGCCAAACTTCAAAAAGACTCCAGCGCATCCAGAACGCCTCCGCACGACTCATCCTGGACATCCCCCGACACAGCCACATCACCGGACACCTGAAAGACCTGCACTGGCTCCCCGTCAGCAAGAGAATCACGTTCAGACTCCTCACCCACGCACACAAGGCCCTCCACGACCTGGGCCCAAAGTACCTCAACGACCGCGTGACCTTCTACACGCCCACACGCCAGCTACGATCAACCAGCCACGCCCTCGCCACCGTACCACGCATCCGCAGAACCACCGCCGGAGGAAGATCCTTCTCCTACCTGGCAGCCAAGACCTGGAACTCCCTCCCCACTCACCTTCGGCGAACCCAGGACCATCTCTCCTTCAGGAAGCAGCTCAAGACCTGGCTGTTCGAGCAGTAACTTACCCCCTCCCCCAGCGCCTTGAGACCCTCCCGGGTGAGTAGCGCGCTCTATAAATGCCGTGATTGATTGATTGATACCTTCACTTTCAATCCAAGTGATATTGTGCACCCTCGTTCTTCGGATTGGGCTCCTGCCCCCGAAATCACTGATTATTTGCACAAAAACCTTCGGAAAGGTTTTGATAAAGAAGTCCGGAACAGACTTCGCTCGGAGTGCCCTCGGCCGGATCTCCCAGATAAGGTGGCTGAAACTCCGGAAATTGATGTAAGTCTTCTCACTTTTCTTTAAATATTTGCCAAGGATCCAAAAAAGGGGATTGACCGCGCCTGGCGCGGTTGCCAGGATAAGCTCCTGGATGTAGCGGGACCTTTAGCTAAGATTTTGGAAATGGCTCTGGTAGCTAAAGAATCTGCCGCGCCAGTGGACCCGGACATCTTGGCAGGATGGACACAGAGGGCAATATGCCTTCTTGGTAACGCTAACTGCGCCATCTCCACCGAAAGGCGCAAATCCTTGCTCATGCGCATGGATTCTAACCTCGCTGAGTTGGCTGCTGCGGAACCTGGGCCGCTTGCAGAGGGTAATCTTTTTGGCGAGCGCTTCGTCAAGGACGTCTCAAAGTATGTAGGGACATTTACGTCCCTGGACAAAGCGCAGTCTGGGATCAAACGTGTCTTTCAACAAGGCCTTTTTAACAGGCCCGGACGAGGCAGGGAACGCTCGTCAGGCCGCTTCTATAACCAAGGTCCCCCGAGAGGAGACTACCGTCGCGGCAGAGGACAATGGGATTCGACCAGAGGTGGTACATTCTATCCCACACGCCAGCGCTTCAACAGACGCCGTTTCCATAGAGGTGGAAACAGAGCAGGCTTCCAGGCACAGAATTCAGCAGGTAAGAGTTGCAGAAATATCTTCCTTACCTTTGGGGGGTCGGACTCAGTTCTTTGTCCACAATTGGGAAATGTTGACACAAGACGCATGGATCTTACAGCCTGTTCAGGGCTTTCATCTAGAATTCTATTGTACACCACTTCAGGACACACAACCCAGACAGCTCAGTTTTTCCCAACAAGAGTGTGTTTTTATAGACGCAGAAATAGGCAAATTGCTGCGGAAACGCGCAATTGCTCATTGCAACAGCGGGCCTTACGGTTTCTGCAGCAATGTCTTCTTAGTACAGAAGAAGGGTGGTGGTCACAGATTAGTTTTGAACCTGAGGGAGTTCAATCACTTCATGATTTACAAACATTTCAAGATGGAAGGTATCCATCTGTTAGCGGACTTACTAAACAAGCATTGGCATAGCCAATAGGTCTCGCCTTTGGGACCTTATAAGTGTTTAGCCATGCAACAATTGTGCTGCATAACTGACACCTGGTTAAACACATATACGGTCCCAAAGGCGAGACCTATTAGCCAATAGGTCTCGCCTTTGGGGCCTTATAAGTGTTTAGGCAGAGCTATTGGTTTTGCCAATGTTTTTAAGAGCATTGTGGCTGCTGTGCAGCATGTTGAAAAGTTATAATAAAAAAGTCTTATAAGCATTTTTGTTACTTTATATATAACTAAGACGACAGTATGTACAACTGAATGACCCAATTAAAAAAGAATAGACATAAGAAAGGTCTTGTCGTTTATTTTGTCGTTGCAATGTTGGCAACTTCTTCCTGCCTATTCTAATGTTGAGGTGGTGCTTAGTGATGCTGAGGTGGTGTTGAGTGATGTTGAGGTGGTGCTTAGTGATGCTGTGGTGGTGCTGAGTGGTGTTGAGGTGGTGCTTAGTGATGCTGAGGTGGTGCTGTGGTGGTGCTGAGTGATGCTGTGGTGGTGCTGAGTGATGCTGTGGTGGTGCTGAGTGATGCTGGGGTGGTGCTGTGGTGGTGCTGAGTGGTGGTGTGGTGGTGCTGTGGTGATGCTGAGTGATGCTGTGGTGGTGCTGAGTGGTGCTGTGGTGGTGCTGTGATGCTGTGGTGGTGCTGTGATGCTGTGGTGGTGCTGAGTGATGCTGTGGTGGTGCTGAGTGGTGTTGTGGTGGTGCTTAGTGATGCTGTTGTGGTGCTTAGTGGTGCTGAGTGGTGGTGTGGTGGTGCTGAGTGGGGCTGTGGTGATGCGGAGTGATGCTGTGGTGGTGCTGAGTGGTGGTGTGGTGGTGCTGAGTGATGCTGTGGTGGTGCTGTGCTGGTGCTGAGTGATGCTGTGGTGGTGCTGAGTGGTGGTGTGGTGGTGCTGAGTGGTGCTGAGTGATGCTGTGGTGATGCTGAGTGATGCTGTGGTAGTGCTGAGTGATGCTGTGGTGGTGCTGAGTGATGCTGTGGTGGTGCTGAGTGATGCTGTGGTGGTGCTTAGTGATGCTGTTGTGGTACTTAGTGATGCTGTGGTGGTGCTGAGTGATGCTGTGGTGGTGCTGAGTGGTGCTGTGGTGGTGCTGAGTGGTGCTGTGGTGGTGCTGAGTGATGCTGTGGTGGTGCTGAGTGGTGCTGTGGTGGTGCTGTGGTGGTGATGAGTGATGCTGTGGTGGTGATGAGTGATGCTGTGGTGGTGCTGAGTGATGCTGTGGTTGTGCTGAGTGATGCTGTGGTTGTGCAGAGTGATGCTGTGGTGGTGCAGAGTGATGCTGTGGTGGTGCAGAGTGATGCTGTGGTGGTGCAGAGTGATGCTGTGGTGCTGCTGAGTAATGCTGTGGTGGTGCTGAGTGGTGTTGTGGTGGTGCTTAGTGATGCTGTTGTGGTGCTTAGTGATGCTGTGGTGGTGCCGAGTGATGCTGTGGTGGTGCTGTGGTTGTGCTGTGGTGGTGCTGAGTGGGGCTGTGGTGATGCTGAGTGATGCTGTGGTGGTGCTGAGTGGTGCTGTGGTGGTGCTGAGTGATGCTGTGGTGGTGCTGTGCTGAGTGATGCTGTGGTGGTGCTGAGTGGTGGTGTGGTGGTGCTGAGTGATGCTGTGGTGATGCTGAGTGATGCTGTGGTGGTGCTGAGTGGTGCTGTGGTAGTGCTGAGTGGTGCTGTTGTGGTGCTGTGGTGGTGCTGAGTGATGCTGTGGTGATGCTGAGTGGTGCTGTGGTGGTGCTGAGTGATGCTGTGGTGGTGCTGAGTGATGCTGTGGCGGTGCTGAGAGATGCTGTGGTGGTGCTGAGTGGTGGTGCTGAGTGATGCTGTGGTGGTGCTGAGTGGTGTTGTGTTGGTGCTGAGTGATGCTGTGCTGGCTCTGATTGATGCTGTGGTTGCGCTGAGTGATGCTGTGGTGTTGCCGAGTGAGAGATAGAGTGAAGATATAATGCCCAATTAGAGAGGGTGGTGAGAGAGAAAGAGAGAGAGAGAGAGAGAGAAAGGGTGTACATAGAATAAAGAGTGGAGCGGGATAGAGAGAGAGAAAGAAGGGGGGAGAGAGTGAATGAAGGAGTTTGAAAGAGAAACAGATAAAGGGGTGAGAGAGAATGAAAGGCTAAAAAAGATAGAGAGGGGAGAGTTAATTAAGTAGAGAGAGAATTAGAGAGGGGAGAGAGAGAGAAGGAGAGAGACAATAAGAGTGGGGGTGTGGAGTTTAAATAGAGTGAAGAAGTGACGCGGAAAAAGTAACCTTAAATATAGCTTTGTGCTTTGCGCGAATAAATATTTTTAAAAAAACAGTGAGAGACAAAAATACTGGTAATTAGGCTGTGACTCCCAATATAAAACAAATAGCGATATAAGGTGAAATCAACCCACCGAAGCAATATTTCTAACTAGACAAAAAAAAGCTTGCATTTCAATGCTAATCGCTGTTTTTTTTCATGTGACTGTAGTCCAGGGACCTCAGTTGGTAATGTGAGCTGCTGCTGCGATTGAAACATCAGAGTCCAGAGAGTTAATGAGCCACGGAAATGAGGAAGAGATAGGAAACAACAGATGGCAGCTGCGCGTGCACGCCATCGTGAACTCAAGCTGGTCGCCAGCCGAAAGCCAGTGTTTGCACTTCCAAAACCCGCTTACTAAAACTCTCGGCCAGACCAGCGCAAGCGCTGGTGCAGGCCGAGACCTAAAAAGGGGGATTGGATGGTCAGACTAGATCTGAAGGACGCTTACCTATCCATCCCCATTTTTCCACCCCATCGACGTTTCCTACAATTCCAATGGAGGAATCAGTGGTTCGAGTATTTAGCCCTTCCTTTCGGGCTTTCCTCAGCTCCTTGGTGCTTCACCAAAGTAATGAAGCCGGTGATAGCACATTTACGAGTACAGGGTATTTGCACGACAATTTATCTAGACGATATCCTCATCATGGCTCAAACTCCCGAGGTAGCCAAGCAGCATTTACAAATAACAATATCCCTGTTGCAGAGTTTGGGGTTTGTGATCAACGAACCCAAGTCGGCACTTTGCCCGGCACAAACAATGGATTTTCTAGGGTTTGTGATAGATTCACAGACTGCCCAGCTGAGGCTCCCCAAGACAAAGTTGAGGGACCTCAAGAAAGAGATAATAGTGATTCTCAACAAGCAATTGGTCTCACTCAGGACAATTGCCAGAGTGGTGGGGTTACTAGCCTCATCCATACAAGCAATCTTTCCGGGGCCGCTTCACTACCGGGCTCTTCAGAGACTAAAGATTCAACATCTCCAGAAAGGTCTTTCTTACACAGATCTAGTTCCGTTGTCTCAAGAGGTGCGAGAGGGAATCAATGGTGGCTGGGTCACATGAAAGCGTGGAACGGCAGGGCAATTTTAGGTTCACAACCCGAAGTTGTCATAGAATCAGACGCCAGCCGATGGGGCTGGGGAGCACGTTGCGGAGATATCTCCACAGGAAGAAGGTGGTCTCCTCAAGAGTTATCTCTCCACATCAATTGTCTGGAAGTACTAGCGGGTTCCTTCGCAATCCGAACATTATCTCCCTAGCAGGCCTTGTGTTGCATCCTTCTCAGGATGGACAACATTTCGGCGGTGAAGTATATCAACAAGTTGGGAGGCACGAGGTCGTCTCTACTAGTAGAGCTAGCCAAGGACTTTTGGCACTATTGCCTGAGTCGGCAGATTACAGTAGTAGCAGAGTACATTCCGGGACAGGCCAACTTTGTGGCGGACTGGAACTCCAGGCACCTCAAAGACTACAGCGACTGGCAGCTCCAACCAACATTATTTCACTGGTTACAGGGGATATGGGGTCCATGCCACATAGACCTGTTTGCGTCCAGACTGAATCGGCAGTTACCAATATATTTCAGCTGGAGACCGGATCCATTAGCGAGGGCGACAGACGCCTTCTTTCAGGATTGGTCAGGGGGTCTGACTTATGCGTTTCCCCCCTTTATCCTAATTCCCAGAGTGACATCCCAGATTCTCAAACAAAAGGCGGAGGTGATCTTGGTGACCCCTTGAGGAGATCGCAGCCCTGGTTCCCGATATTATTGGAGATGAGCTGCGATCTCCCCAGGATGCTTCCATGGTCGCAGACGCTTCTCCTGGGCCTTCACAAAGAGCACCATCCGATGGTGATTTCGGGACAGTTGTCCCTGATGGCATGGAGGCTTTCTGGCAACAGTGGGAAATGCCTGGATTTTTGGATAGGGCTTCAGCATTCATCAAACAGGCCTGGGCCCCCTCAACTAGGAAACGATACTCTTCAGCTTAGAAAGGCTGGGCTTGTTGGTGCCTGGAACGGCACGTGGATCCCGTGGGGGCAGAATTATCCCACATTGTGAATTTCCTTTCAGACAAGGCCGCTGAAGGTTTAGCTTACCGTTCAGTTAATAATTTTAGATCAGCTATTTCAGCAGGTCATTCACAGGTTGATGGTAAACCTGTTGGCATGCACCCAGTGGTTTGCAAATTACTTAAAGGTATCAGAGTGGCGAATCCTCCCAAACCTAAGTATACATGTTTATGGGACGTTTCATTGGTTATATCTTTATTTGATAAATGGCCAACAAATTATCTATTGTCCAGAAAACAGTTGTCAACCAAGTTAGCTATGCTTTTATGTCTATCGGCTTGTAGACGTTCATCGGATATACATGTACTGGATCTTACAGGTAGAGTATTTACTCCGGAATGGGTTTCCTTTCACATTACAGGATGAACAAAGACTTTATCAAGATGTATTGAGTATAATGCCTTTCCAGACAATGTCAAATTATGTGTGGTACAATGCTTGAAAGCTTATGAGGAATGTACTCGTTCTTTGAGACCGGAAGATTCTACTCAATTATTAATTGCTCTGCAAAAACCTTTTAAGCCAGAGTCAGCGGCTACTATAGCCAGATGGTTGAGATCTGTTATGCAAGAAGCTGGTGTTGATATTCAGATGTTTGGAGCACATTCTGTACGTGGTGCCATGGCATCTAAAACATACATGTTGGGTTCAACTATTCAAGACATTATGCGATGTGCTGATTGGTCGTCTGAATCGACTTTTAAGCAATTTTATTATAAACTGGTGGGTGATATAACCTCAGTGGTGTTTGGGAAGCGTTAAACTAGCATAATCCGAAGCCTCCGGTCCTGTAATAGAATAAAAAATTTGCTAGCATTTGCGCCAAGAATTTTCAATTCTATTAAGGACACGGAGGCAAGGATTATCCCACTCGGTTGTATTTCAATGTGATTGTAATAATTACCCACCCGTATGTAATGTGAGTGCTGATATACGGAGATTACGGGTTGTTATTTCATTTCTTTCAGGTTCTGAAAAGAAATCCGAATAGGAAGCTCTTTGAGTTGAAGACTTTGGAGGACGTTATGATTCCTTGTTAATTCTTCCGCATTGGAGGATAATGTTTGATATTGCAGTTAATTGTTCGCACTTGGGGGGATATTCTCATGAACGTGCGATAATCATCGCCAAAATAGGTTAACGCAAGTTTTCATATCGCCGTCTATCTCGGGAAAATAACCCCGTGTTAACGTGGCATTCACAACACGGCGGTAACATGCGATAGTACCCCGATAATGCGGCAAATGTCCGCGATAACACTACCGGGACTGCGATAAAAATCTCAACCCGAACGTGAAAAAAGTTGTGATGTGCCCAACCGCGATAAAAAATCCAGCGAGAAGCAGCGCCAGGCCTGCAAGTCCCACAAGTCAGGCTGCAAAAAGCACAATAAAAGCGGCAACACAAAACACAAACAAAACACAAACAACTGCGAAGCACCATGGAGGTAGCCGGAGCAAGCACAGAGGACAGCCAGAACCCCACAAGCCCCACAGAGGACCAGCCTGGGACCTCGGGGTCAGGGAAGGGCAAGGAGAAGAAGAAGAGGAAGACGCGGTTCAGTCCGCAGGAAAACAGGATCCTGATCACGGAGGTGATAGAACACCATCAACAACTGTACGTCACCTCCACTGTGTCATTGGCAACAAAAAATACAATATGGCAGTCCATCCTGGACAAGGCGAATGCAGTCGGAGTGCTGAGGAGGACAAGGGACGAGGTCAAGAGACGCTGGAATAATGTGAAGCGCAAGATCAAGCAGAAACTCGCAGACAACCAGAAGGCAGCAATGCAGACTGGAGGTGGGAGGCCAGCGCCACAGGAGGAGCTGGATGAGATAGAGGAAATGGTGACCACAGTCATCAGTGTGGAGACGGTGGCAGGAGTTGGGGGACCGGACACTGCTCAACATGACCCGACACAACAGCAACAAGGTGAGTAACCACCAGGGACTGGTGTGACGGGGGAGATGGGCACAATGGCACACATGCACAATTAAGTAGAGCACATCTGCGGACAAACCATGGCCAAGAGTCACAACACCAACCAAGAGCCCAAGTTACCCAAGTCTGCAACATCACAGCACTGCATAAGCACAGAAGTGAAAGCCACACCGCCTGAAAGAGATAAGGGCCAGCCAAATCAGAGCTGAAGGGGCAACTGACCTACAATACAGCACACACACACATAAGAATCAGAGCACCTCAACATTTACAACAATGTCGAACGAACAGCAACACCAGCACAACAGAACAGAGGACACAACTGCTGCCGCTTGTGTGTGGAAAATGGCCATTCGCATGTGGCATAGCAGGAAACTGTGAGATGATAATGTACTAGTACAACCCCACATCCCTGATGGTGTAGTAATGCATGTATGGCCGTGACCCAGATAGGCAGTGAGACACACATTGTCATGCAAATCAACACGCATCACAGTTGAATACAAGTGAAGGTGCGTAGACTTTATTAGCATATGCGTGTCCGTACGGCCAAAATAAGTGCCACAACATGCAGACCAATGCAGCAGTATGTCAGAACGTGGAACGTTGCCAAGCGCCGTTGTCCACTCCGGGGGAGTGCCGCACCATTCACAGGTGTGTGTTTACCCGCGTTGTTGTCCGCTCATGTATTCGGAGTCCAGGCGAATGCAGCCATGTCCACTGTTGTCGTGGGAGATCTGACCAGAACCCCAAGTTCCAACAAGGTGTCGGGACATGTGCAATGTGTTCCAAACTGTTGTGTCTGCAGGTACGTAGTTACATGTCCATGAAAGCTAGTGCAGCTTCGTAGGCAATCATTTCCAACATGAGGTCGTCGTCGACTTCATCGAACAGGACGGTGAGGCTAACCATTAGCAGGTCCGGACAGATGTGCTGCATCCACCCCCTTTCACCAATTAGCACTACAGCCCAATAGGGGAGCGGCTCAATTTGCTCACTGCACACGAGGAGACCTGCAATCTCTCAGGTCCACCTGCCAGCATGTATGCCAAGTATCCAGGCATCCCATAGACAGGTGTCACGGTGACAATCATGGTCGTGGGCCAACAGGGGGCGCACACACATGTCGAAATCCAGTTTGGCTACCGTCCTGTTGGATAGGCAGACATCCATGGACCACTCGAATATGCACGAGCGACAATGCAACACAGGCTGCACGCAGGTGACGTTGGCAAGGCGGAAGCTCAGCCGGTAACTGATCCGCAGCACTACCAATGGCAGTGCTCCCAGTAAATGCAGCATACGTGCACGGTACAGTTCCATGTGACAGGGGTTGTGCAAGTGTCCGGGATGGTCTGCCATTGCGTTGGTGGCTCTGGTTGAAGCGGCACTGTTCTGACCTGCGCCAGTTCTGTGGATGAAATGCCACAGCTTGGAGCAATGAGTTGTTTTAGTGTGCAACGGTTGTACGCCTGGGTTAATGTGGGAGTAAGTGTGAAGGCCATTCCATGCAAAATATCTTCGAGCAAGGACTTCTGTGTGTGGGGTGTGTATAAGTTGGTCTTTCGTCGGGCTGTGCATAGTGTGGGAGTCGTCATCAGCTGCTATAGTATCTGTCAGGGGGTGCCGGGCACATGCAATTCCGAGGTCGGAGGTGCAGATGTGTTTCGCCTGATAGCTCAGACAAAGGAGCAATCATCCCTAATGTTAGTTTCTCATCTGCTTGCATTCAGGAACTGTGAAGTGGCTTGTTGGGGGTGGGATGGGATGTGTGCAACTTTGGGATTCATGTTCGCCATGTCTTGCATGTGGCAAATGAGCGGCATCACTGTGTGTAACGTTGCCTCACAGCTGCTCCTCCTTCCCCCCGAGCCTATTTACTTGTGTGCGCTGCGCGGTTGCATCACTGGCACTCCTACGGCACCCCATTGTCATGCCTGTCTGCGCATGTCCACAAGCCTGACAACGACACTGTGATGTTGGCCATTGGAGGTGGGCGGCCACGTGAGTGTAGGCCTGTGGGAAGGATAAGGCGGACACAGACGTAGAGTTCATGCCTGGCTGAACTTGCGCTGCGATTAAGGCTAGGCATTTGGCTCATGCTGCGGCAATTCAGATACACACAACACTTGGCATGTATGAGCCAAGACCCCCAGCGGTCTTGCGCTCCTTCATTTCCCCGTTCGTGCGAGCCCGCCCTCCGGGTGCATGCTACATTGCAACATTGCAACATTGTCGATTGCAGACTGGGTGGCGCCGACACTACAACAGTGACACACTCATTAGTTACTTCCTTGTCCAGCCCAGAACTGAACCACGCCCAGAGCCCCAGGGAAATCCTTAACACCCCTACGCTGGCTTGGCGTACGCCGGCCCAGCCCACTCCGCTTACGCTTACAGGGGGGGACAAAGCTACGTGTCCAAAGTCGTACCCACTGCCTGAGGTGACATGGTTGCGTCCGCTGTCCACAGCACAATGTAATGTGGTAGGGCCCTGGCCCAACCAATCAGACATAATGACCACACGGACACACTTAGATAGATAGTTGAACTGGCTATGGGCACGTGGGCACGTGCGCCCGGCCACTTTTTATTACCAGGGTCACATGTCCAGTGACGCCTGTGCTGGATGGGTGTGGGGTGAGTGTAAGCCAGCCCTCAGGGAGTGGTTGGTGCTGGCAACAACTAGAACAGTGATCATCGGATCACACACACAGATTCAATCATAACTTGCATGACTTGCAGTGCACTGAGGTAGGGGCACCAGAGTTGAGCGTGCTCATGTGAAGGAATTGTTAATGATTTGGTCCCTTCTGGATATTCCTGCTGCAGCTGCAGTGGGGTGTGGTACACCTGCCTCATCTTCATCATCATCATCCCAGGTCTTCCCCACTGCCTGAGGTGACATTGTTGCGTCCGCTGTCCACAGCACAAAACTCAATCATGAAGGGTCCATGTGTTGTGGTGCACTGAGTTAGTGGCACTTGAAAAGCTGAGCAGGGTATCAAGCTGATGATGGCATCCAAGACAGGTGTGAGCAACTTAGATAGGCTGGCTGTGAGACTCCTCCGACTCTGGCAGTTGTTGGTTGGAGGTGGTCGTGGCGGGTGTGCACTGCAGCCAGCGATGATGGCGTGTCCTTGCAGGTCAGGATTTTCATTTGGTTTGCGAGCCCTGCTGACCGCAGTGTAGGCCGGAGGCAGCGGTCAGAAAGGGCACACAGCCACGTGACGATGACTTGTGGTGCACTGAGTTAGTGGCACCTGGGGCGCTCGGCGGGTGCGCGGCCTGCGCTGATGCGTCGTCCGGGCGGCCCGCCCTGGAAGCAATGTCTGTTGCCTACTGGACTCTGCCATAAATGAATCAAGACTCAATTTGATTTGCGAGCCCTGCTGACCGCAGTGTAGGCCGGAGGCAGCGGTCAGCAAGGGCACACAGCCACGTGGCGTCGACTTGTGTTGCACAGGGTCAGTGGCACCTGGAGCGCTCAGCAGGAGCACAGCCAACGACGATGCGCCGTCCGTGCGGGCCGCACTGGGTGCAATGTTTTTCGCCTACTGAATTCTGCCTCAATATTGCCACGTGGTGTCGGCTTGTGTTGCACAGGGTCAGTGGCACCTGGGGCACCCAGCAGGTGCACAGCCAACGACGATGCGCCGTCCGTGCGGGCCGCACTGGGTGCAATGTTTTTCGCCTACTGAATTCTGCCTCAATATTGCCACGTGGCGTCGGCTTGTGTTGCACAGGGTCAGTGGCACCTGGAGCTGAGGGTGCACAGCCAACGACGATGCGTCATCCGGGCGGGCCGCACTGGGGGCAATGTCTGTTGACTAGTGGTTTCCTCTATTGACAGAAATGTGGCACGATTTGAATTGTGGGACCTGCTGACCGCAGCGTAGGACTTAGGCAGTATCCGGCACACACATGACTCCGTGTTGCTGTGCCGCTGGATGCGCTGGGGGCCTGTGTCGCGGAGTCTGGAGGTCACGGTGGCGGACACGTGGCAGGGTGAGGTGCGCCGCCCTGGCAGACGCGTTGCCCATCACGGCAGAGAACCACGCCCAGGGCCACGGCCTTTTTATCAGCACTCCTACGCTGGAGTGGCGTACGCCGGCCCAGCCCACTGCGCTTACGCTTACAGGGGGGGACGGCACAGCTACATGTCCAAGGTCTTCCTCACTGCCTGAGGTGACATGTTTGCGTCCACTATCCACAACACTACATACCCCAGCAGTATGTGTCCACATGGACATGTCTGTGCTCTGCATTCTGTGGTCTGTCCGGCACATCACCGCCACACTTGGCATTGTGTACATTCTTCTTCGTGGGTGAGTTGCCACCTTCACACATACTTGGTTCCCAGCTCTCCCCACATTCTGCACTTGTGTGGCTGAGGGGCCATGCCGTTTTCGGAAGGTCCGCTGTCTTGTCCTACGCTGCCTCAGTGGTAGTCTGGGGGGCGGGGGGTCCGGAGGGGGGGTGGTCCTGGGGGTGGTGGCGGTGGGTGTTGTGGCCCTCTTGGGTCTCCTGGCTGCATGTTCATTGTCTCCATGGCATCTGTGGGTCTTCAGATGTGGCTCTGGGCTGGGCTCCCTTTCATACTGCAGGTAGTCATCCTGCTTAGCACCAGCAGAAGGCAGGTGTTAAATCCCTACTGCTAACGCGCCTTATCGCCTGTTTTTGGGTCGCATCGCAGATCTGGCTGGTCGTTGAGAATATCGCGAAGTGGTGTTTTGTGTGTTTGTGCACGGGAACGCCTACTCTGCATATCATTAGCGTTAGTTGTCTCTCTCATCCGTGGCGATGTTTTTTGCGGCAGCTATCGCTGGTATACTGGCGATGTGGGGAGTTTGCACCAGCTTGTGAATGGGGCGATAATTCTTTCGCCACTTTTGCTGCGCTAAAGTGCCGTTAACTCGGCGATGAGTCCTTGAGAATATGCCCCTTGGACTTACTGATCGAGCAAAGAAAGAGGCTCATGGGAAGGTGTTGATGGCTCTTATAGGGGCTGATGTGACATCATTGGTGCAAGAGCATCATGGGAAATGTAGTTTTGTGTTTTGTATAAACGTTTTTCATTGGCTGCTGTGTTGACAGTAAAAGAAAAAGAAAGCATAATCCTAGCCTCCGTGTCCTTAATAGAATTGAAAATTCTTGGCGCGAATGCTAGCAAATTTTTTATCCTCATCCACAACTTTTACGCCGCACCATTTTCAAATGGCACTAGCCGTCAGTGCTCTTCCTCTCCGGTGTTCCGGACGCAGCCATTTCCGTGCAACTCTGCAGCTTCTCGTTCGAGTACTTGTATATTTTACCCATACTAATCAGCAGGCATGCAACCTTTGTCCTTAGAAAAAAAGGTCTCTCGTCATTGTTGTTATTGAGGTAAGCAGTGATTTCGCCGTGCAGCAGACAACAGGTTCTGATTTATTAGTAAAGCCTTCGTATTTAATATTTATGAGACGATTGAGGCTTTCAAATGAGCACAAAGTCCACTTGTAATTTTCTCCTCATGTAATGTTACTATTCCTATTGTGAAGCGCTCTGACACCTTCGGGTAAAGTCCGCGCTCTAAAAAAACGCATAAATAAACAAATAACATACAGTAGGAGGAGGCTGAGAAGAAACAACATAGCGCCCTCTACTGTACATATGCCGTAAGTACGCTTCCAATAAATATTCGGCTGCGCGCGCCACGCCGAACATTTTTTTTTTATTGAAAAGCAGAGCAGAAACGTGAACTGGTATTCGTTAATTATATCACTGTCGTGTCGTAGCCATACCTAGCGCCCGGGAAGATACGTTTTTTTAGTGCGAATTATTAATATTGGGGTTGTCCGATGGAAGATAAAAAAAAATATTAGCAGCTCGAAAAAAGACAACAAGCGCAAGCTCTCGGTCCTCGGAACACCAAGGAAATGGGTGTTTTGTTGCAGCGTCATAGAAATCACACTTTGTTCTGTGGCGATGAAGCACTGTTTACGATTTGGGGATATTTATAAATGACAAAAGTAAATAAAAGAGGGCTGGCAGCGGTGGGATTCGAACCCACGCCATCGAAATGACTGGAGCCTAAATCCAGCGCCTTAGACCACTCGGCCACGCTACCATCTGGAGTACACTGGGACAATTCTTTATATATAGATTATACAATCAAGGCGGTCTTTTCCCTGTGTAATTATTTTTCAGTTATTTTTGAAGATATAAAGCGGACCATAACGCGCAAACATTACTCGATGTTTGTTCCACTGATTTGTACAACTGTCAATTTAAGCAGCGCAAGGAAACATTGCTTTTTTTATGCTGTTTTCATGATTTTGAAAGTCAATTCAGGAGGTATTTTTTTTTAAAAAGAAACACAATTTATGTGTTTGTTCTCATTTTGATTAAACTGTTTATATACAGTGGTCAAAGTGCATAAAAAAAAGTATGGGAACTGTGATGCTGCATGCAGTGGAGGTAGGGTCAGTGAGCGTGGAGGCGGGGTCAAAGGTGTGGCTAAAAAACCAAAATATTCTGAAAGCTTTTTTAGGTCTTTCACCTTCAGGTAGCTATATATAAAATAACACCCAGCTTAAAAAAATAAAAAATAAAAAATGTAGGTTAATCAGTTGGAAATGCACTATAGTACATTATGAAACCTCCATTAATCCACTGCAGAGATCTGTGAGTAACCAATCAATCAATCAATCAAGCATTTGTATAGCGCGCTACTCACCCGGAGGGTCTCAAGGCGCTTGGGGGAGGGGGTCCGCTACTGTTCGAACAGCCAGGTCTTGAGTTGCTTCCTGAAGGAGAGGTGGTCTTGGGTAAGGCGGAGGTGGATGGGTAGGGAGTTCCACGTCTTGGCAGCCAGGTAGGAGAAGGATCTTCCTCCCGTTGTGGCTCTTCGGATGCGGGGGACGGCGGCGAGGGCGTGGTTGGTCGATCGTAGCTGGCGGGTGGGAGTGTAGAAGGTCAGACGGTCGTTGAGGTATCTGGGGCCTTGGTTGTGGAGAGCTTTGTGTGCGTGGGTGAGGAGTCGGAACGTGATTCTCTTGCTGACGGGGAGCCAGTGCAGGTCTCTCAGGTGTCCGGCGATGTGGCTGTGTCGGGGGATGTCCAGGATGAGTCGAGCTGAGGCGTTCTGGATGCGTTGGAGTCTTTTTTGAAGTTTGGCTGTGGTTCCGGCATAGAGGGAGTTGCCGTAGTCCAGTCGGCTGGTGACGAGGGCCTGGGTGACCGTCTTCCTGGTTTCGGTGGGGATCCACCGGAAGATCTTGCGCAGCATGCGTAGGATGTTGAAGCAAGACGAGGAGACGGCGTTGATTTGTCGGGTCATTGAGAGGAGGAGTCCAGGATGAAGCCCAGGTTGCGTGCGTGGTCCGTTGGTTTGGGTGCGTTGCCCAGGGCAGGGGGCCACCAGGAGTCGTCCCAGGCGGAGGGTGATGATCCTAGAATGAGGACTTCCGTTTTATCTGAGTTCAGTTTCAGGCGGCTGTTCCTCATCCACTCGGCTACGTCCTTCATCCCTTCATGTAGGTTGGTTCTGGCGGTTGTGGGGTCGTTGGTGAGGGAGAGGATCAGCTGGGTGTCGTCGGCGTAGGAGATGATGTTGAGGTTGTGTTGGCGTGCGATGGCTGCGAGGGGCTCATGTAGACGTTGAAGAGGGTGGGGCTGAGTGATGATCCTTGTGGTACGCCGCAGATGACTTCGGTGGCCTCGGAACTGAACGGGGGAGGCGGACTCTCTGGGTTCTTCCGGCGAGGAAGGAGATGATCCACTCCAGTGCCTTCTCTTGGATTCCGCCGTTGTTCAGGCGTTGCACTAGGGTGCGGTGGCAGACTGTGTCGAACGCTGCGGAGAGGTCCAGGAGGATGAGGGCCGCTGTTTCCCCGTTGTCGAGCAGGGCTCGGATGTCGTCGGTAGCTGCGATGAGGGCGGTCTCGGTGCTGTGGTTGGCCCGGAAGCCGGACTGCGAGTGGTCGAGGGATCCATTCGTCTCGAGGAAGGCGGCCAGTTGTCTGTTGACGGTCTTCTCGATGACTTTGGCAGGAAAAGGAAGGAGCGAGATGGGGCGGTAGTTTTTGAGGTCGGTGGGGTCTGCTGACGGTTTCTTCAGTAGGGCGCTGAGTTCGGCGTGCTTCCAGCTCTCTGGGAAGGTGGCGGTGGCGAAGGAGGTGTTGATGATGTCCCGGAGGTGGGGTGCGATGACGGCGTCGGCCTTGTTGAAGACGTGGTGAGGGCAGGGGTCGGTTGGTGATCCGGAGTGGATGGAGTTCATCGTGCGGATAGTGTCTTCGGTGTTGATAGGGGTCCAGGCTCGGAGGGTGGAGGTGGGGGCGTTGGAACGGTCGTAGGGTACGTCGGCTGTGTGCTGAAACTGTAGTGTATGTCTGCGATCTTGCTGTGGAAGAACGAGGCGAGCGAGTTGCAGAGGTCTTGCGAGGGAGTGATGTCGTTGTTTCCGGCGCTGGGGTTCGAGAGTTCTTTGACGATGGTGAAGAGTTCCTTGCTGTTGTGGGCGTTGTTGTCCAGTCGTTCCTTGAATGCGGTTTTCTTGGTGGTGTGGATCAGCTGGTGGTGTTTTCGGGTGGCGTGCTTGAGGGTGGTCATGTTGTCTGCAGTCGGGTCTCTGCGCCATGCTTTCTCGAGGGCCCGGCAGTTCTTCTTGGATATCTTGAGTTCGTCGGTGAACCAGGATGCTTTCTTGTTGCCGGGTCTGACTGGGGGGTCTTCAATGGGGCGAGGTCGTCTGCGCAGTTGGTGATCCATCTTGTGAGGTTGCTGGCGGCTAGGTTGGGGTTCGTTGAGCTGGCGGGAGGGTTCTGGCTAACCAGAGAGCCACAGAGTTAAACTCTGGTTGGTACAGTGGAGAATAGTGACTTGTATATTTTTAGTGCTGCAAGGTCCCAGCCCGTGAAAGAGAGCACTGTGAATATGTAAATCATTATTTTAAACTTGCATTACACACAGTATAAGATAGACTGCTAAAAAATTAGCAAAAAAAGGGCAAGATAAAACGGTGCTTCCAAAATATAGGGGCTTATTTACAAGCCCCTTGCGCCACTTTTGCGTCATTTTTAACATGGGAAAAGTGACGCAAAAGTGGCGCAAGGGGCTTGTAAATCTGCCCCATAGATTTTAGTAATACCCAGACTGTACGTAATGCAGTGTACATAATGCCATTTTTATGTTGAAGCCGTTTGCTGAGGACATCTTGGGGACATTCAGAAAGCTTCCCTGGGAATGTGTTTTGCCTGTTGCTAACCATTGGATTTGTGGTTTGTAACTCACATTTCCTTGCTTTCTATTTGCTGGCTCTATTTGTTTTAGGCTGTCCAGCTTGAGTTTGTCCCTTCCCTTGCCCAAACCTTGTTAACTGTATCCTTCTGAGATCTCACTTTATGTAAAAAGGCCTTTAAATGTTGTTATTATCTTGTCACATTTGCTGTGCGTTTAAACACAAAGGTCAAATGTCAGGCTCCATCTTCCGAGCGAGCCTGGTGTTTACTTTTTTCCCTGTGACTTCAAAGAGAGAGCATTTATAGGAATACAAGAGTAATGCAGATTTCTCTCCCAATGGAGCCCGCTCCTGCCCCTCCAATGCTCCAGCTTACAAAGCTGTAACATAACCCTTAAAAAAGGCCTCCAAGGAGGAGGTTCACGCACATTCTGTGGCAACAAATATTCATGTAGAGGTTATTCTATCAAAGCACTGTTGGCTTTTGCTCGATGTGAACCTCTAGTGATGCCTAATGATCTTTTTGTTTACAGTCAGCGAGCCCGAGTACCAAACCCTTTTATTAATAATATTAATTGGCAGGGACATATAAAGGATTTCAGGGGCCCTGGGCCAAAAGTAATTTGGGGGCCCCTGTTCAGAACAGCTTTGAATTTATGATCCAATTTCAGCTCTTTCATTCCGTCTTTGGAAAGGTCACTGACACTGCACAGACACACGGGTCCAAATTCTAAATGTGTTTACATCTAATATTCAGGGACAGTGACATGTTTTCAATATTACAATACAACAGCAGCTCACTAATATTATTGCAAATAATCTTTGTGACCCCCGCCCATTGTTCCTATGTGAGGTACTGTTTTGATCTAAAAGAAGCTTTGTTTATGGATGTTGGATGGTGTTGAAAAACATAAACATTTCTCTACAAAATGTCTGTTATAGACTCCCACATATCACCTACAATAAAAAATAAATTAAAGAAAAACGTCATTTAAAACAATCTATTTAAGAATAATTCAAGGTCATCAGATCAAGACTCTCTGCTGAACAGAGCTGGTTCTATCAGGGGGCCCCCTGAAAGGCTGGGGCCCTGGGACAGGGCCCACTTTACCCATGTCTTAAACTTCTCTGCTCATTGGCAAACCAAAAGGTCTAGCCTACACAACTAAACTTAATTAGCAATAGCCTTAATATGTGCAACACATGCTAGCATCGTGTCATAAAAACAAAGTGTGGGAGGGATGGGCGGAAACAGAAGCGAGGAGGGTGTACAAGTTTTTTTAATGATGAGCGAATTTATTGAACAAAAGGATCAAATGTTAGGTTTCTGAGTTTTCTTCTTCATCAAGGTTGTTTACTTTTCTTTATTCTCTTCTGTATAGATGAATGCTGCCCGTCTTCTGCTCTTCTTATGAGGGGGACCGATCGGCGGCTCATAGAAAAAAAAATGAAAGTGCCGGTAAGTATAAGTTTCTTCTTTATGCTTTTAACATGAGATAGGTCCCTTCACCCACCTGAGGGATAGTGAGATATCTGTAGAGACTGAGGGGGACTACGTTATGTAGTAGATGTAAGTTACAGGGTCAAGCTGGGTCGATAGGCTAAATAGTCACTCTCCGTTAGGCATGCGGTTTGTGGGAAAAAAAATCCATTCACCGAAGAATGAGGAACACCCATGAAATATGTGCAAAGGGAAGCATCGACGAAACGGGAAAGGAACCAGGTAAAGACGGGAAAAGAGATTTTTAAAAAAATGATTTGGGGTTTCAGGGATTGATGCCCCTTCTTCTCTTTTAGGCTGCGGGGAAGAAACGGAAAAAGAAAAGAAAGAAAAGAAAAGGGAGACGGAAACACACTCTGTCCCGCTAACATACCGCGTTAGCCGCATCTCTCCGGATCTGCAGCGGGAGGCGTTGTCCTCTCCGAGGGTGTCCACCACTCCTCGAACCAGGCTTCTGGGTCTTCGCTGGGTCCCGCGCCTTCGGGATACTCTTCTCCGGCGTCTCCCGGCCACAGCTTCGGCGTCTCCCCGGTCTCCGCGTCCTCTTGTCCGGTTTTCGCGTCTTCCTCTTCTTCCTGTCCACAACCCAATGCTCTCCTTCACCAGGATTGGTGGACAGCCTTTGTCCTTCTCTGACGCCCGGTGATTGGTTTGGGGAGTCCATCACGCCCCGTTCTTCCTCCTGTGAGGGACAACGAAAGTCCTTCCTTACTTTCTCCCTTCGGCCGCTTCTTTCCCGTCTCGGATTCCTAACGAAGGTAGGAATTGCTCTTCCCCCTCACGCTCCTCCTGGGATTCCTCACACCTAGACAACACAGATTACTGCTTTCCAGATAACCACAAAGAGGAGCCGGGAAGCCAACTATATTATTTACACTACAGCCTTAAACATCCTGCCTATGTCAAAACGTACTTTTTATACTATTAGGTGGATGTGTATGTTGTCAACAAAGAAATAGGTGAACATGTTCCACTGTAATAACAACGGCCTGCCACCAAGGCCGGGTTTAGCACTGCTGACGTCTGGTGGGACACTCTACGCCACTTCCCTCTATGTCTCTCTACCCTACTCTGCACCACTCTACTCTATGTCAGTGCACTCTACCCCACTGCACTCTTCGCCACTGCAAAATACACAAATTCAGTCTAGGCCACTCCCCTCTACTCTGTACCACCCCACTCTATTTTTATTTTTTAAACATTTATTGCCTGTATTTATCTTTTTCAACAAATACTCAACAGGTGTACAGCATTGAACAGCACATACTGGTGGATTGTACAGCATAGTATCATGATTAGAGCAAGACCTCCCGACTTTTGGTATAACAAAGCATCAAGAATCAAGGAGCCTGACAGTATACTCAATTCAGTTCCTCCTCTGTCGTATCGTCGCTCATACCTGACTCATTCTGAACACTCACATTCGAGTCAGCATTCAGGAATGCGTTACAAAGCTCCCTCCTCGTTTTGAGATCCTCTTCTAGTTTGTCATCTCTTCAACTTGCTTTCATATGGGCTTCCTCCACCAGAGTCTATTCACGCACATCCCTGCAAGCTGCAAGAGTGTGTAAGCTATCTTGCTCTTTTTGGGTTTCCGAACATGTCCCAGCAAGCAGTGTAGTGGTGATATCTCCATCCAAAGGCATGTGCCACTCTGTACCCTCTCCACTACCTGAGCCCAGAATTGACTTACCCCGAGACAACCCCACGCTGAGTGCATAAAGTCCGCCCCTGCTTCTCCGCACCGAGGACAAGTATCCGGGCAGTCCGGTACAATGTGGTGCAACTTCACTGGGGTTATGTAGGTGTGGTGTAAGTAGTTGTAGTGTATTAGTTTGAAGAGTGCATTGCATGATACCGTATGCATGCACTTATTGCTTTCCAACTCCTTTCACCTAGAGGCTCTGTCATATCCGCATCCCATGTCGCCCGTGCCCTGGGAGGGGGCCCGTCGAGTCAACCCTCATTGCATTGTAGAGGAGAGAGACTAGTCTGCGCCCAGCACCACATGTGAGCATTATATCCAGCGTTTCTGTCGTCTGTGGGACGGGGGGATACGTGGGCCATGCTGCTTTAAACAGGTCTGATATTCTGGCATAATGTAGATAGTGGCCCCATCCCAGCCCAAAGTCCTCGCAAGCCTGTTCATAGGAGATTAATGTCTCCCCTGGGTATAAGTCTGCCAATATTTCACATCCTCCCTCCCTCCATGCCTGGAAGGACATGTTGTCTGCCATTTTCCGCACTGGAACAAGAATTCATACTGGAAGTTCCTGATGGAACGGAGCGCGTCTCAAGATCCGTTCCACAAAACACTGCCAGATGCTCGCAGTCTGTCTGACTACATAGGGCAAGTCCTCTTCCTCCCATTTGAGGTCATCTGGACACTTGGGGAAGAGGTACAAGAAGAAGAAGTCCAAGCGGACTTCGACTTCACCTCAACTGGCGTCCGTCGTCGAGAGAGGTAAGGAGCACCGACGCTCTAGGCACGGTTCTGCGGAGCCGGAGCCTTAGTCGACTTCGCGCCTCCCTCCCTTTCTGGGAGCCGGAGCGACTCCCGCTCAAATTAAAGATTTTTACGATGCCATGCGTCGCGTATTTAAGCGGAATGACCCCATTGGTGAGCCCACAGGACCGCAGGGTCGGATAAGGCCCCATCGTGTTTGACGCCGTCAGCTTCGGCCACGGCGCCGGTGGGGCCTCAGGGATCAAATCCCGGATCCGGTTTGACGCCGGTCGTGCCAACGCGACCTTCCCCGGCGTCAAACCCGAAGTCGGTACCTGCGACGTCGCCGATGCCCGTCGGTGGCGCAAGCCCCATCCTCATCCCCGACAACACAGAGCCGGAATGGCGTCGAGCGACGCCGATTCAGACGTCAACAGAACCCAGGGGTTCTATGTTGTCGCCTGAGCAGTTTGTGGACGTGCTGGGCTCAGGAGAGGAATGGGAGGAGTCTGGAGACCCATTAGAGAACCAGGATGTCTCTGAGGATACTATGGACTGGTATGGGGAACTTGGGGAAGCCACTGGTCTGGATACTTCCACAGACACTGGCATACTCTCTCCACCTTCAGTGGCTACGGAGGAGGGGGCGTCTTATGCCATGGTGGTTAAGAGGGCAGCTGAGGTCCTTGGACTGGAGCTGCCCTCAGTGCAGGTCAGGACTAACCTCCTGACCGAAGTACTTCAACCTGGGGCTTCCACCTCTGAACCCCTATTGCCCCTTAATGAGGCACTTACGGACATCCTTCTAGGAACATGATCCAAGCCTAGCACAGGGGCTAATGTGAATAGGACGATTGCACACCGCCATTGCCCAGCTCCAGGCGACCCAAAGTTCCTTAGCCAACACCCCACCCCAGAAAGTTTGGTGGTGCAGGCCTCTACTTCCCAGGGCGCATTCCCTTCCGCCCCTCCGGATAAGGAATCCAAGAGACTGGACTCATTTGGGAAGAAGATGTTTTCTTCCTCCAGTCTGGCATTGCAGTCGGTGAATACTGCATGCTTATTGGGCCATTTCTCCCACTTTCTTTGGGAGACAGTTGTGCAGGGCTGCCACAAGTCCTAGAGGAGGCCCGGGCTGTGCTCTCCAAAGCTGTCAAGGACGGGAGAGATGCAGCAAAAATCGCCATTCGGTGTGGTTTGGATACGACCGATTCGCTGGGCACATCAATTTCAATGACAGTGGCCTTGAGGCACCACGCCTGGCATCGTGCAACTGGCTTCTCGGGGGATGTCCAGGCCAATTTGATGGACATGCCCTTTGATGGAACCCGCCTTTTCGGGGAAAAGGCAGATTCAGCCCTGGTCATGTTCAAGGACTCTCAAGCTACGGCCAGATCCTTGGGTCTCTCCTCCACTCCTCGTGGCCAGTGTGAGAAGTTGGCCTGGCATATGCTGTCCACTAATTATAGTGGGCACCTTGCACCAGTCCAAACAACCCCTTATTGGAGATAGGTTAAAGACAACCTTTATTGAAAGCTATCCTAGTGGTAGCTATGGAGAGCAGCCTTCAGGCTAAGTCTTGAAGGAATGTAAAGCAGCTTGTCTTACCAGTCTATAATCTCTTGAGTGACCAAATGAAAGAGCACCACACCAGGTATATATTCAAAATATATGTATTTATTACTAAACACACCCCTCTAGTCTCTTTATGAGGCTAGAGTTCGAAGTACATAAGTTATAAGTTATTTAAACACAGTAATAGCACAAATACACGTTTGGGCCCTAGGGGCGTACCAAACCATATACCAATAAAGTGGTATAAGAACCACGACTGAGCTAGACACTAGGCCTAGAGCCTCTAGAAGTGCTTGGACCACAAGGAACCACCCAAGGTAGTGACACAGGGGACCCACGGGGGACGCGTGCAGTGTAGTAACACAGCCGCGAATCGCCGTTAACTTCTATGGAGAAAGTCGCGGTTTGGAAATTAAAGAAAAGGGACACTTAAGGAAGGACTTGGAGCAAACCCTTTGAGAACTAGGTCGTTCTAGAGTCTCTACCCACGGGAGCACCGGAGTACTCTTGTTACCTCACCCAGGGAAGCCGGGTGCATAGGTGCCTTTCGGGGTCGGGTTTCGTCGTCGATTTGAATGGCGATCTGCTACAAAGTGCTGCTGGCGACCAAGTGAAAAGTGTCCGGGTGGATCCAAAGGTGGATCGGAGATCTGAAGTACCTGAAAGCAGAGGAGACAGAGTCTGGGTCACTAGCCAGTGACCAGGAAGGCGATGAGCAGATGCCCACCGATGTCGAGTGCTTCAGGTAGGTTGACGGTCGTCTTGACTCTTCAGCCACGAGGTCCAGGAGGCGTTGTTGGCAACCAGGAGCAGGATTCGGGCTGGTACACGATGTTTGTCGAGTGCTGAGGTGTCGGCGACCGGATTGGACCAAACAAGCCTTGGCAACGGCAAGTCTTGATGAAGATGAAGATTGACGATTGTGCAGACCAGCAAGGTCTGAGGAACTCACCCAGCAAGGGTAAGTGAGGGCAAGCCTGGAGCAACCAGGGAGCCCAAGTAGAAAAAGATTGGCCTTCGTGAAGGGCTACTAGCCAACGGGCTAGCGACCGCAAAGGAGCCTCAAGACGGTGCACGTGGAGCTGACTCACAGGACACTCGTGGAGTGGAGGCCAGTGATCTTCGGTGCAGTTGGTGCTGGAGGCTAGGGCTACTCGGAGCCCAAAGCACGACTTCGTGGAAGACCCAGAAGAGGATGCACTTGCAAATGCGTGCGGTGTCCAGGGGTCACGGTTCCACGTTACCCACGACAGCTACGGGCCTCAGCTTTGCTGGGGACTCAGGGCAGCCTCGGGGAAGTCTGGAAATCCACCTCTAGTGATGCAAAGACTTCGGCGTCCGACGGGAGCTTAGGCGATGCAGACCGGACAATTGCTTCTTTGGTGCCTGCCAAGCAGGGGAGTCATTCCTTGACCCCAAGGGAGATTCTTCAGTCCTCTAATCTTGTAGTAGAGCGTCGAAGGTCCAGGATTCTGTGTCAGAGTTTCGTCCAGGGGTAATCTAAAGTCCTAAGGACTGGGTTCCTATACTTATACTAAGTTTAGGGGTTGGACTTACTCTGTGGCCCCACCTATGGGTGGGTCAGGGCAGAGGGGTGGCTACACCCCTTTCCCTTTGTCCAGTTCGCGCCAAAGCAGGGGCTGCAAGCCCCTGATCCGGTTTGAACTGGGGTATGCACAGGGACACCAAATGTGCCCCCAGTGCAGGACTTCAAAGCACCCGAGAGTGCTCCCGCCCAGCCCCAATACACACTATCCTGTCTGGGGAGGTGGTCACACCTCCCTGGGACAGGAAACCTATTGTCCAGGCCTCCCATGCCGGAGTTTCGGTCAGCAGCAGGAGGCCAGACTTGTGTCTGTGGCAGCAGCATCCATTTTGTGATGCCAGGGCTTTAGAAAGAAGTTACCGGTCAAGCCAGGGTTAACATGTCTCTCCCTCTAGAAGGGTGGAATGCTACCCCCGCCGCCAGAATTGGCGGGGGGTAGTATTCCAAGATGTTTGACACCAAACACGACATGTTTCGGTGCAGCCATTCCAAAGTTAGCATTTAACGCGAGGTTATAATGCGCTTAAGCGTATATGGTCAGGCTGCACTACAAACAGCATCAGAGAAGGGTCTCCGAACGCTGCAGAGGGGCCCTGCTCATGCAGGGGCACCCTCTCACATAGGAACCACGCACTCTGCCTTCAGGATTGATAAGGCCTGCCATAGGAGTGACTTATAGGTTTATATGTGTGTATGTATATAGTGATATAGGTAGCCTATATCACAGTAAGGAGTGCATGCACCACCTTACCCAGGCTGCAGTAGCAGACCTGTGGTGTCAGTTTGGATGGCCTTCCAGGGGTGGCACAATACATGCTGCAGCCCCTGGTAGGCCTCTGAGGTACCTATGCCCTGGGTACATAGTATACCATATACTAGGGACTTATAAGGGCACTCCAGATTCCAATCAGAGATGTGCCTAAGGCACATGGAAACCATTTTAGAGAGGAAGCAGCTAGGCTGGGGTTCTGATTAGCAGGGCCCCAGCCAGACTAAGGTCGAAAAACAGTGAAGCATCAGCAAAAAGTGGGGGTACCCATGTGAAGCAGATCCTACTCTCCTACACAACCCCCCCCAAACGTAGGGACATTAAACTAACCTTGCCCAGTTAAGTCTTCATGTTCTAAGTGGAAGTACCTAGAGAGTCCATCTGCATTGGCATGGTTACTCCCAGGTCTATGTTCCACTGTGAAGTCCATCCCCTGTAGGGAAATGGACCACCTAAGCAGTTTGGGGTTTTCACCCTTCATTTGTTTTAGCCATAAGAGGGGCTTATGGTCTGTTTGAACAAGGAAGTGAGTACCAAACAAGTATGGCCTCAACTTCTTCAGAGCCCAGACCACAGCAAAGGCCTCCCTCTCAATGGCTGACCAACGTTTCTCTCTAGGGGTCAGCCTTCTGCTAATGAAAGCTACTGGCTGATCCTGACCTTCTTCATTCAATTGTGACAGTACAGCCCCTACCCCCAATTCAGATGCATCAGTTTGAACAATGAACTTCTTGGAGTAATCAGGACTCTGTAGAATGGGAGCAGTGCACATGGCCTGCTTCAGGTCATCAAATGCCTTTTGACAGCTAACTGTCCACTGAACCTTTTTGGGCATTTTCTTGGAAGTTAAGTCATTCAGGGGTGTCACTATTGATCCATACCCCTTGACAAATCTCCTATAGTACCCAGTCAGGCCTAAGAAGGCTCTCACCTGAGTCTGGGTAGTTGGAGCAGTCCAGTCCATGATGGTCTGGATCTTGCTCTGCAAGGGTTGAACCTGGCCTCCACCCACAAGGTGGCCCAGGTACACAACCTGACTCTGCCCTATCTGGCACTTGGTGGCCTTGATAGTCAGGCCTGCCTTTTGCAGGGCCTGTAAAACATTCCTGAGGTGGACCAGGTGATCCTCCCAGGTGGAGCTAAAGACAGCAATATCATCTAGATATGCTGCACTATAGGCTTCCAGACCTGTGAGGACTGTATTCACCAACCTCTGAAAAGTGGCAGGTGCATTCTTCAGACCAA